>OX375880.1:80337688-81006539 GCA_947359465.1 Metellina segmentata | reverse complement strand
ACACATACCCTGCAGAACGTGTTGCCTTGTCCATGTCCACTTATTGCAGAAAAACAAACTTTAAATTTTAAAATTGTTACTTCGAGGGACACTTTTAGGACTACCTGTGTGCCAATTTTCATGGCTGCAGGTTGGTCTGAAGACATTAAAGAAGTACCCTAAGTTTTCCACAGTTTTAATGTATAAGTGTGCCAAAAGTGTGTGATTTAAATGTTACCTCGGAAAACAGATAGTCAGAGTGAAGTCAAATCTTTGCTGCTCTCTTGGGAGCAGCGACAGTCTAAAAACCTCTGTTTTACAAGATCATCCAATTTTCAGCTGTTGTAATGTAGACATTGGGGAAGAAAATTTACTTGTTTCCTAATTTCTCAAATTTCTCATTTGTTCCGGAAATATCCACTAACTGTTTAGAATCAAAGAGCTTATGCTTTCAATTGAATCAAGCTATTCTTCAATTACGTTTTACTTATCAACTTACTCCCAAATCATCACCACATCTCATGCATTTCGCCACTTCTTTTCGGTACTGATTGCTTACCCCTCCTCGATGTCTCCACCCCCTTTGGAACGTGAATTGGACTCCTAATTGTATCAATTACTAAATTCGTATCATCTATATAAATTATTTACCTCTTTTATAGTGCATTGTCACTACCTTTAACTTTCTTCCCTCATTTTTAAGTTTACAGCCATTAAATTCTCTATTAATTCTGATGTGGAGGTTCGCAGTTTTCTGCAAGGTACTCCGTAATTGATACGTCCGTTCCGTTCTGTCGTTTTGTCTACAAATTTTTATTTTTTTCTCCTATCTGCCATTGTTTGTTTCTATGACTCATGTTGGGAGATTACAGTCTCAGTCTCTGGATGCGAAACATCTTTCCCATTTTATCATTTCGCTTTAAAAAGTTACTAAAATTCCACCAATTTGTTCTTCAAATTAAATTGCTGTCGAGTGAAAATTTAGCGTTATCATAAATTCTAACTATTCCAGGTATTCATTTGAAAATTCATTAAAGACATTGCCATCCAAAATTAATTTTAAAATTTTCTAGATTAAATTCTAAAATTCGGGCTGGATTTTAAAATTGCAAAAAAAAATTCGCACTACAAGTGAGCCAAAGTTCATTATTGTAAGTGCCATAGATTCGTCAGGATACGGCGAACACACACAATACACGAAATTCATTTTATAATAGTAGAGATAATCCAAATTTCTATTTTTGCGATGACTCAAGATAAAGTGAAAATTTCAAAGGATTTTAAATATGTGTGAAAGTTTACTTCAGATCGACACCAAAAATAGGATTTTCTTTAAAAAATGATTATATTTTTCAATAGTTGCAACTTGGGATGTCGACTCTCAGAAAATAACCGGTTTTTTTTTTCGTCCGGTTATAACCGCCCCGGTTTAACCGAGTAAAAACAAAAACGGTTTTAAGCTAACCGGAAAAAAAAAACGATTTTTAAACACTTCAAGGTGTTTCTGTTTAGTTGTATATAAAAAATGCCAAATGTCGTTAATTTTTTTTATTTATCACATCACATCACAACTGTTACAAAAATTCCCATTAATTCTAAAATAAACCAAAACTTAATTGTTTAAAAATAAAAATACACAAACTAATAAACTAATTAAAACATTAGTTACCTTGTTAACATTAGTTATATTGTTTTATCTATACAACCCAATACTTTTTATTTACTTTGCTCATAAATACACGCTCAGTTAATTTGAATCTGTTGAAATTGTCACTCTATCTTCAACGATCCCGAAGTTAGAAACTTTGAACTAGAGAATAAAAAAAACACTTTGCTTTGTTTCTCGAATAAAATAAACCACGACAGATGTCTGTGTTGCCCATTTGCCAACGTATTCTTTACGTCTAAGTTGACACCTCTGGACTCTGTTTAGACGGTCGTCTAGTTATGCCCGCGGCATCATGACGTATCACGGCTGTTAGATAACGACTCCACTTTCTTAGGAAACCGAAGCTTTACCTTTAGAAAGAATATTCTCTCTTAAAATATCTGCATGCGTTACAAAAGCCAATTTTGACGAAAATTTTAATTTTTTTTTTATTCTACAAACAAATTTCCTGTACTTTTGTGCTTCTAAAACTGTTTCAACTTTTAATGTGCGACTAATAGAAAAAAAGTTAGGTCAATTTAAATTTTGAACGAAATTGTTCCGGTTAAGTTATACCGGAAGTAGCATAACAAAACCGGCACTAATAATAAAAATATTCTATTTTTACCATAATTTATACCCGTTATCTGTTATAGTAAGTTAAAATATATAATAATTATGCTGAATCATATTGATATCTTTTTTTATTTTTTATTTATGAGCTTTATATATGAGCTTTATATATGAATATCAATACTGCAAAATGGTGAAAAATCCTTTAACAATTTATCAAGGGGTCATAAAACCTTTATTTTTAAAATATCTTTCTACTATTAGAAGCACTAGATAACATTATGAAGTTTACACTGATAATGTTTTTTTGCTGCTAATTTAAATTGTATGCCCTGCATCATTTTTCAAAACTTTGAAAAAAATTTACAGACAAAATTTCATTTGTTGTTGAATTTTTTTAAAATTCTAATTATTGATTTAGCAAAATTAATTTTGAACACAAATAATTATAAAATAATATTAAATTGCTTCTGCATACCATTAAAAAAAAGTGCTCCGAACGTATGCGGATACCTTAATCGTATACTCACTTAAGATAAAAAATCCTCTAAAATGATATGAAGCTTGTGACCTTATATGTTTAGTGAACGTGATGGCGAAAACAAAGAGTGTAAAAAAGCGTGTGTTTCTTCCGATTTCTACGCATTTGCCTGAAGGTGCGAAATTCTACCGAAGAAGGCAGGTCAAGGCAAGAGACTATTTCTGTTATGTCGGCCCTCGACTTCGCCTTGCTATTTATTTCACTCCAGTCCTTCAAATATAAAAAAAAACACTCGTTTTAAAGCTTGGATTCAAAATCTTTTGTTCTCTTTTGACTTAATTTATAATAGTGTTTTATTTATGAGATTTTTGTACTGAAGATCCAACTGGGAACCAAAGTGAAAACAACTAATGACTAGGGCAACTTTTTTGTCGCAGTAAAAATGGGAAAAGTTGCATTTATCATTACCTAAAGTTGCATTTATGGGAATAAAGCTTCATTTATTTTTGATACACTAATATCTAAAGTAAACTATTCGTTAAAAAGTTGCCCTTTTGTTCTCTTTTAACTTAATTTAAAATAAGGTTTTGTTTACGAGATTTTTGTATATAAGATCCAACTGGGAACCAAAGTGAAAACAACTAATGACAAGAGCAACTTTTTTGTCGCAGTAAAAATGGGAAAAGTTGCATTTATTATTACCTAAAGTTGCATTTATGGGAATAAAGCTTCATTTATTTTTGATACACTAAGATCTAAAATAAACTATTCGTAAAAATGTTGCCCTTTTGTTCTCTTTTAAATTAATTTAAAATAATGTTTTACTTACGAGATTTTTGTATTGAAGATCCAACAGGGAACCAAAGTGAAAACAACTAATGACTAGGGCAACTTTTCTGTAGTAGTAAAAATGGGAAAAGTTGCATTTATCATTCCCTAAAGTTGCATTTATGGGAATAAAGTTTCATTTATTTTTGATACACTAAAATCTAAAATAAACTATTCGTAAAAAAAGAAAAAAAAATCAGAATTTATTGAAAATTTTAGTGGCATACAAAAGTATTATTATACATAATTAAATACTGAAGAACATTGACATTGTTGAATAGCTGATCCTTGGCCAGTAATCTCTTTGACATTGAAAAACTGCACTCAACAGAGACTAATGTTGCCTGCATTGTTGCAGTAAAAAAATAATCACTTGGAGGAATATCGTCTCGGGAAAGTGTAGCAATAACCACCAAGTCGTTTTGTTTAAACGTTTTTCTTAAGATACGCTTTAAGATTGCAAGGAACTTCAATAAAATCCTCGATCTGCTATCTTCATTCGCTATCTCTATGCTGTACGCTTTTGATTCCGATTTTTCTACGAGACGAATCAAACGTTCATAGCTGCTTTTGATTTTAAGCAAACGTTTGGGCAGCTGTGGATGAAACGTCCCAATCATCTCGCATGGTTTTATGCATATATATATATATATATATATATATATATATATATATATATATATATTATATATATATATTCGGAAATATTATTCTGCAAAATAGTTATTAAATAGTTGCCTATTTATTTTTGTGCAAAATTTTCAAAATAAAATAATTGTCTATTTAATTTTGAGCTAAATTTTAAAAAATTGCAAGTGGTTGCATTTATAGAAAAAGTTGCATTTATATTGCGGTTATAACTCACTTACAATACACCCCATGCAGGAGGAATTTTTGTTTTAGCATTTTACATGCAGCGTAGAACGCGTGAGAAAAAGTTGAAGTTGCCTTACTGATGACTAAAAGAAATATAGGATCGTTTTTGAACACCACAATGGGGGTAATTGATTTTAAAATATGGCATAAGAATATTAGTAAGAATATTCAAGTTTATGTCTATTTTATTATAAATTTGTCAGTTGTTCGAGTAGCAGTTGTCAGTAAAAATATTTTATTATGATGGTAAGAATGAAAAGGAAATATAATAAATGCCTCAATTCTCTTAGGCTTATTGGAGATGTGTAGTCTATTGTATTAAATGTGGAAGTTTGGAGAGTGGGGTGACAGCTCAGGTGTTGCTTCGTCATCTGACCGTGGTTCAAAATTACGAGATGTTGTCCTCGGATCTTTCCCTTAAGAGACTGATCCCGGACCGTCGTCAATAGCCCGTTGTGTTGCTCTAGTAGGACGTTAACTAAAAATTACCAAATTACTATGTATTAAAAAAATTATTATTATTAGTCTCTCTCTCTTATTGAAGTTATAATACTCTCTCTCTCTCTAAAGTTATAATATTATTATGAATTTAGTCATATTACACTAAACTTAAACATGATTAGTCTTATTTTGAAGTTTTTCTAAGTTTAATTAAGGTTTATTCAGGGTACCTCGTCCATTCTATGTTTTGGTAAACATAATTGGAATAAAAATTAAGATAAATAGCGTTAGATGTGAAAATTGTTATAATCACACATTGAAACGAAGGTTTATGAGAAAACTTTCTCTTTATTCAAGAAATATTTCTGAGCTGTTAGTATACGTTTTTCACTGTAAGTAGAGTTACTATTCAAGAATAATGCAAACAATTTTTTTTTAAAGTACAATTTTTTAATGGTTGGCATTCACTAATTGTGCTCCAAATTTCTTTGGACAAAATGAAATAAAATTTCAAAATTCCTTTATCGAAACTTACTTTTGTTGCTACTGACACCTTCTTTATGTATGTTTGAGAAATCTTGTTTCACCAAACATTCTGTAAAACTACTGTAACAATTCGTTTTTCCTTTCTCCACACTGAAGCATCTTCATTTCACCCTTATGCCAAAGAGTCTAGACTTTTGCTTTGAAAGACCATCTAATTTTGCTACCTTTTCTTACAGAAAAATTCGGGCAACTTTCGTTAAGCCTATGACGAATACAACAAGCAAGGAAGAAACACGAGGGTTTGAACAATAACGGATTTCTTAGCTTAAGCTTCGGTTTCCTAAGAAAGTGGAGCCGTTATATGTCATGATGCAGCGGGCATAACTAGGCGGCCGTCTAAACAGAGTTTAGAGGCGTCAACTTATACGGACAGAATACGGTGAAGAATGGGCAACACAGACAGCTGTCGTAGTTTATTTTATTCGAGAAACAAAACAAAGTGGCTTTTTATTCTCTAGTCCAAAGTTTCTAACTTTGGGATCGTTGGGGATAGAGTGAAAATTTCAACGGATTTAAAATTAGCGTAAAATTCTACACCAGATCGATAGCAAAAACAGTTATATTATTCAATTATTTACCATTTGATTATTTAATTATTTATTAAATAATTGAATATTTATTTAAATAAAATCACTTTTGAGGTATCGTTCTGGAGTATATTTCGCAGATTTAAAATCCGTTAAAATTTTTACTAATTTTTAAAAATTAAGGAAAAATCACAAAAATAGCGATTTTTCAAAAAGTTACATCTAGAATTTAATGAAACTGACCCACAGCATACAGTACATAGTAAGGTATAAAATACCAGACAATTACAGTGGTTTAGATATTAGCACATGTATAAAATTAACAAAGTGAATGCGTCAGTTTGGTATAGGAAAAGTACCTTTAATATGGAACATGATCACCCCTAGAAGCAATACAGCACACACAGCGCTATGTGATACTGTCAATTATGCGATCGATGAGTTCGATGAGAAGTGCTAGTCATTGCTCTTGCAAATCAGTTGCAAGCATAGCAAGGGTCTGAGGATGAGGATTGAGAGCAGCAACACGTCTTCCTAAGGCATCCCAAACATGCTTGATGGGATTCAAGGTTTTTTTTTTCTTTCAACATATTTTATTTAACAACATATGCAAATTTCATATTGATTGGTTTCATTTTTATGCTTCCCTCCGCTCGAATTGTTTGGCGCAGGAAATGAAATGTTGCCGCTACAAGAGCAAAAACGTTCCACAACTGTTTGAGATCGCTATGACGACAGTCATGCAAATGGCGACTCCGCTAATTTTCGTTGCGATCACAAACAACGCTCTCTAGGAAACTAACGCCATCTGTTTATACAAACGACGTTTTAGTGACGTCACCCACAGCTACATCACGGCTACGCTTTCTTAGGAAACCGAAGCTTTAGTGTTACACGCGATTAGCCTTGCAAGTCACGAACGTTTCCCAGACGGGAATTGATGAGGAAGCGGCTTTTCGCGTTCTTCCTTGTGCAGCTGCTTAAGTAGTTTTATTACCCTTTAAGCAGAATGGGTTAAATCAGGTACAGATAGTAATACTCTAATTGTTCTATGAGTAACATTCTATGAGTAATAATTTTTCTATCCTTATCCGTAAAGAGGGTCATCATAGGCTCAGTGGGTTCACCCACTGTACTAGCAACAGGCAAGTTGTAGGCATCCCATGTTTGATTCTTCCCTGTTGGTATTTCTCTTTTCTCAGTAGGTCAGTAAAACATTCCTTGTTGTGTGTATCTCTATTTACTTGGTGTCTCGGCGTTGATTGGCACAGCGTGGCCAAATATGGCTTCTGCACCATATGTAGGGTGTCCGAAAATTCACGCAAAATTTGAATTTAGCACCATTTGTGGGATAAAGTGTAGCCAACGTAAAGAAAAAGACATTATATATATATATATATATATATATATATAATATAAATATATATACTATATATATATATATATATATATATATATATATATATATATTATATATATATATATATATATATATATATATATATATATATATATATATATATATATATATATATATATATATATATATATAAAGCGTCTAAGAAATACAGACAGGGAGGAATCAAACACGAGTCGCTTACAACTCATCAGTTGCTATCGCAGTGCTGGGTGAAAAGACACGTAAAAAGATAATTATTCTAAAACGCTAAAGTACTTATCAGCGGTAAGTATTATACTTTGGAATGCCAAATTTAGTATCCTTTGATTAAAATATTTTATTTACAGATAGGATTAAATACAAATAAACGCGAAGCCCAATCGTATTCCAGAACCAAAGTGTGAACATGAGGAGAAAGTCTCTGGTAGAATTGAGGGTGGAAATAGAGGACTAAAGATCACACCCCAAACCAAAAAAAAATAGATCACCTCAACGTATGGAATGTTGAAGGTCGACAACCTCTGTTATAATCCTTCCTCTGCAGTCCACACAGGCTCTCGTCGAAAGATTGTTCCCGCATGAATCGTTTGTTTAGGGGCATAATATTTCCCGATTCCACTGATTCGAGCGCAACAATATTTCGGAATTCACGATCAAGATCAATGAACTATCAATTTACAGTTTTGTGCGATGAATCCTTTTTTTTTTAAATTCACGATCAAGATCAATGAACTGTCAATTCGAGCGAAGTGGCTGATTACAGTTACTTCCTGAATCGTTATCTAGGACCCTCGACTTTTGACTTTCAATCATTTTTAATGCAGATTTTACTCATTTTTTATGCTGAAGGTGTGTAGTCTGCACCCTTGACAGACTCGGAATATCAGTATAAACAAAACTCACTTTTATTATTTCTCGAGCACCGAGGTTTTTCACCCCTAGTCCCACTCCAATCTCCTTTTTACAGGATCTCTCATTATTTCCGTATTATTATCGTTACTCGTCAATATGCCTTCGTAACATAGTGTCCCACACTTTTTGGTTCAACGAACTCTTTTCGAATACAGTTTTTTGTCGGTCTTTCCTCCTTGAAAACTTTATCTTAGCCAATAATAAATTGCAAGTGCAGCTGTGTCTATAATTTTTGAATTTCACCGTAAATCCTCTTGAAAAGAGTCAAAATATGAATAGCGCATAAATACCGTAAGAATTGCCAAACCAGCAATATCGGTTGATTCATACATTTGAAGCGAAAATGTAGTGGATTTTATACGAGAAATAAGTCACTGCGTGTCTAGTAGCCCGGCGTTGCCAATGTCCGTGGTGTAAAGTATTAATCTGGTGTAAAATTTTCCGCAGATTTCAAATCTGTTGAAGATATATTCAATTAAAAATTATTTATTTGAAGAAAATCCTATTTTTAGGTATCAATCTAAACTGAAAATTTCCTCCATCTTTAACGGTCTAGGAGATAGAAAAAAGAACCGACTTCAGTTAAAAGATTTATCGTTTGGCTGGAAATTTATTCGTCCGAACTCTTTTCGAATGCAGTTTTTTGTCGGTCTTTCCTCCTTGATAACTCTATCTTAGCCAATAATAAATTGCAAGTGCAGCTGTGTCTATAATTTTTTAATTCCACCGTAAATCCTCTTGGAAAGAGTCAAAATATGAATAGCGCATAAATACCGTAAGAATTGCCAAACCAGCAACATCGGTTGATTCATACATTTGAAGCGAAATAGTAGTGGATTTTATACTAAACTAGTCACTGCGTGTGTAGTAGCCCGGCGTTGCCCATGTCCGTGGTGTAAGGTATTAATCTGGTGTAAAATTTTCCGCAGATTTCAAATCTGTTGAAGATATATTCAATTAAATATTATTTGTTTGAAGAAAATCATATTTTTAGGTATCAATCTAAACTGAAAATTTCCTCCATCTTTAACGGTCTAGGATATAGAAAAAAGAACCGACTTCAGTTAAAAGATTTATCGTCTGGCTGGAAATTTATTCGTCCGAACTCTTTTCGAATACAGTTTTTTGTCGGTCTTTCCTCCTTGATAACTCTATCTTAGCCAATAATAAATTGCAAGTGTAGCTGTGTCTATAATTTTTGAATTTCACCGTAAATACTCTTGAAAAGAGTCAAAATATGAATAGCGCACAAGTACCGTAAGAATCGCCAAACCAGCAACATCGGTTGATTCATTCATTTGAAGCGAAAATGCAGTGGATTTTATGCGAGAAATTACAGCAGATTATCAAATTCTCTGCTATGTCCTAAAATTCCTCGCAAAATTGTCATTAGACAAAGGAATTGTGTCTATCTTTTGCAACTTTACGTCAAACATGCATTCGATAATGTCTTTTACACAAGGCTTGATAAGGTTTTCAGTAACAGTATGGGCTTCACCAGCTTGAGAAGTTCGGTAATTGACTAGGTGTGATGCCATAAAAGAATTTTCATTGACAGTTTTTGAATGATTAAATATACATTTCAGGACTTTCCTGAGTTCAATATACTTCCTTCTGAAAAAATCAGTTTATTTATGTAACTGTCCACGTAATTTTGGAATATCAAAAAACTAGTTCGCAAATAAAGCAACATGGAACAAAACAACATGAATAAAGCCAAAACTTATAAGACCATTTATTAAAATGTACTAACACAATATTAACTGGGAACACAAACACACTAAATTTCTCATTAATAATAATTAGTATCAATAATCAAATCAGTAATATTTAAAATAATTAGTAATGAGAAGAGTGTGCCTTTGGTGTTGTGATATCGATTTGTCTGTATTAGATTATTTTCGTCATCATCCTCAAATCACAACGGCAAATTATTTTCCAGTCGGCCTTTTTAATTAAAAAAAATCAATGACAATGAACCTTGTAGTGGTGTATCTGTATGGTCGAATCAGTAGGTATTTAGTTAATGTCGTCATGTAGGCAACAAAACGGGTTATTGGAGACGGCCCGAGACTGAACCCGAAAGGAAAGATCCTAGGGCAACAGCATCTAGTTTTGAATCACGGTCAGATGACGAGGTCACACCTGACCTGGAACCCCACTCTCCAAACGTATGGTCCAAGAGATTTGTCTGCTTTAATTTTTTTAGCACTTTCTTATTTCTCACTCTTGCTTCTCAACGTCCACCTATTTTTCCTAGTGTCAAAATTGTCTCCCTCTCTAAACTGCAAGACTAAAGGTTGACAGTTAAGTTTTTTTCGGTTTAAGATATTTGTAAATTTAGTATTTTTTGCAAATCGAATTTTTTTCATAATTCAATAATTTCCAACTTCTAACTTTGCAAAAGCAGCCAAGATTTTATCTGGTAAAATCGACACTTTCAATAATTTATTGAACATCATAAAGGGCATATTGTACGCACTATTCTTGCATCAGATAAAACCTCTTGGCTTAAATCGAGTCTCTAAATTATTCTTATATTCAATTCATTTTTGTAATTATGTGGTAGTTGAATTTGTTTAGCAATATAGCAACGCAATGATGATTCGTGATGGTCCAGGATCATTCCTGAATGGAAATATCTGGAGACAAACAGACCTTAATTTTGATCCGCTGTCAGATGACGAGGTCAACATCTGAGCTCGACGTGTATTTTGAACAGAACATTCAAAATTGGGCATCTATTATTTCTTTATCAATTATCAAATTATCATATTATCTTTTTCAAAATATCTTCCCTGAATTCATGGGCCAATCTTTAAATGTAAGTAAAATACATATAAAGAAGAATTTTTTGTATAGCAACATGGTTTCAACTCAGTCATAGATTTGAAGACATTTTTCACATGGTTATACCCGATTGGGTGTTGCACCCTTTTGCAAGTAGACCCCAAAACTTAGATGAATCCATACTAATACAGGAGCAATATCTTGAATTATTCACAAATGAGTAACCGAAACCAATGTCTGAACAAGTATTCCAGTAATTCTGGTTACAAAACAGATAAAATTTTATATCCTGCTTTATGGGTTAAAGTACAGAAACTGTTAATTGTTTTTCCTGTCTTTATATTTAGCAGTACGTGGATTTAGTGCAGCTATGAGCTTCTTCACGACAAAACGAAACCCACAGGAAATTAGTGCTCGTGGAGACTTACGAATGTTAATCACAAACAAAGAGCCTAATATAAATAATCTCATATCACCCCATCAGATTCACCCATCTCATTAAAAAAAATGTGTTTTGTATTTTAAAACAAAAGTTATAATTTCAATAAATACTACTTACTAGTATTTTAGTAAATATATGGTAGTAGTAGTATTTACTAAAATACTACTACTACTATTTATTTACCACTACTATTACTATATATTATAGTAGGGTTACTATTACTATATATTATAGTAGTAGTAGTATTTTAGTAAATACTACTACTTTCAATAAATATTACTTTTAATAAATACTACAGTAAAAAAATGAATACAAAATTTATATTTCAATAAAAATACATACCTTTCAAGACATGGAAGTTAAATTTGTAATTTTTATATTATGCAGATCTGAAATTTTTTTTTTCTTGTGGGGGTTCAGGGTCATGTTTTTGCTATAAGAAGGGGTCCATGGACATGCTAAGTTTGGGAACCACTGCTCTAGAAGGTCAGTCACTGACAGCTCGTAAGTGGTGATCGTTCCAGTGGTCACTTAAAAGGGGGATAACGTTCAACGCTACCATGACGCTGGTGTAAGCGATATTTTAGTGGTAACAAAAGTCAATCTACGGCATCGTAAGGGTTAATGTTAAGATATTACAACTAAAACTAAGGTCCCCCCTGCATTTTGGTTGAAAAATGTTTTAGTTAAAGTTAAGAAAAAGAAATAGTTTTAGCTTCATGTTTTATAGACATTTTTTTTAAAATTTTACTTGGTGTTGCCAGCTTTTGAGCATCTCTGAACATTACTTAACCGCTGCAAACGTTTAGCTAATAACCCCAAAACATCACTTATCCACTTCCTGATATGACGATAGTTCAACGTCTTCAATGAATCGTACATACCGACATTTTTTGACACACCAAGACAGTTTAAAAACACTTACGAAAAAACATTAAACGTCTTCTTCCTGTCAGATAACACGTAGGGATAGCCTATCTGATCTGTACCACAGTAATCGGTAAGCAATATTCTTTAATGAAGTTATCAAGGAAATTTCTTGTTATCACTGACTAAAAGAATTGATCAACACAGGTGCTTTGTGTATCTGTTTTCCCCTTTCACTTCACTCCTTTGGCGAGTTATTTTTTTGGAAAGGTAAATTCGGTAAAAAAATCCCTAATCTTGACATGACATCACAGAGAGTGGGTGCGAAGTTTAACCTCGCTAAGTTTCATCTATAAATTACTATGCAACAACATCGGGAATTTCAGAAACGAACTGAGTATCACGTTGATCTAATCGCGTCTTACGGTAAATGCGGACTAGTTTATTTTATGATTATTTTGGTTATACCCAGGTGTTTAAGTTAAATTATCGAGGTGTTAGTTCTCTGACTGGAAGTATTGTTTCCTTTGAATTAATTTATCGAATTGCTTCTATTGAAATTTGGAAGAAAAATTCTCAATATCGTCCAATTGTCATTCGAATATTCTCAAAAAAAGTAACCGGTAAGTTTAAATAAAAAATATTTTTTTTTTTTAGATTTATAATTGTGAAGGTTTTGCTTACACATTTTGTGTTTGTTACCTACAGTTAATTTATCGAATTGCTTTGATTAAAATTTGGAAGAAAGATTCTCAATATCGTCCAACTGTCATTCGAATACTCTAAAAAAATAACCGGTAAGTTTAAATTAAAAAAAAAAATTTTAGATTGAATTGTGAAGGTTTTGTTTACACATTTTGTGTTTGTTACCTACGAATTGTTAGCTTGAAGTTTCGAAACTTTATACGGATCTGTATTTGAAGAGTTAATTTAAGGCTAAAACTAAAATCACTTTTTTTATCGGAATTATGTTTTTGGATCATGACAAGAATTTATATTTTATCTGACGACCCTTTAATAAAAATTACTGTTTAATATTTGTGTAAATACAATGATTGACATAATCTAGCCATTTTAAACTGACACTGTTGTGAATTACGGATGGTGAAATGATTTAAATGATGTGATGCTTTAGATTTTCATTAGTGTATTCACAATTAATTAAGTAATATAAATATAATAATTTTGAGAACACCTTTTTTGTTACTAAGTAATAAATAAATTGTTTCAAAAAGAGTTTTTCGAAAAGGGAAGGTTATTAATTACCCTTATTATTTTCTGAAAACTAATCCAAATTTTAACTTTTTTGCCAGATTGAAAAAATATAGACTATAATTTTTGTGCGCCCCAGAATTTTAGTAATTAGTTTATGTATCATCTGAGATAAAAAAAATGGTTGAACATCGCTGTTTCGATTTTATAGCTTTAATATACTATGCCAGTCGTTATGAAGACGTGAAATTTTTTTTAGAGTTTAGACATGGATTTTCGAAGAGTTTGTAGACTTTGACTTCAAATAAGCTGACTAACATTTGGCTTTATAAACAAATTTAACCAAGGAAATTTGTATTTGTCAAAATGAAAATTTCAATGGGGATTCAAATTGAACCGGATTCTATTGGTATGAAGCGGCGATCCTTTGCATCGAACCTCAGCAGAAAAGTTAATCTTCAAGTAAATTAATATTTGTTAGTTATAGATACAATATTCTTTAAAAAAATTTATTAGTTAATATTTCAAAATTTCCATACACCAATTCCCTTATTCAATCACAAAATTCTTAATAATTTTAGTTGTATTATTTTAACCCTTTGACTAAGGCTATAGATATAACAAGCGCGATTCTTTCTTGGCGTTATTGTTATTACTTTCAAGATACAAATGATGTACTGGCCACTGTCTAAATTCTTTCTAGGCGCGATCGTGTTACAACTACTGTAACGGTCGCCGTCTGAATTCTTTCTCGTCGGAATCATGTTACAACTACTGTAACGGTAGTAGTCGAAAGGTTATTTTTTCATATTTGTGTGCTTTTGTATATATCGGTTATTTTTAGTGTGTGAGGTTTTACTTGCAAAACTTAATATAAACTGCGCTAGTGGTGTTTTGGTAGAACAAATAAAACTCTCTCCTTCGAGTTTGTTTACTTGCACTGAAAATCCCCCTCATATAATGCATGCTTGATTTTACACGTGAAAAATTTCAAATGCATTTTGTTTATGATCATACATGCGGCATATTACAAGTAAAAGAGTTAGTTTTAAAATCTAATTTAATTACGTTTCTACACTATTCTAAAATGAAACATAATTTAAACAAAAACGCGTAAATTGATTCTCTAACTATTAACTAACACAGCCTCGCTTTATTATATAAAATCATGATTCACGTGACATTGGCTATCCATCTTGTTTCTTAAAAACAAGTTTCCGTATAGTTGAAATAATTAAACCATCTAATTTGATAAAATTGCTAATATCACACGTCAGACGTTGTACAACATTGTTGTTGTGCAAGTCACGCAACTTCGTTTCCAAGATGGCCTTTGATGGAAGTTAACAGGAAGGTACTTGAAATAAAAAGTAATGCAAAAAAAAATGTAAACTCGCTACAAGCGTCTGCCCACCGGTAGTCTAAGGCATTGGTGTTCGAATGCAACAAGAATTCATTAGCATATATTTCATCTTTAAGCATTTATTTATTTGTTTTGGTAATTTTGGCGTTTGTTTTGAATGGCCTCTGAAATATGTCAGGGAAAACGTGAAATCGAACAAGCCTCTTCGTTCTTGAGCAGTACTGGAAAATGTACATTCTTCTACTCGTTTCCCTGCGCTGTGTATCATTTTATCGTTTGTCTTGTTCCTTCTCGAATAGGCAGATAAATCTGTAGAACAACTAAACGTTTCCTGATCCGGTATTTAAATTATATTTGTTGGCTAATGTGTTGAGACATTGTAGTTCGTTCTGAGATGTTCAAACTGATTTTTGGTGTGTCGACTGTAAACGTAAGACTATATAAATGATAAAACCTTATTTTTATTTACAGCATTTTGATATCATATGATGAAAGTACTTGTTTTTAATACTGATATTATGGAGTCTCATATAGATGTACTACGAATTTTACCTTGAAATATCGAAACTAGTTTTCTATTTTACTATAAAAATTGAGTTGGAAATGTTGTTAACTTGTGATTTGATTTTTCTCGGAGGTTCTTCTTTGAATACATGTAACCGACGTTAGTTACAAAATGTAATGTTGAGTCTGGTTTAAACTAGCTTTTAATTTTCAGACGCTATTTTCAGATTTATCTCTTAATTTCATATATTTTCTGTACATAAAGAATTATTTCTGATGTATGTTTAAAAAGTTTCAACGTATAGTACGTTTTTTAATATTTTAGTTGGGGTTAAATTAGACTTTTCAAAATTTAAACCCTTTAAAAATGAACGCTTCCTTTTATCATGTTCTATGGAACTTTTGATGTAAATGAATATTATTGGCAAAGAAATTCGCCCTAATTAGGGAAAACTTTTCATTTTTTTGTAACTCATTGTAAACTCTGGAAAATTATTTTATTGTGAACGTTTGATATGAGTGTCAATGAAATAAATATATCATTCAATGTACGTGTTCATGTTTATGCAACTATGTTTACATTTTTCCAAAATAACTATTGCATTCCATTTCAGTTTCGGATCTAAAAACCGTGAAAATGCCACTGAATTACGAAGAGATGATGAGAGCCAAAAAGTTTCTTCCTTTTAAAATAGGCTACCTGAACGAAGAACTCAAGGAAAAAGCCAAGAAAGAATTAGGCGAAACAGACGAAACACGAGGAAGGGCGATAGCAGAATTAAGAAAATTAATACTAGGTACATATATGTCTTCATTTCCTGAAAATTAAGCATTTAAGCAAATTCAGTTATTATTCGGAAGAATGAACCCTATGTTCAATTCCTCAACGAGTAAAAATGTATAGCTCTTTACATAAAACACAATATTCGTTATATTTTTTGGGAAAGACAAATCGAATTTCGACATTCAAATTTTGATTATATTAAGTAATGGGATTTAATTTAGGTGCTGCCATCTATATTGTAAACATGGAACGAATAATGTAGTAAAATGTTTTCATATACTGGGTATTTAAATAGTGTACAAATTTTCGACTTCTAATGTTCTGATTGCATGTAAAGTTTAATTTGTTGCGCTGTTTTTATTTGTTGCGATGAAAAGTAAAATAAGTTATTTCTTTAAAATTCATAAAACAGTTGTAAAAATGTAAAAAAATACGAGCTAATTTAGATCTATACAGAAATCTAGAATTGTAAAGATTTTGTAGTTTGAAACTTCATTTGATTGACTTTTATCACATAGATTCTGGTATTATTTTTATTTATAGATATTACATTTTTAACAATGATTTTGTTTTGTCTCTACAATCTAAAATGCTTCAAAGAATACAAATCTCTTTGCAGTAAAATGTATGCAAAAGTGCTGAAGGTTTAATTTGAAGCTCTTTTATCAAACACGAAGAATAAAAAATTATTTGTCTCAAAGAAAATTATTTGTCTCTGAAAACACTTTATAGGTAAACTGTCGTATAATTTAGATCTTGTGTCGCCATCTATCATCTAAAGGAATAACTATTTTGTACAGTATCCGGAATGGAAAATAAGCCATCAATCCGATGAGGATTCTCGACATAATGGACAGGCGTATTCGTTCAATTTGAAATTCAACCTTTTTAATGTTTTATTTTTGAATTATTGTATTTGTTCAAATTTGTACGACCATTATAAACGTGCCAAAGTGAGGATCATTCACCCAAAATCTCAATTTTGCGATGAATTTAGCTCCCGCTACAAAATGTATCTTATAAAACAGCAGACAAAACTAGCCAGTCAACGAATCTTAGCCATGCAATATTTTTCGGTTGAATGAAGTTAGCACAGTCTTGCCGTCTACCATCACCTAAAGAAACTATGTATTCGAGAATGCGAATTCAAATATAGCCAGATGCCTCTCGTGACAATTGTCAAGCAATTCGATGATTGTATCCACAAATATCAAACAACGAACGTTTTGAAAGATCAAATTTCAGTCATATCCATAGACGTCAAATAGTAGAGAGCATTGCCATTGAGAGAAGCTTCGAAAAATGTGACCAACCTGTACACTAGTAGTCACGTGACTGCTCTGTGAAAACCTGACACGGTTGGCCGATTTGGCATTGTATCGCTTCGTTTGGCGATAAAACATCCAATGACAAAGTATGTGTGGGAATCTGCATTTCTATACTGTGGCAACAAAAGTGGCGAAAGATCCAGAGTCTAATACTACGTCGCATTGACCAATCATATGATAAATCAATGGATAGGTGTCTTCTACGTTCCCGTGGACCAATTAGATTTCTAATATTTGGTTTCGCCCTCGATGTAATCTCAGTTACGTCATTAGCATTATTGGGGTATATTAAAAAGACTGTAACTTCAAGGGATAAGAATATAATCTTGCCATTATATAAGGGTTTAGTAAGACCACATCTAGAATATGCTGTACAATTCTGGGCTCCATATATGAGAAAGGACATAGAATCAATTGAAAGGGTTCAGCACAGAGCTACAAAAATAATAAAGGGGCTAGCAAATTTCGACTATAATGAACGTTTAAGTAAGCTAAACATGTATACACTGGAAAGAAGAAGAAGGAGGGGGGATTTGATTCAGCTTTTCAAGTTTGTAAAACAAGGGGACACAGAGGGCTTAAATTTCAATAGGGATAACAGAACAAGGGGCCATGGGTATAAATTGAATAAGACACATTTTAATCGGGATTTAAGGAAAAACTACTACTTTAATAGGGTAATAGACAGTTGGAACGCGTTGCCAGAAAATATAGTTAATTCAAAGGGAGTGTACGAATTTAAGACACAATTGGATAGTCAGTGGGAATTGGAGAATTCATAAACAAAGGACCAGCCTTGTTGGGCTTGAGCCTGTAGCTGGTCGTCAATATTTGTATTTGTATTTGTATAGTAGTTTTGGTGGAATGATTCTGGGTACTTAAAAATATTACCATTACTCACTCTAATATTTTCTCTATGGTCTTAACACATTTTGCTACGAGTCTAATGCTTATATTTTATGCATGCAGCCGAAAAGGACTTTACGTGTCCTACAGACGACGATTACCTTCTACAGTACTTGCGAGCGAGGAAATTCGACGTGAAGAAAGCCTTCAAGCTTCTCTATGCTTTCTACCAGGTGAAAAGAGATCACCCAGAATGCTACGATGAGATAGATTTCGAAAAATTGGACATTCTAGCAAAAGGTGGAGTCGGAAGTTACCTTCCCTATCGTTCGCCTGATGGATGCGTCATACTTTTACTCGAATTTAGTAAGTACAGGATACTTCTAGATTATTTTCATAATTTTATAACAGTGGGATAAAAGGGAAAGCAAGCGCCATTTTTCGAAATTTGCTCTAGAGGGGGTACCCGGGTATTCCAGACTTCTCACGGGGGTTCTGGACCTGTCACACTGTGGCATCTTTGATTCTTCGAAGAGTGTATATTGAAGGGAACCGGTGCAGTAATGTTTGGTTAAATTTTAAGGAACATTTTCTCAGAATCTTTTATGTGTATTGATTTGAATTTATTGTACATTTTTTGAAAACACATTTAAACATTTTAACACAGGAATTATTAAAAAAAATTACAATTTGAAATTTTGAGTTTTCTTTTCTTCAACTTTAAAACAGTGACCAATATTTATCCTTTGTAACAATCAAAATGAACTTTTCAGAGCATATAGAAACAAATTGCCTGTGTTAAAGTATGTTACACTTGTAAACCAATTTTTTTTTATAACTGCTTGAATAGACTTTTTAAAAATGTTTCCTTTATGGAAAAAATACACATTTTGAGGTATTGAAGTTTAAAGCCTAAAATTGACTTTACTTTTAAATTTTCCAGCTCCCTAATCCAGATCATCACATATATTATTTATAGAACTCTTATTATGATCACTTTAAATTTTTTTTTATTTCGAAAGCTTCTTTCGGTATATACGAGTTGTTCATTGTCACCATGTTTCTTTTCAAGACGTATACTTACTACAGGTTGAAAACCCAGCTTTTCTAAAACTTTGCACCAACTGATATTCCCTTCATTAAACGTGCATTCATGCAGCATCACATACACCAAATTTTAAGCACGCAATCTCAACAATTTTTGTCACTCTGGACGAAACAACATCGTTAAAACTCTCATTACAATTGTGTCTTACCATGAAGAGAGTGTTCAAAAATTACAGGATCAGATAGGTATCTTTAAATTGGCTTTATGCATTCCATTATTAGAGGAGGTATACTATTATTGTGTGAATAGCTTTTGATTTCAACATGTGCTTTGTTGATTTTACACCATGCATTTTTACTTGAGGGGAAGAGTCCAATATGTGGTATATTATCAGTGAACATTTACAGGTAAATTAAGCAAAACTCATTATTTCGACCGACAGCTTTCCTCTAATTGCCATACCATAATAAGATTGCACGCTATTAATTTCATTTTCCGTTCGTCTGCTTTTACTACCCATGTCCCTATGTCTACCCATGTCCCCATGACCCTATGTCTTGCCATCTGAAAGTTTTTTTGAACGCGAGGTTTCTTTCAAGCGTCGCAACCTGCTGCCCATTTTTTAATTTACGTGTGAAACACTAACTTTTCAACAGCCAGACCTGACGTACAAGTATTTTTCAAAATATTATTCAAAATCCTTACAGTATCTCCATAAATAATATATCAGTTGGAATATAACTGTATAAACATTTTTTGTAAACTTTACTAGGGGGTTTCTCACCCTGCTTGCTAAAGCTCAGTAAACCCCTGGTGATTGCTACGCAATTTCATTTGGTTTGCTTCGTAAAACAACACTCCTTTCCTAGAGTTTTTAATCACCTGCGACAGCGAAAGTATCTTAATAATTCGAATATTACTGATTGGACATTTCGGGCCATGGCGTCATAGTGAGGCCCCATGCTAGCTAGCACTCGAGAACCCTCGGTGATTGCTACGTAAACCAACACTCCTTTCGCAAGTGATTTCGCTTTTTCTTTTACTTTAACACTTAATGCACCCTAAACTAATAGCCGTATCAGTAAAAAACCTTCTTAATCATATTCCCTGTACAATTCTGAATAAGCCATTTTAATCTCGTAATTTTCTGATCTGTACTTTCTCGGAAAACCGTCTGGCAATCGAGCGAAAAAAGCGAGTTAGAGACTTTTGGACTTTTCTGGTCATGATATCACAGCGAGTTTCGAAGGCCAAATGAAAAAAATCGTTGGTACTGTAATTGTTCCTAAGATAAATTTTATGTACGGCAAACCCGTAAGTTAGAAATGTAATCTTCATTTCCGTGAACAAAAATTTATGCTATCTGAAAATTTTTAAATTATAAATTATACTTTTCATCTCATTTAATTTCTTTATAAACCAATTTACAAATAATTATACCATAAGAAAGAAAGAGTGTATTCTGAGGTTTCCAGTGATGTTTTCAATTTTTAAAACTAATAGTATTAAGCTATAGATATGACAGTTTTAACAAAAAGTAACGAACATTTCCCGAAATTCCGAAATTCGTATGACAAAGTTTTAATTGCATCGAATTTATCAATTTGAAAAATAATTGTACCATAAGAAAGAGCACATTATAAGGTTTCTTCTGATATTTTCAAATTTGAAAACTAATAGTAATAAGTTATAGATATGACAATTTTTACAAAATGTCCCGATTTTTCCCAAATATGAAAAAAATATTACCAAGAACCAAATTGAAATTTCTAAGGCAACTCGGCGAGGAACAAAACTTCAAGTTTAGAGGTACTCTAAAAAAATTCACTGCTGAAGATTGGAAATTTTTACGTGTTTTTCTCACTTGCGTACCTTGTACAATTTTAAACAAACCCTGTTCATTTCGTAATTTTCTCTTCCGTACTTTCTCGGAAAAAAAGTCTGAGAGTACAGCGAAAGAAGCAAATTTTCAATCGTACGGCGGCAGTAAATTTTTTTAATAGAAAGATTAAAAAAAAAACAATTAAAATTTCGAAAGATTTTGGTGCACTGGTCCCCTGAACAACAAATTGTCCCTTTAGATCGAACTAAAGATTAAATCGTGAGAATAGTAAATCTTTTCTCTCCTAGAGTATCTGAGGAATATAGTAGAGGCAGAATTCCGATTTAACGTTAACCATTGTTGCCTTGCTTCCCATCACATAAACTTGAAATTGATGCCCTCTTTGTACATATGGTATACTAATGGATGCAGCACACTATTAATTACCAATAAGTGCAGCACGCTTCTAATTACTAATAACAAATTACTAATAAGTACAACAATCTAAAAATTTTGTCGACTTGTATTTTGAATATTCATCAAATGTCAACAAAAGTTTAGTCTCTTTTATCTTAGTTCCGTCTTAAAAATATGTTCTGTTCAAATGTTGTTGATGTGTATGAATAGTTCGTACAGATCAATAACAATAATGTTTTAACTTAATAAAACGTCTTCTGATCAAATGGCATTGATGTATGAAGACAATGTTATGGCTTGAACGTGTTTTACTTTTTTTGCAGACAAATGGGATATTACGGAAAATGGTATCATTGACATCATGAGGTTATTGGCTATTCTTCTTCTATATGCCGCCGAAGACCCCACCACACAGGTGTGTGGGGTCAGAATTCTTCTCAATGTTAAGGGAGCCACTTTGCGCCATATTCGTTGCATCACTCCAAGATACATCCATTTGTTCTCGAGAGCGCTGAGGGTAAGTTAACGGTTTTTAAACTGAAAATAAACACCAACTGGATGATTGCGTTTAGTGCACAAGGTCCAAAACCGTATAAACTGCTCCAAAAGCAAAGTAAAATAATAAACAAGTAGTAGTATAAAGATTGAAATAGCAGCACAAAGATATTTTTGAAGAAGCTAAATCTATACTGCGTCCAAAGCAGTAAAACTTTATTTCGGAATCAACTCCGAGTTGACAGTTAAGTACCCAAAGCAATAGCAGTAATAACGAATTGACGGAGGAAAATACACACCGATCACCACTTGTATACAGCAGCCCTTTTCACCGATCTTTTAGTACCTTTATATAGAATTAGACTACCTCAAGGTAATGTAGTTGTTGTTATCTTGTCCATGGATAGAACACTTCAAATAGGGCCATGCACGGTCCACACAATCTCAGCTATTTTAAGGCAATTGTCCGAGTACAGGTCCTCCAAGGGAGAGTCACTAATTTGTTGAATGCTCGCCAAGATGGCCGGGCAAGAGAGGACGTGTTCGGGACTTAATTCAGTATCACAGTTTTTACAGCTGGGATATGTTCTTGTTCCATCCGGCTGAATTTTCATTCCCCTAAGGCAGTGGTCCCCAACCCCCGGGCCGCGGACCGGTACCGGTCCGTGGATCAAATGGTACCGGGCCGCCGAAGGAAAATTTAATTATTTCCATTTTATTTACTATGGTGTAATTCTCTCGGGTTTGTGCGGTTCTTATCTATGAAATGACCAATCAAATTAGTGTAATTGGTAATTGGTAATTTTAGTTAACGTCGTACTAGAGCAACACAACGGGCTATTGACGACGGTCCGGGATCAGTCCCTTAAGGGAAAGATCCGAGGACAACACTTCGTAATTTTGAACCACGGTCAGATGACGAAGCAACACCTGAGCTGGCACCCCACTCTCCAAACTTCCACGCCAACCCAACGTGACCAATCAAATTAGGAGGCGGTAAATCAGAACTTGAAATTTGTTCTGTTACTAGAGCTAATAATTATGATTTCTGAATTCTGTATGTCTCTATTTTCCAGTTTTGACAAATGTGACAACTGTTTTCAAGTTGGCAGACAAAGTAGCTGCATTTAAAGCCAAACTGAAATTGTAGGGACGGCGCGTGAACAGAGGCATTTTGGACATGTTTCAGACATTCGTGGGTATTTTAGGCGAGACTGAGCCTAAACATTCATTCTCCTAGTTGGTGTACGATCACCTGTCTTTGCTTTTAAAAGAGTTCGAGCGCTACTTGCCAACCACAAAAGACCCACGAACTAGTAAGGAATGGATCCGCGACCCATTTGTCAACAAATTAGGCAAATCTAGCATGTCTGTGCAATAAAAAGATCAAATGCTGGAGATTGCAAATGAAGGAGGCATTAAAACTACGTTCGAGACAACAACTTTGCCGGTGTTCTGGATTAAAGTCATGGCGGAATACCCTGAGACACCCCACAACACTTAAATCATTATTACCATTTCCGACAACCTATCTGTGTGAAGCGGGGTTTTCTGCAATGGCAGCATCCAAAACTAAACAACGGAATAAACTGGACCTAAACAACACACTTCGGGTGTCATTGTCTCCTATTATCCCCAGATGAAACCATTTCGTAGCAAAGAAACAAGATCAGGGTTCTCATTGATTTAGCGATCTAGTGAGTTAAAATGTAAAATCACTTGATATTAATTTTTTGGCGTAACTGTATTTTATCTTGAGAAGGCATGTTTAAATACAATTAAATTAAAATTATTAAATCAAAACAATCTAAAATATAAACAATCAACGCCCCCCCCCCCCCCTTTAGCGGGCCGTGTTAAAATTATCAAACGTTATCCGGTCCGCGGCGATAAAAAGGTTGGGGGAGCACTGCCCTAAGGTATCCAGTTCTCAGTCTTACTGTGGTTTTGGCAAGTGATCTGCTTGTAGTTAGTTCACAGATCTGATGTTTCAACTTGATGGTCTTGTCCTTGAATTTTGATTTTGCCACTGCATTTATGTCATTAAGGGTGAAGAGGGGAAATTTATCTTCATTGAGGTCTCTCACTTCCTTTGCCAGTACATCGGCTGCCTCATTCCCTTCTATACCGACGTGTGCAGGTATCCATTGTAGAATACATTGTTTGTCCATAGCATGGAGTTTGTCCAGGACTCTGAATGTTGATTATTTGCTTGTTGTAACCCTTTTGAATCGCCTGGAGGGCAGCTTTACAATCGCTGAAGATTATTAATCCTCCAGTTCTCTCAGGTTCCTGGAAACAGGAATATATATTTAGGGCTTCTTGGATGGCTAGGAGTTCACATGTGTAGTTGGATGCCCTTAAGGTAATCTGATTCCCCTTTAAGGTTTCACAGTAAGTTATCGCACCAGATCTTCAATTTGATTGAAATAACATGTCAGTTTTCTAACTGTGCGTTGCGGTTCCCAAAGGAGTCATATGATTCTGTCAGGGGAGCCGAGGAAGTTTGACTGCGTTATAATAACATCCATTTCTCGAGTTGATGTTAACCCTGCTGATGGTTATCTCCACAAGGTAACTGTGATTAGATGATAACTGACCAAATCTTCATGTTGTCATCACCAATAAATCGTCAATATCTTCATCATGAGATAGCTCGTTATTAGGAAAATTGATCAGATCTTAATTAACAAGATATGAGCCGTTGTTTTTGAAAGTGGTACAAGTCCACTTTGAAAAAAATAAGTTTATTTTCTTTAACAAATTTAATAATTATTGTTGCATAGTAAAATTTAACAGGTTTATAGTGTTAAAAACATCATCCGAATTGAGTAACGTTTGCCAATATTTTAAAATTAATTTATCTGACTAGGTTCGGAACAATTTTTTTTTTAAACGACTCTTAAATCACAATTTAAACATTTTCATACTAGATAATGTTTTGAAATCATGAAATAAAGCACAGACTCATTATTTTTTTGTCAATTGGGCAAATTAAGGTAAAATTTAATCAAAATGACTACCAATATGGCTAACGCTCTGTATAAATTTCTATTAAATTAATTTTAATTTCCTTGCAGCATCATATATCTATGATATTAGTGACGACAATATACTACAGTCAAAGAGATATATTGAAATGTTAAAAAGTATCGCTCGTTATAAGTAGCTAAAATTTTAATTTTACAAAATGTCTACTTGTTTAAATTAAACAGCTATAAACTAAAAGTATGCATTTTGCAACTAAACCTATAGTATACTGTCATTACAACATGTTAATAAGTAATAGTGTTTAATTTCGTAGATATATCTCTACAAAATCATGTGTTTGATAAATCCTGTTAAGCGTGTGCAATATTTGCTTAAAATTGTGTTTTCCAGAAAAAGCATTTAAAGTTTACCTTTGTATTTTTGGCATTGCCAAATTCATCGAAACTTGATATAAAATGTTGAGGCTTGATTGTAGAAAATAATTTTAACAAATTTATGTTTAAAATTATTTTTATTTTTGAAAAATTAGTGGAAAACCACCCAATTTCCGATCATTTGAATCGTACTTCCGGTTTCGATTTCTGTCGTTCAATAATGCTAAAATTGCTCTAATTTTATTTCTATTTATCGTAGACAAAACAATTCCTTTTCTGAAACTTAAGAAACAGGGCTTCAATATGAGAGAATAAAACAAATTTGAGAATTTTGGTCAAAATTACGTTTTAAACGTAGTCGGATACCTTAAACGCAAACCCTTAAATATCTCGATGTTTGAAAAAACGGACTTGTACCACTTAAAAAATAACGGCTCATATCTCATGTACAAATCAAATGTTAAAAGTGCTGTGACATGAAATCGATAAAAAAAATCGCAAATCCATTTAAGATGTAAATATTTCATAATATACTGCGTGAGAATGAAACTAAATTAATTGGTCTAAATAATGAACGGGATAATCCAAATTCTGATCGGATTTTTCTTGTTTTCTGTACCGTCTTTTTTTTTAAAACTGCTGTTATTTCTTTGCCATTGTAATTTGAAAATTTAAAAATTTAAATGAAATTTAATGTGATGTGGGGCATATAATAGTTTATTATATATGCAATGCTTAAGAGGACTTGTATTATCATAGCAATTTGTTGCCTTTTTCAGAACTGCATGCCAAATCGTTTCAAAGGTATCCACATATATAATGAGTCTTCAATATTCCAAATAACGTGGTCGGTCCTTAAGTTATTTCTGACTGATAAAATAAGGGAAAGGGTAAGTCAGTCTATTAGTCTATTGAAATTTATTTAGTCCATATCGTATTTGTTTATTTTTTTGTACTTATTTCGAAATTCCATATTTGTGAAAAAGGTTCACTGTTAATGTGTTTGTATTTATTTAAAATGATCCAAATAAAATATTCATATCACCTCGGAAAAAGTGATACAATTCAAAAAAGTCAATCTTCCAAGGAAGGTAATGGATTTTTGAAAATTTGTTATCACTTTTTAATACTCAATTTGTGAAATGGTAGATTTCTATCAAAATTGGATAAAGATATATAAAGATCCTCATGGATCCTCAGATGGATAAACGGATGATGAACTTCAACGAAGTGGTGAAATTGCCGACTGGTTTTATTTGTTTACATTCGTTTGATGCCATCCAACAGCATATAAACATGATAAACATGCCTGTGAATTTAATCCTCCCGTTTTCTTACTTGTATTCTAGGTGCACTTCCACAGTGACAATCAAAAGCAGTTGCATAAGTTCATACCCAAAGAGGTGCTTACCGAGGATTATGGAGGAAATAACTTGTATTTCAAACAGGGAGAGTGGTGCTCTAACATGATAATCGACTTTAGATCTAAAATCGACCTATTTCTGAGCTCGGGCTTTCATAAGTGAAAGAATTTGATATTGCATTCCTTGAAGAAACTCATGAAAAGACGAACATTTACCAAGTTGTGAACTGTGTTATGTGAGGACGAACTGACGTACTTTTTTACTCACATGAATCGGGTGCTGAATTTTGTAACCTATTTTTAATAACAAGTGCTCACTTGGAGACGAACTTTTCTTTTATCGCCACGGTATATGATGGAACACTCTGGTGTAATCCTGATCATGCAATGTAGCCAGATTGCAAATCTGTAGTGGTTACTAAACTGGAAACAAAATCGCCTTAGACGACAAAATTTAGCGTCAATTGGCGATTGCACCGTGTACTTTCTACCTCTTATTTTGACATTTTATCCATTTGTCACTCAAATAAAATGTTTTTTTATTTATTCAATGTTATAGTCATGCTTATTTAAGTATTGTATCCTATGAATGATTTATCGAGATCGAGAAGAATGACTCACTATATGGAGATGATAATTTTTGATTTGCAAGAAAATCAATTGCAATAGTTTCCACATATTGAGTCATTCTGTTTATAGACTTTGCATGCTATGTATATAGTGTTCCTCTCATTAATCACCATCCCTTTATAGCTTTTTAACTTTAAAACAATCAAAAAATGAATTTGTTTTTATTAGTTACACTCAATTCATTATATCTTGTTGCACTATTTATTTTCGTGATAGTGCGTTGTTCACTAAGCAGTGTACGTATTTTGTCAGTGTGAACATTGATTATTATTTGTACAATAGTTTAATTCGTTTGGAGCGATGTATAGATTATGAAAACTGCATACACATTGTATTCCTCCTTTTAGTTGGTATAAATGATTTAATAAACCTTTTGTTACATTTTGTATTGATATTTCTAACGAAAATTTTCACAAATTTATAAAATGATTTCAGTTATGATCTCATATTCCACATTGATAAGAGGACAAGGATTGACAGTGACTCAAACACTCACCTCTCTTTCCTTTTTCTAGACAAATTCCTTTCTAGAAATCAACGAAATATCACGTCAATCTAGATCTTTTACAATCTTGCTAATGACCATATCTCGTTATAAAATATTATCAATTTTTTTAAATATTTTACATTGCAACCAACTCATGGTTCCTCCTAAAGACGAGATATCTCGTCCATCAAGGTATGGTCAGTTTTGCTAGTGACGAGATACCTCGTCGAGACAAGTACCGAGTACATGAAGTATTTGTCTATTTATTTGTCATCCTAGCATTTGTGGAATATTTGGACTCCGAAAAATTAATTTATCGACTCATAGCGTAAACGTATGCCATAGTGGATATCAAAGTTGCAGTTTGAAATGAAATGGTGTAAACATTGGAATGGGTTCATTGGGGCTGAGTGTTATGAGTTCACAAGTGAAGATACCAGAAAATTCGATGAAAATAATTTATATAGTTAAGTTTCTAGGTTGAGCTGGGGGACTTGTGAAACAATTGGTAAACGAGAGTTTGTTAATCACTGGAAGCTTCTATGACAAACATTTTATCCCATATAAAGGGTGGTGGTAATTTGGAATAAGAGCATCAACATATTGGCATAATAACATCTTCCCAGCAGGCTCGTCGAGACCGACAGTAAGACTACCGATGTTGAGAGAGTCTATGCAGCACGATTACGGATTTTGACAGGTGGGGTTCTATCTTAAATTTATCAATTATTTGACTTCATTCTCTGTCCTTTATTCTTATTAAACACAACACAATGTGAATGCAAATGTAACTGTATGTATCTCAACTATTATAAAAGGAAGTGTTTGTTTGTGTATGTGTACTAGGGTGGTCACAAGGTATATATGGAAATTTTTTTTCGCCCAATCTCCCATGGCACCCCCTTAAAGTTGCCAATAGGCTAGAAACTGTGATTGGCAAAGTTTCAGCTCAACCTGATAATATTAACCCATGCCTCATTGAGGTTAAAGTTAAGAAAAACATCGATTTTTAGCAAGAAATCGTATATTTTACTACATAAAATCGAAACCATTCGTCCTAGAAACCTGGTTCTTGTCTTATTTCATAGGAAAGTTTATTGACTTGAAGTTTGATTGCATCCATTTTTTTTTGCTAAAACTGATAGAATGGTATTTAGCATTTTTCAGGTAAGGTCGTAGTCGATATCCTCAAAAGTGAATTTTCATGCAAAGCCCTAAAAACATTACAATATTCAATTATATCTCCTTTACAGATTTTGCGTTTTGTATTTTTCATTTTGTACATTAAAAAAGATTTTTTTAAGAGGTATTTTCAGAAGTAAATTCAACAACATTCAAATTTAAAATGAAGGAATTAAGTGTAAAGAAGAGGAAGCAATGAGTAAAAATGACAACAAATAGTGTTATAATGTATTTTATTAATTGTATAGTTGAATTATACATCATTATATTATTATTATTATATAAATATACAAATTAAGTGGTAATTACAAATTAAGGTGGTAATGTTTTAGATATTGTAGCTTTTGAAGAGACCAGAAAAATTTGCCTACATTCAGATACAACTTGTAAAAGGAACTGCCGTTGTTCTTCGTCTTTTGTCAAAGAGGAATTAAAGGTTTTAATTTTACTCCTCTCTCAGCAGTGTCATTAACAACCCTTAAACCGTTCACTATTTTTTTAGCTTTTAAATAATGTTGATTTCCACACCATATATCGGGATCAGTATTTAAAAAATCTGTATCGATTTCAAATCACTTTTAAAAAAATTTTTAGTTTGAGGAGAAACAAAATAATCAACTTCTTTGTCCAATAAATGAACAACTTGTTGGAGATTGAGTTTTGGTTTTACATCCCTATCATCACAGTCATCTTCATCATTTTCTACTTCGCACCTTAATTTTTTAATCATGCTTGTTTTGACATTTTTTCCCAAAGTATCATCGAAAAATGAAAATGCAACTTACTCCGAGTTACGATACCACGGATGGTTTATTATTTTAGACAGGACCTTGTCTGCAACCTCTTTATCAATTTTCCTGTGTTGAACTAAAGATTTTAATAACTGTAGGTCCAAAATACTGGTCTAGGTTAAGGGCCAACGTAGGTTTGGGGGAATTGAACCATGTTTTTATTTAAATATTGATTATAAATAAACAAATATCTTCAATACCTTTTCTCTCTAAATCAGTTAATAAAAATTGATCCTTGAAAATATACATTTTTAGAGAATGAATGGCCTTTGTCATCCATCTGGCATGATGAATAGCACCAGATACTCTAAAAGTAATATCTTTTTGAGGAAGACGCCTTAAAAGAATTAAGCAAAGGTGGATGAATTCGTTATAAGTATCCCTGGGCTGTCGGTTTTTTAATTGTTCAAAAAGAAAACTTGAAATTTGGTCTGGATTACTTATTTTATTTCTAATATTTTCATCTTCTATACCTGTTTTGTATTTCTTCTTGTCAAGCTTATACCACACAGTCTGGAATTTTCGAAAAATATCTGTCTGAAGACCAGTGGATGTGCCTATTTTGCAATTAAAAACTGCTATTAAAGCAACTTCTAAAACATGGTGGCGACATGCTAAATTCAGATTTTTCTCTAATAACTGGTCTAGCAAAACGCAGGTTCCCCTAAGGCAACCTGTATTTACTGCTGTGGTATCAAAACACATTGCCTGGATTTACCCAACTAAACTTCAACTGCTGATAATACAGCTTTTGCCTGAATTATCCCCGCACTATTTTCAAGGATTGGAACACGTATCAACTGTTCTTCATCGCCACAAGTAATCAAATTCGCAAATCAATTCGCTCCACATTTTCTTTACTCAACAAGTCTGGAACCAATTTCCCATACCAGTTAACAACAGCTCCCTCTAAATCGTAATTTCTAAATATATTTTTGATGAGATCATTTGTTTGCTGTTGGAATTGCTGTCTGCGGAGTCGTATGACACTTCTACCTAGAGTTAAATACTGTGCGTCATAACCTAATGCCTGAAAAATGCTAAATACCACTCACAAGTTGTATTTGAAGTACTTTTACAAGTTCTATCTGAATGTAGGCACATTTTTCAAGACTCTTCAAGGTCTACAATATCCAAGACATTACTACCTTAATTTGTAATTCCCACCTAATTTGTATATTTAAATAATAATAATGTAATGATGTATGTTTCAACAATCTATATAAATAAGAATGAAGTGTTTGTTTGTACATTCAATATTTTCGACCCATTTCAAGTTTTCAATCCGTTTTGGACCCTCCTGATGCCGAATCCGCCTTTTTCTCGTTTGGTGTCTGTCTGTCTGTCTGTCTGTATGTTGTGCCTTATACACGTCCACGCGGTTTAAGATATTTTCATGAAAATTTGCATACAGTGAGTACTTATCTTCATTTAGTGAGTGGCATTGGTTGCGAAAGTCTGTCTGTCCGTCTTTCTGTTCTATGCTCGATTGTGTGTTTGTGTAGACATCACATAAATTGTATTCCAGATATTTGATTGCATTGTATTTTATTTTATACATTATCTATTAGTTTAGTGAATGCAATATTAAAAATTTCTGTATTGTTATATTTAGTTGAGTTTCATGCTAAAACACATGAGTAAGTATACTTAAATCAACCATAATTTGGCAGTTTTAGAAAAATTGGAATGTCTATTGATTATTACGATTACTTTGATTGCTTTACCAGTACTGCTGAAAAAGTAATTATTCTTCAAAAAATTATTTCTTTTTATGGAATTTCATCTCTGATGCTTCATTTATTTCGAGTCTTATTTTTATTCTTTGCGCAATGAAAACGATTTCCGAATATTTGGGACAGACGATATTTTTCAATGAAACGAGAATGAACAAGATCGCGCGAGCAGTGATATTTTTTCTGGTTCTTTCGCTCTGAATTAATTTCACATTTCTAAATTTTGTACACTTTTAGTTGTAAGTTGTGGCAACTGTGCGAGATCAAGAGATAAAATTGAAACACAAATTAATATCTTTAGAACAATTTTTTGCGACAGCTTTTATTTTGATTTACTTCGCTGTTTCCTGTTTTAAATATTTATTATTTTAATAAATGTGTTTTCCTCCTCATCACACGCAAAAGCACCACAAACTATTAGACTTAAAAATGTTAGGTAAGTCAGTATAAATTTTCAGTAAATTTTAAGTGTAGTTATGCCATTATTGAAAGAATAATGCCGTTATTTCAAGAATAATGCCGTTATTTAAAGAATAATGCCGTTATTGAAAGAATAATAATGTTTTTTAATCCAAACTGGAACTTTTTCCAACATTAAAAAATTCGTTGTAATAATGACAGGAGAAGATTGCAAAATTTCACAATGTCGCATACCGGAGGCAAGAGTGCCACAAGTAAAAAAATATTGTTTTGTTGACTCTGAGTGCGAGAGCACTCGCCGTAAATCGTAATTTTAATTAATTGAGTTGAACATGAAAAGAACTTAAGAAAGGGAATTCCAAATCTTCCTATAAATCGTCTTTTATAGTAGTAACCTTAGTATCACCTTTCGTCCTTTTGTAGCTTTGTCATACAGCAATTGTGCGATGTATGTGAAATGTATTACATGAATGGATATGCATGTGTAGGATTTGTGTCCAAAGTAAGTTGTAGAAAATATAAAAATGGCGAAAGATGTTAAAATAAATTTTTATTCTACAAAAAACGTAAGTCATTATATATTTTGATTATCTCTTCAATCTAGAGTAAACCAATTCAAACCGAGTAAGGTCGGGTATTTTGCTAGTATAATTAATAAAATACATTTTAACACTATTAGTTGTCATTTTTACCCTTCTCTTACTCATCTTTACCCCTAATTCCTTCATTTTAAATTTGAATGTTGTTGAATTTACTTCTGAAAATACCTCTAACAAAATCCTTTTTAATGTACAAAATGAAAAATACTAAAAGCAAAATTTGGAAAGCAGATGTAATTGAATATTGTAATGTTTTTCGGGCTTTGCATGAAAATTCACTTTTGAGGATATCCACTACGACCTTTCCTGAAAAATGCTAAATACCATTCTATCAGTTTGAGCAAAAAAAGTGGATGCAATCAAACTTCAAGTCAATAAACTTTCCTATGAAATAAGACAAGAACCAGGTTTCTAGGACGAATGGTTTCGATTTTATAGAGTAAAACATACGATTTTTTGCTAAAAATCGATGTTTTTCTTAACTTTAACCTCAATGAGGCACGGGTTAATATTATCAGGTTGAGGTGAAACTTTGCCAATCACAGTTTCTAGCCTATTGGCAACTTTTAGGGGGGTGCCACGGTAGAAATTCACAAGTAATTAAAATGTTTTTCTAATTTTTATATGTAGCCCGAATTTTAAAATTCAATCTAGAACATTATAAAATGAATTTAATGAAATTTAATTATTATAGTTTACTTTTGAATGGCAACAACATAAAGATATGACAGATTCTAAATTTATATTTTCCGTGTTTCCGTTCGATTTTCCGAGCAACGCTTTCAGACGAAGAACAAAACAAATACAAATTTTTGACTGGATTTATGTAATTCTTTTTTGTATCTCCTATATCAGTAAAAAGAGAGTACAAATTCCAAAGGGTTTGAAATCTGTGGAAAATTTTGCATAAGATCGATACTTAAAAATATGATTTTCTTTAAATAAATAATTTGTAAACTGTAATTTTTAGCTTTTTTCCATACGAATTTGACCTTGATCGTGTTTGAGAGATCACAGATTCCATTTATTGCACTCAAACAATTCCAGTCAAGGATAGCAAAACAAAATAAAAAATTTTGACTGGCATCGTTTAGTTTTGTTTTGTAAAATCGGGATCGTTAAAGATAGAATAAAAATTTTAACGGATTTGAAAATGCGGAAAATTTTACTCCAGATAGATTATTACGTTTACGAGATATAGATACCTTATAAGTTGGATTTTCTTTTAATAAATAATTTTTCAGTTAAATATTTATAATTTTGCTCGAGATTGTGACGTTACGCCAAATTCCTATTTGGTTTGCGAAACAAACCAACACCACGGGCAACTCCGTTACGGCTGTTATCGAATTTGCGAAGGTTTCATAACTTGGTTTTCGACGTGAATTAACCACCTACATATTCCTAAGGGCTTTTAAAAGGAGGAGAAATTAAGGATACAGAGAGAGGGGTTAAAAGGATTTAAAGAAAGACTCTAGGAACAGGAGATCTATCGAAAAATGGGATTGGCAGAAAAGGCGATCTTCTATGAAGTCGTACGTGCTTCTTTGTACCATCGATCTGAAAAGGAAACAAGAAACAAACATATCGAGGTCCGCGGGGATGCTTGAAACTATGGTGAACTAGGTGGGAAAGTTCAAAAGATAAGAGCAATGACGTGATGTATTAGATATATAGTATGCAACAAGTGGGTATAGTGGTGGGACAAAGACAAGCAGTTGAAAAGATAGTAATGAAAGAGTGTTAGTCTGAAACTTTAAAAGACTTATTTGTTGTGCGTCATCTTACCGTGGTTCAAATTTACGAGGTGTTGTCCTCGGTACTTTCCCTTAAGGGACTGATCCCGGACCGTCGTCAATAGCCCGTTGTGTTGCTCTAGTACGACGTTAACTAAAATTACCATTACTTATTTGTTGTTAAATTGTATTTAGTGCTTAAGTTTAGTCTTTCTTTAACACATCAAACAGCATCTGAATTTGTCCATCCCACGTATGTTTTTCTTGAATATCCGCAACTCACCAGAGTATACTAAGGAACTGATATAAAAAGTATTTTACAACAATTTGAAACAGATGATTTATAAAAAATTATAGCGTGCAATATTTTTTACACAAACTGGTAAAACTTCTGTCGATGACTGCTTTACACATTCCGGTATTGACAGTGGATGTAACTACAATGCGGCTCCAACAAGAAGGTATTCGATATTGGGTCAGCCAATTATGAAAAGGGTAAAGAAAGATATGACAGTTCTTTAGGAAAAGGCTCACACACGCAAAAGTACTAATGGCGATCGCTGTGGATAGTTCCCCTGCCAACTCATAACCACTGCTATCGCTTTCGCCGCTGAATGATAAACATAAACAGAATCTGCGCTAAATAGACCAATTGTAGAAACGCTTTGCGGTGTCCAGCCTATCACCTAATTTAACCTTTTGACCACGGCAAAAGATATAACAACCACGAAATTTTCTTGGTGCGATTCTTATAACATTCAAGGTACAAATGCCTGTAACGGCCGCAGTATAAAATCTTTCTTGGCGCGATTTTTACAACTTTTAAGGTGCAACTGATGTACTGACCGTTGTCTAAATTCTTTCTTGGCACGATCATTGTACAACTGCTGTCCCGGCCGCATATTAACAACCTTTACCTGTAATAGAAGACATGGAGAAATTTTAAGCCCGCTGATTTGTTGCTATCTCTCTCCGAGATCTATGACGTCACTCACCCATAGTGCGCACTTCGCATGTGTGAAAAGTATCACTATTTACTTACTACGTTTGCGAAAAAAAAAAGCTGAAACTGCTTCGACCGAAAATAGAATACTAATAAAAAAGAAAGCGACAGCTTTCAGATGATTACCAAGCGACAGTTCAATGGCTTGTGCCATGTACTCGTAATTTGTTTTAATTCCAGTATAGATTCTACGCGTATAATTAAAAAATAATCCATTTTCGAACTTTAAAGGACACTTGGGACCTTGAACAGAATAAAAGGCGGAAACAGGGGAGTTTTTCGATTTTTCTGGGGATCTGTTGCATAGATTCGTTATTTGTGTTGCACAGGTTTTGCCACCGGCTTTCAGTTCAAGTAGAAACTACCGAGTAATGACAGAGTCCACGTGACGCATCGCCATGATGATGTCACGTAGTGAAGTCATAGTCGACAGTTGAAACCAACGAATCACAGGGCTTAAAATTTCCCCATGTCATCTATTCCAGGTAAAGGTTGTTAATACGCGTTCCAGCCGTAGTCAAAAAGTAACTACAACCTTTATAAATAAATATGCAAAATCTTTAACTCGTAATTGCACTAATTAAAAAGTTATAGACCCCTTTCTGATCCAAGACTCAATAAAAATTACGCGCTTCGAAGTAGGTGTGCGACCTTCAGAGACGAAATTTTTGGTTTCTAATTCAAAGTGTGTTGGCAAAAATATAATGGAGATTCTTGGTGCGTTTATCAAGCTGCATAGAAGACAGTAGTTTTCTTACTAGCTGAAAAAAAATTAAAACTACACGCCAACGTAGTCAAAAAATTGAACTAAAAAAAAATTTTCTTGAATAAATCTGACTATTTTTAAATGTACACATTAAATTAATGCTTTTTCAATTATATTTTTAATTTGTATAAAGTTATTATGAACTGGATACTAAAAAAGTTAATATTCAATACTGGTATATTATGTATTGAAGAATTTTTGAGTTCGCGTCGAAAATGAAATGTTTTTTAACTTCAACTATATTAACTTATTCTTACGTGTTATATTTTAGTTAAAAATTTAAATTTGAGTGAAAAATGCTTTGAATTGTTTTAATTGGTATGGAAATCAACATATTAATTCGAAATTGCTCTGAGTTCTGTAAATATTTTTTTATACGGGTTTTAAAACTTTAAAAGCATTTTTCTCAGCCTTAGTTTTTTTTGGCACTACAAGGTATTCAAAATGCTAAGGCTTTTTATGTATCAACGAAAAAGCTTCCAAACTTTCTCTACTTATTTTTATATGTCTTCAAAATAAAACTATGTATGGATTTACATCTAAGTGCTATATTTATTTTTTTTTAAATAGTTAAATATAAACATTTTAACTTTCGGTGGTTTTTGTATCATTTTAGCTTATAAAAAATTGTATGAAAAAAATTTTTTTTCTTGATTTAAAAATACACACACAGTTTTGTTAAGTATATTTGAAATAAAGCTGAGAAAAAATGTAAAGCAAAATAATAAAAATCAAAAGAGAAGTAGCATTTTTAAAAATTTCAAAAAAATTTGTAAAAATCGAATTTTTTTTAAAATTGCTTATTTGACAAGATTTTTTCTTCTAGAATCAACTTATTATTTACAAAACAATAGAAAAACAACAATATTTTTATTCCATTATAAAAAATGAAGAAATTTTTTTAAATGATACCTCGTACCCTTAAAAAGAATCTGTTATCTGAATTAGGGGGTTACATTAATATCTTTGATTTTGTTACGTCATGTGTAATAGCAACGCCACCTGTGCCGCAATCGCTAGATATAGGCCTTGTACACAGAGTGGAAGGAGAGAGTTTTTGGTATTCTACTTTAGAATTGTGTTTAACATTGGAGATTGTGATCGACGTCTGAACTGTGCGTTCGGCATCTGAAGTGTGCGATCAACCTAACAGTTGTGTACTCGGTTGTGAATTAATCAAGTGATTTTACAGTCACCTGGTCAGTGTATTGATTTTTTAGTGAAGTAAAATTACATATTTAAAAGTAAAGAATTCGTTAAATTTGTCTCAAGCGTGGTTTGTGGCTAAGGTCGATTTACCGGTTGGTATTGTAAATGATAGCAGTGATTACGAATTGGTGGAACAAATAACCACTTACGGTGATGGTCACATTATTTTTCGTACGGCATTCTTTACTTCCGGCTAGCTCACCACCTCGCAATTGACTTCTCCAAGATCATCATTTTAAACTTATATGTAAACTATACTGTACCTGCAGAGAGCTTGAGAACGATGATCAGAGTGACCAATAACTATTAAAATTCTATCTTTATATACCATTATCGACAAACTCCAATGACTAGAAATGCTAGGTGAAATTTAACTTCTTTACACAGCATTAAAAGCAGTAATAATATTTTTTTCAAAATTTGCGAACATCCTCAACTTTGAAATAACTTGTAATCTTCATCTTTTACTATAAATACCCTTAATAATTACCTTACCCTTTGTATTTTAAAATTAAAAATAACATTTTTGCTATTGATCTTTCTAGTTTAGTTTAGAGTTGATTTTCCAGTCTAGTTTAGTTTAGAGTTTATTTTCTAGTCTAGTTTAGTTTAGTCTAAATTTTTCTAAACTTTATTGATGAGTTGTATGGCGTGGATCATGTATGTATGTAAGTGTATTTCTGATGAAGAAATCTAACCACCATATTGGAAGAAAAAGGAACTTAGTGAACGCACGTCAGCAGTCGAAAGATCACCATGTGCTGGTTGAAAAGATAAAAATTACCCATCTTAAAAATATTTGGAAAAAATTAAAAAATTTGTTTTATTTACAAGACGACGATATTACTGTCGTACAAAGGGATTGTAAAGTATGCTTATTCTTGACGCTTCGTTCCGAATGTTTCTCAGTTTCATTTAATATTTCTTTATTTCATTATTGCGATCTGATTATATGAGCTGATTGATTGATGAGATCAAGAACTGAGTTGATTGTTATTGGTGAAACGTAACACATCGACGGATTACAAGTGAAACACATTAATAAAAAAATATAATGTGAGAAAACTAAAGGAAAAAATTCTACTCACTTACTAAACTCATTAAGAGTTTCCCAATAAATCTAAGCTTCATGTATGGAAAAAATGAATCATTGGTTTTCACCAGTCTAAAGATCACCACATTCTGGTTCAGAAAGCCTAAAAAACCGCATCGATAGAAAATATTGACTTGTAAATCCGCGATTTATACCAATTGTATAAATCCCTAGTTGTGAATGCTACCATGCTATACTAGATAGCAGCACAATTTTAATTTCTGAACGGGGATTTTCTAATCGTAAAAATGCGTTTGTTTTACTGAGATTTATCGATACGATTTGTTGAAGGTTAATTCTCAAGAACGAGAGAAACTAAAAAGTGGAATTGTTACGAACAATTTTTCATAAAATTTGAACTTTAATTCTTTCATTTGTGTTTTTAATTCATTTATCTTCTGAAATTGATATTAATAAAAAGCACCAGCAGATGGCAGCACGACAGGCTTCCATAATGAACACTTGCTAAGTAGCTGTGTTGTCAAACCTAAATCTCCGATACATTTTATGAAAGTAATTTTATTCTTGGAGAAGGTTTCGAAAAAAAGATACAGTGAGCGAAATAAAGGGCGGGGGGGGGGTAATCTTACAAAACTAATTAGATTAAGTGTTACAGATCTGGGGAAATGCCGATACATAGTACAGGGTCATAAATACACTGATGGCCACCGTAAATGCAACACCCTGAAGGAAGCATGCAAATAATATGAAATTTATAACATGCATTAGCGGAAGTGAGATATGCAAATGATTTTAATTTCAGCGCAGACGCACATCAGACGCGCCTGTGGCGCCACTCAAAGCGCTATTTAAGGCTAGGAGATTTCGACGATTTCAAGTAAGGCAATTATGTTTTTCTTATGTTTTTTTTCTCAAAAAAACGATCACTTATGCCTTGTAGAAAACAGCGATCATCTTTTGATCAAGTAACCGAGTTCGACAGAGGAAGAATAGTGGTCTACCGAGATTGTGGATTATCTTTCAGGGAAATCGGTAGTCGTGTTGGACGAAACCAAACAACTGTAATGCGGTGGATACGACGGACCGACGTGTTGGATTGCATCCACCTCAGTGCACCACTTCACGTGATGACAGGCATATTGTGCGCATGGCAGTGACGGATCGCTCAGCCACATCACGAACCATAGCACAGCACATTCAGTCTGTAACGCATCATCCAGTGTCTGCGCGTACCATTCGACGCCGTTTACAGCAGTGGTCTGTCCGCAAGACGTCCATTGCTTCGTCTACCCTTGACGCAGAACCACAGACGTCACCGCCGCTAATGGTGCGATGAAAGAAGGATGTGGACTGCAGAATGGAATGAAATTGTCTTTACTGACGAGTCACACTTCTGTCTGCAACAACATGATGGTCGGATTCGAGTCTGAAGACACCGTAGAGAGAGGATGATGAACAGCTGCGTTATGCACCGCCACACTCGTCCTGCACCGGGTATTATGGTATGGGGCGGTATTGGATATCACTCTCGCATTCCTCTAGTACGCATTGCCGGTACTTTAAACAGCCAGCGCTACACCTCCGAGGTGTTGGAGTCAGTTGTCCTTCCTTACTTTCAGGGCTTGCCCACAGCCATATTTCAACAGGATAATGCGCGACCACACGTGGCACGCATTGTCCAATGGTTCTTCGTCAATCGCCAGATTGAATTGCTTCCCTGGCCAGCTCGCTCTCCGGATCTTTCGCCGATTGAAAACATGTGGTCCATGGTTGCTCAACGATTGGCCCAGATTACATCCCCAGCTGCCACACCAGATCAACTTTGGCAACGTGTGGAAGCTGCTTGGTCTGTTGTATCTCTGTATCCCAAGAACACATCCAAAGTCTCTTTGAATCAATGCCGAGGCGTGTGGCAGCGGTGATCTCCAACAATGGCGGCTACTCTGGCTACTGATTTTGGCAGGAATCACGCTTCACAGAAGCCTATAAATTTAATCAATTGGTACTTGGTCAACATGTTATCTACAAAATAAATTTTGTTGTGACATCTCTTGTCTTTCTTGGTGTTGCAATTTGGGTGGCCAGCAGTGTAATATAGAAAAGAGCATTGAAAATACTATGTTCTTTTTTTTGCTATTAACTGTGCATGGCTGTTTTCTATATTTGATTTAAATATGGTTTCATTATATTTGTCAAAAAGCTTAATTGATGTATGAGCGAAGAGGAAAAATTATTCCCTACTAGTTAAATATGGGGACTTGGAATACACATTTTAAATATAATTTCTTGATTTTGTACTGCAATGGAAACAGTCATTTGAAATAGTATTGGGGACCATAATTTAACTGGTGCTGGGGTCCTTTACATAAACTGGTTCTAGGGTTCATCATCTAACCTAATACTCTGGTTCATCATCTAACCTAATACTCCGTCCATCATCTAACATAATACACTCCGGTTCATTATCTAACATAATACACTCCGGTTCTACATCTAACCTCTGACATGACAACAGTCCATCATCTAACATATTAATGGTGTCCGTTATCTCAACTGAAAGAGCGGTCCATCGTTTCAACTAGTACTTGGGTTCGTTATCTAATCCGATACTGCAAATGGCAATTATCGGGCTAGATAACCTGGTACCGTGGACGAGTGTTTAATCTAACCTGGTACCAGTCACCCATATTGGAATTGGAATCCATCATCTAACCAGTTACTACGATCCCTCATTAGGTCTCTCATATATCCTGATATTTCATACATCATCAGATTTCATTCGATTCCGTCATGTAATCTGGTACTAGGGTCCATCATATAACCTGGTTCTAGAGTCCTTCATTTAACCCTGTACTGCTGTTGTCATCTAAACTAGAACTGGAGTCTGTCATCTATCCGATTACTAGGTTCCGTCATCTAACCTGACACTGGACTTTTAATTTAAATTAATGCTTTCCGTCATCTAACCTGACACTGGACTTTTAATTTAAATTAATGCTTTCCGTCATCTAACCTGACACTGGACTTTTAATTTAAATTAATGCTTTCCGTCATCTAACCTGACACTGGACTTTTAATTTAAATTAATGCTTTCCGTCATCTAACCTGACACTGGACTTTTAATTTAAATTAATGCTTTCCGTCATCTAACCTGACACTGGACTTTTAATTTAAATTAATGCTTTCCGTCATCTAACCTGACACTGGACTTTTAATTTAAATTAATGCTTTCCGTCATCTAACCTGACACTGGACTTTTAATTTAAATTAATGCTTTCCGTCATCTAACCTGACACTGGACTTTTAATTTAAATTAATGCTTTCCGTCATCTAACCTGACACTGGACTTTTAATTTAAATTAATGCTTTCCGTCATCTAACCTGACACTGGACTTTTAATTTAAATTAATGCTTTCCGTCATCTAACCTGACACTGGACTTTTAATTTAAATTAATGCTTTCCGTCATCTAACCTGACACTGGACTTTTAATTTAAATTAATGCTTTCCGTCATCTAACCTGACACTGGACTTTTAATTTAAATTAATGCTTTCCGTCATCTAACCTGACACTGGACTTTTAATTTAAATTAATGCTTTCCGTCATCTAACCTGACACTGGACTTTTAATTTAAATTAATGCTTTCCGTCATCTAACCTGACACTGGACTTTTAATTTAAATTAATGCTTTCCGTCATCTAACCTGACACTGGACTTTTAATTTAAATTAATGCTTTCCGTCATCTAACCTGACACTGGACTTTTAATTTAAATTAATGCTTTCCGTCATCTAACCTGACACTGGACTTTTAATTTAAATTAATGCTTTCCGTCATCTAACCTGACACTGGACTTTTAATTTAAATTAATGCTTTCCGTCATCTAACCTGACACTGGACTTTTAATTTAAATTAATGCTTTCCGTCATCTAACCTGACACTGGACTTTTAATTTAAATTAATGCTTTCCGTCATCTAACCTGACACTGGACTTTTAATTTAAATTAATGCTTTCCGTCATCTAACCTGACACTGGACTTTTAATTTAAATTAATGCTTTCCGTCATCTAACCTGACACTGGACTTTTAATTTAAATTAATGCTTTCCGTCATCTAACCTGACACTGGACTTTTAATTTAAATTAATGCTTTCCGTCATCTAACCTGACACTGGACTTTTAATTTAAATTAATGCTTTCCGTCATCTAACCTGACACTGGACTTTTAATTTAAATTAATGCTTTCCGTCATCTAACCTGACACTGGACTTTTAATTTAAATTAATGCTTTCCGTCATCTAACCTGACACTGGACTTTTAATTTAAATTAATGCTTTCCGTCATCTAACCTGACACTGGACTTTTAATTTAAATTAATGCTTTCCGTCATCTAACCTGACACTGGACTTTTAATTTAAATTAATGCTTTCCGTCATCTAACCTGACACTGGACTTTTAATTTAAATTAATGCTTTCCGTCATCTAACCTAATACTTATTACATTGCGGTCCATCGTCTAACCTAGTACTGGGAACTTCATCTAAGCAGATATTGGTCCTTCTTCTAAATTGGGACTGGATTTCGTCATTTAAAATAGTATTGGGATACATCGCCGAACGTACTAGGACTTCAAAAATATACGTATAACTAGTTGTACGATTACTAAAGCTGGTAAAAAACTTGTAACTCTTGTGAAATATACATAAGTAAACGATTCAATTGAGAATGCTGGTGCAAGCTCTATTTTTTCACAAACGGCATAGTGCTGTCTTAGTTATTGCCCCTGTTCTCATGATAGCATATCCACTAACATTTCCCCTAGAGTGCATTGTATTTTTAACCCTCTTCCACCGTCAAATAGACGATTTTTTTAACCAATATAGTAAAAGAAATGTGTGCCGTAATTCGACTTCAAATGAGGTTTCCTGGTTCTTGCACTGATGTCGTCAAATGTTGTTGCAGTATAAATAAAATGTATTACGAATACTTTAAAGGATAAATAAGACTGTTAGTTTCTTAGTATTTTATAGCTTTGAATGATGTGGGAGTACAATCAGGGAAATGAAAGTAGATCTAACCAATACAAAGATATGTGCCAGCAAGGGATGTATCAAACAATGCAATTTTATTTGACGAACCTTTTCCAGACAACAATAAAGACGAAATTAGTATGCAAATAAAACTAATTGTTTTGTATAACTTTAAGGTTTTATATAGGTTATCACACCTATTTAAAATATTTAAATATCCGTTTTGTAGTTTTCTTTTTTACATTGAGGGATACAAATTTGGATAAATAAACTAACGAGCCTCTAAAATATCTCTAAAGGCATGCGTTCATGTAGTTCAGAATTTAACAACTATTTGTTTGTTTACGAGTTCTTAAGAAATGTCCCTTAAGGGATGAGTTTATTCTGAATTTATCAACTTTTTATTTGCATTGGATTGAGAGGAACAAAACTATTTAAGCTTTTACTGTTATAGATACCAAAATATGGTTCCGTGTCTCGAATGGTCAACTAAAGCAAGCCACTTAACAGTCGATTAGGCAAAACATTCCATTGCTTCAAGAGTGTTTATGCAAAATTTAAAGTCGTTTTGACCATCATTCCTATTACAGAGCCTTTGGAAATGTGAACTTTAATTATGCTAAACCTGTATACAGGATGCACAGTAAAGTCCTTATAGACTCACGTAACTCTTAAACTCAGATAGTAACAGCTATGAAAGTGACGTGTAGGTATAGTTGAATGACTATGCCCTATACGATGAGACCGCTTGCAGCGCCACTATCTGAAAAAATTAGAAATTAGCGTTCCCACCTCGAAACCTGTGCAATATACGAAAAAAGGTCATTTGTAAAGTCGTAGAATATAATCGATTTTGTACTAAATGAATCCCTAGATGGATAGCATGAAATGCGAATTTGTCGGTATTCGATTCTTGTCAATATTCGCGTCAGAAAGCAGCAAATTGTGAGATTTAGGTGGGGTGTGATGAAACTGACACGTGTGATCAATGTGCAACTTCTATACTCATAGTGATTAAAGAACGATCACATATGTTGATTTGGGTTTTATGGCGTTATGTACGATAACATTGGAAAGTGATCAATACACGAGTTAGTAATCAAAACGCATCAGAAGTTCAAATTTTAATATTAGTAACTCGATGAGCCTACCGTCAGCCACATTCAAATTTTGTGTCCTAGACAGATATTGTTGCACATTCAGTACCATCAAGCATGGGGAATGCTAATACCGACACATTAGCGTTTCACGCTATCCATGTACGGTACTCATGCACAAAGGGTGTCATTCTGTGCTCAATCAATGATGCTCACCAATTTTGTAAGTCGTCAATAGCCCGTTGTGTTGCTCTAGTACGACGTTAACTAATGGTTACCAATTACCAATTTTGTAAATGACTTCTTGGCCGAGTTTTGATAGGTTTCGAGATAGGAGTGCCAATTTACTAATTCTACCGCTAGGGGCTGCAAATATATCTTGTAGGGCAGTAGTAGCTTTACCATACCCATACATTACTTTCATAACTAGCTATCTGCATTCGACGTGTATGTATAAGGACTATTCATCCTGTGTACTAGCATCTAAATTCTGAAGTAAAAGCAGTTTTTACTGATGGTTACGATCACTTTGTTCGTGTTATAGCATTTAACTACATAAGGCTCATTAGATTTGCCCACTGCGCTAGCAACCGGCAAATCGTAGACATTGTAGAATCGATTCTCTTCAGGACATATCTCTGTCTTTTGTGTCAGTGAAGCTTTCCTTATATGTGTGTCCATTGCTTGATGTTGTTTGCCTTGTGATTGGCACAGCGTGACCAACATGACATTTGCTCCATAAAACCCAACCAACCATTAACATTTATGCTGCGCCGCTTAGATTTTTTCAATCGTCTCACAGAACGGCTCTTTCGCCAGCAAGTCCGATCCCCCTTACCTAATTACCTAACTTTAGCGATAGAGCCTAGAATGGCATTTACTACTGACGCTTTCCTTTTATAGTATTGTGTGGCGTATCGTTTGGCATGAGATATCAACAGAGCGATACTTTGGGGGTGCACCTCACCCCAAAAGCGTTCATACCTCACGGTCGACAGAGTAGGGTACCGAACAAAAGGAAGAACCCTCTAGAAGGTCAGTCGCTGACATCTCGTAAGTGGGGATCGATGCCAGCGGTCACATAAAAGGGGATGACATCCACAGTACACAGATCTATACCATGCCGCTTGTGTAAACGCAATTTTAGTGGTAATAATTGTCTACCTGCCGCAGCGTAAAGATTAACCCTACTAGTTATCAAGAACATGAACTGTAAAGAAGCAAGTCTTGAGCTCAAGGATGTCGTTATGGCAAAGAGGCATTTCTGGAAACTAAATATTTCCTTAACAAGGTGATAATTACACAACCAATGTGATGGGTAAGTTCGAACTGTAAAATTACAGTAATTATCATGTCTTTATTCATAACACTTTGGGGTTTGTTGATTGCGACAGTGAGATCGAACCATTGCATTTATAGAGAAATATGATTGGTATTAGATATTTTTATAAGAGTTTAACGGACTTTAAATGATTAGCGATATCTTTCTAAGAACATTATTTGGGTGTACAGCCTTGCGTAAGGATTAAGATTCAAAGATCTAAGATTATAAATATATTGATCTGAGATTATAATCATATTGATCTAAGATTATAAATATATTGATCTAAGATTATAAATGTATTGATCGAAGATTATAAATATATTGATCTAAGATTATAAATATATTGATATAAGATTATAGAATAATATTGGTGTAGTTTTCGGAATACTTTATGTGAAAGTTTTCCCAGAAATTTTCCCTCTATAATCAAACTTTAATATCGATTATTTTAATTATTTTAAATCTGAATCACTTCTAAGGTAAGCAGAGATTCATGCAAAAAATTATATACTCTATTGAATTTCCATCTTTTAAAACATCGGGTATAAATTGTTGTATATTTCATTATTTAAAAAAAAAATATTATGTTACACAAATGTTTTTTTTTTTGTGTGAAATAATTAGATTTTCTTTTTTCTCTGAAATGTAACTAATAAATAATGTAGCAAATATTTATTATGTGTATTGCTCACATACAACTTAGAAATTTTAAATTCAAAATAAACCTGAAAGTTCTCCCACGTACAGTTAAACGTAATTCTAAGTGTATGACCCTCATCAAAATATATTAATTTCATCTGTTATCATAAAGCTTGTGGGATGCACTATATTTGCAAAAAAAAGATTTTAAGTGCCTTTTAATTGTGTGTCAAAGTGGAACTAGTGTTTATTTCGAACTTAAATACATTTCTTTATATTGCAGCACACTCTGTGTTTATGAAGTGCTTAGTGTCAGAAATAAATTGTTTTAGTTTCGTACACTAAACTGTGCACAGTGAAATTTTGAATGCATAACTAAAAATTAAAAATCAATTTTATCAATTCATAAACGTTAATTTTTGAACAAAATTTTCACACTTATTACAGAAATGACATGAATATGTTCAAGAGAATAATGAATAATGTTTTTTAAGAACTAATTAACTCTCATGGTGGCTGTTTCTGGCATCTCGTCATTAGAAAAAATTAACCAGAACTTGTTGGACGAGATATCTTGTCCTGTGAAAAAAACTGACCAGATCTTGATATCGTGATCATAACAAAAATCGTGAATGTACTAACGACGAGATATTTTGTCGTAAGCAAATTTGGCAAGATCTTCATTGAGACGAGATAAGATAATCACTGGGAGGGTAAAAATAATGACGGTAATAAATAATGAATTCCCTATTAACTCTCCATCAGTAGGGGGTCTTAGTTAATAAATAAAATCCTCGTGTATTTGTGAGTCGTTCGACGTTTACTTTACTAGTATCACAAGCATTAATTATTCAATAAAAAATACACAGTATCTTTTTAGGACATACACAAAGACAATTATAACTGTGAACAAAGTAAAGCAAAACCGTTATTTAATTTTATAAACAATAAATTTTTAGTTATTGTTTTCCCTGCGATAATGAAGAACACAATGGAAACAAATTAACTGTGCACCTACCTGTCAAGGCCAGAGCCAGCGCGAATAACGGCAAGCGAATGATACAACTATTATGCTTTCGAAAAAATTACCGATGATAATTTACCGTTGATAGCTCTTTAGTGGGCTCTGACTACATTATGTTGCTCAAAAATTAAACACAGAGATACTGATTATTTTCCTAAATGTCATTTATAGCAAATGGAAAAACCAAATTTTGTGTACTTGAATAAAGTTTAGCTAGCTAAGCCTATTGCTATAATCAAACATCCAAGTTTTCATTTTTTAAAGTGCCAGTTACGGTAAATACAAAAACCAAGTATTGTTAATGCAAATAAAGTTTAGTTAGCTAAACCTACAGAGAAAAAAAAGTGTGTATCGTAACAAAGAATGCACATCTGTCAATAGTAACTTTGCTCGGCATGACTTCACACCTGTTCGATTAAAGCTCAGCAGGATGCTTGGACCACATGCCTAAACAAATCAGACCAAGAAGAATCAACCGGCATCTTCATCTCTTAAGACCTCAACAGAAGCCGAGAGTGAAACGCCAAGACAATGACAACAAACTGGAACGAAAACTGTCACGTGAAATGAAGCAATGCAAGTCACGTGACCGAACCACTGTCAAATTCCGAATCGGTTGGATCGACGAAGAGACCTACACCTCCGGGGTATTCCATCTACTAAGTTGTTGCCGAGTTTTTTTTTTTCACTCTTTTTCTTTTGTAATCGTTACAATTTTCTCTCTCCCCCTTTCCTCCCTCCCATGATGGCGATCAAACGGTGTTTCTGTGCTAAGCGGAAGGCGAACTTCTCGTCTGCAAATCTTCGCCCTCACTTTCACTTTTGATGCCAGATCAGAAACCATTGCACGCCTTTTTCACCACTGCGCGAGCGAAGAGAAGGTTTCCCTCTTTTATTTCCGGTTGTTTTGAAGGTGAGAGTCGCCTGCGCCTATTTCCTCAATGGAATGTTATCGGAGCTGCGTGATTTATGGATAGTAAATAAAGCGAAAAAGGTAAAATATTCTGTTAAATTTTTTATTCACAAATTATTTTTGTTGAAGCTTAAGGAAGATAAGTTTTTGGACTCGGAATAGAAACGATAATTCTGTCTTCTTTCTTTCAGCTTTGAACATAAAAGCTACAGGCGAAAATTTTGTAATTTTTCCAAGTTAAGAAGAAGAATACAAAATCGTTTGCAACCACAAAAAATAAAGAATAACGATACCGGCCAATTTGAAATAAAGAATAATAACGGAAATCGTCTGCCGTTATGAAATAAAAACAATAACGAAATTAGATACATGAATTAAAAAGAACTAAAATAAGGAAATCATTTGTAGCTTCGAAAAGAAAAATACATTTTCGTTACAGACCAGAACATTAGTGACATTTAAGTTTTTCTTTCTACGTGCAGGAAGAGAGTGGCTGGCTCTTTGAAAAAATAATAGCAAAGTTAAGACTGTAGAACTCTGTTGTGCTTCCAGCCGTTAAAATGGCCGTTCTGGTGAAAAACAAAGCCCTGGCATTTATTATTCGATTCTTTCGTCGACTGATTGAACTGCTCACGCGTTTCGTACTGTTTCTGAAATACTGTGGTCGGGCGAAAAAGTTAGCTGATATCGAAGACCCGGTACTACTGGAGTCAGCTTGCAGCTTGGCAGAGAAAATCAGGAAAGGAGAGGTAAGTGATACACATTTTTGTTTATAGAAATTCATAATTTTGAAGTATGATTAGCAGATATTTTCGTAAGTTTCAAACTTCAACATCATATTTTACAGAAAGATAGAAACGCGTAGAGATTTTTTGTTTTGTTTTTATTTAAAATCATTAGACTCTAACAATTGACATTAACTACTGTAATGACGCCGATAAGACGGTATACGAATGCAAGGGGTTAATAGAACATTAAACATTTTTGAGAATAATATAACAACTCAAAATGAGGATATTTTTTTTTCGCTAACAAGCAATTCTGTCAAATTAGAATACTTGCGATAGATCGTAATATTACATCGGAATTAATATAATTGTTAAGTTAAATCTGTACCTTGGTAGAAAAGGGCCAATGTTATTTTGTATTTTTTTTATAACAGCTGATTCAGTGTTATTTTTATTATTTTTATATTTTATGCAGCACGCAACAAATACTTTTCAATGTTTTGTTACACATGATGTATTAACAGGAGGACATTGGCACTTTTCCTATCGCAACTTTCGCCTTGACTGATTTGCGAACACAACAGAAAATCAGCGAATTTGGACATCGATCCTTTTTTTTATAAAGGCACAGATATATGTTTAAAAGATTTTCAGTACCTTTATTTTTGGTTCCACATTAAAATTTTTCAATTGCGTCGCTTTTGTATAGAAAGTGCAATGTATAAAATATAATTAAACTTGTGTTTTAGATTTTTCGCATTATGGAATCCATACATTTAGATTTGTGTTGCATGCCAAACTTTCGTTGCATATATAAAGAGAAAGAACATAAAGACATATGAAAGAAATTGAAAAATATAGTTGAATATAATTAGATAATAATGTCTTATTTATATATATATATCATTTAGTGGTGATAAAATATTTGATAGATAACAATATAATTTTTATATGTAAGAGTAGCATTAATAAGATCTTAATGAGTTTATTGAATTTTTACGCTTGGTTAAACTGTTATGTTTTATTGAAACACTACATGAATAATTCATTTATTATTAATGTTTTCTCCTGTGTTTGTATTCAATTCATTTATTTAAAAATACAGTCTGACTTTGTTATTCTTTCGTGAACTGTGTACTTTATAAGGATTTTGTGTTCTTCAACTTATTGGCTAAATCGGAATGGACATCTTTTAAAATTTTAACTTCTTGCTTATCATTATCTTTATATTTCGGGATATATAATCAATATATGAATTCCACTTAATTTTACAAATTACCAACAAACATATTTAAATTCAACATTACTACTTTTATTTATACGTTTATTGCAAATTGACTTGTTTCGCTGTACAATGATTCTGAGGGAAAAAAAATTGAAGATTTAAAAGTGTCATCGGAATATTGAATAAAACCCTGCTTTTTAAAAATAGAATATAATGTTTTGAGTGTAGATGTTAAGTTAAATGTAGAATCCTGCAAATCACATCCATGTTTTTAATTGATGTTCATTTCGATCACAATGTGTATAAAGTTATCCCGTTTTGTCCTTTGAAAATTTACTGTACAACTAGCATCTCATGTCCGATAATTTCTTACACAAATAAGGAATTGTCCACTTTTTAATTCGGAGTGATGTTTGTGAAGTCAAATCGATTGGTTATTTAGTTTTTAAAAGAGCATCGATTGGTAGTTGCGTCATTACGCAAATATTAGAAATAACTTGACGAGCTATCACGTCAGTAGCAAAAATGGTCAGATATTGATGGACGGTTAATCTCATATTTGCTTAGCTCGTTTCTCGGTATTCGTTGGTTACGTTTTCAGAATGAAGGATAGTGGTAAAGTGAACGTGGATGTGGATATGAGGATAGTAGTGTTCAGTTTGATTCAAAGGTAAGAGAAGATGTAGATTGAACAATCCGCTTACCATCACACTGTTTAAGATTTATTTATTCAATTTGTATTATTGTTCAAAATAAGTATTATTTAAGATATTTTATATAAATTCTTTGTGAATTTGAAATTAGTGTCTTATATTGTACTTTTAACTTAACCAAACTAATCGGATGTAGGATTATATTTTGACTCCTGGTCAAACCCAAATTCACTAACGACTCTGGAAATCGGAAAATTTTGAAAATTTTTCCGGTCTTTATAAGTGAGTTTTTAAGCATTTTAAAGCAATTTTAAACATCTAAAATCTTTTTACAAAACAATCCAATTTTTTGGTATTAAAAACTGAAATTATGATGAAAGACGGTTATCTCTGCCCTCTCTTTCCCACAGTTTGGTCACTGATTGAGATGGTTCAATGACAACTCGCTGTTTATGTCCCCCACCTTTGTCAATCACATATCATCATATCATTGAGATCTTAATTTGCTAAGAATCTAATTTTCTCCGAATAGAAATACTAGCATTTCCATATTATTGTTTATTTTAGAATGTTTAAAAGATACAGTACAATAACTGGACAAAGTTGTCAGTAAAGAAAATTAAACATAAAAATTATATCAAAAAGTACTGAAATCCTCAAATTAATCTTTGTTTAAAAAGTTGTCATCGTATGTGGAATATTATGGTCGTTCCAGTCATACTAGAAATAATAAATTGTCCAAATGTTCTGAAAAATTACCAATTTAATTAAAATGTCGTATTTCTTAAATTTATTTTTGCATAAAACATTTTAGCCGTTAAAGACAGTTTGCAAAAAAAAAAAAAAACACGAGTCAAAATTTTCTGTATTTAGGAGGTAATTTTTACTTATCACGCTGCTATTTTTTGTTTGTAACAAAGTTAATTTGAGCGTTTGATTGTAATTTTTTTACGAATCAATTGAGTATTTCTATACAGACTTTCCCTCAAGTGTCAGGAATTTTAATTGAGTTTGGTAGGAACATTCATTTTTGGATTGGGTCACCCTATTCCCATGTTAATTCCGCTTTCATTAAATTTTTCGGGTCTGCACCTTTATTCCTCACTTTTATCTTTACTTTAATGTTTTTCACAGTCATTTCACCAAACAGCTTTAGAGTTTCATTAGATCAGGGTTCGAAATACCCGGGTACACAGGTGTACTGTGCACATGAAAATAAAATTGTGCACCTAATTTTTTCCCGGTAGGTGCATGCCGTGCACCTAACATTAAAAACGGGTGGGAACCTTTTTTGTTATTTTGATGCTTGAACAAACTATTAGTATCGACCTCTCTCGCTCTAAATGAATGTGACTAGAATTCCTAAATACACACTATGCGAAAACAAAATCGATTGGCCGTAACGGTCTGATACAGGAGAAAGGTTTACTTGTGCCACTGCCAACAGAACTTTCCGAAGATCGAAACATTTTCAAGATGGCTCTGTTGAAGCGACTGTCGCGATAGCCGTGCGCCGGAGAAGGGTGAACTTAGATGTTTAAATATTTTTATTTACTATCTACTATACTGACCTATCTAAACATAACCAACTAATAAAGTAGTTTACATTATATCAATGCTCTTACGTTACGTTTTTTTTTAATGTGCACCTAAAAAATAACCTGTGCACCTAATTTAAAAACTTAGGTGTACCTTGTGTACCTTTATTAAAAAATATATTTCGAGGCCTGCATTAGATGGTGTGCTCTTTGCATTTCTAATACTTTGTTCTTCCATAACGCAAACAAAGTCATGTAGATCTAAGCAAAACTTATAATAAATTTTTTATTAATGGATCGTATTGGAATATAAATTTTGTTACCATGGATCAATATGCAAGTAATGGCAAATTGTGGTGTGAGATATAATCGTGAAAAAAAATTAAACACCCCACTTCATTCGAGCAATTTTAACAATAGAGAAAATTCAAAGATGCGCTTGACAGAAACTAACGTCGTTTAAAATTTTGATTTATAAAATTTGCATAAGGGGGGCGTCTTCATATTAAATTCAGCACTGAGAATCCCCTATTTCGACACACAATTTCGAATCTTCATAAAAATTTAACTTCAGATACCCAATTTCATGTCAATAAGTCATACCGTTTCGAAGTTATGAGAACATAAAGATTGGAGCCCTTAATGAGTATAAATAGTGCTCGAAATAAAGTAGGTGGTTCGTTTTTTTTTCTTCCGCCGACTGTACTTTACAAGAACTTACTATTCAAAATGTGTCTTTAAAAATCATTCAAGTAAACGAAAAATTTAGAAGTCACTTCTTTAAATGACATTTAATGATAAAACTTACAACGTCATCCTGAAGGACGCATAGTACTGTTAGTTGGACTCACCTTTGCGATAGTATAGAGATTTTTCTTTCCTTCTGGTAAAATGGGCAGTGCTACCATCAGAAAATTCAAAGTTACTGCAAAAAAATTTCAAATTTCACTGTTACATTTTTACGATTGAATGGAAGTATTTCCTTCCTTCTGGCAAGACATTGACCTTTAAGTTCTATCATTAATGCATGGAAGTATGTTTTAAATGACATTTAAATTTTTTAACCATTTACTTTTGAAGAAAGAGAAGTACCTTCGAAAGGAATGTCTCATTTTAATAAATTTGCAAAATAATGAATTTTGAATGATCGTTATAAAATCATAAAAAAAAAATTGTTTGTCATTAATGAAACTGAAATAAATAACAGCTTTTTATTTCTGTAAAATGGACAATGAACGTACTTTCAGTTTTTTTTATTTGTTGTTTCTTATGCCTACACTGGCAGACCGGAGGAGTGCCAGGCCCGTCGAAGACGGCAAGAGGTAAAGGGGCGCGCCTTCCATGTTATTGAGCCCCATTGGGAGGAAGTCCGACTTTGCTCGACATACATGGCACATCCGTTTTAAAGGAAGGCCCCTTTCATACATCGATTCACTCACACATATCGTAATTTAGATCCAAATCAGAGGCCGATAACCCCCTGATAAGGTACCCCCAGAGGTATTGATTTGGTATGGGAACATGGGGGACTTTGTGACCACGACCTATTTAATGTGCCCCAGTCACCATTAGTGAACTCGACGGTCTTTAGCCAGGTCGAAGAGCCGATCTCGCAATCATCAGAATTGCAGGCTCCGCCGAGGACAGAACCCACAACCCTTCTGATGCGAGCCCGACGTTCTACTGACTGAGCTACCGCGGCTTTCAGTTTTTTTTTACAATTACCTAAGCAAATTTCTAAAAGATAAAAAAAAATGCGTAATTTTAATTTTTCAAATTTAAAATTTGAAAAAAATTTTAATTTTGAAAATTGTAGTTATAAATTCTAAAATATGTTTGTTCTCAAAGAGACCGATTACCATATTTATAATTACCTTTTTTTTTTTTTTTTTGGCAGCTCACTGTTATTTCGTAAAAACCGTAGTAAATTTTGCGAATAGCATAAGGAGAGAGAGAGAGAAAGAGAGAGAGAGAGAGAGAGAGAGAGAGAGCTTTCATAGACTTATTTGGCCTGCTAGTATCTCAATCACACTCTTTTGCGATAAAAGGGACATGATGTAAAAATGAGAGTTTTGTTCTTTAAATTCAAGAACTTTTCCTTTAAACTCAAACAAAAACACGGGAGTCATATATTTATACATATCAGGAAATAAGCTGCGCAGGAAATAAACTAAAGTTGGAATGTGTACATTGAATATTTTTGCCCCATTTCAAGTTTTTTTAGCATTCTAAAGAAAAATTAGTAGGTATCTGCCTGTCTATATGTGTGAATCTGTTCTACGTCCCAATGACTGGGTATATTTTAATGAAAATTTTTATACTGTTATTACACACACTCATTTAGTGACTGAATTTCGTTGCATCAGTCTATCGGTCTTTTTGTTTTACGTCTGGATGTTTGTGCAAAGGTCACATAATATTTAGATCTCATAAAATTTATGCAATAAAATTTCATGAATTGTTAAATATTTTATGAAAAAAAACATTAAATTAAAGAATACATTAATTTAAATTTTCTTTGCCGACATTTTAAGGACGTTTCACATAAAACAGCTGATTACTCATACTAAAATCAACGTTGATTAGGCAGTTCTGGGGAAGCTGGGATGTATATTGAGCACTGCGATTACCGGATTATTTCATCAATACTACTAAAAAATCAAAAATTTTCCCATGACTACATTTTATAGAATTTGAATTCTAAGACATCACTTATTTTTTTTCTGTTCGAAGTATAAATAATTTTGGAATACATGTGACAGATGATATGAAGAGAATAAAATATTTAATTTTGCGCTAGAGCAAGATATAAATTAATTATTTTGTGTCCCTATTGCTAAGGACGTGTGTTCATTTTCTGGACAGCATGTGTGCCTTCCGATCAACTTTACTCAAACGTCTTTGGTTTAACATATCGCACCCCGGCAAAAAAAGTGACACAACCCAAAATTGCAGAATTTGAGAAACATCAACTTAAAGGATAGCATAAACTTATATTGAAATAGCATAAGATTCTTTTTAAATTTAAGGCAAGTATTTATGGTGGTAACTTCTATTATATTCTATAGAATAGTAATATAACACACTGGGGCACCTCATACATATTTTTCAATGACATAACATCAAAGTTTTTATTTTTTGACTAGTGCCACTTTTCTTGCCTGAGTGCGATACGTGGACGTAGAATTTCTTTAAAAAAATGTAAAACATACAAAGCGAAACCTATTCAATCAATACTCTTAGTTAATGGAGTTTCTTTAAAATATTTTTTAAATTTTAAATAGGTTTCTCTTACAAAATGACTAAATTCATTAAAAATCAAATTTCTTTTCTACGTTTTAAATAAAATGACTTGGTTTTAATGAAAGCTGGACTAAATAATCAAGCGACACTATCATTCTTATTCTAAACAGGTAAGTGGTGATCATTAAAAACTAAATCTCTGAACTGAGAAATGCTCTTTGTAGGGTAGCACGTGTTCAAAGAAAAGGAAATTTATGTTCTTGAGCCACTTGGCAGTAATATTATTTTCTGATATATTTAATTTTGTATTTTAAAATTTTGTTTTATGTTTAGCTGCAATTGTGGCTACTATGCGTGATCACGAGGTAGAAGACAGTCATGAATTATAATCGAACAACTTTTCACCGACTTTACATTAGTTTGTTTCTTTCTGGTTTAAGTGTGTGTATAAATATATTAAATTTTTATTTTCTTAATAAATTGTAATTTCTATTCACCGATATATGCAATATTCATTTGTCGCCATAAACACATAAAGGATTCGATTTCAAATTGAATGCAATTTAAAGTAAAGCACATTTTGAATGAGAGAGAGAGAGAGAGAGATGATTATAATGCTGATGTTGAAAGAAATACCAAGGATATTAGAAAAATCCGAATTAGAACTTTGGAATTTGTTGTTGTTGTAGAAGATCAGTAGAAGATCAGTTGTAGAAGACAGAAGATCAATGTTGGCTGCTTTAGAATTAATATTTTTAAAACTTTAGGGTAGTAATATTCAGTATTTTTTGTACCATCAACATTAATTAAATCAGAGATGAAGTACGTGTTTGATGTCTCCTATAAGTATTGGTATGAATCTCTCCTCAGCACACTATCCGTAGAGAAGGAATTTAGCAGGCCTAGCCTTTTCAGTTGCATCCATATGAATCGATGTTAATATGTTAGAAGGTGGGGAAACAAACTTTAACCAATTTAAATTAGTTTCAACTTTAAAGGAAACTTTTACGCATAGTATAAACATTAATTCCACCTGCGTCGAAATCATTTGATCTGCCAAAGCCATCATTCGGGACAAAGCTACTTTGTCCTCAGGTACTGCTTTACTTGAAGCTAAACCAAATAATGAAAGCAATTATGAGAATTCAGAAATATTTTGGGTGAAAACGTCCACCCACTAAGAGACTTTAGATAAACATTCTATATTGTCAAACATGGTGACACCAAAAAAGTCGAAGTCAGCAATGCATGCAATCAATTAAAATAATTTTGAACTTTTAAGATTCGAAAATAATTTTGATTTGTTGTCTTACCATTCGGAGAATGCCTATTACGCAAACAAATCTTGTAATTTTCGAATTAGGCTGCAAAATGATCCTTCACCTATACCTTAAATGTATCCAATCCACATCTCTCAGTCTTTCCTGCATGAATTCTAACCATTCTAACATCTAAGGTATTCACCCATGTTTCTTCATTCTTGAGTCTGAGGGGCTTACACGCATATATCTATTGTGCATCTCTCAGTCTTTCTGGCATGAAATCTAATTAATTTCGATTTTCGAGACCAATAAAATCTTTTCTAAGATAGCTACTTTCAATAAATAACTGTGGTTATTTTGTCATTGTGAGGGTTGTGGGGTAAGATAAACACAACTTGGACATTTCGTGAGGCTCAGAAGCCTTTGTGCAATGTAACCTTTTGCAAACTATATAGAAATGCATTGATTGTTCTTAGATCTGTAAAGTTTTTCTTTTCAGACACATAGTGTAGAACTAGTCTCAATTTATTTTCTGGATTTGAGCCAAGATTGATTGAATGCAACATATTATCTATACATTTCATACAAACAAATTATCTTCCAACTTTTCCTCTACCCTTTCTGTAATTTAATTTAGAGAACATTAAAGTTTGCGAAATAAACTCAAACTTGTTTACAAAATGTAAAACAGACAGCACGTAGAGTTGCGGCGACTACTGAAATTTCGTCAAATTTGTGAACATAGTTCACACACACACACACACACATATATAATATATATATGTATATGTATATAATATATGTATATATATGTAATATATGTATATATAATATATATATGTAATATATGTATATATTATATATATATCACTAAAAATCATTTAATTAATAATACGAATTTATTTACAATTTAAAATTCTCAAATAGTGTAGCCAATTAATAGATCTCACGACTCAAACGTGATTCAAAATTATTTGGTGTTGTTCTCGGATCTTTTCATTTGGGTTTGTTTCCGGATAGTTGCCAATAGCCCGTTTTGTTGCTATAGATAACGTAGAGACGTTAATTAAATATATATTCCTTTCTCACAACTCAAAAATACATCTGTCATAGTAGTAATTTCCCAAAAACTCGGTAGCGCAGAATTAAATTAAACCTCACAGCTCAAAACTATGCATTTAAATAAATAATTTTACACGGAACTAAAAAATTGAGAACATTGAACTTGCGTTAGAGAGACATAGAAAACTACATATTTATTAAAAATTTAATTATTCTAATTTATGCGCGTTTTTGGCGCCATGAAACCCAAATATCCAACCATTCATACTCGTTTTCACCTGCTAAATAAATTATAGCATACATCTTTCTACTTTTTTTTATCACAAATATTATAACTTGTATAGTCCGTTTCCAAAAATCTGTTTTATTATTTAACTCTTTCATTGTCGTTAGCAATTTATTGTGAGGATATTGATTTCTCAGCGAAAGAGCAAGTATAAAAACGGATTCACTTATAACACCGCATGTTTGCTTTTTGTGTATTTAGGTAGTTTCTCTGTGGGAACTTAATAAAGATAATTATATGTAATTTAAAACAGCGGATTAATATTCCTCAAAGAATGTTTATCGAATTTTAATTGACATTGGGTCTTCGATCTAAGGTTGAAACAAAAATAACACAATAAGAATCTGTGGTGATATGTAGGTGCGTAGATATTTTAATTAATGTCGTAGTGGAGCAACACAGCGGGCTATTGATGACAGTCCTGGATCAATCCCTAAGGGAAAGATCCGAGGCCAACACGTAATTTTTAAACACGGTCAGATGACGAGGCAACACCCGAGCTTGCACCTTGTACTACAAACTTCCGCAACATGCCAACATGAGGACATTTGAGGTCACGACAGATTTAACGTGCATCAAACCCCTTTGTACTAGTGATGCGACATCGACATCAAAACATCGATTTTCAAAATTAAAACATCAATGTTTATAATACATCGCCCCCAAAACATCGATGTTTTTAAAATTCAGTGTACTTAAACTTGTTTCCACCATTTCTAAAAACTGGTTTAGCAACTAGTTATGCTACATCGACAGCAAAACATCGATGTTTTTAAAACTAAGTGTATTTAAAATTTTCCCCTCATTTCTTAAAACTGGTTTAGCAACTAGTGATGCTACATCGTTTGCAAAACATCGCTGTTGATAATACATCGCAACAAAACCATCGATGTTTTTGAAATTCAGTGTAAACTTTTTTCAGTTAATGATCCGACAGCAAAACATCGATGCTGATAATGTATCGCCCCCAAACCATCAATGTTTTTTAAAATTCCGTGAATATAAATCCCCCCCCCCCATTTCTTAAAATTGGTTTAGCAACTAGTGATGCTACATCGTTTGCAAAACAACGATGTTTTGAAACTTCGATGTTAAAAATTAAAATATCGATGTTGATAATACATCGCACCCAAACCATCGATGTTTTTAAATTTAAGTGTATTTAAAATTTTACCCCCCATTTCTTAAAACTGGTTTAGCAACTAGTGCTAGTGAAGCTACATCGTTTGCAAAACATCGATGTTGATAATGCATCGCTCCAAAATCATCGATGTTTTTGAAATTCAGTGTATTTAAACTTTATTCCTCATTTCTTAAAACTGGATTAGCACCTAATGATCCGACATCGACAGCAAAACATCGATGTTGATAATGCATCGCCCCCAAACCATCAATGTTTTTAAAATTAAGTGTTCTTAAACTTTTCCCCACCATTTCTTAAAACTGGTTTAGCAACTAGTGATGCTACATCGTTTGCGAAACAACGATGTTTTGAAACTTCGATATTAAAAATTAAAACAACGATGTTGATACTACATCGCCCCCAAACCATCGATGTTTTTAAAATTCAGGGTATTTAAACTCCCCCCTTCCATTTCTTAAAACTGGTTTAGCAACTAGTGATGCTACATCGTTTGAAAAACATCGATGCTTTTTTTATAAAACATCAATGTTTTATAAAACATCGACATCGATGTCGCATCCCTACTCTTCACACCCTTCACCCTTGGCCACTTTGGTCTAAAGGTATGTTTAACTTGCTGATTATGAAAATTATGCTACTTGGTTATTTTTTAAATTTTTATAACGGTAGTTTTTTCATTTAAAAATAAAACATAGACAATGTAAAACCAGCATCAAATGCAAACATCGATGTTACAAAAACATAGACTCCAATACATCGATGTTTTTTTAAAAAACATTGATGTTTTGAAAACATGGGCATCGATGTCGTATCCCAACTTTGTACACGACGGTCTTTGTTGGATTTGAACACGCAATTCTCCGGTTGCTAATTCGGGGTACTCTTCCAACTGGACTACCGTTGTCCTCTAATACGTTACTCTTCCAACCGGGCTACCGTGTCCCGTTAATACGTTACTTTTACATCCGGGCTACTGCAGCTACTGCGGCACATGAGGCAAGTGGAGTTCATCATTGTGGACTCCCTTTGCTCAACTACACTTAAGCGTTGTCTATCGTATGTTTTTAGTTTTCACCTTATAGTATACCACTCACCAGGATGGAATCCATTGCATATTTATATCCAATGGATTCCATCTCACGCAGATGGGAAATTTAATGTAATTGCTGATAGACTTGCAAGGAAGCTGCAACAGAGCATTTTCACACACTTTCGCTCACTAATATATCAAGAGATTGTCCGTATGTAAATAGAATTTGTAGAGCCATGACAAGTAATATTTGGAACCATAGACTATCCTGTAGCCTCGCTCAAATATACAGGTCAAAAGTCAGATTGTCTTATGACTTGTGAGTAGGTGTGTCAGTTCTCTATCCTTCTTATAGGGCCACAAGGCTTTTCTAACTTGTCTAATATGAAACACTGAACGGGCCTCCCCAAGTCATGGTTTGGTGAGAGAGGATAATATAGTATGCCACTCACTAGGATGGAATCCATTGCATATTTATATCCAAAGGATTCCATCTCACGCAGATGAGAAATTTAATATAATTGCTGATAGACTTGCAAGGAAGCTACAGCAGAGCATTTTCACACACTTTCGCTCACTAATATATCAAGAGATTGTCCATATGTAAATAGAATTTGTAGAGCCATGACAAGTACTATTTGGAACCATAGATTATCCTGTAGCCTCGCTCAAATATACAGGTCAAAAGTCTGATTGTCTTATGACTTGTGAGTAGGTGTGTCAGTTCTCTATCCTTCTTATAGGGCCGCAAGGCTTTTCTAACTTGTCTAAACACTGAAAGGGCCTCCCAAGTCATGGTTTGGTGAGAGAGGATCTCTCTGAAGTCCTGTTCTAACGTTCTGGACAAATTTGAAAGTGTTCGTGTTATGGATGATCTAGCCAGTGTAACGTAAATTTAGCTAGCAACCCAATAACCTAAACCTGGGTTCAAATGGTTCTGGGTTCGATGGTCACTAGGCCTTAGATCTCGGTCTTATTCGCCTTCGGGTAACAAAAGCCGACCCTAGAACAACACAACTACTACTAACGTAGAACAAATACTGAAATGATTGAAGTTCCATGTATAACTCTTGGGGGATTGATCCCGGACCGTCGTCAATAGCCCATTGTGTTGATTTCAGTGTGACGTTAGTTAAAATACCTACCATTCATGTTCTACTGTTTGAAGATCAAAATGCTTTGACAACTACCACTGCAAACAATTTATCGCAGTCAGTAATATTACCGGGTTAACCCCTCTAGCATTTATTTCATTCTCAATAATGTATATTGACTATATAGATATAGATGTTGCTTCAGAGAATCCAAGGAAGGATTCTATAGGTCAATAAAATTAAAACTAATTAGAAAGCATGCAGGGAAGACGATAAGTTACAGGATAACAAAATAGTTACAGGATTACAATAAAGCAAAAAAAGTAGTACTTTTGTTTCCATAAACTAACATCCGTACAATTCTACGGTACGGATTCTAGGGCCTTTGGCATCAGTTTTGGTAGGCAGTATCATAAAAAAGGCAGGGAAGTAATATAAATTAAACTGACAAAAAAAAGTTAAGCAGCACTTCCAAGCCATCAGTTGAATTTAAAAAGGGCAAATTTTTTCGAATTTAGGGAAGTAATAACCGATATATTTGGGAAATGTGGCTTCAAAGTTTTTCCAGTGCCCTCGGGGACCCAGGGACAAGGCCTTCAATCCGAGACGTGTGTTAACTCAACGAATTCAATGTTTATTACTTTTTTTACCATAAGTTCTAATCATTTGTTAATTCTGGTTTTTACGCGTAAGCTTAAATAACTTAAAATTATAAACCTAAACATAATTTAGGAACACTGTAGCTCAGTGGGTTTGACCATTGCACTAGCAACCAACGAGTTTTAGGTTGTGGAAGCACGAATCGTCCGTGGGTGTATTCCTTTTCTCTATGAAGTTTTCTTTATGTGAATGTCCATTTACTTAAGTTGTTTGTCGCAGCTTGGCCAAACATGGCCGTAGGGCCATATAATGGATCCCAACGAACTTTCAGAGAATTAGAGATTTCATCACAGAGGTTCAATGTACTTGCCTAATGCACTATCAACCTGTGAGTTGATGACGGTGCTGGTTCAATTCCTGTAAGGTTTGATTCCTCACGATGTATATTAAAAACTCTACCCAGTAAAACTTAACTTGCACGTTTATGTCCATTACTTGACATTAAGCTATCTATCTTTTTTTGGATCAGTTTGGTCAAATACAGCTCTAGTGTCATAAGAACCCAACCACTCTAGAGCAAGCCTCGAAATAGATTTTTTAATACAGGTGCACCTTGTGCACCTAAGTTTTTAAATTAGGTGCACAGGTTATATTTTTGGTTCACATTAAAAAAAAACGTAATATAAGAGTATTACTGTAATATAAACTACTAGGGGGCCCGCCCCCTGCTCGCTGACGCTCGCCAACCCCCGGAGGATTGCTTCGCAATCCTCATTATTATCTATGCTAGCTTCGCTCGCATCAATGAAGACATGTGTCCTAGCAGAAGAAATTGTTTACAAAATATGATATTCCAAAAAAATGTTTTTCAAATCTAAAATTGCTGTATTACAGAAAACATATATACAGTACCTCTAAAATCCGAAATCAAATGAAAACTTTGAGCAAATTTGGACTCGAAATGTGAGCGCTGCTTTGGAAATTGAATACCCAGCATGTTGTTTGTGTACATTTCCCCAGCTCTCGAACCACCCACACTTTTCATTGCGTTTGTTGTTGAAAGTTGTAGTGTAAGCGTCTTGTTGAACTATAATTGCTGGCCCTGAAAAGGACCGTTTTAAAATGGCCCTGAAAAGATCATCCGTTTTCTTTGATTTATATTATAAACTGCAACAGCTCAACTAAAATTCACTTTATTCAATAAAATTTCATCCGATAATGCTTATAAATTCAATTGATGCGCGAGGCCATGAGGTAAACAAATATCGTACAATGTTGCCAAAACGCGTTAACTAATAACGTCTTTTTTGCGTGCCACGTAAGAGAATTATATATATAGATTTTATTAGTTGGGTATGTTTATATAGGTTAGTAGTAGATAGTAAATAAAATATTTAAACATCTAAATTCTCCCTTCTCTGGCGCACGGCTGTCACGACAGTCGCTTCAACAGAGCCATCTGGAAAATGTTTCGATTCTCTGTGAGTTCTGGTGGCAGTGGCACAAGTAAACCTTCCTCCTGTATAAACCCGTTACTGCCCAACATTTTTGTCTTCGCATAGTGTGTATTTAGGAATTTTAATTACGTTCCTTTAGTGCGAGAGAGGTCGATTCTAATATTTTGTTCAAAAATCAAAATAACATAAAACACGTACCCGGCCCCTTTTTTTAACGTTAGGTGCACTGTGTGTACCTAGCGAGAAAAAATTAGGTGCACAATTTTATTTTTATGTGCACCTGTGCACTCGGGTAATTCGAGCCCTGCTCTAGAGAATTTAACTTCGTATCAAAAATGACAGACAACACAACAGTAACTAAAAGAAAAAAAATACAATTGAACTGAAAATTATGTCGATCGAAATTCAAAAATGGAAAGCTTATCAATGTCCAGAAAAACTAATAAATTTTCTGTTGGAAATTGAATGTAGTGTTGTTGAAAAACTGAAAAGTATAGTCCTAAAGCAAACTTAATTGTGTTTATAAAATAACAAAGTAAAAGCAAAAGCCAACACGAAAAGTACCTCCAAATTTACTTTAAAGTTTTTGAGAATACCCAAAATGGCGTGAGTTGAGGTCACGTTTACCAATTGTCAATTAGAAACCTTTGGTAGAATAACGAAAAAAAGAATAAATGCGATTTTTTTATGTCCATTTAGGTCTAATTGCAGCATTAGATAATGAGATGAAATCTGTATTAAATTTATTCAGGAAAGTTTTCTAAAAACCTGAAATAAGAAATGGGTAATGGATGAAAAAATGTCAAATGCGTTTCAGCAGACTAGGCAGAAAGGTAATAAAACACAGGAAATGATATCTGGATCGAGTATTACCAGAAGTAGAACTATAAAAAGAGATCAGCCTTCGAATGTTTCAAGTGGATTTTATCATCAAATCCTTGGTATTATCTTATTGAAATCAGCATTCAAGATTTTATAGATTACAAATACATGGTACATCGTATCTACTTCAAAAGTGATCACCAAAATAAGGATTTTGTACATTACGAAAACACAAATAAAATTGTAAATACATTGTAAATGTAATTCCTACTTGAATAATAAATAGTACATAAAGTAGAATTTGTGATCAGGTGAAAAAAAATTGATTCATTACAGTTTAGTGTTTCAGTATTATAAGGACGTTTAAATGCTGTGCTTAAGTAACGAATAATTTTTTTAAATTACACTTATACTTTAGGAATATCGTTTTACAAATAAAATTTTTCACAAGATTATGCAAAAATATAATATTTAGTAGTAAGCGTTTTCCTAGTTCAGAAGCAATAATTAATTACAAAATCAGTTTATTGTAGAAAATGAGTAATAATTTTAATAATATCAACAGAAAGTATAAAGTATTTCACCATATCTTCAATAAATCAACCCCAATAAAGAAACTATTAGAAAATATTATATTAGGAGACAGTATTTTTAAACTATGATTTAAATACATACCTTTTCCCCGAATATGTCGGTTATATATTCTTGACTAAAATCTTATAACGTTTATACTTTAAAGAGGAATAAAAAAGTGAATTGAGAATTGAAAAGATAGAAATAAGGCAAATGAATGAATGAGTTGAAAATATACTAATGAAAAAAATAGTGAAATATTGGGCATGTATTTGTAATGGTGTACAAACTAGAATTTACACACTATTTTCATAATTTTCTTATCTAACTATTTTTTTATTATTTTATAATTTTTAAATACACTTTTTCAAATATAACTGTTGTGTTGTTGTTTTTTATGCCTACACTGGCAGACCAGAGGAGTGCCAGGCCCGTCGAAGACGGCAAGAGGCGAGGGGGTGCGCCTTCCATGTTATTGAGCCCCATTGGGAGGAAGTCCGACTTTGCTCGACATACATGACACATCCGTTTTACAGGAAGGTCCCTTTCATACATCCATTCACTCACACATATCGTAATTTAGATCCCAATCAGAGGCCGATAACCCCCTGATCAGGTACCCCCAGAGGTATTGATTTGGTATGGGAACATGTGACCACGACCTGTTTAACGTGCCCCAGTCACCATTAGTGAACACGACGGTCTTTAGCCAGGTCGAAGCGCCGATCTCGCAATCATCAGAATTGGAGGCTCCGCCGAGGACAGAACCCACAACCCTTCTGATGCGAGCCCGACGCTCTACTGACTGAGCTACCGCGGCTCTTCAAATATAACTTATCTGAATTAAGTACTTCAGAATTAGACTATATCGATAGATTGTGTTTCCTCTTACATCTGGGGAAATTAGCGAAGATTTAAGAGCAGGTCCTTGCCAATTGGAATTTAGGACAGTTACAATTTCTTTCCCATGTAATTTGTTGAGCTCAGCTATACAGTCAATTATTAAAATAAAAGAAGAAAACATGTATCTGCTTCAATGTTATATAGAAGAATATTGATCACGAAAGCGCTTTTTAACTTTTAGCCTTTGCGTATTACATTAAAAGTCGATTTAAGCACACATACAACTTTAAAAATGTTTATCAAATATATCAGATAATAAAGTTCCTTACAAGAAATAGGAATAAAGGCGCTCTGTTTTCTTTTTCCCTGATTAGTACATTCTCGGATTAACTAATTCCTTTATTCACGACACCAAATTATGTAATGGTGGTCTGGTGTGTGGTCAAATGATGGACATTCATAACTTGTATGATATTTAAAAAGAACAAACACAGTCATTTTTAAGTGTAGGTGGAAGACTGTGCTGTTACAAGTTAGCGGTTTACATCTTTAAAATATTAATTATTTAAAAAATGAAATCAAATTTTCTAAAACAGTATATTTGATTTTAAAAAGGGAAAGGAAACGAAATTAGTCGAACCCATACATATCGCAAGCCGTCAGTCTATCGAGATTCTAAAGAGAAAATTAGCGCAGTTGCTTAGAGATGGGAACGGTAGGAAAGTAGTTGAATTAATTTCACACTGGTGTAGCATAATGGGCTATTGACAATGATCCGGGATCAACTCCGTAGGGAAAAATCCGAAGACAACGCCTCGTAATTTTGAGACACGTTCGGACGACGTAGAAGCACCCAGAAACTTGAAGCGTGTTGGTAATTCAGCAGCTAGTTTTCGTGCCCACAATGTGGTGAGAACTTTCCAATCATAGGTGCGATATAAAACCTGTGTGTCTGACAACATTAGATAGAGAGTATTACTCTAATCAGAAATAACAGCTACTCTCACGTACTGTTACAGTTCTTGCTTGAAGAAGTAGCTTTGATAAATTATTGATTTTATTTTCATGTATTTCATCTGCCATTGTACAGTCTGGTCCCGAGCACCCTGACATTGATTGCTGTCAACTTGTGTACGACCCCTAGGAGGGGTGTCGCGAAGAACGGAATGGGATGTTTTGGAAGAAGGCGGGAGTGGACAGAATAGTGGGAGCCTTGCGTAGGCGTTTTGTCGTACACAATAGCTCTTCTGTAAACTAATAACTTAATTTTAAACTATCCAATTAACTTGAAACGTGTCTAAATTCATAACTAATTTGTAAATAAACCTTAATTTTAACTTAATTGCTCCGTTCCTTTTTTAATTGAACTTTAACTCAATGATTTCTTCAACATTCTACAAAATGGCCACGGCATGTTCATCCGAACACATTTGAAGGAAGTAAGGAAGGAGAATTCGACTGTCAGCTGTAACAAGAAATAGACTTAAATAGGCAGATACTTTCCACAACGTGGGTAGGGTTGCCAGATGATGAATATCAGAAAAGGGAACATCTGGTAAAATTATTTTTTTAAAAGTGGACAAAAAGAGGACACGAAAAGCACGCATTGTGAGTGTATAATTGTTATGTGTCTAATGAAAAGAATAATATTTGACGAATCTTGTTATATTAACCACTAACTGATAGAAAATCTACTGAACATGTTACTTATGTATTTTGAAAATATTTAGTAAATGCGAGAACTAATTTATAAATAAAAACACTGACCATTTATTTAAGTCATTTTTCGAAAAGTTGCACAAAATAAGAATCCAATTTTTAAGCGACAAACATATAACAACAAAATAATAGTAGATACACATATCTAATTAATTTTAACTAAACATTTTACTTTTCATATTTGTTTTTGCGCAGAAATCATAGTTGAGTTCTAAACTTTGATTTAATGCTAACAAAAAAGGTGGCCAGGTAAGCAACGCGATTTCCTTCCAAACTTCAAAAGGCTGCAAATCGTCCGTCTTGCTAATATTTCTGATGTACTAAGAACACTATTTCTTATTCTTATTACTCAACATTAATCTAAATTCTCATTGGTTATCTATTCGATCTAAGTAATCTAATAATGTGGCGTTTTAACATGGAGCGGAATATACAATGGAGGTTGAACTTTCTATTATACGTTGATGTGTTTTAATAAAACGTACGATTTTCGTACACTGCACTAGATCTAGTACGTATTTGAATAGCTGTGGTTGACACATAACGATATAGTAGGCAATGTGAATAGCGTAAAATTTGCACACAATGTTTGAAATGTGAAATATATTCTTTAACGCAATCCGAAATGAAGAAAAAAGAGAAAAAAAAGTGAACAACAGGAAAAAAAGAGAACAAAAACGCCCTGACTTAAAAAAAGATAGTGGTAAAAAGATACGAAATGAAAAAGAGGACATGTTCTCCATAAAAGAGATGTTTTGGCAACCTTAAACGTGGGTCACTTTTTATCCTCTCTATATAATGGTTAATGTTAAATAAAGTATTAAGAGGTCGAAGGACTTCCAACCCAAAATTTTGCAGCTATCCGACAATTATAAAATTTTCACGAGTTGCTTGTTTTCTATTACAGGCTTTTTTAGTTTTCTCCAAAAGTATTAAGTTGTGAGGAAGTTATTACATACCATATGGTCAAAAGTTTTGATAAGTTATCAGAAATTAATTGGTCCCACGCGTATTTATTTTTCATGTATTGTAGGAATTTTAATTTACACAATAGTCTATATACATATAAATCAAATCAAGTTTGTTTGCAAAGTGCATCAATAAAAAAATGTTAATAAAAAGAGCATAGGTTGGGTAACATTTTAAACAAAAGTCTCAAAATTTGCAAGCATAATAAAATTTTTATTTACAGTAAGTTACACACAAGATTACAAAGATTATACAAACTGTTTCAAGGAATGAAACCAAATGCGCAGGAAATATTTTAAAATGAGAAGAATGACAAAACTTATTCGGAGAAAACGGGTTTTGGTAGCAAGAAGACTAAAGTTACCAACTATTTGTCTTAGGTTACATATCGTCACTCGAAGTACATAAAGGTTGTATGTCTAAAAGCTGCAATTTTCAGGAGACCCAAAAAAACAACTTATTTTTCCTTATGATTTGATTCTCTTATATATTTGGGTTTTGTTCTTATTTGATTGGATCAGCTGATGACATTAGAGATTTTGCCATCGGGTGAAAATCACAAAATGCCACATATAGCAATAATAAAAGAAAAAATGGAATTATTGACTCAACTTTTAGTACTTTGAGTGACGATATGTAATTCCTTTCGTTATTTTGAAAGTATTGTCCTCTGAAATAATTTCACGACAGATTACCTCGCGCATAGTTAATAAATATTATATCCTTACATAGATGTAAGGAAAACATAATGCAAACAATAATATTTATGATGAAATGGTAGGAAGCTCATGAGAGTGTATTTAAATAAAAGCTTAGTTAAAACGCACTTGCAAAGAAAATTAAATTAAAAAAATGTAGTTTCTTCTATCTTTGACAACGCTGTAATAATTTAATTTTTAAGTTCCGTATCGAATATTAATTGAGGTGTAGTTTTGAGCTGTTAATTTAATATTGAGCTACTGAGTTCTGCATCTGAGTTTTTGTGAGTTTATTACTGACTGAAACATGCTCTTGAGTTGAGATTTATTGACTTACTATTTTTGAGTCTTTTGACTTGTAAATATTTAGGAACAATGTATAAAAGTATTTCAATGCGTACTCTTTAATAACTATTACTTCGCAAACGAACGAAAATGCTATGCATTTGAATAGCAATTAGTGACTTCTAAGAGTTGAATTCTTATCTCAACAACCTTATACCCTGTTCTAAGCCACATATGTCTGGAGGATCATCAAAACAATTTTCGAAGAGTTATGCAATAACTTTTATATGTTAAAGGAAGCTTTTTTTATTATTGTCAATTCAAATCACTAACAGGACATTTCATATCAACGTAACATTAGATTTGTGTTACGCTTGTTTAACAAGCGTGAAAATAATGATATGATAAGCTGAACATGTCTCATAGATTTAAATTTTGTTTCATGGTGGTTTATGATGTTTAAAAAATAATGTTGCAATTTTATTGTTTTCTCTAAACGTGCGATAAGAAGAGACTGTTAATCAGTGGCCAGTAAATATTTTAGACAAACTGAAATTCTATAAATTTTTATAAAGTGTTTCACATTAATTATCTGATTTAATGGCATACAATTGGTTTCGTACAGTTGACGTTTAGAAAACAAAAACCGTCATAGGAAACTGACTTATTCGAAGTAATAGATTTATTTTATAACACGGGAGACGTGTATGAAATGGATAACAATAAGATGAGTTGATTTATATTTAGAAATATATTCTAGCATAAGATAGATACATGCATAAAAATGAAGCCTAATTAACTACTAGTAATTTAGGTATAAACTATAAACCAGGAATTATTGAAGTGAATGCAACCTGAAAAATAGTTTAATTAAATACTCTAATTGTTAAACGACTGATTTCCGTTTTAAAACTGACATTATAATGATAATAAAGTTAAAGTTTGTGTTGGAAATGATAGCTGTTACCCTACATTAAAATAAGTGAACAAATGAGGTTCTTAAATTCTATAAAAGGAATTTCGCATTATAAAAATTATTTCACACTTTTTTTGCTATACCAAAACATATACATTGCGCCAGTTGTCGTTTTAAGGAGAACCGCAATTTTTGTGCATTAAATTTCTTTCCTTTTATTTTTTGATTATGCTTACACTACGTATCAAAACGTTTTTTTTTACCCTTCCAAATCCTAAAATTACAATATATAATTTAAATTAGTAGAAGTAATTGTTTAATTAAAATTCATACTTTCTTTTGACGTTTCATAAGAATTTAAGAGTTGAACTGGCGTGTTTAAATTTTATTATTGAATTGCATAACAAAAAAATATTGAAGAAAATTGGTAAAATCATGAAGTTCCATCAAAAGAGAATATCTTAATGCAGTGAGCGATTTCAAATTATTGATAGCTGAACTACATAAACATTTTTTTGTGGTATTTTTATTCTCACTTCCAGAATAATAGCATGAAATAAGAATTTCAATGCCATAAAAAGATTACTGCTATAACAATTTTCAAATCTTTGGAAAATAGCTTGTGTGAATTATTTGATATTACCTGTTTTAACAAAACATTTTGTGTTTAAGAGAAAATGAAAGAAGAAACGGTGCTCAAACCATATAAAGCCAAACAAACCAAAGGGTAAAGAGAAAATAACTTTGTTTATCCGTATTAAAAAAAATATTGAGATCTTTAGTCAATGGTTGTTAGTTGAATTAAAGTCGAACTGGCGAACCACAAAGGGCTATTCTTTAGTCAAGGGATATTGAAATAATTATTTCAAGATTTGAGTTTGAACCTTTAAATGTCAATAGCCAAAAAACATAGATGCACACACAGAAAATAGCATAAAAAAGTAACACAATAACATCGAATACAAAGAACAAAGAACAGGGATACAAGATGAAAAAAAGTCTATAAAGCCATATAGGTCCATGCCTCTCATTATCGTTCATAAGAGAAGGGGTGAGAAACCATTTCTTTATGGGGGGGGGGTGTCAGTAGAGGCCTGGAAAAACTCCGATACGATGAAGATGTCTATTAAGATGGCCGTGAGCAATGACGAGTCGAAAGGTCGCCACGGACTTTTTCTGCGTCTATCTGGTATGTTGACTGGGTTTAGACAGTGTTTTTTAAGAATTGGTATTTTAATATTATTAAAAGGACATAGTATATAAGAGCAAACAGTTTTTGGCCACACATCTCTTATCAAGACTTTTCCTTGAAATATTCTTCTATAGTTTAAATAAATTTCAGCTTGTTCCAGATTTTTGTTTTCTCAAACGACATTTATCGCAGCTTGTTCCAGATTTTTGTTTCCTCAAACGACATCTATCGCAGCTTGTTCCAGATTTTTGTTTCCTCAAACGACATCTATCGCAGCTTGTTCCAGATTTTGGTTTTTTCAAACGACATCTATCGCAGCCTTTTCCAGATTTTTGTTTTTTCAAACGACATCTATCGCAGCTTGTTCCAGATTTTTGTTTTTTCAAACGACATCTATCGCAGCCTTTTCCGGATTTTTGTTTTTTCAAACGACATCTATCGCAGCTTGTTCCAGATTTTTGTTTTCTCAAACGACATCTATCGCAGCTTGTTCCAGATTTTTGTTTTCTCAAACGACATCTATAGCAGCTTGTTCCAGATTTTTGTTTTTTTTCAAACGACATCTATCGCAGCTTGTTCCAGATTTTTTTTTAAACGACATCTATCGTAGCTTATTCGAAATTTTTGTTTTTTCAAGCGCCATCTCTTAAAAAATAATTTAAGATATATTTGCTATAAATGTATTGATTATTTTCCACTGAAAAACTAAAAAGTAGGTAAGCAGTTGAACTTACGTCACAACGGGTTAGTAGCTATGATCTAGGATCAATCTCAGAAGGGAAAGTTCCGATAACAACACCTCTTTAATTTGAACCACTGTCACATGACGAGGTTAACACCTGAGCTGGCACCTCATTCCATAAACGCGAAATATAAGTAGATTGAGACTGCTACTGAGAGGAGCTTTGAAAAGCATAATCAACATGTAGACTAGTAGTCATGTGACAGCTCTGTAAAAAATTACTTGGTTGGCTGATTTGGCATCTTATTGCCTCGTTTGGCACTATAACATCTTACGATTTGGTAGGTGTGAGAATCCGCATTTCTTTAAAATGGCAACATAAATAGTGAAATCGCAAAAATGCACGAGTGTCGCTCAGACCAATCAGATCGATAGGTGTCTTCTCCCGTCCCATTGAACAATCCAATGATGAATGGTCGTTTCCACACGGCAGACGAAAGTAATTTAGCTTACCATTTCTCACTCTACATTGATACTTTCTCTAAGCCCCACTCTCCAAACTTCCACATCACACGTCAATTGAAAAACTAGAAGACTAAATAAACCACATAATCTCATCATAAGTCTTTTGATTCAACGTGCACATCCATGATGTTCACCAAAAATCTTTGATTTTCTTGCAGGTTTTGAAGACTAAACTCTAAAACTTATGAAATAAATTTAATGAAAAGCGTGACTGCATTTCGTTAGTGTATTTACTGGTGTTAATTGTTTTTGCAATAAAACAAGGCAAAAAGTTCGTACTTCAGTCACGTTACTGTCACAATCAGTTTCAATTGCTCCACTTACTTACAGCTCCATTTACTTACTCAACGTGTTTTTATTTTCTGACGTCTAAATTTTTTTTTCGAATCGCTCACATTTTAATTTTTGCCTTTATTTCTTCCAGATTTCTCATTGCTTTCCGTCAGAAGAATTAAAAAAAAATTCACGAGAACACATTTAGAAGCATTATTTAGCGTCATAGCTTACATTAAACATAATAAACTAAGTGGTAAATTTGAGGAATGAAACCCACGTTGATTTGATATTGTTTACATCAGTTTGTTGCCATTGTTAAATAAAATAAGTAATTTAAATTTCTGAGCAACGAACGGTAGTGAAAAATATGCATACAGATAAAAAAAAATTGTTTCATATGACTCATTATTATTAATTGTATTTAAATATTTAGAATAATTCTAAAAGCATTACTTTATGTACACATTTTATTGGTAAGAAACAGTAAAAATAAGGCATACGAAAATTTCATTCATAACTTCAAGTGGGAAAAAAGAAAAATCGAAAATCACTCACGTATTTAATTATTCAATAAAATCCACACACAAATGATTTTGTCTTCTGATCTCTATTTTCTACCACCGTTTTTTTTATCACTATACTGTCAAGGTTGGATATTATTAGAGCTACAGATTAATTATTTCTCATGACTTTCTTCTCACGAGTATTCGTTCCGCTTCAATAACGTTTATCTGAGGTTCTGTACATGTCATTACTCTGTTGATTGCTGACACGTTTTAGCCTTCTTGATAATTGAATGAGCCTTCTTATCAAGCAATTAAAATTAAGAACTTTTGACTTGATGCACTACATTTCAAAGTTTAGAAAATGTGATGAGGAATTAATAAAATATGCGGCATGACGATCTTATTGCATATTTTATTTGGTTTAGGTCTTGGGAAAATATACGTTCGTCCATTTAGAGCAAGGAGCCGTTGGCAGTCAAAGATTAGAATTTATAGTTTAAAACTCAAACCAATCAAACACTGTGGTGTACGTGGGTAGGATGATTTGCCTTCTGTAGTGGCCTCAAACATCCTCACGTTTGCTTGTTGTTCGGGGAAAGTTTGGAGATCAGGGTGTCAACTCAAGTGTTGATCTTGTCATCGGACATAGGCTCAAAATTACGAGATGGTGATTTCGGATCCTTCTTGTACAAATATGGCATTTGCTCCGGCTTCAATAGCCGTTGTGTTGCTCAATTGCAATGCAGTAATGGTACAAGGCAGTTTAACAGCACGATGAAACGAACAGCAGATCCTGCAACCTCTTGTTTTGCTTTTCATGCTATATGTCCAGGGGGATACTTAACAGTATACTAACGCCCAACCACATACGGCTTAACTCTGTAAGAAGTGTCTTCGTGGTGTTGAAACTCTCTTCACCGTCCACACCAGATATATCCTCATTATGGCATCCATTAAGCATTGAAATATGCTAGACTGTCGAATACATCCCCTCTTTCTAGACTCTAGACCAAACCTCAAAAACTCACCTTATAGTTTAGAGTTATTGAAAGTAAATGTCGATTTCCTCCTCAAACACCAAGAGGTCCCGATGGGCACCCATATGACATTTATTAAATTTCAAAAACATAAAGAGCACATAAGAATACGATTGAAAAAAAAGCATTTTACATGGTACAATACATAATTTTGAGATTCACAAACGCAAGAAGAGAAACAATTCCATCAATATGTTCGATTCAATCCATTTTAAAACATTTTATTGAAAAAACAATTAATAAGTATACAATAAAAAAGTAAATTTAGATATTGACAGTAACAATAATACATTTGATATGTTTAAACATTGACAAGAAAGTTAGTTCAATTTATAGAAAGACAGTTTATAAGTAACTAGAAAAAGAAGAAAAATATTTAATGCATGAGCAATTTGGAAAATGTAGCACTTAAAAGATCATATGCAAAAAATAAATATGTAAAACAGCACAATATAACAATCGGTAAGTTAAACAGCAAACCACAGTAATTTCAATCCAAAAAGGAACAAAACGTATCTACAATACTATAATTAAAATTCGCTGTTTGGCTAGATTAAATGTAATAACTCAAACGGAATACAAATGACAATTAAGTACATAAAAATAGATGATAAAAACTTATGAAATAATAATAATAATAAAAAAAAATGATACATCACTAGACCAGGGATCAGCCACCAGAGAGCAGATAATCCAAAAGTCACAAGAAGTTTAGCCATGTGGTGCGGGAGGCTCCCCTGCCACCTCTCAAGCCATCACTATACAGCGTTTAATTATATTTTTAGATGTTATTATTTAAAACATTGATTAGCCAAAGTGGTTTATTGATTTCACTAGGTTTTTTAAATGAAAAGATAGCATGCGAGGACAGCTGAAAAGTTAATGATCATCGTCTCCTACCACCTCTCATACACTTAAGTTAGAACGTTAAAGTTTGTGAATTTGTGAAAGTACGCCACAAATGGCCTATGGCCACGTGAGGTGCCTTTACTTAATAAGAGTTGTTTTGATCTCAGTCCTGATCACATTCAGCCTGTAACCTTTAGATGAATTAGAATGATGGTACTTCCACTCCTTAATTATGAATTCAAACCATTTCCTTTTCAGGAAAGAGAGAGGCGTAGGAACATCAATTATTATATCACTTGTTGAGGCAATTTTAAAAAATTGGTCAGTAAGCTCATTTCCGATAATCTCCACTTGCGCTTGTACCCAACTATGACCAAATTTATCAGTAAAATATTAACAATATTTTCTTTAATGTTATTCAGGTAAATCAATTTGTGTTTGTAGAGGATTTCAATACTTGTATGGAACTAAAACTGTCTTTAAAAATGTTTATTAGTGTATTGTTGTTGATCACCCACCATGTTGCTTATTAACAAGCTGTAAGTTCTGCTTGAAAAACTGAGTTATTATTAATTAATTTGAATTGGTGGGTTTCGGTCAAAGTTTGACCTGTAAATATGTACAGTAACGCTCGGATATTATCATTAATGCCAGAGCCATCAGTGTACACATCATAGTCAGGGCTTAGAATAAATTATTGGAAATTTCGAATAATATTTTTGAAGGAATATTTAGTGTTGGTCTATTGTAATCAACTGAATTAAGCAGCAGTTCAAGATCCACATCAGGAAAGCGTCGTTTTATAATGTTACAATTTTTATAAAGAGATTTAAGAGACGCCTGGAGTGGAGCAATGCCACAGAGGGTATTAAGCGAGTCAGTTGGGGAGGTGAGGTAGACATCAGTAATTTGTAATAAGAAAAACTCTTTGTAAAGAGTGAAGTTTTTGTATTTGCTGAATTGTAAGATCACCTCCCCAGATGCAAGATCCATACGTAATAACTTTTTAGACGAGTGTAAGGTACCATACCTTCTGGAGGTGGTCGCTAACTCTTCAATCCTTACCTTTAACCCTAGATATAGAAATACCAATTGTCAAACCCTTATCGTATAAGGGAGATATATGATCCCTCCACATGAGTCCGTTGTATATAAGGATACCCACAAGTTTATAAACAACTGTGTTTTACTTGTCCCCTTTAATAATTTCTTCGAATGTCTGTAAAAACTTTTGTTACACTCTTGTTTTCGTGCTTATATTGTGACATAATATCTCATTTGTCGAGATTCAGAAGTTGCCATACCGACACTCTCAGATTTCAAAATGGAATTAAATATTTTCTGTTTGTCCTAAATGTACGAACTCACAGGCTACCCGGGCTCGTATGATTTTGAGCGTTAGTTTGTATTCCATTCATCTTTGATGATTTTGAGCGATTTCTTAGATTGTTTTAGACTTTTAAAATCTAGTATGCACTAGACCAAAAGAAATTACAAACAATATACCATCTCAACTTCATTTAAAATGTATACGCAAAGTAAAGCAAGTTGAAATTTACAACAATTAAAATTGAACGAAAGGAGAAATCCTAAATTATCCCAATGGATTTTCACAATGTGTATTCTCTGAATAATCAGCTTGATTCCATTATTATTTCAATTTCGATTAAATCAGACAAACTGCCTGAGTCCATATGGGCTTTCAATACAGAATACAAAGAAATGTGTCTCATTTTTGGCTTCTATTTCTTTTGAAACCAAGTATTGATAAATTTAGTTTCAATACTCTACAGCGGTATCAAATGTGTGGCTCTTAAGATGGAAACCTTATTGTGGAGTCTTTCCTAGGTTGCACATCGAGATTCATTTATATAATATTTTAACCCTGGAATTTTAAAATATCTGAGAGATTTGAATTTTCTTCATTGTTTTTATCAACACACTCTCGTTTTTCCATTTGACAAGTTTTTAGGATTCCCAACATTAAACAACGGTTTTCTTCTCCTTACGTATCACATCTGGCCACTCTTGGTTCACTTATCCCACAAGTGACTAAGCTGGACCAGGTCTAAAAGACCATTCATTAAGTGCCAAAACCGGACTTTATGAAATCCCCCTCAACTCGAAAAGAGGAAAGCAGGAGCTTAGGATAAGTCGTGCACTTGGTGCAAAGTGGAAAAATTATTTAAGACGATCTGCGAATATTTTATTCTGCTGTTTAAATGTTCTAACAAGATATTTATCGAGATTACTTCAATATGAATTTATCGCCATTTTGTCAATGTCTGGGAATTAATCGAATTGGTATTGACCAATCAACTATCATATATTAATTCGGAATTTATTCCTTGGAATTTGTTTTCGCGAAGTGATTTGATCGTATTCGAAAAGCGAGTTAGTTTACAACACGTTCAGAATAAGTACAAGAATCACATTCCTATGCCAAAACACTACCGCAACCTACATTTACCACACAGAAACGCCTTTCATGAAGATATAAAGTGGATCTGAAATTAATGAAGAATAATAGGCATTGTTTAAAGTAAATCAGTACCAACAAAAGGAAGGTATAGGACAGTACAAATCTTAAAAGCATAACACTCCATTGAATATTTCTAAATCAATTAATAAATAAAGGCACTTCGAGGAAATACGAAAATAGCCTAACATCCATCTTTACATGCTCCGGATCGAAAATATGGTCTCATTATAGGTGCTTCTAGGAAACTGGAATTTGTAAAATTTTCTCTTAATAAATTCAAAGTCCCCAATTGAAACTTGTCTGTGTAATCGTTCTTTATATCCTCCATACAATATTGTAGTTTCAAATACTCGCAAAGTTGGTTTACATTGTCGAAGTTTCGCTTGAATGACCGATTCTGTGAGGCGAGTCGCTAACTCTCCTATTATATCAGGCTACGATGCGAAAATAGCTGTAGGTAGCGTTAAATGTTTGCAACAGTTTTTTCAAGTGGCGTGATCGTATCAGTATAAACGTGATATGAGGCTTTGAATGCTGGATCTGACTTATATTGATTAACACATAGGGATATTTTTCAATTTCCTTCATTTGAGGAAGCTTACTAGACTCACGCTTTTAAATTCATCCACGAGCAAAAAATATTAAAAAATTATTGTTTGAGATTTGAAACTAATATTACCAACTTGATTAAGTAGTATCATCGACTTGAGAGTGAAACGCACGATGTAAAAGTATGCAATTCTAGAAATATGAAAGAGTAAAATTCAAATTTTTTCAAGCAACACAAAAACTAATTATTCCATTTTGACAATTGTTCATGACATTTTTTATTTACTGAATCTATCAATTATTCAGAGGAGACTACTTTAATTATGATCATTTATTGCTATATAGCAACTTATTAATAAAATTATATTAAGTAATGTACATTTTTCATTTCTTTATGTTTTTCAAGACGAAATCCAACCTTCATTTATATAAAATGATTTAGAGCACTTCACCAGTCTAAAGACCATTGGCTTGAAAAAGTAACTAACGCATATCCTGAAATTTTTGACTTAATGTGTTTCACTTGTAACACGACGTTAAATGGAACTGAATTTATCCATGTAGTTCCTGCAAAAAATTAATTATTCTTCAAATGATAGGAGCTCTTTTGGGTAACGGTAGGATCAAAAAGTCAGAAACCTAATGTTAAATAAATGCTTGCGTATAAACGAATCAAGAAAAACGCATGATTAAAATATTTTTTACATATCTTTTAGAATATCAAAATACACATTACATATTATTATCATTTTTAAAATTTTATTCCTATGATAGCTGATCTTATTTCTCTCCATAGTCTCTCTGAAAGTATGGTAAACCACTGCATTACCAATAAAGCCCGGTGCACACATCTGGTTTTTCAACGTGCGGCGCCGCTGCGGCACCGGAGCCCAACTATACACACATAAACGTGAAATGACGCAAGTATTCATTTCGCGCCATTTGCGATAAATATTCTATTGAACAAAACGCGTTTACTTCGCTTTCTTGGAGTAAAAAAGTATAATTAAAATACAAAATAAACGTTTTTGGACACAAACATTAATTAATTATTATTTATATTCCATTTATTTTTGAAAACAAGGTACTTCAGAACGGAGATGCATCTGCGGCGAGCTGCGGCAACGTGGGGAACTGCGATACAAATTGCACTCAAGTTGGACGTGCGTGACCGCAGCAGCGCCGGATGCATGTGTGCACAACTCCATTGGATCTAATGTATCTCAGACCGCACTTGCGTTGTGGCAGCGGCGCTGCACGTTGAAAAACCGGATGTGTGCACCGGGCCGAAATCGATGCTCTTTGGCTGGTTTCATATGAGACTCACTTCTCAAAATCGTAAATAATCAAACGGGAGGTTTTGTAAAGCTAAATAAGAGGGGACTGGTTGGTTGTTTTGGGGTTTTAATGGCACAAACGCCATATTTGGCCATGTTGCGTCAGACACAATAGACACAATACTATGCAATTGAAACAAGAGATACAACATCAAGTTATTGACACACATTGAAAGCTTTACTGATACGTAAGAGAGGAAAAGAAACGCACCCAGGGATTAAAGCACCTGATAAGTATCGAACTTGCACAGCCTACAGCTCGAAGATTCCTAGCACAATGGGTATACCCATTGAGCCAACCGGTCTGGTGGTTAAGGTGTTAGCCTCTAGGTCGAAAGGTACCTGGTTCGAATATGGGTCAGTGCATGGATGTTTTTAAGCTTAGGGTGTAGAGGCGGCTGGTGCACATTAAGTCTGTCGTGGCCGAAAGTCCTAACGTTGGGTTGGTGTGGAAGTTTGGAGAATGAGGTGCCACTTCAGGTGTTGCCTCGTCATCTGACCGTGGTTAAAAATTACGTGGTGGTGTCCTCGAATCTGTATCCTTAGAGGAATGAGTGATCCCGGACCATCGTCAATAGCCCGTTGTGTTGCTCTAGTACGACGGTAATTGAAATTACCTTACCTTATATCTTACCCACTGTGCCACGACGGCTCCAAGAGGAGTGTAATGTATTGGTAACCTCGTTAGTAATCTATGGTACAACGAGGTCTGGAATACAATTCAGCATGTCACTTACATTACTATTAACTCCATACATCGTCAAAAAAAATCGTGATAATAAAATTTTTTTCTATACTGGAAAAGTTCTTATAATGGTTAGTTTGTTTTTGTTTACTTTGAAAACCCTCATAAAAAAGATGTACCGTAATTTTTACCAAGAGTTCGGAGTTAGATGCCATGAATCTTGAATTTCCATAGAGACATTTACTCCAATAGAATAAAAACCAAATTCCTTCATCAAAATACATTTCCACTTAAAAAAATCTCAATTGATTATAATTACATATATTTAAAGTATTATAACTCTGTTAAAAGTAGATGTTAAAATTGAATATTTTTAAAACTTCTTTACTGATTTTTACTGAAATAAAATGTTTCCTCTAAGGCTGAAGGACGAATCCTCAAAAATGTAAAAAAAATAAGAACTAAGATGTTTTCTTGCCTGCAAAAGCATATAGTTTTGCGACGAAAAATAGAGTAAAAAAGAAATAAAAAAATTATCTCTTGCAATAGATAAATTAACGCAAGAACAGCTACAGAAACAGTCCAAATGATCCCTGGCGTCACAGTAGCATTTGAAGATAAATATTTTAAGTACAGCATGGTAACGAAGTAGACGTTCACAGTCCATTTTCTCCCGATGAACACTGAGCCTACAAAAAATGTAATAAAAATGTTTACAGCATTCAAAACACATTTGTAGAACATATTGAGTATCATTTTTTAATTGAACATTAGATTAAATTGATGTTGATGAGTTTATATCTGTGTCTATACTGTCTTAGAAGCTGATTGACGCACTTAGAAGTTAATTTATAAATACATCTCTTATTACCAAATTAACACCATGCCCCTAAGCAGTAAAACAGATCGTCGTCAAGTTCAGTTTACACTTTAATCCATTCGCGTTGTAATTTGAATACAATTTTCTTGCATAGAAAAATGAAGTTATTTAACCTGACTCGTCCGAGGTCACGTAGAAAACATCTGAACAAGATTGCACGAGTTTCTTACCCAAAATTAAATAAAAAAATTATTTCGAATAATCGAATACAAAAATGAGTGAACTATACAGCGTGTTTCAAAAATTCCAGTAAAAACTTTAAGTTGAAGTGGAGAACACAAATTAAACTGTTTTCACATGGGACTGTATCTTTACAAGGGACCTTAGGATTTCGATGGATTGGCTGCTCGTTGTTTGGTTATTCTATTTATCATACATTGTTTTTTTTTCCTTGAGGATACCAGGAAGAAATCAATGAATGATAAATGCATGATTGTTATACAATCCTCTAACGAGACCCCTTTAACTCTGAAGCTGACCTCATTGAAAGAGCCGTAGCCGTAACTGAAAGTGCCTATGAAAATTACCAAGAATTAGTCGATGCTCTCAAGCGTGCATTGCTGCTGGTGGTCGTAACTTTGAGTACTTACTATGGAACTAAGTGTACAATAACTGTCTGACTAAAATTAAGGATAGTAAAATGGTTGTTTACATATTCGCTGTCTTTCATTTCTGTACCTTTGGGTTTCCTCTGGTACAACCTGATATCCTTTCAGACAAATATCTCTGAGTGAATACAGATTTATTTTGTGTTCACTACCTCCTCTTCAAACTTGTATTGGACGTTTTCATGGGTCGTGTATGTAAAATTAATGCAACATTTTGAGTGCAAAAACATAGCTGATTACTTGGAAAAGTATCAGTCTAGACAAAAATAAGCAGTAGTTTAACAAACCAAACTGACAACCCATTGAACAAAATCATACACTTGCGAATCTAATGCTTTCCTCAAATGACATTTGACTACAAGCTGAAAGTGAATACGATTTTATTTGCTGTCTTATTATTATTACCACTGCCTCTTATATGAATAGGTTACATTTTGTGTTCCCTACGCCCTTTTAAAGTCTGTACAGGAAGTTTAGAAACACTCTACATTGTGATTGCACATAACACATAAACGTAATTTACTTTACGTACCATACAGAAATTTTTAGCATATCGATTATGGCTCAGTGATTTAAACCGATATCAACATAAACCCTTTTTATCGTCTACCTGGGAAATGGTGCTCACGTGTTATAATCCCAGGCCTTTGTTTTCATTAGAAATAGAGTTTTTACTGTCGTGGGCTGCGTGGCAGCGAAAGTACTCCTCTACTAGTGACGACAGTCATTGAAATTCATGACAAGTCATGATACTTGATGACACGTAGTAAATTTTATCCGACTATCAGGACGATAGAACGAGAATGAAGGTAAAGGTAATGATTAAGATGTTTTATAGTTGCTGTTGTTTTTGCTTCCGCGTTTCCTTTTTGTCATGCAGATGATAAAGCGGTTTCCCAATTGAGGCCAATATCATCCATTCAAACATAAGCTGGTAATATGTAATTTGTGTTATGAGTAGTTTATTTATATATTATTTGAAAAATTTATTATACGAGAAAGGAAAGGATGGTATAAGTACTGTGTGGGCATAGACACCCGGAGATTTTTGTGAAGTGCAACTCGGGTGTGATTTTCGTCCCGATTTGTCTAGCAATCATGGGGATGTGATCCAAACAGTAACCCGATTTTCTCCTCTGCCAAGTTGAATAGGCGTGCTTCACAAGTAGCCTCTTGTGTTACCCTCCTAAGGAAATAATAGACTGATGGCACGACTTGTAAGTCGCGGCTGAGTAGAGTATTATCGGTTCATCATCGTAAAAATAAACAATCTACGAAACTATGTCATTTTGTAATAAGTAAAGTTGAATGTTAGCTAAAGAAAAATAAACTAATTTCTTGTAGATTTAAAAAAATATGATTTGCATTTCCTTAAATGTAACTTATATTTAAAAAAAAACTATTTTTTAAATTAATTTTTTTACAGATCTATTATTTGCAATAGAGATATAGGTGGAGAAAAATTGTAAAAGTATTTTAAGCATAACAAAGAAATACGTAAATAATAGCTAGAAAAAGGCAAGCAAGTACCAAAACCTAGGGAAAGTAGAATAAATAGTATGCCTTTGTAAGGTCAGAGTAAATTAATCAGCTACAAGCATTATCATTTTAATATTAATAAAAAATTGTACATTTCAATTAAGAAATATTTGATTGAAAATCAGGTGAAGGTAATAATCATACAGAGGGAGGTGTACAGTTTTGTATTTACAATATTATATCCGTCATCTATGAATGCAGAAATATTATTTGGGCAAAAATTTCATTTGTTTGTATGCAGATTCCATTTGTTTGCATAAAACTTCTACTTTTCTGTTGACTACAAAAAAAGGATTTCGGCTACACTGACTCAAAGTATTATTTCGTAAGTGAAATAAACCCAATGTAATATACTCGTTTAATTCAAATTGGAAACGGAAACAAGCTCCGTTTATCTTGAATTCTAACCAAAATAGATTGTGAATAAATATATTTTAAAACATTAATGAACAAATGACAAATTTCATTCCATAATGTCTGAAAACCAGGTAAAGGTAGTAATTAAAGAGAGAGAGAGAGAGTAGTTTTTTATGATTTCAAACTCAAATCCTTCAACTATGAATGCCAAAATGTTATTTAGAAAATAATTTCATGTATTTATCTACTTTACAGCAAAAAGGATATAGGCTAAATTCGAACGACTAATTCAAAAACGGCATTACCCCATTGAAATAGACTCGTTTAATTCAAACAGGAACACACTATCTGCATATTCAATTCTAATGAAAATATATTACGACTCAAACCATTTTTAATCCATATTGTGCTTAATTATTTAACTTTCCTACGAAAAGTATTTCGTTGAAATAAGTCAGACCTAATCCCTTGTAATCCTATTACTAAAAGGAAATGTTTCAAACTAGCATCTATTCTTTCAAGGTTAATGCTTGTTCATTGATCTAGGGAAAGAAAAATGACGGAAATTCTAGTATGAATTGAAAACTTCAAAATGAAAACTAGATTAAACAACGAGGGTATTCCAATTCGCTGAAGCCTACATGGCTTAGAACGAGCAACATTTTTGAAATTAACCTTACATGAAGTTAGAATATTCTTGTTTTTTTTCAATCCCAAAATCATTAAAAACAGTTAGTATAGCACTAGACTGTTTATATTTCTTGGTTGTTCGGTGTAGAGTAATAGTGTTCCAGAACAAGAATATTCTCGCTATACATTAACATTTGGAGAACATTTTAAAATTTTCAAGAAATTGTAATTTATTGATAGAAGAAATGAACCTCTGGTGCCATTGTGAATGAAAAATCATTCACAATATATATGAGCAATGCTTGATAGAAATTATTTATAGTTGCCAGTTTTTATTTGAAAACCATTATATTTTAAAAATTACTCTTAACGGTGCTGTCACGGTGAAGTCTAGATGTTTGATAAGCATAACCGGCTTAATGTTTGTACTGTACAACTATATGAAGAAATATGGGGTATCCATATTTCTTCATATAGTTATGCAGTACACATATTAAGCTGTAATATGGTTATGGATATATTAAAAATTCACTCGTGGAATAAATTAAAAAATGACATTTTATTAAACATTTAAATAAGTACTCTTCGAGCATAACTATTGGAAAAAAACATAATACATAAATATATTAAGAGCTTTCTTCTTTATTTCTAACTAGCAAAATACACGACCTTACTCGGTTTGAATTGGTTTACTCTAGATTGAAGAGATGATGAAAATATATAATGACTTTCGTTTTTCGTAGAATGAAATAATATTTAAAACCTTTCGCCATCTTTAAAATTTCTACAACTTACTTTGCACACAAATCCTACACATGCACATCTATTCATCTAATACATTTCACATACATCGCACTCTTGCTGTATGACAATGCTACAAAAGGACGAAAGCTGACATTAAGGTTTCTACTACAAAAGGCGATTTTGAGGGAGATTTGGAATTCCATTTCTTAAGTTCTTTTCATGTTAAACTCAATTAATAAACACGACGATTTACGGCGAGTACTCTCGCACTCATAGTCAACAAAACAATATTTTTTTTCCTTGTGGCACTCTTGTATCCGGCATGCGACAACATGACACTGTGGAATTTCGCAATTTTCTTCTGTCTTTATAACAAAGAATATTTTAATGTTTGAAAAGTTCTAGTTCGGATTTTTTAAACATTATTATCCTTTCAATAACGGCATTATTCTTTCAATAATGGTATATTTACACTTACAATTTGCCTTATTCTGACTTACCTGCTACTTTTAGTGGAATACTTTGTGGTGGTGTTGCGTGTGATGAAAAAGAAACACAATTGATTAAAATAATAAATATTTGAAAAGAAAACTGCGAAATGAAACAAAATAAAAGATGTCGGGTAAGAGTTGTTAAAGATATTATTTTGTGATTCCTATTTATCTCTTGATCTTGCAGTTGCCACAAATTACAACTAAAAAGTGTATAAAATTTAGAAATGCGGAATTTATTCAGAGCGAAAGAAACACGAGTTTCCGTTTTATTCCCGTTCGTTTAAAAATATCGTCTGCCCCATATGTTCGGAAATCGTTTACATTGCGCAAAGAACAAAAATAAGACTCGAAATAAATCAAGTATCAGAGCTAAAATTTCACCATAAAATGTTTTTTTTTTTAAATAATTGGTTTTTCAGCAGTACTGGTAAAGCAAATAAAAGTAATCGTAATACTCAAAATACATTCCAATTTTTCGAAAACTACCAAATTGTGGCTGATTTAAGTATACTTACTCAGGTGGTTTAGCATGAAACTGTTCTAAATATAACAATAAAGAAATGTTTAGTATTGCATTCACTAAACTAATAGATAATGTATAAAATAAAACACATTGTAATAAAATATCTGGAATACAATTTACGTGATGCTTACTCAAACACACAAACACAAAATCGAACATAGAACAGAAAGACATACTTTCGCAACCAATTCCACTCTCTAAATGAAGATAAGTATTCACTGTATGCAAATTTCCATGAAAATATACTAAACCGTCTGGACGTGTATAGGGCACATGCATACATACATACATACAGACAGACAGATGGACAGACAAACACCAAACGCGAAAAGGGCGGATTCGGCATCAGAAGGGTCCAAAACGGATAGAAAACTTGAAATGGGTCGAAAATATTGAATGTACAAACAAACACTCCATTCTTATTTATATAGATGTGTTAACCTCAGAAGTACTACATTTTTAAACGTATAATTTTTATGTTATGTATTTTTTCGTTGATTAACAAATATGTTGCATGGTACTTTTTATTTCCTTTTGTAGGAAATTCTCGATTATTCTCTTGAAGAATATTATCAAGATAATTCTCTAAAAGGTTATTACCTTTAATTTATATCTCCAGTTCTGTACATTCTTAATCACTAGTATTTAACCAATATTTGGTTTACTAATGACACTATACATCGAAAACTCAGAATATGGTCCAAAATTCAACTATATATCTTTTTGGATTTAAAATGTGTGTGTGTATTCAAATTAAGTGCTTACAACAACATTATTTTTATTTTTCGACAGTTAAATCTTCGAAAAAAAAATGAAGCATTTTAATTTACTTTTTGAAATTTTTTTTTCGTTTACTATGAGAATAATGTGACAGTGAATTTACTAATATACAAACTGGATTTACTGCGGAACACTTTTATGGGTTACTATTTAGGCCTATATTAAACATTAAAAAATTTTCGATTGATGATTTGTTAACCTTTTTAACGTCATGAGATTTTTGAGTAATGCGGTATTACTGGTGCCCTATCACATATATAGTGCTCTACAACTACCACATAAACATAATAACCACATCGAAACATTTCACGCATCTCAGCAAGGATTTTATTGATCAAGGACAAAAAAATTAGAAGTCATGTAGAAAATACTGTATTTTGCGAAAAGGATGTATGCACGTTTCAGATGGTTAAGTGTAACGAAAACTCCCCGCAATAAAGTTTTCAGTTAGAAAGTAATTGAAAATAATAAAATATCGTAATTATTTTTACTTATTAATAAATTTATTTACATTTTCCTACCATACAAATACAAATTACACATTTTGTCTGTAAGCTTCCGAGATAAATATCATTTAAATACGCTTGTTCAACCCAAATTTTTGTACGGGCTACATTTAGGAGTATAATTTATCCACAGGATGTATGAGAAAAATAAATGTTAAAAAAAGTATGTGTGTAAAAATAAAGATTACGAAATTTTTAATAAATAGTTAAACAATAAATATTAAAAAATTTATTTGGGTAAAAAATAAAACAAAAAGTTTACGAAACTTTTCATTCTCATAAAACTTAACTTTTACAGTATTTTGGGATACACAATGTGAAGTAATCAGAACTTCAAAATACGCATAGCCTATTGTTCTAATTAGTAAATATAATTCCTTTAGTGTTTGTACCAAGGTACTAATTACTTAAAGAAATCCCTAACTATTAAAATACCAGGTTTGATTTACGAGTAGAAAGTTGGCCAGGTAGTAGAAACTGCGCACTGAAGCAGAACAACAGGATTTCAACGACGTTTGTGATCCTTCCCTAAAGATAAGATCCAAGAATAACATCTCGTCATTTTGAACCACAGTCGAGGTCAACATCTCTGTGTGTGTGTGAGAAAGCTGGCACAACAGTCTTAAACTTCCATAAAATACTAACGTGAGGCCACAAAAAATTATAAGTGCAGCAGCCCCCACTTACACCACTGTCTTTAGTTGGATCAAATTTCAAACTCTTTATCCTGCTGTTGCTAATACATGTATCTACCAATCGTTATATGACGACCCCAGGAGTAGAAAGGGAGAGAAATGCCTCGTTGTAGACAATGCAGCCTCAGAAGCTTTGCCTAGAGTGTTGTATCTCGGGGAAGGTCAGATGACGAGGTCAACACCTGAGCTGGCACAACAATCTCCAAACTTCCCTAAAACACCAACGTGAGACCACAAAAGATTTTAAGTACAGCAGCTCCCACTTACACGGCCGTCTTTGGTTGGATCAAATTTCGAATTCGTTACTCTCCTGATGCTAATCCGTGTACCTACCAATAGTGCTGTGACGACCACAGGAGTAGAAAGGGAGAGCATTGCCTCATTGTAAATCATGTAGCCTCCAAAGTTTTGCCTAGAGTGTTGTACCTCAGGAAAGGCAGATCTACATCGCACTACGTTGGTTAATTTTGATATAAAATATTAATATATTTTCGTAACCTTTTGTTTTAGTCTGGTATCTGGTACATTACGTCACTCGCATAATTAATGTTACAAATTTGATTGTGGAAATGAATTTAGTTCGAAAAATACAGAATAGCATGTGTACTCCTTTATTATTTTATTTACATGGGATCTGACAATAAATTATACTACATTTGTTTCAATTAAAACTATTAATGCCCGGTGCACACTTCCGGTTTTTCAACGTGCGGCAACGCAAGTGCGGTCAGAGATACATTAGATCCAATAGAGTAATGCACATATACCTCCGGCGCCGCTGCTGCGACGCACGTCCAACTTGCGTGCAATTTCTACCGCAGTTCCCCACGGCATCGCAACATGCTTCTACTGTCTTAAGTACCTTGTTTTCCTAAATAAATGGAATATAAATAATAATTAATCAATGTATGTATCCAGTAAAGCATCTATTTTGTTTCAAAATATATTTTTTGTACACCAAGTAAGCGGAATTAACGCGTTTTCTTCAATAGATGTCCATCGCAAATACCGCAAAATGAGTATATGCGTCATTTAACGGCTATTGTGTCCATAGTTGGACTTCGGCGCCGCAGCAGCAACGTAGAGGCTCTGGCACGATGAAAAATCGGATGTGTGCACCGGGCCTAAAACGGCTTTTTAGACCACCATAAATAAGAAGAGGGTAATGGATATTTTAGTTATAAATCAGTTTAATTTTCTGTTTAAATACACGAAAAACATCGAACGTTCATGAAACTTCTTTTACGAAAGAATAATTACACATTAGTCTATTTTACATGAGTCAATTTTGTTGGTGTATAAATTTCCTCCAATGCCATTGTGTAATTCTTAAAGCATCAATCAGTAAGAATGTGTCAGTCTACGTGTTAGCCCGAGGCACCATGGGATTTTCTGCCAAATTGCACCCACCGTGGGCCATGGTGTGTGACATGCCTTCCTTGTGAACTTTGGAGAAGCTGACTCGCATTTACGTGCCATCTTGAAGAGCTGTACAAATAAAAAAGTAAAGTTTATAGATAAGGGTAAAGATAAACCATTTGCATTAAAATATCCAAATATCAGCAATACTTAAACATTATAAATAAGTAGATTTTACCGACTGAAAAAGCATTATAAAGTGATATTTTTTAAGAGATTTTATATTCAATATAATTTTGTGCAATTGATATGAATCAATTTACTACATAATTATTGTTTCTTAGATTGTTAAATAATTGTTTTTGATCTGTGTTTAACTACATTGACATTTTCTGAATTGAACAATCGTAAAGGTACTATGTTTGAAATGACTGGCAAAACACATGAACACAAAATTTCCAGTAAATTTTAAGTATATTTTATGAGTGACCACTCATAATACCACTGCTTCCTTGTTATTTATATATACCCTGGAAGGAAACCTTTTCGAAACATAATTTCTGCACTACAAATCGAATAACGACCTTCACGTCTAAGCGCACCTTAATATCAAGATATGGTGTAAAAGAATTAAAAACTAAAACCAATTCTTATTAAATCTTTTCAAAAATCTTTTATAAGTACTAAAATTTATAGTAGGAAAATCTTTTAAAAGTACAGTCTTATGATAATTAAGTCCGTTTTGCGAATGACCACACAATGCATTGAACCTACCTATGCTTGGAAAAGAAGCATTTTCAAAAAATAATTTCTATATCTCTAACAAAACATATAACGACCTTCACGACTTAGTGCACCTTAATGTCAAGGTGACGTGGGAAAGAAGAATCCAAAACAAAAATATTCTCGTTAGCGAAACGATAAAACCCCGGCACTCATGCGTCCTAAATGTAATTGTAATCCAAAAATTCCCACGAGATACTGGGCAGCCACTTCCATTGCGGGAGTTTATGTTGTCTTCTGAAAGCACTTAAAAAGAGCTTAACTCAAACTTAATGCGTTGTTCTCACCCTCTGACGGCACATGATAAAAATATACAATTTAATCGCTATCCAAAGATTTACAGATCAAGAGGATTGGGAGTTTTATTTTTGCATACCGTATATACAAAATTAAAGCAAAGTTCACAGGTTACTGTCTAGCATGCCCCACTAGTTGCGGAGTGACTAAAAACGTCGCTTTTAAGATGGTTCAATTCCTGTCAGGTGCATTCTTCCTAGACGTATTTTTCTTTTCTATGTCAGTAAATCTTTCATTATGATCCTAATACTTAATATTGTATTGTGTATGACGAAGCATGGCCAAATGTAGGATGGTTAGTTGTTTTGTGGTTTTATGGCGCAAGGGACATATTTTTGGCCATTTGGTAGTACTTGACCATGTTTTTTGGCCAAGCGGTACAAAACATACAAATTCAAGTAAAAAATATAAAATAAGAGCAAAGCGAATGCGGAATATTATGAGATGAAAGCCATAACATTAATTCTAGAGAGCATAACACAAGTGGACACAAAGGACAGTAAACTTCAAGGGAAAAGAAAAGGTCACTAGAGTACTTCGGGTATGTGAACCCGCATTGCACCAAAAACGGTAACATGAAAACTGTACGAATCGCACACAAGGAGAAGATAGTCAACAGCTAAGATAATTACGTTCTTATTATTCCAAGAACAAGTATATATACACTATGTACATAATCGCTTTTACATATTCCCACACATTAAAATATGTATATCAGGCCTCACCTGTTGCTTCTGGCTCTCTCTTCGTCGTCTTTCGATTCTGCGTCGATTTCTTCAAGACGACATGTAAAAGCGGGCCAGCTTCCGCAAAAGACCCCCAGGAAGGCATGTTTCCTCTTGCAGTTCAAGGTGAGGGCAATGTGGTACCACTTCCCAAAGCGTCATGGATTAACACTAAGGCTGCCACGTTTTAGTTAACGGATTGCTTGAAGGTTAATTTTTTTGGGTTTGTGGCGCCATATTTGTTTATACTGTGCCAATCACAAGACAAACAACATGGACGTACACACCCGAGAAAGGTTTTACTGACACAGAGAAGAAAAATACACCCAGGTTAAGTTACAGAAATAGTCTTGTGATATCTACAGGCTCACAGATTGTGCAGTGGGCAATAAACTGAGCTAAGACGCCTCTAGAATGCTTTAAGGACCATAACGTCCATAAACTTGCATTGGAGGAAAATATCTTTTCAACAGCTTCATTACTGCTATAAAATTTTGTAGCGGTTCGCAAGTTTAAAAATTTCCTCAACACAGTTTTTTGGATGGTCATTGATCCAATCGTGTCACCTCTGCATTGACCTTCTCATAGAATAATCACAATAGGCCCCGGTGCTTCTTTGATTAGTTCGAACAGATAGGAAACAGATAAGGGTTTGAATTCCATAATTTTGGGTGGCGGAGTTTTTTTAATCCCCACTACAAGCCATGCTTTCGGTTTCATGATGACTTACCCATGTAACCTGGTCAGGGACTATCCTCTTCAAAACTGTGTTATGTTTGTGCCACTGCAAAAATTGACTCACATTTGTTGTTTGTTCTGATTCGTAAGTTTTTTGGGCAACTATCGGGTTGTTCGGAGAGTAATTTCGTTTTTCTTTTTGGTTACGAAAGACGATTTTCTTATAGTGTATAAGTATTTTATTGAATTATAAATTATCCATTTGGTCCAATATCTTTTTCCATCTTTCTGGCAGACAGTTACATGATTTCACGCTCTTAAAACTTCTGATCTTTGCTGACAAAAAACTGATCTAAGTCCATTTTGACGTCCTCATTTGAGGTATAGGTGTTGCCGTCTAAATGTTTTGTAAAGACCGGAACAAGTAATAATCCGAAGGTGCCAGATCTGAAGAATATGATGGGTATACTATTATTACATCCCATACAAGATGTAAAAGCTTTTGATGAGTTATCAAACTTGTATGAGGTCTTGCATTATCTTGGTATAACACTATACCTTTCATATTGATCAATTCTGACCTTTTCTGTTTACGTAAATCATTCAATTTGTCCAGTTGATGAGCACTTCAGAATTGATTGTGGTACTGTCTGGTAGAAGCTAAAAAATCCTATTCCCTTGAAATCCCACCAAACAGACAACAGCAGCTTTTTCAGATGAATATCGGTTTTCAAAGTGCTTTGAGCCGTTTCATCTTTTTTACTCCACGATCTCTTGCGCTTAACATTGTTGTAGACAACCACCTTCTCGTCCCTAGGGATGAATCGCTTTAAAAATGGATCATTTTCTTGACATTTGAGAAGCAAATCACAGACGTCAATGTGACAAAGCAATGAAACCCATATGTCGAGTTTTGAAATTATACTAAGGCGTTTCATGTGATCATGAACGGTCGAATTCGATAAATTCAATCTCTCAGCAATCTCACGAGTTTTTATTCGGCGGTTTGCATCAATCAATGGCTTTTATTTTATCTTATTCAACTGGCATTCCAGAACGTGGTGCATCTTCAACATCAAAAATTCCTGAACTAAATTTTGCAAACCAATTTCGGCCCTGGTGTTCTGTCAATACATATTCTCCATACTCATCGAATTAATTTTTTCTTGCTTGAACACCATTTTTACCTTTTTGACAGTAAAAAAGTAAGATATGCCGAAAATACTGCCTTCGAGTTTCCATATTTGATATTGCACCAAACAAAAACTATTGAGAAGAATTAAATAAACTTTTTCACAAACAAGCCTTGCTATATCAGCTGTCAAAATATATAATGACAATGCGGCTTAAGTGTGAAGTTGGCTGTGAAAAAAGTACAATTACTGTTTGGAAAAAACGAAATTACTTTCCGAGCAACCCGATAGATAACCACAAGAAGTGCCTATGAGCATGTTCTTTAGAAGGACTTAGTCTGATTTGAAGTGGTTACTTTATTAGAAAGGTAAAAGAACAAAGTGAAGTATATCTGAAGGAAATCACCACTGTATTATTGCAATCCCACTCGTGTTGAAAGCTGCCCATTTGAGCTACTTGGACGTAATAAAATTCCGAATGACTAAAAAAGGATTTTAAAGTGTACATTATTTTTAACAAAAGATTAAATCAATGTTGTCATTTCATAGCCATGCTTCAACAGGAAGTATATTAGTCTACAGAATCCTTTCTGTGCCCTTCACAGGGGCTAATATATATAGTGAATTTTTTCTCATTCCTTAAATTTGGTATGTATTGAGGTACATCGGTAGGCATTATGGAACGGCAATCCCACCGAACCACAAGAAGAGACATTTATTTAGTTTTATTCTAAACGGAAAGTCTATTCAAAAGGCCGTAGCCCGTAAAAAAGCATGAGTAGTTTCCAGTCTTGGATCGCAGTGTGATAGGATACTACGGGAAGATTGGATTTCTGTAGCTTATTCAGAGCATATTTTTCTTTTCTGTGCCAGCAAAAATTTTCTTGTGCGTGTATGATGATGTTGTCTGTGTCTGGAATAGCTAATAACTAAATATGTCTAACAGTTGAGCCAATTCCCTACCGAAATTCGCCGGTCATCTTTGATTATTGTATCAACTCTTGTTATATGATCATCTGCACTAGGTTGACGATCTACTTGTTCGGACAGCTTTAGTAATTTTTTTGTCCTGACTTGAACTATTCTATCCACTTATGATATATTTTCTCTGACACATATATGCGTTTCCATAATTCTAAAAAAGTCTGCATGTGTGATTATCTCTCCCCCATACTGAAATCTGATAACAGAACTCTCTTCCACAACACTGCAATCAGAGTGTATCTGATGCAGCATTGTGGAAGAGATGTTAGATATCTGCTACAATGTAGTTACGATTTAACTCTAGTGAAATGATAAACATGGTTTTAGGTTTTAAACATAATTTAGAGTATTTTATTCCATTCTTCAAAACGTCCCGGAGTACTTTTTCTAACCACGAACAATGAGAAAAATTTAGCACCTTTGAGGAAGTTATAACCTGTTTAATTTAATAAAATACACCAAGAAGTCAGGCTGTAATAAATAATAATTATCAATAAACTTCTTTAATAAATTATAACTCAACGTACAACGTCTATTTTTATTTTTATTTTTTAAATGTTTTAATTTTTATTTTTTAAATGTTTTGTTTTTATGATTTTTTTCTTTTAAAAGTTTTATTTTTATTTTGCTTTTTGAATGTTTTCTATTTTATTTTTTGACACACACACACACACACACACATATATATATATATATATATATATATATATATATATATATATTTTTTTTTTTTTCTTCTTAAACAAGAGGAAATTCAAAAAATAAAAACCAAAAGGAATTTATTGAAAACGAAAGTGTTGGTGGATCAGGGCGTCATCAGGGGAGGAGCCTGACTCATACAACACAAAATGGTGTTTTCTACGAATATGAGCCGCAAAATGCTAAGAAATTGCTCATGTACTCCCCCAAACACCATTAAAAGCAAATATACAAAAAAAGTTGAAATAAGAAAATTTAAATCAAACCTGCAGACGCCCTGATCCACCAACACGTTCGTTTTCAATAAATTCCTTTTGGTTTTTATTTTTTGAATTTCCTCTTGTTTAAGAAAAATATATTCCTTACCATGCTATGTCTGCAGTTTTCAGCGCGCTTGCATGGTTAGTTTTAACTTTTCTTCTAACTTTCGTTTTGACTTTCGTTTTCTGGTTAAATACACATGCTTTTTATTTTTATTTTGATCTTTCATTAAATTACGTATTTGAATGATATAAGTATATATATATATATATATATATATATATATATATATATATATATATATATATATATATATATATATATATATATATATATATATATATATATATATATATATATATATATATATATATATATATATTTTAAGACCCTTGGGAACCAGTCTCACCAGAAGGCTTAGAGACTACATAAGGGTTTACATGTTTTGACAGTAACGCCGATAACGTATTCTCATATAGTATCGTTGTAGAAAGTCACTCCTTCCTCTCTGTCAAGAAAAGCCAGTTGCACTCATTATCCATAGAAGCGTCGTGCTTAAAGTCGGTCACCAACGACCGAATGGGACTGATGAGGATTAAAAATAGCACTAAAACTGAATATAACTCTGCCATTTATCCAAGTGTAGTTAGATTTATACTTAGGCTAGTGTTTTATTGCTTTGCTATAACTCCCATCCATCACTCCAATCTCTTCGTCAAAAATTTCTTTTAAATACCAATTAGACCCACCAAACATGCAATTTTATTTTTAATGGAGAGCACCAAATTAGACGTTTTTCTAGTGTCTGAGAGAACAATAGTTGCTCTTTAATTGTTCGAAATATTTAAGATTTCAAGCTTATGTAATCCTATGGATTATCCCTTGATGATGTTACGTTTAAATTCAAGGGTTATCATAATTGAGATAATAGAGAATGCAAAATCAACATCAGTGTCGTATATTTTTAGATTTACACACAATTACAGGGCTTATTTACAAGTACACAATAGTGTGTCGTTTAGTGGAGTGCTTTTACTGATCCATAAAGACATAATTTCTAGATAACATTAATTTTACTGGAGTTAAAAAATGATGCTCGTATGCAGCATGGTTTTTAGGTATTTGGGTTATGGTGTATATAAGTGGTACTGATTTTCTATACATGATAATTGTAGATCAGCGTTGTTCAACCCTTTTTACATTAAGGCACACCTAAGCTAATAACTAAAATCAAAATTTCTGTAGCACACTAAAAAATATATTATGCGTTTTGCCGATATGACTAAAAATAGGTCGAATTTTGTAACGCTATCTACGTTACAATAAATAGCAGAGTTATCTTTAATCTAATGTAGTTACTTCAAATATAGTTATGAAAATATTTATTTGTAATCCTTTGATGAAAAACTGTATCCAAAAGTAATTTGGACGCGTTTTGAAAATACGGGCAAAATTTGATATCATTTGTGAGCATACTTGCAAAAAATGCAAACTAAACCGATTAAATCTTGTACAGTTCTAACCTTTCCACCATCCTTAAAGTGCCGCAGAGCCATTCTTGCAGTATCAGGTATTGACCTTGTAATATGGCCATAACTATTAATTTGGCATGATATGGTATGGTATATTTAATTAGCAACCCACTGGAGCAACACAACGGGCTATTGATGAAGGTCCAATATCAACTCCCGAAGGAAAAGATCCGAGGACCACACCACGTAATTTTCAACCACGGTCAGATAACACTATTAATTGTGATCTTGGTAGACTACTGTTGTTTACATTAAATGAACTTCAATTTAGTTTCTTGGTGTATGAATTCTGACTGACTGAACTGAACAGTGTGTATCAAACTTAAACACTCCTGGTGGTTGATTCGAAGTGTCTCGTCATTAGCAAAACTGACCAGATCTTGAGGGAGGAGATATCTCGTTATTAGAAGAAACCTGACCACGTCTACATGGACTAGATATCTCATCATTAGAAATATGACCATATCTTGACCTAGTCTTCATAAAAATTCGGTAATATCTTGGTGATCTTTGCGTCATAAGTGAAATTGTTTATATCGTGGTAGACGAGATATTTATTCGAAACCACTTGGTGTATTAAGGGGTGATAGGGAACTCATAATGAAATTTTATGCTTATATGTATGACTGCAAGGTCCACGCAGATATGCAAGAGAGTATACTAAGTTGCTGGAATAAGTTTGTGCAATTTTTTTATCAATCATGATTTGAGACTTTGATGCCATTTGAAGCTCCAGTTTGAAAGTATGTGCTCTAAATTGAGTTGACCAACAGTAATACATATCGGGTAGCGTTGAAAGTGACAGTGGAAAGGAGATAAAATGAAACTTGCATGACACCAGTTGTTTCAACTAGTACCATGCCTGTTTTCGTGACTTAAGGCTTTAAAAAATTCTTGTGCAAACATTTGGTGATTCAAAACGTTTGTCGGGATACTAATATAACAACGGCTTGTTCGTTATCCATCCAATATGCTAGGTTCATGTTAGTATTTGTTAAATGGTGCATGTTAATTGGATGTTGTTCGTTTCTAAAAGGACTATAGCCCAAACTTTTCAACTGTGGTGGTACCGAACCCTTTAAAACACTAACATGGTGCTTAATGACATACATCCTTTGTGAATTGTATTCTTAACTTACCTTAAATTTTTTATAAGATTTAAAACACTCTGTTCTAATTTAATCGAACTTTGTAGAATTTTTTGCACTATACAGTAGAACATTATGACGGACTCTATTATAACGGACAGATAGTGAAATGAAAGAACATTTAAATTTTGTTATTCAATATGTTGAAAAATCCACAAATGAAAATGTGTTTGCATATTTTGAACACTATTACGACACCTCCGTCAGTTATTATCTAAAGATGTAAGCAGCAAACAAACCCTGCAGAAAATAAATTATTTTGGCAAACAAATGAATGTAAGCCATTTACATAATCAGCCATCAACAACAGCAAGAAACAACCTTCTTGTTCTAAAGATTAATGCAGTGTATACGTACATATATTTTTAAATTCAATCTATGTTGAAAGCCGTTTTTATTTGATATATAATAAACAATTTTTAGTTATAACTACTGTACTTTCATTGATGTGCACTCTGTTGCATTACACCCCTATAAGAATTATTTATTACAAACTGGAATTTCATTAAAACGGACGACCTTCAACCCCTTAGTCCGTTATAAGATACAACTGTATACTTAATATGCGTTTATAACAACACGTTTTTATCTGTAGACTGCATTTAAACAGACCTATGAGTTCAAAGTGCTGGATTGAAACTAAAATGTTTCTTCACCATTTCATTAAACACCAATATACCAAAACATTATATAACAACAGGTTTTTGTCTGCAGTACACTACGTTTCAACAGACCGATGAGTTAGAAGTGTTGAGTCAAAAATTAACTCTCTGTACCATTTCACTAAATCTCCTGTAAAAAAGTACTTATCAAAGAAACATTTACAGCTGTTGAAAAACTATTTAAAAAACCGCAAAGGAAATTTTAAAACACCTTCCTCATTCTTCAACCGTTTCCGTCAATCCTCGTCTCATTTGTCCTGTTAAACAAGTCCATGCAGGCTGGTTCCAGATACGATGCAAAGAATTACCATTAAGAAATCCAGACTTTTTTAAAGATGAATAACGTGAACAGTCCAGGAGAAAAAAGAAACAAATCTCCGAAAGAGAAATGGATTTTTTTAAAAAGAACAGCTGAAGAATTAAAAAATCGTTTAGTATGACACAAAACACGCTTCTTAGGCTGGAGATTAAGCATGTACAAGTCAATTATTTAAAAAAAATACTGCTGATACTTCCTTACTAGATAGAGGGATTTTGTGATAGCCCGTTTGGAATAGTAGAGCATTAGAAACTGGATGGATGCGAATTCAAAATTTAATCCAACCAAAGACCACCTTGTACGTGTCTTCAAATGTCCTCACATTAGCGTTTTGTTGGAAGCTCGAAGAGTAGGAGCCAGCTCAGGTGTTGACCTCCCAGTTGTGTGTGTTTCAAAATTACGAGGTGTTGTCCTCGGATATTTTCAATGGGATCCCGGGGGTCATCAATCGTGGATAGACCGTTGTATTTTTCCCGTGTGACATCAATTCAATTATAAATTAACAATTAACTTAGTAGGTAGCTTTTTGTTCCAAAACAGTATATTTTACAGGTGGTCGAGGCTCATGAAACAACTCCTCTCAGTGTGGTACTGAAAATAATAACATCCGTTGTATAATATTATGAAAAGCTAAAACTCTAACCTTGAAAAAGGGATAATTTTGTAGAATCATCCAATCATCCAGGTTCTGTTCAACGAGGACCGAACCATTCAATAACAAATGCCTTTAATGATGCTGAAAGTTGTATTCTTCCGACGATTGCCATCAATTTTGAAACAATATTCCTGTTTTGTGAAGCGAAACAAATCCCCTTGAGTGTGTTATCAAGAATTATGGTATCCCACAATTTGCAATAAATGAATGACTTTGAATATTCAATTTCATTTTTATTGCTTTGGGTTTCGGGAAGTGTGTGATACATGAAATACGTGTGTATGTGAGATGTTGCGATTATGCAACCACAATTTTTTTAATGGAAATTGCGCAGATAATAACGTTCATGAGAAAGCTTTGATAAATTTAAATAACATACAGGTATGATTTACTATGTCAAATATACAATCTTTTGAGATTTTGCAGTAATAAGTCTTCTTTAATAAGAATTGATGTTCCCCATGAGTACTTTAAAAATTAATTAGCACCTTTCATTATATGAGGCGTGTCACTGCAAAAGAGCCTACATCCTTTTTAGGTTGGAAATGAGTTGAACAGCTGTAAAGCTCGATGAATATTGTTCTTTAAGCTTTAGAACATAAAGAAGAATAATGAATCGAATGTGCTTACGACTTAGTATACGAATAGATTTGGAAATTGAATTGGGTACCTATCCCTATTTTCCCAGTTATGGAGAGGCAAGCCTAAAGACAATTACTGGAGGCAGGTAAAGAAATCACGAGAGGATAAATTTAGTTTTGTTTAATTACCATAATCGTTTAAATATGTAAAGGACATGGTCCTAGAGGTATAAATAGTAAAAGGGTTTGTTGTAGCGTAGACACACAACGCGTGTCCAACCCTGTTGACTGTCCGAGCTCGAATTCGTCCCCTTAGCGTCGTTTTTTTTCTTTCGACCCATCGGAAAGGGTTCCAAAAGTTTCGGTTCGTATAAGGCAGGGATGGGCAAACTCCGGCCCGCCAGAAGGTTTTATCCGGCCCTCGGATAGAATTTTAATTTGCCGAGAAATTAAAAGAAATTAATTAAAAGAAAATATGATTTATATATAATAAATCCATCTCCTTTTCTACTTTGTAAAAATATTATTTATTTCTTCCTTTTTTTTAAAGGACTGATGATCTTTTTACTTTCTCTATTTTTTTTTACAAAACATAAATCGACGGAAATAGCAAGCACAGACAGCTTTCAATTGGTAAAGTGTTAAAAGCGGAAGTTCTTTGTTAGTTATAGCTGTAGACTGAGGCCAACAAGCGTTATCTCTTTCTCGGGGAGCAGACATATGGGAATCCAATATAGGTGAATTAGACCTCACATGTGGCAGACTGCGCATTTTAAGCTCCAGCCAGCGGCTTCTTCTTTTGGCGCGAGTTATAATATTATTGATTGCGTATGGAAAGATTTCGGACATAGCATCATTGTGAATAGTGGTGAAAGTATTAAAAGTATAGCGTAGCTAATGCTTGTTTGGGTTATTCGTAAAATATTTCAACCCCAAAATGGCTACTAAAAAACGTAAAGTTGCCGTGCTTTTAATGATGAATGGAACTGGAAATATTTTTTTACAGTTGTTAAAGATAAACCAGTGTGTCTCATCTGCAATGAAGCAGTCTTCAAATAATATAACATTTCCCGTCTCTCTCTCTCTCTCTCATTTCACATCTAAGCATAAGAATTCCAATTACGAAGCAATGTTCAAATATAAAAGAAAACAAAATGTAGAAAGTCTGTAAAAAATTATCAGGCCGACAAAATTTTTTCAAGAAGGTAAACACTATCCAAGAAGCAGCAACACATGCAAGTTACGTTGTATCATACAATATTGCTAAAAATAATAAAGATCTCAGTGATGGGAAGTTCGTTAAACAATGAATGCTCCAAGTTTGTGATGTTTTGTGTCCAGACAAGAAAAATAATTTCGAGACTGTAAGCTTATCTCGAAAAACGGTGACTTCTAGAATCGAAGCCATCGATAAAAATTTGATATCAGAATTAGAGTCAAAGATTGGGCAGTTTAAATTTTGCTCCATAGCTATGGATGAAAGCACTGATATAAATGATACTGCGTAATTAGTATTATTTATAAGAGGTGTTGATGAGAACTTTGAAATTACCGAGGAACTGGTGTGCATGCGTTCTTTAAAGGGAACTGCAACGGGATGTGATATTTTTCGTGAATTTCAGGCATGGCTTTTAACTTTGAAAGTGCCTGTAACAAATATATGTAATATTACAACCGATGGAGCACCAAATATGACAGGAAAAAAATCTGGATTTCTTGAACTCTTTAATCAAAACTATCCTGGGAACAATGTTGTTTTTCTACATTGTGTTATACATCAAGATGCTCTGTGTAAATCTGCATTGAATATGAAACCCGTGCTTGATGCAGTCGTGAAACTTGGAAATACTATTCGATCTCGTGGGCTTACTCACAGGCAATTTCGATATTTTCTTCAGTCTGTGCAGTCTGAATACTCTGATGTATTACACGAAAGTAAGGTGGCTTTGTGCAGGATGTGTTTTCGAGCGAGTTTGGCAGCTGAAAGACGACATTGTGTCGTTCTTCCATGAGAAACAATGTTCTGCGGAGTGCGAAATCTTAGAAGATACAGAATGGCTTTCGGACTTTGCATTTTTCACAGATCTTCTTTGTCATATGAGCAACTTGAATGTCAAGATGCAAGGGAAAATCAATTTATCGACGTTATCTGGGCCCATCTCAAAGTTTTTGAACTAAAACTTAATCTGTTTGCTGAGCAGCTAGCTAAGAACGACTTGTCTCATTTCTCGAGGTTAAATTCAATACCCTCAGTAAATGAAGAAAAGCTTAAGAATAATGAAGATGGCTCGAAAAAAATGCATTTTGAGTTCGAACGAATATTTTAACATTTCAGTGCCATTCAAACAGAATTGGATATTTTTACCATGCCTTTCAACGTAAATTGTGAAGCAGTGAGGTCAGATTTGCAGCTTGAATTAGTTGAGTTGCAATCTAATAATCATCTCAAGCAGTTGTTTCTAAATATGCCAAAGTTTTATAAATCATTATCGAAAGTAAGTTTCCCAAATTTAATATCTCACGCCCAGAAAATCAGTGCTATGTTTGCTTCATCTTATATATGTGAACAAGTGTTCTCAACTACGAACCTTAGAAAGAATTATTTCAGAAGTAGACTGACAGATGACCATTTAGCCTCGTTCCTTAGAATCAGCACATATCACTTCGAACCTCAATATAAAGAACTTTTAAAAATGAAATCGCAATTTCATTCATCTCATTAACATATTTAAATTGTAATACTTGTATATTGTTTTTAAAATTTTAGAAAAATTTATCTTGGCCCGCCAAACTTTTTTTTTTCTATTTTTAGCCCGCGACCGAAACAGTTTGCCCATCCCTGGTATAAGGGGATAGTTTTTTTTTGTTTCTTCGGTTGCTCGCCTTTTCCTCCCGCGTGGCCGTTACTCAACAAATATACTGGTAAATTGTTGAGGCGTCGAAGAGGATTATAGTAGGAGTTGCTAAGAATAATTCACACACACACATAAAACAATTTAATAGCTATTATCACTCATAATTTATTTCCAACAGTTTTTACACACATACTGAAAAATTACTTTGTAGGTATTTGAAATAACGTCGCACTAGAGCAACACAACGAGCTACGGAAGACGGTCCGGGACAGATCTCCCAAGGGATAGAGGCCGCGACAGATTTAACGTGCACCAACCCCCTTTGTACACGACTGTGTTTGTTGGATTCGAACTCGCAACCCTCCGGTAGCTAATCCCTTATTCTTCCAGCCCGTCCACCACGGCCCAGAATAATTACCGGGAGTGGACACAGCCCCTTTTGCTATGACATGCCTCATATATCGTTAGCTTACAAGACAAAACAAAAAACAGAGTACACTAAGACATAAACAGAGTTCGGCGAAAAAGTTCTAATCACTGCTATACTGCTATGATATTTTCTTCTCGGGAAGAAATTTAACCTTCACGAAATGTCTTAGTGGACATCATCAATCTAAATACCATCTTATTCTTGTTTGTGTGTGTGTGTGTGTGTGTGTGTGTGTGTGTGTGTGTGTGTGTGTGTGTGTGTGTGTGTGGAGAAGTGAAAAAAAAAACTCTCATCTTAAAAACCTTAAATTTGTATGCTTCACTTATAAGCCGTCCCCACTAGGGATGCGACATCGATATCAATGTTTTCAAAACATCGATGTTTTTTTAAAAAAACATCGATGTATTTAACATCGATGTATTGGAGTCGATGTTTTGGTAACATCGATGTTTTGGTGACATCGATGTATTGGAGTCGATGTTTTGGTAATATCGATGTATTGGAGTCGATGTTTTGGTAACATCGATATTTTTACGTTGTCGTAAGTACCGTTTTAAAAATTATAAAAATAACTAAGTAGCATAATTTTCATCATCAGCAAATTGAACATACTTTTGGACCAAAGTGACCAAGGATGAAGGGTCTGAAAAGTAGGGATGCGACATCGATGTTGATGTTTTCTAAACATTGATGTTTTAGAAAAAAACATCGATGTATTGGAGCCGATATCGCATCACTAGTTGCTAAACCAGTTTTAAGAAATGGGGAAACAAGTTTAAATACACTGAATTTTAAAAACATTGATGGTTTTGGGGCGATGTATTATCAACATCGATGTTTAGCTGTCGATGTAGCATCACAAGTTGATAAACCAGTTTTAAGAAACAAGGGAAAAAGTTTAAATACACTGAATTTTAAAAACATCGATGTTTTTGGGTCGATGTATTATCAACATCGATGTTTTAATTATGAACATCGATGTTTTGCTATCGATGTCGCATCCCTAGTCCCCACGTGGGGTGGCGTGGAAGTTTGAAGAAATGGAGTGGCAACTTGTGTTATCTCGTCATCTAAACATGATTCAAAACTACATGGTGTTGTCCTTGGATCTTTACTTTAAGAGTTGATTCCGGACCTTCGCCAATAGCCCACTGTGTGGCTCTAGTCCAACGTTAATTAAAATACTTACTTACCTTCACTTGTAAGCCGACGATATTGTGTCACAAAGTAAATAGCTACACAAAATTTGCGTAACGATGTTGTGTTAATTAGAGAATGGTTTTCTAGGATATCCTTTTAAGTCACTGAAAATAAATTGAAAAGTGCTGAGCAAATAACTAGATAGTTTCATACTATACTTTCAACTATACTTCAGAAGAAGTAATGGCGTGAGGCTAAATTAGAAAATGGTTTTATATGATATCCTTTTATAATACAGAAAATAAATGGGAAAGCACTGGGGGAACAACTATAGTTTAGCTCCCGCTAGAGAGAAATTGGGTCACGTGGTTTTGAAAGAGTCTATTAGTTGAATTAGGGGACTTTTGGAAACTTAAGTAAATCCCTTTATCAACTGACGTCTTTAGTTCTTATTCTGGCAACGAAATGATTTTACAATTCAAAAGTTGGCTAGGGATTTATCATTCATAGAGATCGTCACATATGACTTCTGAATATGGTACACTTGTACGAGACACCCTGTCCTACCTATTAAGAAACCAACTGACCCAAGGTTGGCTACCTTCTCGCGGGATACGAACTAAACATTTGACAAAAATAACTTTCTTGAAAAGACAGTTATTTAACACTATTCCATTTGCTTAAATACAATTGTTATTTCAGACGATGTTCAGTTGAAATTAAGACAGATTATGCAGACATTCAAATAACTGTTTTGCTAGCTTCTCAATAATTTTACAGAATCAAAAAATTATTTATGTTTGTACTAAATTTCAGAAAAATATCATTTACAATGTACGTTTTTGCAAGCTTTGTTTCTTGCAAACCTTCTTTCTCGCGGCTCCTCTGTTTTTTCAAAATTGCATTGGAAATAAATACATAATTATTACATTGTAATTAATTGTGTCAGTTTAACTGTGTTAAAAATGAAATAATGGTCACTAGTATCCGTGTACATTGAGATCTAAATTTCTGGAGTGTTCAAATTTCTTGGAGGACCTGATGGCATGACCCCTCCAGTTTCAAACCGCTTGCCGTGCAATTGCTGAAATGTTTGACGACTCGGTCCCCTAGGTCAAAATACAACATAGACCAAGACCATGGTTTTCAATTCGGATTGCGACCAGCTCCTGCTCATCTAGAGTCTGTCCCACAGCCACTTTACAAACCAAAAGAGTATTTGCACCTCGGTTTATGCCAATAATAATCTCAACCAACGACAATAATTTAGTAGCAAAAGCCGTTTCCTTTCTCAACAGAATAAGATTTAAGATTTTTATTACTTATTCTATCACGGAATGCATATCATTTCATGGAACAGATGAATAACGAAATATCTGCAGGTCCCCTTGTAGAAGGCAACGACATTGATTTAACGACGACTTGTTAACCACTACATACAGTCTTATAACCCTTGGGATAGAGGGTGTTCGAGTAAATGTCAATTTCGATAAATAATGGTAGTACGAGGTTCTCGAGTTAATATAGATATATGTTAATGTGCCACATATCTTATATCAACCAAAAGTTATTCATTATTAGTATGTTACCGCTGATAACTATTAATCTGTTATTGATGGTTCAGGTTTTGATCGTAGTTAAACCTTTAATGCCTTTGTAGTAGAAAGAGACACTGCTTATCTGCTTAGTACTTCCATTAATCTATTACAAGATTGAATCTAAGGGATTTTTCTGAAGGGATTATATATATTTTTGTACGCTTATGCAAATATTGTGGAAGTTAAATTCTAGTTAGTTCCTTAGTTAGGACTAACGTACCAAGCGGATCGAATGATCCGTCTTAAAATTTTTAGTTAGTTACGTTTTAAATTTTTATCGTTTCTTTTTAATTGACTCGACGAATTTTCCTGGTTTGTAAAATCAATTTACTGTATATTGCTTTCAATTTCTCCCTGCATCCGATATTCTTATGAAGTATAACCATTTTTTCTGTAACGGGTCATTTGACTGGTTTAAAATTCTGTGTTTTACAACACTGTCAGGTTTAAACTATTTCATATATACTGATATGCAAAATAATAAATGCACACACACCATTGTAAAGAGAAAGGGACGAATATGGTCACAGGATAAGCTGCTCAAGGAAAGTTACTTATGAGATTGAAAGTGCCAAATAAGATACTGACATCAAAATAGTTACTAAAATCAGCTCTCTGTGTAAAAAATATGTTTGTGGAAAATTGAAACTAATATTAAACTTATGATTATTGAATTTTTGTTATTTTGTTTATAATTACTAAATTTACTACTCAAAGTTAATTTTTTTAATAATTTCGAGCTCCAATTCCTCCTTCCTGCTGGGAAATTAAACCAATAGAGGTAAAAATAGGTATTTACAAAAAGTCAGAAAACAGTGTTAATACTAGCAAGGTTCCCAGCCTGTAGAGGAATGAAAATTGATCATTTATGATAACTAAGTGGGGGAGGGGGAATTCAGTTCTTTGAATTCATCCATTGCCGCAACCCGTTTTTTTTATATTAAAATTTTAAGCTTGAATATTTAAAGGATAAAGTAATTATTGACTCCAATAATCCACTAGGCAAATGTAAGTACGAAACAGGATGTTTTTCACTGTACTTTACTTACACTATTTTTGTGCGTAACACTATTTTTTAAATCCATTTTATTTTTAATTAGTATTTTCACTATTAATTTTAAAAATTTTCAAGCAGCAAAGTGGAATTTTTTTTGGAGAGTCCGAATACATCATTTCAAGCTTCATTTTAAAGATTTCATATGATATAAGCCACAGAAATGTGCTCCATAATAGAAGAAGGAAAAAATTCAAGATAATCAAAATAATTTTTGATTATTCTAAGGAGTGTGTGTGCTTGAACGTTTAAAATAACACTGCCTTTTGAACAGTGTATAAACCATTGAATCATCAAACCATTTTTAAAAAATTGTAAATTGCGATCCTGAAACATTTGAAAAGTGGCTTACCCTTATGTCACCTGAACTCCTTCAATCATTCATAAGTGCGTGTAATTTGTATTCTTTTTTTAAATTTCACCATTGGTAGCATTTGTATATAAGTAATCTTCTATTTGAGTTGTAGGGCTCCGAAAAAAAAAGAGAAGCCAACATACGTTTTGGCTGATAGGAGTTGAATTCGATGTCTTCTGATATTGTGGCCAAACGCCATATTTTCAAATGAAATTGTGCTGTTATTTGACTATCCCCATCATGTGAACATAGATAGTATTTTTACATGACCTTTTGGGGACCCGACATAACATTGGACATGGTATTCGAACCCTTTGAAGAAGGTGATCATGTAGCAAGCTAATTGTAGTTACAGATGATTCTTCTTAATTATGTTTATCTAAAGTGTGTTGATTCAGAAGAGTGCACTTACTAGTTGTAGGCGCATGTCAATTCCTGTAATCCTAGTTGTATTTTTCACTCCTGTGTCAGTAAAATGTACGTCAGTCAATTTTAAAAACCTCTACAAAACCTTACTGACAGTATAGATTTTATATAAAGCAGTGCAAAAAGTTTCAAACCTGAAGAACTTTTTTGCTAGACTGAAGTTGTATTGTCTCCTCAAAAACTGCTTTGTTAAGAACTTCATACACGAACCTCCATTTAATCAGAAGAGGCATCCAGCATCACCGCTGCTGTAATCAAAACACCTGGAATTTTAAAACTGTTCTTAAATAAATGTTCCAGTGCTCTCGTGCATGCAAATTTGTTAAAGTCTATTGTAATTTATTAAACCAGGAATTTCCAAGAGAATGTATTCAAAATTATGAATATCCTGACCTGGCAAGGACTCTCTAGAGACAACATAAACACTTTTTCCATACAAACATCTGATTCCTAACAAGAAAAAACACTAGCACTGATTCCGTGCGTGTAAGATTTGATTAACTTTCAAAAGAGACCTCTTATCCCCAAGGATCGGAGTTGAACCTCCCCTGGTGGGATGTTTGTCTCCACAACAACTAAAATTGAACTAGTAGACTGGAAGTATGATGTCGAATATCTATACATAAATCAATACTTGAACTAAAAAATAATGCATAAGTTGATTTAAAAATTTCTGAAAATAGAATTAGAGTTTTTACCTCTAACATTTCAATTGATAATTGATGCTTTCATAAACCATATCTTCCATGCTGGACAACACAATGAATGACCTATTTTGGTCTATATTAAAATTTGGTATAGACTTCTTATTGGGGAATATACCTCCCTCTATTCCCAGTGTAAGCAAAACAACTGGGGTTTTATTTCTGTCACCCAAATACTCTCGCATGATACAGATTAGGTTTACCTTAAAATATAGTTTATTGACATTTGAGGGTGATTTTGAATACTGAAATGGCATTTGAAAAGCAAGAAAAGTGACGTTACGAACGGAATATAAACATGAAGCACGTTACCAACCAATAACATTGCATGGCGTGTAAACAGGTAAAGATTTTGTACGCCATCTACATTTAGCTAAACAGAAATATCCTCTCACGCTAATTAAGGATGTACCTCGTTCTCCATGGTTACTAAAATGATGTGCTTAACACTATCTTATGTCTCAATAACTCTTAAAAATAGAACACACTCAATCAATGGTTGAATGATTGATAATGTTATTTAGTCATGTTCATTGATCATGTTTTGCTAAGAAGCCCTACCAGTGACCGAGCAATTACGCGAACTGGTAAACTAAAGAACTTGACGAATCTCGTATCTGCTGAAGTCGGGTTGGATGCTTGAAGTTTCTGGTTTCTCCAAGTTGACTCACACATGTATATTTATTTTCGCAAATTTATATTAGCAGCATGTAACAAATGTCAACTCCAAAAGACCAAATTTAGAGATTATATTTTACTGACTAACTTCATTATAGGGCAGACAGAATTAGGGACTGAATAATATTTATAACTAGGGGGCCTGCCCCCTTTTCGCTAACGCTAGCCAACCCCAGAAGGATTGCTTCGCAATCCTCATTGGTTCGCTGCGCGAACATGTGCTCGCTTCGCTCGCCTAAATGAAGACATGTGTCCTAGCAGAAGCGATTGTTTACAAAATATGTTACCAAAAAAATGTTTTTCAAATCTAAATTTGCTGTATTACAGAACAAATATATACAGTATCTCTAAAATCATAATTCAAATGAAAACTTTGTGCAAATTTTGACTCGAAATGTGAGCGTTGCTTTGGAAATTGAATACCCACATGTTGTTTGTGTGTACATTTTCCCAGCACTCAAACGACCCACACTTTTTCACTGAGTTTGTTGCCGAAAGTTGTAGTGCAAGCGTCTTGTTGAACTATAATTGTTGGCCCTGAAAACGACCGTTTTTTAAATGGCCCTGAAAAGATCCTCCGCTTTCTTTGATTTCTATTATAAACTAACTGCAACAGCTCATTAAAATTTTCTTTTTTTTTTCAATAAAATTTCATTGGATAACGCTATAAATTCAATCGATGCGCGAGACTTCGCGATAAACAAACAATCGTACAGTGTTGCCAAAACGCGATTACAAATAACGTCTTTTTTGCGTGCCACGTAAGAGAATTATATATATAGATTGTTTGGTAATGAAACAATGTCTTTATTGGAAACTCAACAGGTTTCGGTAATACACGTTTTTGCGTTGTTCAAAAATTTGAACTGAAACAAATGCTGTGCTTAACAATATCGTTCAAATTTTGAAAATCTGAATGGGGATATATATGCATTATGCAACTTATGTTCTTATATCTATGTAAAAGTTGATGAAAGTGAAATAATTAAGGCATGTTACAGAAATAAACCAACGATAAATTGTTTTTTTTTTCATGAAAGTTGCGTACTAGGATTTAGTTTTCGTTGAGAATAAACAGTGATCGAACCAATTAATTACTCGTATCAACTACAAATCTTTGTCTAAATTCTTTTCCTTAAGGAATCTTAATTAGAAAAATCGTGCTTAATTCATTTTTACCAGACACTACCAATCCTCAGTCATCATTTAGTCTAGACAACTCCAATCGTTTTGCGTCTTAGCCAATAATACATATATACTGTTTTAAAAAAAAAAAAAACGCTTAACTTAATCTGAACTTCAAATATATAGGCAAGTAGTAGAATTAACATAGCACTGGATGAATGCAACGGACTATTAGCAACGGTACGGGATCAGTCCGGAAGGGATTCTAACTAAAGATGGAAGGGAACCAATCCCTAAGAAAGGACAACATTTCGTAATTTTGAACCATAGTTTGATGACAAGAGGAACATCATAGCTGACGTTCCACTCTCAAAACCCTCACACCATGCCAACGTGAGGACATTTGAGGTCAGATTTAACGTAAGTACTACTACTTACCTATATCCTGAACTTCAAGTATATAGTTAAGTAGTAGATTTAACATAGCCCTGGAGGAATGCAACAGACTATTATCGACGGTCCTGGATCAATTATGAAGGGATCCCAACCAAATATCGAAGGGAACCAATCTCTAAGAAAGGACAACATTTCGTAATTTTGAACCATGGTCTTATGCCAAGATCAACATCTCTGAGCTGGCATTCCACTCTCAAAAACTTTCACACCATGCCAACGTGGGGACATTTGAGGTAGGATTTGAGGACAACAGTCTCTAATACAAAACGGTCTTTGCTTGGACCAAGTTTGGAACACGTAATCTTCCGGTTACAAATACGCAACTCTTCCAAATGGGCTAACGTGGACTTTCAAATCAACACGGAAACACAGCGAAGAAAAATAAATTCTATCGCAGCATCACTCATTGCTCTTTTGCACGAAATTTTACACAAGAGGTGTCCCGTGAACAAAACAGCATTTAGGTATACTATATGATTTGCTCGGGTGCACTTTTGTCTCAATTTATAAGCGCAGTGAAGCGTGTAATATCAATCGTTCTTTTGCTTGCAGAAAACGGTAAGGAACTGGTTTCCTTCATTCGTGCTGCTCGCAGAAGTGTCAGCATAAGGCATCGACTGTCCACCTTGTCCTGATAAAGGCAAACCCGATATAATGTTTCTCTGGGAATTATAATCGATGCTAAATTGTCTCATTGATTGATTCTTATGAGACTTTATCCCTCGAGGACAATTTTCCTGGACATTTAGGTTAAGATTAAAGGAACTCGCATACCCTAATGGATGCATGTCTAAAGCCACAGATCGGCAAAGCACGCTTTGTGTTACCACGAATTAGTTTAAATGCTCGTTTCCGGATTTCCTGCATTCCTTTTAAAAGAAAGGTCGAGTGCTTATGCCAATTATATACAAAAGCAAGCGTGTTTGTTTGCTTTAATTGGAATTTTGGCTCATTGTGTGTCGGGGTCTATTCTTTGAGTTCCAGTTTTCAAAGCTTAGATTCTTGTTGAATGGATAGCTATCTTTAATAAATGATTGAAAATGTTATTGATAAAGGTGCGTTCTTAATCCTATGTTGGAATTATTTTTATCGTAGACAGCCATAACATAATTTTTATTCCGCTTAAATGGCATATATAAGTACAGCTTAGGGCAAACTTAAGAAACCTTTCCGACCAGCGAATTACACATGTACTTAAATTTCTTAGTTGCTCAAATCTATTGGTGGCAAAGTGTCGTTTCTCGCATTTCATATTTAATGAATATAACATCTCTATTTACATAAAAATGGAATTTATAAATGAAAAAATATCTAAAAATATCAAGCAGCTTTTTGAGTACAAAAAACTGGTAACTTCAGAGGTGTAAATTCTTTGAGATGCATGGTGAAAACATCAGTTTAATGTTACCACAATTAGATTTTGAGCCTCTACTTCAATTTTCATTCAATTCCATTGTTCAAAGGCGATTCGATATGTTTTGACGCAAAACTTAGTTTTACTCATTCATTTTTTATTCTTCTCTGAAGCCTAGATTGCTCATTGCTTTCACTCATCAGACTGTTTAAGAATTCCATTAAAGTGATGAGATATTCTATAAAATTTCAGCAAGATGTAGCTATTTGGAATGTTTAAATTAAGAAGTAAATTGGCAAATAAATCCCGTAATTGCCGATTTTATATTGTTTGAAAACTTGCGTTGCCATTCGACAACATACACAAATAACTTAGACTTCTGTAAGAAAAACTAATAGTATTATTGTTACAATAATAAAAACATTCCTGGACAAGGCTATTGCATAAATTATGTTTTAAAAACTGACCAGTGATGTATACCACCTAGGTACAGATATAAATAAGGTATGGATACATATTTGATGAACCTAATCAAAAGGTTGTTATTTATGCTATACCCACAATAACCACTATGAAAAATCATTTTCATCAATGTATGCATGATGTATTTTGGACAATTTGTGTGCATTATGAGTTAGCATGTATATAATATTGGGATTTAATACTATAGCATGGTCTTGAAAGTATATTAAGTTGAAATATGCAGGCAGTTAATGTTTGCAATGATTGAATCACCTTTATTTAATCATTTTTATACCATTCATTATTATATCAATAGTAAACTATTTATATTGTGTGTTGCTTCCTGCTACATTTTAGGTAAAATTACCAACCTGCCATTTATTAGTATTTTTTATTAAAATAAAAATATTCGAAATTGAATAAAGTTTGTTGGTTGCTACACTCCAAATTAATTCATTAATGGCTTCTACACACTAGGCTTGTAATTTAGTCGAGTAGCGAGTGGTTTAGTAGCTCATCTGAACGAGAAAAAGGTAAGTGGTTGTTCATACACGGTTTAGTTGATGTTCGAGTGTCGACTGCTGAAGATGATGCGCAGAACAAAGCTGAATCGCGATGAAAAAGATTATATGAAATAGAGTACATAGATGGATGTATCATGTATACTTATTTGCGTCCGAAGTAAATCAAAACTATGAAAAAGTTAAAACGATATAAAAAATTATTTTCCGTACACTTAAATGAATATAGCATTCTTTTACGAAAGAGAAGTGATTAGTCACATCACTTTTCAATCAGCATTCAACTAATTTAACCCGAACACCGCCAGGTAAGTAATTCCTGCTAGTTTAAAAATAAATACAAAATACTTTCCTAACGTTTTTAATGAGCCGCGGTAGCTTAGTTAGTAGAGCGTCGGGCTCGCATCGGAATTGTTGTGGGTTATATCCTCGGCGGAGACTGCAATTCTGATGGTTGCGAGATCGGCGCTTGGACCTGGCTAAAGACCGTCGTGTTCGCTAATGGTGGCTGGGGCACGTTAAATAGGTCGTGGTCACAAAGTCCCCCATGTTCCCATACCAAATCAATACCTCTGGGGGTACCTGATCAGTGGGTTATCGGCCTCTGATTGGAATCTAAATTACGATATGTATGTGTGAATGGATGTGTGAAAGGGACCTTCCTGTAAAACGGATGTGTCATGTATGAAGAAGTCCAACCCTCCGGGGCAATGGAACCCCCAATTGGGCCATATATGGCCCGCACGACAACAACAACAACGTTTTTAATTGTTTGTTTGATTTCCTTCTCGTGAAACTCCCGTATTCCCATCGCTTTTTCTAACTCATCGACTGCAACTGCTTCGGATGCTTTATTTTTGTACAGGGAAGACCTTACATTTCATACGCACTCCTGTTTCACTAACTAATAAGCAATAATTAGTAAGCAGTAACTAATTTGACTTTAGTATCGTCACTGCAGCGAATCATGTTGCCGATAAAAATGTTATTTTAAGAGAATAAAAAAACGTTAAACATTTAAACAGAACCGATTTATTGGCTAAAGAAAAAGAATGAATTTAAATTACAGCGATGCAAACGATCCGCGAGACAGACGATCAACAAACTATTGCTAAAATTTAAAACTCGTATGTAATAGCCATATTTTAACAAAAAACACGCACAAGAGACCTCGCGAAACTAAACCGAATAACTGATGAACTCTACTAAACACACGTGTTTACACCTGTCTAGTGGCACGCTAGTGGTTTGGGTGGGAGGCACTACTCGATCGTCTACTATACATTTGACTGGATCGAGTTCACTAAATCGTTTTACTAAACTACTCGACTAAATAGTTTTGTCCCAACACGTTTAGTTACTAAATTACTTGCTACTCGAATAAATTACTGACATAGTGTGTAGCAGCCTTAAGGCATCTTATACAAAATCACTTCTCAAACAGAGTTGCAATGATGTGCCAATTGATGCTTGTACAATTTGTTAAAATCACTCGTTAAACTGCTAAACTGTGTCGAAACATTAGAAATCTGGAAGATAAAATTCAGCTCAGACATCTGATACAAAATCATTTTTGAAACAGCGTCGAAATGATGTGTCAATTGAAGCTTGTACAATTTATTAAAAACACACGTTCAACTGCTTAAGTATGTTGAAACTTGTGACAGATCTGGAAGTTAGAATTCAGCTCAGAAAAGACAATTACATGGAGCATGAAAATAGTTTTTGCGTTAAAAAATATCGAATCACCTTTGGCCAAGAGAGTGGGATGAAATTAAAGCGGACGTTTAGAAACTAATTGGGGTTGCATGACCAAGGGTTAAATTTTAATCCGTGATTTTATTGGAAGTATAAATTTAAAAAATAACGCGAAATGCTATTAGGAATTTTTAGATAATTTTATTTCGTTCGGAGGTACGAAATGATGTGAATATATAGGCGCTATATCATAATAAATGGATTAAAAAATATGAAATTGAATAATGGCGAAACTTTAGCATCATTAGATATTAGCAATGTAGATAGTCTAGAGCAGATGCTATGCTCTCGTGAGCTAATTATAAAGACATCAGTCTTTTTGAAACAGTCAAGATAAAAAATGGCACTAAATATCCTTTTTACTCGTATGACTTATTCAATACCCTTTGCATTGGGTTGACATTTTTATGGCTGTTTCAATGTTATCTACTCAAAATCTCTCCTTTTGAGTAGGTAATAATTTATGAGGTACCAAAAGATTGTATTTAGTTAAGTGGAACCGAAAATTGATGTTGACTATATATGTCAAGATTAAAAGATTTTAAGCTCATTACAGTCAAGTGGTGCACAAATCAGGAGGATTTAAAAGACATTTTGAAAGATTTATTTCATGCGTAGTAAAAATAGACGGTAGAGGCTATGAACATAGTTTATAATTCTCTTACGGGTGTTAATGGTGATTTATTTACGGTTACATATGAAAATCAGGTGAGATGGAGATCGGAAAGTGTAACAGTAACCTTTTGACTACGGCTATAGATATAACTGGCGCGATTCTGTCTTCGAGAGATTCTTATTTTCAAGGAACAACTGCTGTACCGGCAGTAGTCTAAATTCTTTCTTGACGTGATTCATACTTTTCACGGTACAACTTCTGTACTGTCCAGTGGTCTAATTTCTTTCTTGCCGTGATCAAGGTACAACTGCTTAACCGGCAGTAGTCTTGAGGTTAACAAAATTTTACAATTCTAAGATTTCTGGAGAAATGAATCTACTCGATTTTCTTGTGAATGTTATATTAATAGTAGCATTATCTTGTCTAGGGTTTATTAATCCAGTAGACTCAGTTTATTAGAACTATTTTCTGTAAAGCTAAATGCAGGATGTGGTATAATTTCTTATTTGTATGCCGAACTTTGCGTCGCTTGATTCGGTTTTGTCGTTTAAGATTCCAACGAATGAATTTAGAATTTATATATGATATTTGATTCATCAGCGCTAAATATATTTAACTCTAATCGTCGCCATAAGGGTGATAAGCTACATTTTAATTAAATCACTATTTTTTGCGCTAGCATTTGGTTAGTGGAAGTAAAATCGCATTCCGTCTGATTAGTTTATTATTTGTACTGTAAATAGTTCTCATGACAATCCCCGATTTAATGATTAGCTTTTATGTAACGATCAACTGAGAAAGCCCCAATAATTCTACAGATATAATGTTAATTTATGATTAATACAATGACCGTGGAGAGGCAAAAATCTTATTACAGCGACCTTCAGCTGTCGGTGTCGTCTGATACGTTGAGGCAATTTATATTATGGATGTCTATGTAGAAATTTCAAAGCCCTGCAAACTTAAACCGAGTTAGTCTATAAATGGTAGGGCGAACAAATAGGGATATTACTCTACTATCCTCGCTTCAAATATACTATTTAGGGTTCATGTAACGTTGATTTGAAGACACCTACCTCCATGTAAGATTGGCCTAAAGGCACCTACCTCCATGTAAGTTTGACCTGAAGGGAATATATAAACAATTCGAGGAAACTTACCAGCTTGCGGCCGGAGAGCGATGTCTGATTTTCGCTTTTAAAACCCTGCGTCAAACAATTCTCGCTAATGACTAGACCTATGCCAAATTTTCCTCGTAGTTCCCCAAATTTTCAATAATGACTTTATCTAGTCAAAGCGTAGAGGCTGCACTCCCAACTAAGCAAAATAAGTCGATTTAAGTATCTTTGATTAGTTGAGGTTCTTTTTGTCACGATTTGTATCTCGCCCTAACCTCAAATGCCTCTCTTTTCTTAGCTTCCTTTTTACAATTCAACCCAGTGCTATGGGACTTTTTGAAAGTCAAGACGATGACGACGAATATTTTCACGGCATCAAGCATTTCGAAAATGTTTATTTTTAATTATTTAAGACAGATTCTACAATAGACACGAGTGACAGAATTGTTCAAGAATATCCAAAAGTATGCAAGCATTACTAGTATACACAACCCCTTTTGCCTTGCATTTCATTTCTGAAGTATTTTGCCATTATATATATATTCGAAATCTTCAAAATTTAACTTTTAACTTTTAAACATTTTAAAACTTTTACTACACTATAGTTTATGCTTTTATTGATACTGGTATTCAATAAGGAGAATTTATTGTAATGTTCTTTTCTTAATATTCAAAATTGATAAGGTGGGGGATTGTGGAAATCTCTTAAATTAATCTTTTTAAATTAAACAGGATGAGTTATGTCCGATATAACCATTCACGCAATTGTCCCTTCAAGGGAGTTATAACACGAGTCTAATGTATGAGTAAAATAGTTGGCAATAAGAGTTATGCTAGAGTTAATAGGTAAAAATTTTAAAAAGAATAGTAATAAATTATGTTTCAAAACAAAAATTGCCTCTAGCTGCTTCGGCAAAAATATACTGTCCAAATCCGTAAGGACTAAAATCAACAGAAGGAAAATCTCGAGCCCTTCGTAGCGTCGAGAGATTCGAGAGTACTATTTATTTTCCCCTACATCACACCTTAATGACTAGATAACCATATCTTTGTAATGAATCTATAGATTCCTCAAACCTTTGAGAGAGACATATTCTATTGGATTCTATTTAAAAGAATATCGCGAAGTCGCGTGATATATCTATGCTATATAGATTGGTATTCTTTCTTTCTATAATGTTCATGGTTTTATCTAACCTCTTAATAGATTTAAAAAAAGTTAATTAGAATATACATTGTTTATTATGAGGATTAGGAAGGCCTCGTAAGAGGACGAATATAGGTCCATAGTTGCAAAGAATACAACAGACTTTTCGAAATAGTTTTGATACACTGCTGTCTACTTAACAGTCAATCTTAGTGGTTACTTGTAAAGAAACAGTATACAAATTAAATTACTACAATTTAAATTAATTTAGTTACTTTATTTATATTAAATTTTTATCTTAAAGGTGTTCACTTTATTTTTTATTTTATTTTATTGTTTAAATATTTGTTTTCATATTAAAAATTAAAAATACAATATTTATTCGTTTATATTCAATCGTCATGGTTTTTTAATAAAATATTCTCATCAATGGAATTGTGATATTTATTGATTTTGTACTATGGAAACATCAAATATAATCTCGCTGAACTGAGATTATAAGAGCTTTCAGACGGGAGATCACAGCTACTTTGGAAGTCACAATGTACAGTTAAAAACCTTTGGGTAATTTAGAATGGAGAAAACACATATTATCTTTTTAATCATGTCAAAACATACATCCAATCGAAAAAATGATTGAACTAAAATATAGATGTTGAAATTTTTTTACAATAAGTTACATTCTAATATTAAACAGTTGCCTTACTTCACAAGCCAAGAAAATTTATATTACATGTTAATTTCTTAACATTTTATTCATACTTCCATATTAAAAATGGAAAGTTTCACATTTGATTGTTTCGTAAACAACCGATCTTGTGGGTTTTAATACAATAAACAGCAAAGGAATTAATTATGACTAGTGGTCCCGCCATTTTGAATGCAAATGAAAACTTTGAACTAATTTTGACTCGAAAGGTGAGCACTGCTTTGGATATCGAATACCCAGTGTGTTGTTTGTGTGTACATTTCCCCAACAGTCGGGCCACCCATAAACTTTTTCATTGAGTTTGTTGTCGAAAGTTTTAGTGCAAGCGGAGCGGCCCTTCGTGGCGTACAAAAACAGCATCCACAGAAAACCACACCAAAAAAATAGAACTCCATAACAACAACACAGTGCCGCATGAGGAAAAGTTATCAATTATTTTCGCTCTCGCCTGGGCGCAGCAACAAAACTACACAACATGCAATATTCTAACAGATAGTCTCTCCAGCATTGAAACATTACAACAGTTTCAAACAAAGGACACAATAGCACAAAAAATCAGAGCTGAACTTCAGAAAAACTTCAACAACACGTACATCAACTGGGTAAAAGCCCACATTGGTGTTTCCGGGATCGAAAGGGTCGACCAACTTGCTAAAGAAGAAGCAATGGGATAAACTGATTTCAAAATCTTAGTTAAACTCCCCAAGAGTCACGCCAAACAGCTAATAAAGAAGGCAGCCCTGAAAGAATGGCAGGAGGACTGGGATACTAGCGAAACTGGAAGGATAACCCTTACGTTTCATTCAAATGTCAACCCCAAGAAAGAACCGTATGGAACATATCTCACGTCTTTCTATACAGGCCATGGATCATTCCCCAGTTACCTTTGTAGATTCAATCTAACAACATCAAGCAACTGCCTTTGCGGTCAGATAGGGACGCCGGGTCACTATGTTTTCAACTGCCCATTCACGTGCTCTCATCACTTGCCAATACCAACAGATCAACATTACAAGACATGGGCAATTAACACAGCTAGTCAAAACCAGGCCCAAGCAAATATCATGTAAATCATAAAGTTCCCGTCTGAAAATATTGACTTTCTCAAACAATAGCCTCGCATTTTTGGAAAACCTTTACACAACCAATCTACGCAGTGTGTTCATAAAAATGCACTTTTACCTGTCCTAAGGACAAAGGGTAAGGGGGACACCTGCGGTGCCCAAAAAATGAAAGTGGTGCAATGAACTATATTCCCTATTTTTTTCTATAACATTTTATCCGATAACGCTTTATCACGTTGGGTTGGCGTGGAAGTTTGGAGAGTGGGGTGCTAGCTCAGGTGTTGCTTCGTCACCTGACCGTGGTTCAAAATTACGAGGTGTTATCCTCGGATCTTTCCGATGGTGGGAATTATCCCAGAGCGTTGTCAATAGCCCGTTGTGTTGCTCTAGTACGACGTTAATTACAAAAAATTACCGATGACGCTATAAATTCAATTGAGGCGCGAGGAGACGAGGTAAACAGACAATCGCACAGTGTTGCCAAAATGCGATAATAAATAAATAAATAAATAAGTAGCTATATATATATATATATATATATATATATATATATATATATATATATATATATATGTACTGAATGCAACTATGTTGTAATTTAGTATAGGTGTTACGATGTTTACCTTTCCCTCTAACAGTTTGTCATAGAAACATACTTCCTGTTAGAAAAATCCTCTTACAAAATGCATGTAATGAAAAATATCCATAATGTAAAAGGGAATATTCTTCGAGATTTATAATTAAAGCTTTAGCACTTATCGCTAATTTTAAATAATATATCTCGAAAGAAAAAATGAGAATCATGTTTAAAAATCTAAATTTATTTCACATGTGGTCCTCTAAAGAGTATTTTTCTTTTAAACAGCAGATGCAGATATTTAAGTTATTGAACTCAATTTGATATAACTTCCCGAATGCTCATTATTTGACCATGGTTAAAAATTACGAGGTGTTGTCATTGGATCTTTCCTTTCGTGATTGATCCCGGACCATCACTAATTGTCCATTGGGGTTCTCCAGTGCAACATAAATTCAAATACCTACCCTATACCCCAGTTAAAAGCAATACATTTAATTTAACTATAATTAGACGTAGAAAAAGTGGAAGTTCTTGAGTAAAGTCTCCCATATAAAAAGTTAATTTTTAAATTGTCATATATATACGACCCTTTTTCCCAAGGCCTACTATCTTAGCAACAAAGTACAAGAGTAGCCGGGATACATTTAGTAAAAGCAATACAATAGTAAAACAAAGCGTACACATCCTTCTCCAACAGAAACAAACATAGCATTTATATACAGAAGAGCGGCACTTACAGCACACAAAAAATGACAAACATTTATAGACGAAAGATACAAATCATTTTCACAAAACGAAGACATAATTTGTTGTCAAGTTGTTTGGATCACCTTGGCTCAAGCGAACTACCTGCTGAACTAACCAACATGTTTTAAATAAAAAGTGGTGATTAGAGTAGTTGATGCAAATAATTATCGTGTAAGTGTTCTAAAATAATTTTTGATACCGTTTCGACGTACCATACATATCCATCCATGTAATCCATTCGACATACTTAAGAGGGAACTGCCACATAATAAAAGTTGAATTATGGTTTATAGAATATATAAAAAAAATTTTGAAAATATATGTTTAATTTTTTTTTTATTCTTACACAAACATACGAAAATAAAACAGTCTAATTCTGTGAAACTCATTCACTAAATTACTGTAAATTCTCAGAGTAAACAAAATTTTTATTGAAAATGTATCTACTTATTTGGAAGTAGTTTGGACACAGACACGAAACGAGGAATCCACTGATTTTGCTTTAAGATGGCACCAAACTAAATAACTTAAAATGGGACAAAAAAACATTCAAAATGCACAAGCACTCAATTTTTATTTTTTAAGATATCTAGAATTGAATTTAAAAAATCATTGCTATTTAGTTTATAAATTCACCACGCCCCCATTTATCGTACATAGTAATAAAATGCATATACGTATCTAAAATAGCAGTGCTAAGAAACGAAAAACTCGGATTACAACTTTCAATGGATAAGGTTGTATGTTATACTATATGTACAAGGTATACTATATGTAAAAGATAATTTATTTTATATGAAAGCATTTAACTTTCATTTTCAAACGCGCAATTTAATTACAATCTATGAATACAATTAAAGTTTAAAAAAATGAGTTTCATATTAATCGAATTTGTAAAAAGTTATAAAATGCATTACCTTATAAAAGGATAACACCAATATAATTGTATCAGCTAACTGTATTTGTGAAAATTATTCAGTAATTTCTATTAACAACTGATTTAAAAAAAGTTTGAATAACTTGGAAATAAAAGTTTCATAAAAGTCATCGAAGGGAAACTGGTATACATTGATGTTATTAGTAATTGTACGTTACATGACGCATGTGGCGACCATTATCCTGGCTACAGGGATGCCCAGAAATAAGGGAGACTAACCTGCCCAAAATTTAAGTTATAGCTGTAGATGACAGCGATATATAAGGCATGAGCCATGCAGATGTCTGATGCCGCGGTGCTGTCATACTTGTATGTAACCATCGTGGTGATGAAGAAAGAATCGAGATTAGTCTGAAAATAAGAAGGGGAATTCGTTTGTCTTTGTGCTGCCGCTTATGCACCATTACATCTGCACATGTTTGTGATGTAGCGTCAAAAGCCTGGACGCCTTGAAAAAATTCCTCGGTGCTGCAGACGACTTAGAACTGCACATTCTAACGTCGTCGGTTGTGGCGAAATACAACTTATTTCTGGAGTTACCTTTCATTATTGAATACATATGTTTCATACGAAATACGAAAAATAGGATAAATTGTTGAGTAAAAATATTTGTAAGCATTAATTAACCATACATGAAAACTGTAATGCTATAGTATTTTTGTGTGTGTCACCATAATCTTCAAATTCTCTCATTATCAATATCTTTAACGGATAGGGATAATGGACTGTGTAGAGGATAGTAAATTTAATTGTCTAAACAAGTTTTCCTGAAATTTATGACATTCGTTCAACTAAAACCCTTAAGTTAATGCTTTAAGTAAATCTATATATATATAATTCTCTTACGTGGCTCACGAAAAAGACGTTATTTGTAATAGCGTTTTGGCAACACTGTACGATTGTTTGTTTATCGCGAAGTCTCGCGCATCGATTGCATTTATAGCGTTATCGGATGAAATTTTATTGAAAAAAAATTTTTAATGAGCTGTTGCAGTTAGTTTATAATAGAAATCAAAGAAAGCGGAGGATCTTTTCAGGGCCATTTAAAAAACGGTCCTTTTCAGGGCCAACAATTATAGTTCAACAAGACGCTTGCACTACAACTTTCGGCAACAAACTCAATGAAAAAGTGTGGGGCGTTTGAGTGCTGGGAAAATGTACACACAAACAACATGTGGCTACTCAATTTCCAAAGCAACGCTCACATTTCGAGTCAAAATTTGCACAAAGTTTTCATTTGAATTCTGATTTTAGAGATACTGTATATATTTTTTCTGTAATACAGCAAATTTAGATTTGAAAAACATTTTTTTGGTAACATATTTTGTAAACAATCCCTTCTGCTAGGACACATGTCTTCATTGAGGCGAGCGATGCGAGCATAGGTTCGCGCAGCGAACCAATGAGGATTGCGAAGCAATCCTCCGGGGGTTGGCGAGCGTTAGCGAGCAGGGGGCAGGCCCCCTAGTTTAATTTAAATTGCTTAATGTATTTCAATTTCATAATTTTTAGGTATTTTCCTCTTGTTCAATAACTGAAGGATACATGTGCATGTTGAAATGAGTGCCGAGTGTTTAGTTATCAAATAGAGTTCATTAATTTACTTGAGTGTTACGACCACTTTATTAAGAGGAGATAGAATGTTGATTGTTGGTTGAAAAGGCTAATTTTTTCATTCATATGATTTGGATTTAAAACAAAAATTTCAACTCAAAACATGAATAATTCTTGTTCAAATCCTAATTTTTCAAATTAGCGGAGGTGCAAATGAATTTGGACGCGTACCATAAGGAATAATCACTAATTGACTAAATAATTTTTAATTAATATTCTTATTTATGGATAGGTCTGTTAATATTAAATATTTATTTCATATTACGAGAGAATTATGTTAAAGAATTTAAGTTAGGTGTGATAAAATATTCAAAATTTTTATTCTTATGATAAAATCGAACGGAACGAGAAATTGTTCATCAGCTGTTTCCAAAGACGCATGATTGTGCCCTCATCTGTGCGTGTGCCCTATTTGAAAGCTCTATTATCTGTTTCTGTTAAGAAACGAGAGTGCAATCATTCTGTTATACATTTGGAGATGTGTACCATCTTCGTTTCTTGCCTGCAAATAAATGTTGTGTCTCGTCCTGAGATTTGGTTGATTGCTTTCTATATAACTGGCCTGATTAGTAGCTGTATACTGGCATTCTCTTAGTCGACAAAAACTTGTCAATCCTGCTAAAGAGGGAATGCAGTTCCTGAATCATAAAAATCAAGTTTAAATTTTGTTTATAATTTAGTTTTGAAAGAACGAATATTTATAGTTTTTTTATACGAATCAGGAAAATGTTATTTTTTGATCATTTGCAACATTTCTTCCAGCAACCCTACAAGGAGCAATAAAAATTAAATGATTCGTCAAATCAAAAGATGCATATTCACTTATTAGATAAAACAATTTTCACACTTAAAATGAAAATTCAGGTGATTTACACTATTCTCTGGAACAAACTCGCATTTTGTTGAGTTCTAAAAACACATGATTTTATATTCGTATGAAACTAAGCATAAATATTTAATGAGTGGAACGAAAAATTGATAGGTTGTGTTGAGGACACAAACCATAGTTTTGATGTGAATATTCGCGCCTGACGTTGGATTGTGGAATGAATGAAGCAGACATGAGAAGTTTGAACGATTGTTTACTATTAATATAAAATTAATTTTTAATCGAAATGAAATGTGATATTAATGTTGAAGAATAATTTTATTGATTAAAGGCTTATGATCGTAGCGTAGTTAAGTAGCTTTGGAATGACACCACATGCTGTCATCACTTCACGCAATCCAAAGTTACACTGACTCTAAAGTCCCTCTGAATCATAGAATTTCGAGATTTAGCGAACCCCTTCCCTGCTCTCCGTGCGTCTACGTTCTCAGTTTGACGGTCACGCATGAACAATCATTCTTTGTCTACACCACGATATTTTTGGATGTTTCATCTACACTCATGTCCATAAGTTAAGCATAATTGCTCTATTTATGTGAATATTTCAAAAATCTACATAGGAATGGAAGGAAACGAGGTATGCGGGTGTAATAGTTATAGAAGAAGAAAACAATGCAAAAATGAGCACAATAATAGCTTATATTATTAAGAAAAAATTTGAAAGAAAAGGTTTGAAAGAAAAAGGTTTAAAATACGAGTGTCAACATTAGTGTAACAGAATGATTAAAACAATGTGATTAAGAAGTTTAACACGGTGTGTGAGAACCTTTGTAGCTACGCATGCGGCACAAAAATTTCCTATACTTTCGATTACGGGTATGAATGAGTTGTGTGCCCCAAGAGTTCCAAGCCTCACAGAGAGCAGTTTTCAATTCCGAAACGAAGATTCGTAGGTGGTGGAGGGCTGCAGTATGTCTCCCAAGCGTATGCCATACATGCTGTAGTTTCATGCATGCCAGTAGTGCTGTTTCTATTTTAAACTGGAAAAGCGTCAACCAGGGCTGCATGGTGTGGACGTTATTCTCCATGTATAAGAAACCAGGACTGACAGCACCTCGAAACAGGAGAACGGTATTTTCATGGACTTCTGTACCTTTAACCGGTAACAGATCCCGTGCCAAACATGTAGCGGTATCAGACCGTTCAGCACACATCATGCTGGACGGTCTGTGCGGCTGTCCAGCATGATGCCTGCCCAGACCATGACTTCTCCTGAGGGAAAACGATGTCCGTCTATGATGATGTCCTTCACAAACATGTCGAGTTTGCATATTTGTGACATTTTTCGTTCTTATTGATTGTTAACAAGGCTCTGTAACAGATCAATTGCGAAATTTTTGTCTAAACTGGCCATGACGCTCAAGGCTGTTTTATACTCGTTCCGACATGCGCAGGTCGACTGAACTGTTTTGCATGCACAAAATGTTTTACATTCATCTTACGATGATTCTGCAGAAATGAATTTGAATCATTGTATCCATATTTACTCTGATTTTTTCGCATTTTACGAAATATGCTTAACTTTTGGACATGAGTGTAGCTATAGAATCGTAAGACAAAACAGCTGTAACGTTATTTAACGCTTGAAGTTTCATGCATGCCAGTAGTGCTGTTTCTATTTTAAAGACTTATTAAAGTCAAAATGCTTCCATTTAATAATCTATAGTTAGAATGTTACAGAATTCAAGATGATAAAGCGTGAATCAAAGAAATTCTATGATTTGTTTTTTAGGTGCTTACTTTTTCACACGAAAACATTTTTGATCTCAGGAGAATGTAGTCTTTGTATTATTTAAAAAAAATTGTTTTTATTACAACTTGTTTCATTGAAGATGAATAAGTACAACAGAAGAATGTGTCAAAGCTTACGTAATGATTTTCAATACATATCCCAAAGTATAATTCAAACTGTAAAAACTAAGAAAAACTAAAGGCTGTTCTGAAATATAACCTTTTCCTTAAGAAAAGGTAATACTTATGTAGTACAAATATAGTTAAGTTTAGTGTTTCAGATTTATAATCACTTTTAATAGTTTTATTGCAATTTGTCTCCAGATAATTCATTGTTATTAGTTTCAATACATGCCCCAATCCTAAAAAGATAAGTCCTCTATTAGCCATTAAGTTTCATATTTTGTTTTTAATTATACATTTTTTAATTTAATAATCTTATTTCTTTGACAAAGGATAATAGATTGTGAGTGACTTCTCAAAAAGGCTTTCATTGCAAAGAAGTTGCTAAAAATCATGTAATTATGAATGGTAAAAATGTGAATGCTTTTAAAGTAGAAACTTTTTAACTTATATTTTGTCGAAGACACTAAATACTTAATTTAATGAGGAAGGATACAATTTCATACTGTAACCTGTTTTAAATACATAATGCTATCTATCAAAATGCTTTTATTTTTATTTTTTTTTTGCAGAAAATATTAAGTTTATCTGAACAGCTGTGTGGGGGAAAATTTTTTGGCTACTAATTAATTTATGATTAAGTTGGCAAAGCATTTAACAAGAACATGTGTTTCAAACATGGAAATTAATTTTATACCGTCTGAATATGGAAATTTGCATAATTACCTAATATACAGTAAAACAAATAAAACTTTCACTAAACCTTTATTTCGTAAGAAGATAGTGATTAATCAAAGAATACTAGGTTCTTAGAAACTGAATTTTTCTTTAATATATTGGTTGATTGAGAGGTTTCTAATATTACCAGATGAGTTACTTTCCCAGGATTAAACATTTTGTTGGAACTGGTTTTAATTTTTTACAAACTAATGCATCGTTTTCCTAACATCATGATATTTTGGTTGGTTGTTCTAGTTTTTAATTAGCAAAGGCCGCGTATTTCGTCATGTTGCACCAAACACAAGACAAAATTTCAAGTGATAGACATGCATGAACCATGACATTTTTAATGACACAGAAGAGTGAAATAGTCCCAGTGATAAATCGCTCCTGAAAGGAATCGAATCTGCAACGTCCACAACTCGCAAGCTGCAAGCGAAGCGGGTACATCCACTGGGTCACAACGGGCACTTAGTAGGCTAATAGGTGATCCATCAGCAATCTAATAATGGATTGAATGCACTGTGGTATAAAAATGAAAATATCAGAGTTTGTTCAGAATGAATGTACATGGAGTGATAAGACATTAATTACAGTATCAAATTTACGGGACTCCTCTTTATACTAATAATACACCATGGAGATCAGACATCAGTATTTTAAATCCCTCTGCAGACTATACAAGTCGCTATCCAACTTGGCATGGTCATATAAACTCCTGTGCTTAATCATGCAAAGCATTTTGTAGCTGATGCCCTGTATCCATTATAAACGAATTGAGGGCGCAATCGACGGACTAGAATATCCCAGATATGTTCAGAGACAGATGCGGGGAACTTTCTGACAATGGAAGGGTTTTAACATCCATTATAACACCCCCCTCCATGAACACCTGGGAGAGGGAAGCCGTGTGTGACCGCAAGGTATCATTCTGTCACATAGCTCATTAGACATGCGTGGAAAAGTAGACGAGCAGACAGTTTAATCCTCGGACTATATCAAGGTGTTGCCTAAATGCCTTTTATCCTCCATCAGAGAGAACTGGCAGCCGTTTGTGACCACACCATTAAGACAGATTTTACAGCGGTGTGACACTTGTCAGTAAACTGAGAAAGACTATTGAACACTGTCTCAAAAATGGTAGCGTTCTGGGGTAGTTGAATAAACAGCGCACTGGAACAACTCAACAGGCCATTGGCGATCATCCACGATCAATCCCAAGGAGAATATCAACATCTCTTCATTTTGAACCACGGTCAGATGACGAGGTAAACACCTGTACCTGGCACACAACTTTTTAAACTTCCACTCCAAGCCAATGTGATGTCATTTGAATATTGAAGGGTTGCGTTCTGGGAATCATGGACAGGAAAGGAATCGCCTGATATCCTTTATACACTGCTGGCCACCCAAATATGCAACACCAAGAAAGACAAGAGATATCACAACAAAATTTATTTTGTAGATAACATGTTGACCAAGTATCAAATGATTAAATTTATCGACTTCTGTGAAGTGTGGCTCCTGCCAAAATCAGTAGCCAGAGTAGCCGCCATTGTTGGAGATTACCGCTGCCACACGCCTCGGCATTGATACAAAGAGACTTTGGATGTGTTATTGGGGTACAGCAGACCAAGCAGCTTCCACACGTTGCCAAAGTTGATCTGGTGTGGCAGCTGGGGATGTAATCTGGGTCAATCGTTGAGCAACCATGGACCACATGTTTTCTATCGGCGAAAGATCCGGAGAGCGAGCTGGCCAGGGAAGCAATTCAATATGGAGATTGACGAAGAACCCTTGGACAATGCAGGCCACGTGTGGTCGCGCATTATCCTGTTGAAATATGGCTGTGGGCAAGCCCTGATGGCAAGGAAGGACAACTGGCTCCAACACCTCTGAGATGTAGCGCTGGCTGTTTAAAGTACCGGCAATGCGTACTAGAGGAGTGCGAGGGTGATATCCAATACCACCCCATGCCATAATACCCGGTGCAGGACCAGTGTGGCGGTGCATAACGCAGCTGTTCAACATCCTCTCTCCATGATGTCTCCAGACTCGAATCCGACCATCGTGGTGGTGCAGACAGAAACGTGACTCGTCAGTAAGACAATTTCATTCCATTCTGCATCCTTCTTTCATCGTGCAATTGTCGGCGGAGACGTCTGTGGTTCTGCTTCAAGGGTATACGAAGCAATGGACGTCTTGCGGACAAACCACTCTGCTGTAAACGGCGTCGAATAGTACGCGCAGACACTGGATGATGCGTTACAGACTGAATGTGCTGTGCTATGGTTCGTGATGTGGCTGAGCGATCCGTCACTGCCATACGCACAATATGCCTGTCATCACGTGAAGTGGTGCACTGAGGTAGATGCGATCGAACACGTCGGTCCGTCGTACCCTCCTGCATCCAACGATCACATATCCGCATCACAGTTGTTTGGTTTCGTCCAACACGATTACCGATTTCCCTGTAAGATAATCTAATCCACAATCTCGGTAGGCCACTATCTTTCCTCTGTCGAACTCGGATACTTGATCAAAAGATGATCGCTGTTTTCTACGAGACATAATTAATCGTTTTTTTGAAAAAAACCCAAGAAAAACACAATTGCCGTACTTGAAATGGTCGAAATCTCCAAGCCTTAAATAGCGCTTTGAAGTGGCGCCACAGGCGCGCGTGATGTGCGTCTGCGCTGAAATTCTAATAATTTGCATATCTCACCTCCGCTAATGCATGTTGTAAATTTCATATTATTTGCATGCTTCCTTCAGGGTGTTGCATTTACGGTGGCCAGCAGTGTAGTTACGAATCCTGCTTCTGCTCCTGGACAGATGATTACTGCATTCGCTCGTGGAGAACCCTGAAAACGCTACTACCTTTGCTTATGTGATGCAAAGTGTGGCCAATTTGGCGAATTGTGGAAAATGCGATGTGGTGAGATTACAAATTAGACTTAGTGCCTGATTTGGGATACATGAAATACACTATGCGATCTGTCCCCGTACACCTCTATTCCAGAATCTAGTAGCAATAGTCAACTAAAGGGTTTGAGAACAGTTCATTAGATTTCTTTCTGTTTTGACCCTGAGATCCTCAACATCTCTAATTGTATGCTTCTTTTATGAGGTAAGCTGGGCCACAGAATATCTCTATCAAAATACAACTTGTAAAAGTCTCACATTAAAAATTAAAAAAACACTTTATCTGTTAAAACACTTCCCACTAAAAACACTTCCCATTAAAACACTTCACACTAAAAGATTACAACTTAGAAAGTTTTGTAGTTTTGGACATTACTAGAATTAAATCTTTTTTCGGATACCTGGGTATTTTGGTTGCGAAAAATATGAAGAAAACTCCTAGACATGTTATCGGTTCTATTCCTCCTTGTGTGTAGATTTATTTTGCGTCAGTAAACTTATTTGAGTGTGTATCGTCCATTTACTTTGTTTGGTGTTGCTTGGATATATTGGACCTTGCGTCATAGAAACCCAACCATCTATTAAACTTTCCTGCCAAATAAGTTACATGTTCGGTTTATGTTTGTTCGATAATTGTTTTGCTACACGAGGATGAATTCGATCGAAATAAGCTACGGAATATTTAAAACATCGTAGGAAACCTGAACGCTTTTATTATTAAAGTCATAAATTCATGAACGCAGAAAATATATTAAAATTGCGCTTTGAAAAATTGTTTTGTTCACAAATTTTGAAGTATGAAAATAACTTACGAGTGGTAAAACGGAATAGTTAATATGCAATGAAATAATGTTTTGGATATTTTTTGTGCCACACGTAATAAAATCTCATTTTTCCGTTATTAAGGGGGTCCGGGACACAAAAAACCATAAAATTTTCGAAATTTTTTTTATGATTTTAAGAAATTCTCTATGTTTTTTTCCTTAAAATGACGTCTAAATCATTTTTCTATCTTAATTAGAACTAGAGAAATAATAATTTTTGTAGTGCGTTGTTTTGGAAATCTAACACTTTTGACAGTTGTTGTCATGGCAACGGCATCTGTCTTTGAAACTTTAAATGTGTTTTTCTCCGTGATACTTTTTTCAAGATTTCCTGTATTCAAATTGCTATAAGTCGAAAACCAATAAAGTTTAAGGGTTGAAATTTGGAATATATATTTTTCAAACATTATACTTTAATTACGATTCAGCAAATTTGAAACAAATATTTACTTTTAAAAATATGACTTTTAAAAAAAAAGTACCTTAAAAATTTCAAAAATTTGCATTTAAATATTTTTTATTTTTTGTTAAATTAATATTTTTTAAATTGCTGAATCAAAATTAAAGTTTATAAATTTGTGAATAATTTACTGCAAGAATTTTGAAAATGGACCAAGAATATTTTGAGCCTTAGCAATTTAAAATGACCCCTCTTTTTTTCAAAAAATTTTAATTTAAAATTTTTTAAAAACTTTTGGAAAATTTTTGTGTTGTGATTTTGTTTATTAGTTAGATGGGTAATCAGTACAAAAAAATTCAAAATTCTAAATTAATTAATAAAAAAAATTTTCCGATGTGTCCCGGACCCCCTTAAGCAACTACGCTTCCTTCCGCCTTATAATTACTATCAGCAATATTACATGATTATTCACGCGACTTGTTATTTGTCATACTTTCCTGTTAAAAGTAATTTAACTTGTTTTAAAAATTAGACTTTATTATAAATTAATTAATCTTTTGCAAAAACGAACCACTGGCTTAGTGTCTTAGTGACTTAGTGACAAAGTCATTAATTTATCTATACCTAAAAATACTTTCAGATTCATTTTTTATGCTAAACAAGATGGAAATTTATAGGTGTTAATAATTTGAAATCAAATTACACACACCACTGTAACGATATACGAGTGGAATAAATTTCGATGTTGACAGAAATGCAAAGCGTTGAAATTTATAAATGTTAATAATTTGAAATCAAATCACACCACTGTAACGATACACGAGTGGATAAATTTAGATGATGATGGGAATGCAAAGCGTTTATGGGATAGTAGGTACTGAAGGTAGTTGAATTAACGTCGCACTGGAGCATCGGACCATCAATGACTGCCCGGGTTCAATTCGGAATGGAAAGATCCAAGGACAGCTCGTAATTTTGAACCACGATCAGAAGACGAGGTAAACACCTGAGCTAGTACCCCCTTCTCCAAATGTTCACACCACGCTAACATGAAGACATTTGAGGCCACCACAGATGTAACGTTCACCAGCCTCCCCCAACTTGCACGAAGTTTTTTGATTGAATCGAGTTTCGAACTTGCAACCCCCCGGTGTCTTATCCAATACTCTTTCAAGCTGGCTACCATGGCATCCTTGGGGAATAGATGTCCTGATGCATATTACTCCTATTTAATACTATAGATTAAGATCATAAATTTTCTCATAATAGCAGGAAATTACTTAAATCTTTTTGGAATATTTCAGCTGAAACGGAAACTTTGTTACCCTGATCAGTTATTGCTATCCGTACATATTTTTTCTACAGTATTGGCATCAAGGTAAAACATAGTAATTACTAATTCACAGAAAAAATAAAACTAAATGTATTTACTCGATGTTATACTGATAATTGAAGCGTTCGGACGAATGACGGTCTATGTTACATGGCACTATTGTTATAGGAGCAAAAAAACTCTATTTATTATTTTGGATGTCAAAATTACATGCCATGTAACTCTTTTTATGTTTTATATTTTTCCTTAAGCTTATCGTCACGTAGGGAAAACACCATTTCCCCTCTTTCCATGGTCGTGAAATACACTACGTTACAATAATGAACCGGACGCCAGCGGATTTGAATAAAACTCGACTAGTTATTTGAGGATGTTTTTTGTGGTATGGCCTAGGATCTTTGCATATTGTTCCTGGTAAATTGAACGCCGACGCGAACATGAACATTTTGGACCATCAAGTTCTTCTTACGCTCTGGCAATTTTATGGAATGGACGAATGTTACTTCTAGGACCGCAACGCTCCATATCATGTTGCAGCCTCTGTCAAATAGTGGTATCATTATATGAATGGTAAAACGTCTTCCCTGGCCTGCTTAGTGTCCCGACCTTCGCCCCATTGAACATTTGTGGGACGAGTTAGAGCGATGCTTATGGAAGATGGAACCATGTCTGAAATCTACATTTGAGCTGGCGACATTCTTGCAGCAGGAATGGACACAAATTCTCATTGCTGTGTATCAAAATATTATTCAAAGTATGCCCAGAAGAGTTGCTAGTGTAATTGCAGCACGTAGGGGATCATCCCTTATTAAAGCATGTATTTCATCCCTTATACCATCACATCTTGCTGTCCGGTCCATCATAATTGGGGAGTCTATATTGTAATGTAGAAACGAATTCGAGGATTAAACCATATCAAGGTGGAGGTATTGAGATTACGAAACCTTCTCCGTATACAAATACTTGTCCGGCAGTAATGGGCATTTCCACATAGACCGCTGTATCACACCCGCTCATCTATATGCCTTTTAAACACTACACGAATTTGACTTTGCATTCATGATATTTCAGTAGCAGAGTACAATTTTAGGCTTGAAGTAATTTAAGATTAAAATTTTTAGCTAATTTTGTTCGTTGCTGTGTTAAAATAAATCTTATAATTGGATTGGATTTGTCTTCAGTTCATATGGGAATTAGACTTTAATACATTAAATAGCGTGTCTTGAATATCTTTGTAATCTTGATAATATTTTTGGAGTTAACGTTACATGGATAAGTGACGTATGATTTTGAAAATATGGCTTAACGTGTAGTCATACAAGTGTTTCGACGAGGTATCTCGTCTAATATTTGGTCTATTTTGCTAAGGACGAGATATCTCGTCGAAGCAACACGGTCCTATTACTCCAAGGGGGATGAAGATCCAAGTAAGAAAACTAATTGTCCTTGCTTAGAACTAGTGTCAATTGGGAATAGGATTTTACACCAGATACTGACCACTATCCCCAGTTTTGGACATAAACGATCAGGAAGCATCATTGTAATGGATCTTCATAATGTCTGTAATATGTTACAATGGTTTTTACATCTAGTTTACAATTAAATAAAAATTATTAGTAAATTTGTTGAAAACATTTGCTTTTTTCATAAACGAAGCCTCATCTTCTGACCGTGCCTCAAAATTACGAGGTATTGTTATTGGATCTTTTCCTACAGTAATGATGCCGGACCGACTACAATAGACCGTTGTGTTTTCCAACCGACATAACTTGAACTCTACCATCATAAACGAAGGAAGACACAAGTGCGTTTATAATTTTAACAAATGTTTTAAATGAAATTTCATTTTATTATATTTACAAGTAACTAGTAATTAAATCTGTGTTAAAAATTAACATAATCTTAAGTAATGTAATGAGGTAGAATAAAAAAACAGAACACATATTTATGAAAGCTAGTTTCCCCAAACCAATATCTACACCTTCAACTAATAATGGTTTGTGTTTAACGTAGCTTGGCCTTTACGCTTTAAGACTCCTCCCAATATTCAACTAATAAATGATATCAGTTATGCGGATTTATCGTAGTTCAACGAATACAAATTTTTTTTTGTACCTTGTTTGTATATATTTAACACTTCCTTCAAAATGAGTGGTGTTTGGGGATAGAATAAAAAATACTACACATTTTAATGAAGGTTATTCTCCTCAAACGAATCTCTTCACTTTCAAACGTGTTTGCTATGTGTTTGACGCAGCTTGTCCAAATATGACCCTTACGCGCCTTAAACTAATAAAATACGTGATTAATTTAGTTAAAAAGCAATATATTAAAATGGATTTTTGTACAAAGGCATTGTTGAGCCTTACCTATAGTTAAATGGATGCGTGAACTAAAAACAACGATGGAGCAATGTGTATTCGCCCGAGGTGTTTAAACATATATATATATATATATATATATATATATATATATATATATATATATATATATATACACTAGAGTCGTGCCAAGCACAGGACAAACAACATCAAGTAATGTACATGTAACACAATGAAAGTTTTTCTGACACAAGAGGGAGATAAATACAACCAGGGAGGAAATGAACCTCACTGAAATCGAAACTGTGCTGCCTAGAACTATCAAGCTGTTAGTGCAGTGTACAAACGCACTGATCAATGATGGTCCCTGAAATCGTTAAGACTAGATATATAAATACGAGTATTTAGGTATGTTAAGGCCACTAGGGGGGGGTACACAGATTTTCTCTCATTTAATTTTATGTTGCTAAGCCCACTAGAGATGACTGGCGAAAGGGTCGCTTGTTTAAAGTTGATAAAATATAGCTCTTGGTTACGCTTAAGGGTTGATGGATTGAGATTTCCAGGTTTCTACACGATTTCTTCCTCAATGTCCTTCAATAATTAGATACGTCCCCCGTATGGTTATGTGACAACAATTTCTATGGTACCGCATAGACCTCCCCGTTGCCACCAATTAGTGCTCGAAGGGTTATGATCCATTCCAATCGGAATTATAAAACATATTATGGTGTTAACACTCCACGTAGTCCCGGCGAGATATCATGCCAATAATTGATCTGATCAATTTTGCATATGATGAGATATCTCACTATTAGGATATTACCTATAATGACATCCATTGCAAATGAATGATGAATATTTTTTAACCTTTTGACTACGGATATAGATATAACAAGCTCGATCCATTCTTGGCACGATTCTTATTATTTTCAAGGTACAACTGATGTAACGTCCAGTAGTCTAAATTCATTCTTGGCGCGATAATTTTCAAGGTGTAACTGATGTACTGGCCGTTGCCTAAATTATTTCTTGACGCCATCATTGTACAATTGCTGTATCAGACGTCGTCTAAAGGTTATTGAAGGTGAAATAAAACAAAATGCAAAATATATGGAACCACGTATTCATATGGTTGCAGACTATCTCAATTTATATACAATGTGATGTAAGATATTCTTAAGAAATAATGTTGCTTAACACTGTGTTTCCAGTTTGAAATATGTTGCATAAAACTATTAAATTAGCTATAGCAATTTTAAGAGTTTGTATTTTTAATAGAAATTTGAATTTTTAATACATGAAAGGGTTCGTTTGATTTTACTATATAATTAAGTGATTAAATATTAAATGTGTCTTTTTATTTTCTAGGTAAGTTCAACTTCCTGAATTCATTCATAACATATTGTCTGTTTCAATTTAATGTCTAACTTCCTCATGCTATATAGGTAAGTTCAATTGAGTGTCTGCTAAATGCATTGAAAATCATATTGAAACTTTTAATTATATACTCTAGCAAAATTACCCGACCTTAGTCTGGTTGAAATGGTTAACTCTAGATTGAAGAAATGATCAGAATATACAATCACTTTTGTCTTTTGTGGAATAAAATAATATTTTAAACCCTTTTCTCGATATCTTTATAGTGATTACAACTTACTTTGGACACAAATCTTACATATGCCATATCCATTCATGTAATACATTTTACATACATCGCACTCTTGCTGTATGACACAGCTACAAAATGACGAAAGGTAACATTACGAAAGATGATTCTGAGGGGATTTAAAATTTCCCTTCTTAAGTTCTTTTCATGTAAAATTGCTCAACTCAATTCATAAAAAGACTAATGTAGGCGAGTGCTCTCGCACTCATTGACAACAAAATAATATTTTTTTTACTTGTGGCACTCTTGCATCAGGCATGCGACATTGTCAAATTTCGCCATGTTTAAGGGCATGATGACAAATTAATTCGATAAAATATTCATCACTAATTTGTTTGAGGTGAATACATTTCTATTGAAAACTACTTTTGTGGTATGTCTAATAATAAAATAACTTCTTTTAAAATTGCATGTCTTCAGTACAGAACTAGAAATACAATCTATTACCATTAGAAATATGAATAATTCATTTGTTTCGATAGCTTTAAATAATGAAAATTTTAGCAAGTTTTACTATCGTGTATTTATACAAAAAAGTATCTAATAGATATTTGCGTCCTACATATTGAGTAAAACTAATCACATCCACGTAAAGGGAATATAAGAATACATACGATACATTATTCATCAATTATATATCTAGTAATGTCTAAAGGAATTAATCACCTCGAGAAACAATTATCGATTTGCCACGTACGGTATATTCACTACTACTCTTAGAGCATTAAATTAATTTTTATGATGACATTTGTTTGAATCCTGATGAGACTAGGACGGTTATCCTTGCTCAAAGCATCTTACGAAAACCTTTTTGTGGCAAGAAACCCAAGCGAATTAGAATCACATCCACTTGTATCCATTTCGCAAGCATCACATACATTATGGGGGCTTAAGACCTTTACCTTCCAAAGTATTCAATTTTTCAAAAAACTTATATATTAAAAAAAAATACATTTCTGATCATTTTAATACCATCTACCTGACAAAATTCCTATAAATACCAGAGATATGTAGGAAATTCGAAAGGTATATATACACTGAACAGTTGTTTTTCTCAGCTTTTTTCTTTTTAAATCTTGTATTGCGGGCTTGATAACTAAAGTACTATTTGAGCAAATTGTTCAAAAATTGGTACACATATTCTTTAAAGCTACATGTTTGTTTTAAAAGCAGAATATTGGACAAATTGTAAAAATTTGGAACTTCTGGGAGGAAATTGTTGTTATTGTATCAGAATATTTACGTCATTCATAAAACATTATTGTTAATAAAATATTAAAAAAAAATTTTTTTTTTGTTATTTTCTGCTATTAATATTTAATTTACCATATATATTGATTAACATACACTAAAATTTATCTACACATCTATTTGTTTATGTACAATCTTGCGCTCAAGCACTGTCTCATTCCATTAATAGTGGTTTAAAGGTCGTAAGACTCCTTTAAAAAATAGCAGTATTACGAAGCGGCAAGAAACACCGCCTGAAAGACCTGTCAATGCCAAGGACAAACAGCAGTATTCTTACAGTTACTTCACCACAAGCTCTCTAAACGGTTCAGATTCTGAGTTTCCTTTTCTGACTGAGTATGACTGCTTGCGTGGGCACTTATATTATCACTAACAGAAAGACCCGGTTTTGCTCGGGTTGAATTAATAATATGTAGATTGAAAAGTCATCATCAATTATTTTCCATAAAAGAATTTTAGCATCATTTAAGCTACGGGGGAAAATTTTAACACTAATTTAACTTCTTCATTGCTTCTACAATTTACTTCAGACGCAAAAATGCATATATGTTGTATCCAACATTATAATTCATTTCATATTCGTCACACTTCTGCTGAAGTTGATTTTAAGTTTTCGAGTGACTACGAATATTTCCGTGCATTCAATTTCAGTAAAACTGACGAATTTCGGTGGATAGTCTTGCACTTAGTTTTCCTATGAATATGTTTTCATTGTGCCATTCTTTCACCTAGTATGCGATATTTTCGAATTTCATCATCAATATGAGAAGATGGTAAATTAAATTGTTACAGCATTCGTTACTAATTTAGTATGAAGCAAACGCAATTTTTCTTGAAAATTTCATTCAGCGGCAGGTGAAATAACGGAACTTCTGTTAGATATATAAAGCAGAGTTGACGTTTATTTGTTCTCTACACTAATTCACCTTTTGACCAATCCACACATTTGATACACTTATATTTTAGAACCATGCGGATATGATAGGCTATATATTAACCTGCGTTCTATTTGTCCAAGGGGGCTAAATATTTACGGCATTCGTGACTAATTTAATTTGAAGCAAACGGCAATTTTTCCAGAAAATTCCATTCAGCGGCATGTGGAATAACAGAGCTTTTGTTAGGAATACATGTCATCAGAGTAGACAAATTAAACCCAATCGATAACAATTTTTTGAAAAACAGAAGGTTGATTTTACAGCGCTTTTACAAAAAGAAAATCACTTTCAACGAACGATTCACGTGCCTCTAAGTTGCGTAAGAACAGCTTCAATAAATAGAGTAAACAACCTCAACTTTCTGCCTCTTGAGAGATAAAATTTCAACTTTTCAAAATTAGTGTGATATTAATCTAAGATCAACAAAGTCTTGTTAAAAATTCCCTTTTTTCCAACGCACATACAGTTTTAAATTGAACCCTTATGGTAGTTTTTAAGATCAGAAATTCGGTTTCTAAATGGAAAGCACGTATCTATTTAGAGTGATATATGTAGTTACTTGACTACGGAGTACAGCTTTCAAAAACACCCATGAAACACGAAAAACCAATGAAATTTAATTTATTTTAATACCTTCATACCATTTAATACCTTAATCAATCAAAATTTTGAAATATATTTTGAACTACAAAGTATGACTACCAGTTTTAATTTAACGTAACCCATCTTGTTTTAAAGTTATTTTTGAAAATTTTCATGTCATTTTAAAATAAATTACACATTTAAAAATATTTTGATTCGTAAATTTTTTTTTTATCTACACACTATTACGTATTGAACCAAAGATTTAAAGAAAGTTGGTGGAAATATACATATACCACCACGAAAGTACCCATGTCTAGTGATATTTTGCAGGAAGTAAATAAATAAAATCCAACTCTTAAATAATATTTCTGGTATAGGTAATATACCGGAACACATAATGCAAACAGAAACAAAATTCCAATCCTTAAAAACGGCAGAATTCTGAAAAAAAATATCCGTTCTAGCGTGTTGAATTTCGACTTCCTGAATATATTCTGAAGTAAAACTATTCGACAAAAAACTTGAAAAAAAGCAAAAAATAACACATATTTATAATACTTGAAAATCCTCAAATGTGACTGCAACCATCTCGTTTTCAACTCAAATAACCAAAAAAGCAACTATAAATCAAATTAAAAAACTAAACATTAATTCTGAAGTTGACAGATACCGAGTAGCAAAATTGCGATTTTATGATCAATGAGTTTATCGTTTGGGCTTTTCGTACTCCATTATAAAATTTAAGTAAATATGAAATTAAATGTTCTAAATATTCCTTCTTCATCAATCAAATATTTATAAATATTATTTTCATCATGGCAAGAAGTAAAAATTCAGTTCAAACATGAACATTATAATTTAATTTGTTTTAAGAAAATTGTTTTTCGATCAACACTGGCAAAGCAATCTGAGATGCGTATAGCATTCGTTTTATACTCAATGTTATTTCTATGGCGATTTCAAATTGATTCGGCTTAGGCCTCTTAGGATTCGAATTTTTCAAAATCCTTTCTTAATGCACCCCTACGGTATAAGAAGAAACACCCTGCAAAATTTCAGCTTCCTAGGACTTGTAGTTCTTGAGATACAGTGATGAATCAGTCAGTCAGTGAGTGGTATTTGAATTTTATATATATAGATAATACTAGCCACTGTGTGGCAAGCACGGCGTTGCCCGTGATAGTCCTTTTCGTGGGATCAAGAGTGACCACTGCTTGCTAACGCTAGCCAAACAAGATGATTGTTAAGCATTCCCGCAGGGTTAGCTTCGAAAACCAACACCGCGTGCAACGCCGAGATGGCCTGTAAGTGGTTAGTACTAAATAAATGTCAATAAATTAATTTTAAAATATTTTAAGTGGTCAGCACAGCGTTGCCCTTGACAGTTCTTTTCGTGTGGTTAGGTGTAATCACAGCTCGCTCTCGCCAACCCCCGGTGATTGCTTTCCATTCTAATTTGGTTTGCTTCGCATACCAACACCATGATGCCCTCGAAGTAGTTAGTAATAAACATACACTACCCTATAATAATGGACCAGACGCTAGCGGATTTACATAAAATCCGACTACTTGTTTGGTTTTTTTTCGTTGTACGGCTTGAGACCTTTGCATGTTGTTCCTGGTAAATTGAACGCCGACCCCTACATGAACTTTTTGGACAATCAGGTTCTTTCTACGCATTCCATAGAACATTTGTGTGACGAGTTAGAGCGACGCTAACGAACCAGGGAACCACGTCCGAAATCTACAGCTGAGCTGGCGACATACTTGCTGCAGCAATTTACACAAATACCCATAGCTGTGTATCAAAACCTTGTTGAAAGTGTGACTAAAAGGGTTGCTAGTGTAATTGCAGCACGTGGAGGACCACCCCCTATTAAAGCATGTATTATTTCCCTTATACCATCACATCTTGATGTCTGGTACATTATTGTAGGGTAGTGTACATGCCCAAATAAATTTATTTTAAAATATTTTAGATAAGAATTTAAGGTATCGACCTGATGTAAAATTTTCTGCAGATTTTACAACCGTTGAAATTTTTACTCTATCTTTAACGATCATGCAGATAGAAAATCTCAAATAGTTTTTACCCGTGACAAAGTTGAAATCTCTAGCAAGAAAGTTGTACTAATCAACGACGTAAATCAAGACACGCTAGAGTCGAAAAACTTGACATGGTTCCAAAGGCATTAGGACGAAAAACGCAGAATCTGTCCTTTGTTCAATGTGACGTCAGCGGTCGAAATACGCAAAATCCTCTTCTTTCTTGAATCTAGTGAGGTGAAAAAAAATAATAGATTAATTAAAAAATGTCCTAGATTAAATTTTAAAATTCGGGCTGGACACAAATATCGCAAAAAATTAGGACTACTTGTATGCCAAATTTCATCATTGTAAGAGAAACACTTCATTTTATTGTAGAGAGTGTTGACTTTCCTGTCTATTTTGTGGTTCAAAATTGTGGTGTTGTCGTCGGATCTTTCTCTTCTGGTGTGTATTCCGGACGCATTTAACATACCATTACTCGAGTAGAAGCTATAGGAAAATTTTAAGCTCGCTGATTCGTTGGTTTCTCACCGTCACCTATGACTTCAATTACTCATAGTGGGCATGCGTGAGAAGTATCAATATTTATGTGCAATGCCGTGTCCCGTGGGGGGCTCACTGCTCCCAGTAAAACTCCTTTCTTTCAGTTTTTCCCCCTGTATTGAGCCTAGGTGATTCAGTGCAAATACAAAACATGATAACAAAGACGATAATTTGTCCAATTCTTTCAGGTGTTTGCTAAGGATTCTTTTTAAAAAAAGTATGCTATTCGCTATCAGTTTCTGACAATCAACGCTGTAGCTGTCTTTTCTACATATCTGAGTAAATTGAGCCTAGGTGAATCATTGCAAATACAGAACTTCGAAACTTGCCCAAATAATACCTCAAAGTTGAAACTCGCTCATACATAGTTAAAAATCAATATGGAAGAAAAAATATTTAAAAAAACGAAAACATATTAGAAAATATTGGCAATTTTATTGAATATAATAAATTTAGTGATTTCGTGGTGATATACCTAGCAAAACAATATATGTAAAAATAATTATTCTAATACACTCATTGCCTTAAAAATTTGCGCACCAAGAAAAAGTCGTCAAAATGAAACGAAATTTTACACATATAAGTACTACTTTGATATAAGTAAGTGATTAGAAAATCAAAGAAAAAAGATCATTTATTGCAGAAAAAAGTACAAATAAACGGATGTTTTAGTACTCTGTTGGACCCCCTCTAGCGCGAATGCATGATGCGATACGAGCGGGCATTGATTCATACAAGTTCCGTATGATGTCCTCAGACATCTCGTTTCACAGTTGCTGTAAATGCGCCTTTAGTTCGACCAAACTCGTAGGGTGTCCAACTTGCAGTCCCAAATGATCCCTTACATGCACGATCGGTGACAAATCTGGGGATCGAGCAGGCCAGGGAAGGGTGATAATGTGGGGGAGGCAGTCTTGTGACATCCTTGCTGTGTGTGACCGAGCATTGTATTGTTGAAAAATGGCTCCTGAGAGCCCTGCCATGAGTGGCATCATATGTGACTGAAGGATCTCATGGACGTACCGCTTGGCTGTCTTTCATGGATCAATGTGCCATGGATCAATATTAGGGGTGACCATGTATAGTCCCTATGGCACTCCATACCATCACACCAGCTGTGGGAGTGGTGTGTCGCTGTAAAGCGAAGGCAGCATTGAGGCGTTCACCACGGGGCCTCGACACACGAACACGATTGTCATTACTGCTCAAATTGAATCTAGATTCGTCGCTGAAGACGACCTGGTTCCATTCCTCAGCAGTCCAATCCCGTCGTGCGCGACACCACTCCAAACGGAGCCGTCGGTGGGTGGGTGTCATTGGCAGCACACGTAATGGGCGCTGCGATACCAGATGTCCTTTAGCCAGGCGCCTTGCGATGGTTCGGGAAGACACAGGGGCCCGTAGTGAAGGTGCAGCATGTATCTGGATAACGGCCAATGAGGCAGTTGGCTCTACGAGTGCGTTTCGTATGATGTGACGGTCTTCTCGACGACTGGTCTGTCGAGGGCGTCCTGAGCCTCGTCGCCGTGTAAGTGAAGTCTCTTTTGTCCACTGGTCCCAACACCTTCTCACAGTAAAATCAGAACGGCCTACTCGACGAGCTACTCGCCGAGCTGACCACTCAGCTTCCATCATCCCGATGATTCTTCCCGTCTCGAACTCTTGCAGCAGCTCATATTGTCTTCGATGGTGGGGTCTACCTGTGGTGTCTTCGATTGTGGTGTCTTCGCATGTCTACCTCAGCGTTTCCTTTGCAAAAGATTAAGTACACTCAAACAAACCCTGCTTACCTGTTTTATACTCCAAGGAGAACGAAGTTCAATGCCCTCTAGTGGCATTAGGCAATGCGCAATCACGCTGCATTTCTAATCATTTGCATATCTGGCCAACATGTACCTTCATGTCAAGTTTCATTACGTTCCTACAATTATTTCTTGGTGCGCAAATTTTTATGGCAATGAGTGTACAACCAAATATTTAAATGCCTGTTGAACATCGTTTGCAGAGAAAAAAAACTAAGTAACTAATTGCCTCTCTTCCTGAAGCGAGTCGCCACGGTTCCCTCGCTAGCGGGCTATTACCTTCTCTTGTGTAATCACTTAGAACTTTAATACGAATAGTATGCAATATATAGTGCAATGGAATCGGATGCTCATATTTGGTGGTCTCCAGCTAACTTGTAAATAGATAAATATATTAATCTTTGAATGTCAATAAATTATTTTGTTCGAACCTTGAGAAACCAATATGCCTATGAACTGTGAAGTGTAATTATAATTCTTTACCTCGAAGGTAAACTATCATAACCGACATTTGGAAAATTTAACAGTATACAGATTTAAAAAGAAATTTAAAGGGTCATTTCTTTACTTTAAGTAAGATGGTTTAAATACAAATAAAAGGATTGCTCACTTATAATATTTTAAATGCCACTTACGATGAAAACCCTACAGTCGAAAAATTTGCACATACGATAATTTTACTCTGAGGTGCAGAGTTATAAATAGCTATCTATACTTTCGAATTAAAAGAATATTCATTGTAATCTTGAAAATGTGCATTGTCTATTGTATAAGGTGTCCAGAACTGTTAATTGAGAAACATTGATACAATCTCCACTGATCGATCATGACGGGACGGATTGAGCACGAGACTCACCATTGCAAGAAAATATTGATGCTTCTCACGCATGCTCTCTATGAGTAAATGTTGTTATAAATCGCGATGAGAAATCAACGAAGCAACAGGCTTAAAATTTTCTCATAGCTTCTACTCGAGTAAAGGTAGGTTGTGGCATTCCGGACCGTCACCAATAGCCCGTTGCGTTAATTAAATGAATGACCTGACTGAAATTTAAGTATTATTAGACAACCTACGACGGCGCAACAGTTATACACGTGCACTGCCGTTAAGAAGTTTAGTAACAGAGTACAGAACCATTGATAACTCAGATATCAACGTAAATGCACAAGTGGCTGGATTTTACTTAATTCAGTATCGCATATAATTCGGACACCAGTTTAAATAAGTGTACCAGTTTAAATAATTATACCAGTTTAAACAAGTGAGTTGGATCAGTAGAGCATACCTGACTGAAATTTAAGTATTATTAGACAACCTATGACGGCGCAACAGTTATACACGTGCACTGCCGTTAAGAAGTTTAGTAACAGAATACAGAACCATTGATAACTCAGATATCAACGTAAATGCACAAGTGGCTGGATTTTACTTAATTCAGTATCGCATATAATTCGGACACCAGTTTAAATAAGTGTACTAGTTTAAATAATTATACCAGTTTAAACAAGTGAGTTGGATCAGTAGAGCATACCTGACTGAAATTTAAGTATTATTAGACAACCTATGACGGCGCAACAGTTATACGCGTGCACTGCCGTTAAGAAGTTTAGTAACAGAGTACAGAGAACCATTGATAACTCAGATATCAACGTAAATGCACAAGTGGCTGGATTTTACTTAATTCAGTATCGCATATAATTCGGACACCAGTTTAAATAAGTGTACCAGTTTAAATAATTATACCAGTTTAAACAAGTGAGTTGGATCAGTAGAGCATACCTGACTGAAATTTAAGTATTATTAGACAACCTATGACGGCGCAACAGTTATACACGTGCACTGCCGTTAAGAAGTTTAGTAACAGAGTACAGAACCATTGATAACTCAGATATCAACGTAAATGCACAAGTGGCTGGATTTTACTTAATTCAGTATCGCATATAATTCGGACACCAGTTTAAATAAGTGTACCAGTTTAAATAATTATACCAGTTTAAACTATTGAGTTGGATCAGTAGAGCATACCTGACTGAAATTTAAGTATTATTAGACAACCTATGACGGCGCAACAGTTATACGCGTGCACTGCCGTTAAGAAGTTTAGTAACAGAGTACAGAGAACCATTGATAACTCAGATATCAACGTAAATGCACAAATGGCTGGATTTTACTTAATTCAGTATCGCATATAATTCGGACACCAGTTTAAATAAGTGTACCAGTTTAAATAATTATACCAGTTTAAACAAGTGAGTTGGATCAGTAGAGCATACCTGACTGAAATTTAAGTATTATTAGACAACCTATGACGGCGCAACAGTTATACACGTGCACTGCCGTTAAGAAGTTTAGTAACAGAGTACAGAACCATTGATAACTCAGATATCAACGTAAATGCACAAGTGGCTGGATTTTACTTAATTCAGTATCGCATATAATTTGGACATCATTTTAAATAAGTGTACCAGTTTAAAGAGGACATGCCTACCCAGATTGTTAGAGCACATTACATATAAAGACATCATTACATCTATACAGTAATTATATTGAATCATTATACTAGGTTACATTATAAATATAAATCTATACAACATGCAAGGGGGGGAAAGTTCTAATTTCTTAGGATAATCAAGTCCTGATGATTTTCAATGCATTTTAGTTGGCGGTGTCTCTTGATTTTCTACTAAATTCTTCGTGACGGAATTCGTCAATTTCTTCCTTTTTCTATGTCGGGCGATTGCTTGCCACTTAGCTAGTGATGTCTCCTCAACCCAAGACAAATTGTCCATCATTGTTAAATGAGAAGAAAAAAGAAAGTTTTAGAAAATGTCGCCAAAAGGATTTTTTGAAAACGGAGATTGTCTAGCTGATTAGCATACCTAAGAGCACTTACTTTCGCGTACTTAGAAATAAACAGGGACAACATGTAGCTTTTAAGTACTTTATGTTTTTCCAAGCCCGACCACTGACCTTTCGGCCTTCAGTATGACAGGGGGCGAACTGAGGCTACTTGTGCTGAAGCACCCAATGAGCAAGTCACTCTTACGCCTAACAAGGACTATCACTAACTTCCATGCGTTTATAAACGGGATTAAAACTCTTAAGCTACTAGGTGGAAAACATGGCTATGACCACTATACCAGTTAGCTCATTTATTTTTTTATTTTGCTTTGTTTCATTTCTGAATCATTCATGAGTGAATCGCAATCAATTCATTTTTCCAATAATCAATGTTTAACACTAAATTTACCAAGCAAGTCAAATGACACGTTTTACAGTTTTATCGTTTTTCCCCTATTAACTTTATAACCTTTACTGAAATGTTTCTAAAAATTAATTTAGCAGTAGAAATTCCACTTCATTTCTTCCTTATCTGACATACGTTTGAAGTTTACCTACTTTTACCGTGACGGGTTATTTGACTGGTGTAATATATGTATTTTTATGATGTTCTAACGTTCAAAACCGTTTCGTATGCAATGCCGTACAAAATAATAAGCACACACACCACTGTAAACAGTTTCATGCTTCACTGCATTGTAATGATTCATGCTTCATTGCGTCATAATGATAATAGAACATATCAACTTCGAACAGTCGGAATAAATGCCCGAGTGTTATGCATTGAAACAGTGACAATATTTTATGTATATAATTTTTATATTAATTATAATTTGCTAGTGGATATATAGGAGGCCAGGTAAAGGGGGATAATATAGAAGCATCTTCGACAAACTCAAGCAAAGTTGCTGACGTGTGTAAAAGTGTCAAATAAGGTATTGCCACAAAAATAAAGCCACTGAAATTTGATCTCCGAGCAAGAAATGCTTACGGATAGTGTTTAGCTCTGAGCAACATTACGTCTCCAAAAGATGCGGTAAAGCAATCGAATTACTATTGAATCTTGAAAAAAGAGAATCTACTCAATATAAATAAGTAATATATGCAGGGGTTGGACGAAGTAATATGAACACTTGTGAAAAATTAGCACTAGAAAGAAATCTCTAGTATACTCCTGCCCTATAGCGGTGAAGGGTGCCACCTAGCGGACGAGAAAGTACACACATCAGTCTGCTACTAGCAGTGGTTGAAGTCGGATGCGAAATATATTTCTGTGTCAAAACTGCGTTATGGCTGACCTCTATGATTTCGAAAGAGGCATGATTGTTGGGACCCGTCTTGCTGGAGCCTCAGTAACTATAACGGCCACACTTCTAGGTGTTAGGAGAAGTACAGTGTAGACTGTATTGTCAGTACATTTGAAACAGGGAAAAACATCATCTAAAAGGCACAACACTGGTCGAAAATCGAAGCTGAATGACAGAGACAAAAGGGTTTGGAAGCGGATTGTGGCAAAAACACACAAGACAACAGCATCTCTGATAACATCGGAGATGAACACACATCTACAGGAAGCAGTTTCATCAAAAACTATCCGGTGTGAACTGCATATGGCAAATATTCATGGTAGAGCGGCTATTTCGAAACCATTGATTACACCATGCAATGCCTTGAAACGACGAATATGGTGTCGCGAGCATAAAAATTGGACACAACAACAATGGGAGAATGTAATATGGTCACACGAATCGTCGTTCACATTATTCCCGACAAATGGACGTGTTTAGGTCTGGAGAACGCCACCAGAAGTTTATCAAGTTGACTGTCTTCGGCCTACGGTTAAGCATGGCGGCGGTTCAGTGATGTTCTGGGGTGCGATATCACATCGTGGTCTTGGCCTATTTGTTGTTCTGAATGGCCGTGTTACACGAGAAGATTATGTGAGTTCATTTTCACCCAATAGTGCAAACTTTGTTTCCTGATAAACGACCAGTATTCCAAGATGATAATGTCCCATTCACACCTGTGGAATTGCCCGAGACTGGTTTTAAGAACACGACGATGAAATAGAGCACATATTCTGGCCCCCTCAGTCCACTGATCTCAATATAATTGAACCTGTGTGGGGTATTTTGGAAAACAAGCTGCACAGTCGATTCCCCTTTCCAAGGACATTTTCTGAATTAGGGACTTTTTTGCAATTTGAGTGGGAACGTATGTGAATGTTGTACGTGACTTGTATTTGTCAATTCCACGTCGGATACAAGCTGTAATTCATGCAAAAGGAGGACCAACGGCCTATTAATAAAAAAAGTTCTCTTTTCACAGGTGTTCATATTATTTTGTCCAACCCCTGTATATTATTTCTGATTTTCGTCGATTTGTTATTTCTTAACATCTATTAAACTTTTAAAAGATAATTTTGTTTACTATTCCAAGTACAAAATCTACTGTTATATGCATCAAAATCGAAAATGTCTCATTTGACCTGCTTCGGTAAAAATAGGTAATTACAAAAGGTCGGTGAATGCAGTGTTAACTTTAGTTATTCAGTTTAAAATTTTACTATACTATAGAGTTTGTTTCTAAAATTTCAAAAATTATATCGGTGTGAAAATTAGCGTTCCCTTTTATTTCCATCTCTCACCCAAAGTAAAGAAAATGAAATATTCGATGTAATGACCAGATGATATAACATCCCTGAAGCTAAGGTCCGCTCAAGAACGTTATAACGCGATTATACAGTAATTTTTATAAACACAAAATGTTCTTCCAAAATTGATATAACTTCATATCGTGGATACTCAAGGACAACTGTAAATATAAACTCAATATATGTTTTATTTTCGTTAAGGGACATTATTATTGATGTTTCTGAGTGCCAGGGGCTCAATCCTTCATGTGTGTATTCTTTACTTTTGTGTCAGTAAAAAATTCTTTGTGTATGCCCATTAATTGGTATTGTGTTTGGAGAAAAATAGCCAAATATGGCACTTGCATCATAAAAATAAACACAATTTATTAAAATAATAAATATTTAAAACAGAAAACAAAAGAAATCATCGAAATAAAATAAAATAAAAGACGTCGGGAAAAAAATGCTTTAAAGATATTAATTTGTGATTCCTTTTTACCTCTTAATCTCGCAGTTTTGCTACAGCTTACAACTAAAAAGTACACAAAATTTAGAAATGCAAAATTAATTCAGAGCAAAAGAAGCAAAAAATATTACTGCACGTGATCAACCAACACGAGTTTCCGTTTCATTCACGTACGTTAAAAAATATCATCGGTCCCAAATATTCAGAAATCGTTTGCATTTCGCAAAGAACAAAAATAAGACTCGATAAATACATAAATGAATTGTGAATTATGAATGTATTAGTAATTAGTAATTAGTAATTTGTAATTAACGTCATACTATAGCAACACAACGGGCTATTGACGACGGTCCAGGTAATTTGGTATTTTTTTAAAATTAACTTCGCACTAGAGCAACACAACTGGCTATTGACGACGGTCCGGGATCAACCCCTTAAGGGAAAGATCCAAGGACAACACCTCGTAATTTTGAACCACGCTCAGATAACGAGGCAACACCTGAGATGGCACCCCACCAACCCAAAGTAAGGACTTTCGGCCACGATAAATTTAAGGTGCACCAGCCACCTCTACACCATACGCTTACAAACATCCATGGCCGGATTCGGAATTATGATCAATAAATTAAATATCAGAGCTGAAATTCCAGAAAAATAATTTTTAAATAATTGCTTTTTTAGCACACACAGTACTGGTAAAGCAATCAAAATAATCGAAATACTAAATATCCATTCCAATTTTTCCAAACTACCAAATTATGATTGATTTAAGTATTCTTACTCAGGTGTTGTTTAGCATGAAACTCATCTAAATATAAGTATAAGGAAATGTTTAATACTGCATTCACTAAACTAATATATAATGTATAAAATAAAACATATTGCAATCAAATATCTGCAACACAATGCATGTGATGCTTGCACAAACACACAAATACAAAATTGAACCTAGAACAGAAAGACGAACATACAGACTTTCGCAACCAATTTCACTCACTAAATGAAGATGATTACTCACTGTTTGCAAATTTCCATGAAAATATATTACACCGTGAGGACGTGTGTGTATAGGGCACATACAATACAGACAGACACCAAACGTGAAAGAAGCGGATTTGGCATTAAAAGTGTCCAAAACGGATAGAAAACTTGAAATGGGTCGAAAATATTCAGTGTACAAACATTCCATTCTTGTTTATATAGATTTCTCAAGTGCAAACGATCTGAGAATTATATTATTACATTTACTATCAAAGTGCAACGATCCGAGAATCCAAATCCGTGGTTTATCACATGTTATTTAAACTTTTGTTTGTGCTTATAGAATAAATATAAATCCGAATTCCCTAACCGAGCACGAAATGAGAGTATTCCGCTATCCGATTTGTACATAGGCATCTGTGTCTTATTCCTGTAGTAGAAAACATAAGGTTCACATGAATAAGACATAAATGCCTATATGGAAATTCCATTAGCCCTGGAAGTTAAAATCTACTCAAGGCTATAAAGTTAGGATGTAAAAAGTATGTATTTAGACCTATCTAACCTCCTTACCAGATACACGTGTATTTAAGCTAAAATCCTATCAGCATGCGGCTGATGAGTAGTGCATATTTCGTTTCCATGACGTCCAAAGGTGAAAATCAGTCTCGCAATTACTGACGAGACCTTTAGACGAAACATCTTGTGGCCTTCCCATTATCCGTAGTAACCTCACCTGTTTGAAATAAATGTGCCGTACCCGCAACTAAGAAGAATAAGGTATCCAATATGTCGAATTCAACTCAACTCCGGTTGCACATGCAGGTGTTAGCAGCCGGAATTTTCCCAATACGACTACGTGTAAAGTCGTCCCTTTGATTGCATTGTGTTCGGGGTCGGCATTATCACAGGGTATGAAGGAGTGAAAAAGGCCCTAGAAAGTAGATTCCCGAGAGTCAGGCTTAAAAGGAGAAATCCTCGCGCTGGAGAGCTGGTCGTAAATCCGAGCGGTCGTTAAATGAGGAGTAACTGTGAACTAGGATTCGTCTCAAAGCATCATCTCGATGACTCCTTTCTGGTTCTTCCAATTCAATACGACAGTCCTCATGGGAACATCTCCTTAAGTATGTTCGATCTACACGGAACCAAGGTACTCTAGTGATATTTTCTTTTCCTATGGCGTTTTTTTTTTATTGTCTACACGGACCCAAGGTAGCCTAGAGATATTTTATTTTCCCATGGGGTTTACGGTCTGTACTATGGTTTACAGTTACGGTTTGCGCTACTCAAGTGATCCTTTTTTCCCATGGGGTTTACTGTCCACATGGGCCCAAAGTACTCTAGTGACATTTTCATTTCTCGTGGGGTTTACGGTCTACACGGACAAAAGGGGATCTACTGTCCACACACACCCAAGATACTCTAGTGGTATTTTCTTTTCTCATGGGGTTTATACTGTCCACACGAACCCCAAGGTACTCTAGCGATATTTTCTTTTCTCATGGGGTTTACGGTCTACACGAACCCAAGCTACTCTAGTGATCTTTTTCCATATGAGTTTTACTGTCCACACACAAACCACAAGGTATTCTAGAGATCTTTTCTTTTCCCATGAGATTTACTGTCCACACGAACCCCAAGGTACTCTAGCGATATTTTCTTTTCCCATGGGGTTTACGGTCTACACGAACCCAAGCTACTCTAGTGATCTTTCTTCATATGAGTTTTATTGTCCACACGAACCTCAAGGTATTCTAGAGATCTTTTCTTTTCCCATGAGATTTACTGTCCACACGAACCCCAAGGTACTCTAGCGATATTTTCTTTTCCCATGGGGTTTACGGTCTACACGAACCCAAGCTACTCTAGTGATCTTTCTTCATATGAGTTTTATTGTCCACACGAACCCCAAGGTATTCTAGAGATATTTTCTTTTCCCGTGAGATTTATTGTCCACACGAACCCCAAGGTACTCTATTGATCTTTTCTTCTCCTATGGTGTTTACTGTCTTCTGTAAACACGGGAGTCGCGCTCTTCAGTATAGCAAAGAGACCTTTTACTGTGTTGATCACACTACTCTGTATTCCAATTCCTCTTTTTTTCTGTTCACGATATTTTTGACTTGGTGATGTCTTTTGTTTGGCTAGCTTGGCCAAATAAACGGTCACTACCTAATACGACGGAGGACATTACATCGACTCGACAGCATTTGGTTTACAAAATGTAGTTGGGTGAATGCGTAGCTACCTGAAATACACGAGTTCTGTCTGTGATTATGATGGTATAAAAGGTATTTCGAAACCTGCAACGAGATCATCATCAAAATTGAATTCAATTCGAGGAATTGACACGAATAGCAGCTTCTGATCTTTTCTGAATAACTGGTTAATTTAACAATTAATTATTGATACAATTAATGGAATTTTGATTAATTAAAATTAATCAAAGTTCACTGCTCTTACCACATAGTAATTATTTGAAAATTTGATTAAATTAAAATGCAATTTGCTCCAAATTTTTTCATATAAAGAAAGGTAGGCGTAGTTGGGAATATACTTCGCATTAGAGCAACGTAATGTGCCATTGGTGACGATCCGGTATAAGAGCCGAGTGGAAATATCCTCCTTATACTAAGGAAGCGCCAAGAATTAAGTTATAATAATGTAAACCGGGGACCAAAAGCAAAATTGGGCAAAAATTCATTCGTCCACTAAGTTTATATGTAGAACTACGTATGACTTGTATTATGCCCATGATAGGATTTTGAATAAAATACAATATGGTGTTGGGGTTATTGTTTATTTCCACACGATCACAAAAATAACCATCCGCTTCGGCGCACTGTCAACACCTGCCATTGATCTGTCGGTATCTATTATCAAACAATGCCCCATAATCCTGGTGTTATGACGAGTTGAAATCGATCGCAAAATTATGCATTATCCACTTCATATATATCTCGTAGTATATAACGTAGTTCTACATCCAAAGTTTAAAAGGCAGGTTAAGGCATTCTTTGATTGGTTTCCAGAATGAATTGCTTTCATGAAAGCTTTAAGTTACCGTCTCTCTTTCATATATTCCCTATTGTTGATTTTCTAATTACACCGTTTCCTGACGCCCTTGCCTTTATATATTTACTTTAATAATGTCGATGGCAGGGATTTCGCAAAAATAACCTTTAAGTAAAACTGGATTTGTGTCATTTCGCAGTGTTTGAGTTTTGTTCAGCGTCGAATACGCAATGCAAAGCACATTTTGTTTCCTGATATTTGTCATGTAGTGTGACAATGAAACGAAAATTATTTGCTTTTGTGAGTCTCATGAAGGTAATGGAACTGACGCCAAATTAGTAGCTTGACCAATAGATCGTATGATCCTTCAAACACTGATTGGAGTGTATGTATCAGTCTTGACTTTCCTCTGAACACCATACAGGTGCTGTCACATCTTCCACACGTTAACTTGTAGTTCATATACCTTCCTGGTGGACTTCGGGGAAACTGGCCTACATTTCCTTGTAGTCTGGAAGAACCCAAGAAACTTCAAGCAGCCTTTCCCCCTTCGACACATACGGGATTCGAATTCATAAACCTTCTGTCTCTTAAGAGAAACGCATCTAGCCGATATGCTTTTGAACTACATTACCAAATTAGTATAGGGCCAAGGGGGCCTTGATGGAAGAGTGACGGATTAGCACCTGGAGGGTTGCGAGTTCGAATCCAAGAAACACCACCGTGTACAAAAGCGACTGGTGCAAGTTAAATCTATCGTGACCTCAAATGTCCTCACGTTGGCCTAGTGTGGAAGTTTGGAGAATGGTGTTCCAGCTCAGGTGTTGTCCCGTCACCTGACCGTGGTTAAATATTACGTGGTGTTGTCCTCGTATTTTCTCTAAAAGGATTGATCGCGGACCGTCATTAATAGCCCGTGGAGCACACAACGGGCTATTGGTGACTGTGCGGGATCAATCCAGAAAAGAAAGATCAAGGACAACAGCACGTAATTTTGAATCATAGTCAGATTACGATGACACACCTGAGCTGGTACCCCACTCCCCAAACTTCTACATCATGCCAACGATAGGATATTTGAGGCCACGGCAGTTTTAACGTACACCAGCCGTTTTTGTATACGACTGTCTTTGGTTGGATTGGAACTAGTAGCCCCTCCGGTTGCTAATTCGTTCTTCTACCAACCGGCCTAACGTGACTCTTGCCAAGTTTGAATGAAATAGGATTAATATATAACATACATTTTTCAGTCTTTAAAGGTTAATGTGTCTATGCCATGTAGCCATTTATTTGGAGCAATTTGACGAATTATTACCCTTGTGTCATAACTCGCCAAACTGTGCCAAAGATAAGAAAGCAAAACTTTCCATCTTCTAGTCTAAAAGTGCAACATATCATAAAATTACTATCTTAATTCGATCTTCTGCACTAAATAATGAAGGATGAAAAAAGTGACAATAGTTTTAATGAGCATGAGGGTTTCTAATAAATGCAATATAATCGTTACCTAAACTGTTACACACTATCTATTTGTTATTGGTTACACATACACCTATTTCCCTTATCAAAATGGAGTTAAAACTGATTTCTTCATATTCAAGATATCTTTTAAAGGGCATTCGAATACTCTTATTCGAATACATTCGGTACTGCAAATATACATGATGTACCTAATTAAATGCTTGCGTTTTTTTTTAACCCTTTAAGAGTGACAAGATTTTCAAATAGTGTAGCTCTCTCTCTCTCTCTCTCTCTCTCCCTCTCTCTCTCTCTCTCTCTCTCTCTCTCTCTTTATATATATATATATATATATATATATATATATATATATATATATATACTAGCAAAATACCCGACCTTACTCGGTTTGAATTGGTTAACTGTAAATTGAAGAGATAATCAAAATATATAATGACTTACGTTTTTTGTAGAATAACAATTTATTTTAACACCTTTCGCCATCTTTATATTTTCTACAACTTACTTTGGACACAAATCCTACAAATGCATATCCATTCATGTAATACATTTCACATACATCGCACAATTGCTGTATGACAAAGCTACAAAATGACGAAAGGTGATACTAATGTTACTACTATAAAAGACGATTTATAGGAAGATTTGGAATTCCCTTTCTTAAGTTATTTTCATGTTCAACTCAATTAATTAAAATTAAGATTTACGGCGAGTGCTCTCGCACTCATAGTCAACAAAACAATATTTTTTTTTACTTGTGGCACTCTTGCCTCCGGTATGCGACATCGTGAAATTTTGCAATCTTCTCCTGTCATTATTACAACGAATTTTTTAATGTTGGAAAAAGTGCTAGTTCGGATTTTTAAACATTATTATTCTTTGAATAACGTCATTATTCTTTAAATAACGGCATTATTCTTTAAATAACGGCATTATTCTTTCAATAATGGCATAACTACACTTAAAATTTACTGAAAATTTATACTGACTTACCTAACATTTTTAAGTCTAATACTTTGTGGTGCTGTTGCGTGTGATGAGAAGTAAAACAAATTTATTAAAATAATAAATATTTAAAACAGAAAACAGTGAAATAGAACAAAATAAAAGATGTCGGAAAAAATTGTTCTAAAGATATTATTTTGTGATTCATTTTTATCTCTTGGATGCACAGTTGCCACAATTTACAGCTAAAAGTGCACAAAATTTAGAAATGTGAAATTAATTCAGAGCGAAAGAACCAGAAAATATCACTGCTCACGCGATCTTGTTCATTCTCGTTTCGTTGAAAAATATCGTCTGTCTCAAATATTCCGAAATCGTTTTCATTGCGCAAAGAACAAAAATAAGACTCGAAATAAATGTAGTATCAAAGCTGAAATTCCATTAAAAAATAAAATTTTTTGAAGAATAATTACTTTTTTAGCAGTACTGGTAAAGCAATCGAAGTAATCGTTATATTCAATAGACATTCCAATTTTTCCAAAATTACCAAATTATGGTTGATTTAATTATATTAACTCCGGTGTTTTAGCTTGAAACTCATCTAAATATATATCAATAAAGAAATGTTTAACATTGCATTCATTAAACTAATATATAATGTATAAAATAAAATACACTGCAATCAAATATCTGGAATATAATTTAATTGATGCTTACACAAACACACAGACACAAAATCGAGCATAGAACAGAAAGACGGACAGACAGACTTTCGCAACCAATTCCACTCACTAAGTGAAGATAAGTACTCACTGTATGCAAATTTCTATGAAAATATCTTAAACCGCGTGGACGTGTATAGGGCACAACATACAGACAGACGGACAGACAGACAGACACCAAACGAGAAAAAGGTGGATTCGGCATCAGAAGGGTCCAAAACGGATAGAAGACTTGAAATGGGTCGAAAATATTTAATGTACAAACAAACACTCCATTCTTATTTATATAGATATACACACAAACACACACCGCTGTTTGTAAAAAATGCAACACCATGAAGATAGGATACATAGGATGTTGTGCAAAGTAGTAAATTTTCAGAGCCACCACGCATGCGTGGTATGAGCAGCGCCCTCTGAACTGCTAAAAGCGTATAAATAGAGGAATGTAGCGGGACGTTGAAAATAGTGTATGTTTTTTTTTTAGTGGCGAACGTTTAGTGAGACCTAAGTATACCACCACGACGAAATAGGGTCAAATTTCAACAACTTACGAAAAGGGGGTTTGAAAGGGGGAGAATCATCGGCCTTCGTGAAGGAGGATTTTTCTATCGCGCAATAGCAGCTCGTGTGCAGCGCAACAGTTCCACAGTGAGGCGAGTTTGGAAGCAATGGACCGACGAGCACCGGACAGCTCGAAAAACTGGCAGTGGACGACAGAAGGTGACGTCAGCGAGCGATGATAGACACCTGGTCCACATGGCGGTGAATGACCGTACAGCTTCATCCAGGCAGTTGGCAGCACTTTGGTCTTCTGCTACAGGTGTACTGATGTCGGCTTCGCCAATTCGCCGACGTTTGCTGCACCGTAGACTGCGTGAAAGAATTCCTTTATACAGGATCCCCTCACGCCAAACCATCGACGGCTGCGTCTGCAATGGGCTCATGAGCACAGAGCCTGGCGGGCTGATTGGCAACAAGTTGTCTTTTCTGACAAATCCCGCTTTAATTTGTGGAATCATGATGGCCGCATTCGTGTTAGACGCTATGCCGGTGAACGCTGCCTTCCAGAGTGCGTTATCGAACGTCATAATAGCCGAACACCCAGAGTTATGGTCTGGGGTGCGATTTCGTATCATGGACGATCTCAGCTGCTACGAATTGAGGGTAATCTGAATAGCAACAGGTACGTCCGTGAAGTGGTAGAGCCCGAAGTCGTTCCCTTCTTTCAAGGCTTCCCGGGAGCTATCTTTCAAAACGATAATGCACGCCCACATGTGCAAGGAATGTTAGAGACTTCTTTTCAGCCCAACACACGAAACTTCTTCCTTGACCTGCTTATTCGCCGGATATGTTGCCTATTGAGCACATGTGGGATTTGGTAGGTCGGCGTCTCGCTCGTGATCCGCGTCCTACAGCTTCAAAAGACGAACTTTGGGTGCGCATACAAACAACATGGAATTATCTTCCACAAGCAGACAGTAAACATCTGTTTCACTCCATGCCACGTCGTATAGCAGCACTTATTGCAGCGCGTGGTGGCTACACGAGATACCGATTTCGGACACTTAATATTATTTTTTTACTTTGAAAATTAATTCATTTATTTGTACTAATACAATCCGTTTGTGTATTAAATTAAATTTAATTATGATGACTCCTTCGTGGTGTTGCATTTTTTACAAACAGCAGTATATAATCAATTCACAATTGTTGCAAAATAGCTATCTGATTCCTTATAAAATCCGTGTTAGTGCTAGTACTCTCAAAGACAATGCACAAGCACATGTTTGGGCCATATATAACCCCTTTATGACAATATTTAGACAGTATTTACAGTTTTAAAATCAATACAATAATAATTGTGTTTCGGAGTATAACTCCTATACGTTCATTGGATGAAGATATGGAACAGACAACACTCTTGATAGCAACAATTTGTAGAGATAAAACCCTCTGATGTCTCTATCTTTACCCCTGATTGAATTCTTATAGTTGCTTTAAAATTGTAGATATGTTTTATTTATAGTCAATATCAGTTTCAATAAGGATGACACAATATTTAAAAACACCACTTATATCAAGATGTCTGCATAAAATATCTGATACTGCTATAACACATGATATAGCAGTGAAATTGCTTACAATATAAATAAAGGAAAAGGCACAAAACAAATTAAGAAAGAACAAACTTGCTCACATTCACAACGAAATCGAAAGTCAAATTGCCTTTGTGATTGAGAGATCTGACTATTATGGAATCCTATACTTTTACATAAAATTAACTACCACGAGTTGAATTTCGTTGAACACCATTTTTGAAGGAATTCAGTTGATAACAAATATCAATTATGTGTTGTAAATTTATTAATCTACAAACAGAATATCCTGGTGCTGCTCCAGTTGAATTGTTAATTGAGTATGATCATAATAATCTCTTTTCTGTGTCATAAAACCCCCACACATCACTTAAGTGAACGGAAATTAATTTTTAAGAACTCCCTTTTAAATTTGAATGGATTCTACAGTTTACTTTAAACGAAATACATCTGATTGCTTTGTCGATCCATATAGTTCGGTCCACATCCATCTTACTTAAATTTTATTGTAAGACAAATCTAAAACAGGTGATACTAAGATGACAACTGCATAAATCGATTTTGACTTTTGTAAGGATTATAAATGCCCCTTAAAGATGTATTTTATTTAAAATTACAGAGGCTTACAGCTTAGTATTGTTAAAAGTTTTCTATCAATTTTATTAATTTGTAACACTTTTGCATCAGTGATGCGGTATTTTCTAATTTCGCCATCGTTATGAAAGGATATCAAATCATATTGATATCAAATCATATGCATGATCAATTTCTTTTCATGCAAATGCATTTTTCACTTACGAATTTCACATCGCATGTTTTAAAATTAAATGTCTTCAGTACGGACAAAACAAAATTTAATGATTAAAAATTAAAAAAAAATAAACCGGAATATAAATTTTACAGTATTTTAAAAACAGAAAACCCAAGTTCTAAACGAATACTAAAGCAAAGTTCTATAATATAGCAAAATTCCATAATATAGCCTCAACTCGTAACATAAACAACATCGACCTTCTGTTACTTAAGACAAAAACTATCTACTTTTCAAAAGCTTAGTTAGAATATTTTATGACCGTGATATTATTCCAAATTAAGCAATATTTCGTTTTAAATTCCACTTTTTCCATCTGACAAGCAGTTTTAAAGCGATTCATCAAGGCGTTGGTTTTGCCAATTCTGATATTTTATTTTTAAATGATGTCAATACCCTTTAAGCAAGATATTGTTTTTGAGCTATTGTGTGAGTACGGCTTTCAATACAATCCAATGCTATAATTTGAAACTTGAGAAACAAATGTAAGATTTACTGATTTCAATTGTATTGTAATGGAATCCTACGTCAAAATGTTTTTTAGATCGTTGAATTAAAGCATATGGCTACTCGTCTTAGTTTAATGGTACCTGTCTTATCTTAACTTTATCTGTCTTTTTTAAATGCCTTTATTTTAATGTTTCCGTCAATTTAAAGTAAGTTGTTACTGCACTACTTTAAAAAGCTTTGGTAAGTACATCTAATTTATTCTTATGAAATGGAATAATTTCGCATTGAAACAAGGACTTTTGTGGAAAATTGGTCGAAAAATACACATACCACGAAAAAATTAACCCATGCTCTTAGATATATTTTTCACAATATTTAAATAACAATTCCTAATTCGCTAAAATCTATTTCCTAAATAATTTATTTACAAGTAAAACAATTGAACACAAAATACAGCAGTTTAACAAACAGGAATAATTTCGATAATTGAAAATAATGTGATTTCTGAAGAATGAAATATGTGAACCAAAACGTCAGATTTTGACTTAAAAAATGTTGACTACAACACAATTGAAGAGTTTGATAAACATAACAATTTATTTGCAAAAATAACTTAATCATAATGCTTAAAAATGTTCAAATATGACCGCATAATATTTCTCTCTTAACTTACACAAAAGAAATTTTAAAATCAAGCATAATACCGAAAAATTTAGGGATCTGGAAGCTTTCGAATACATTAATGTAACTTTCTGCATCGAAATGTGAGTTAAGCTGTTTATAAAGTTGTATAAGTTGTTTATAAAGTTACATAAGTTGTTTATTTTAATGTGATAAAATTATTGTTGTCCATAGTGTCAACTGTTATTAAGACATTCTAAATTTAAAAAGGAAGAGGACAAAATCAAGTAAATATAGGATACTTAAATCGATTTATATAAACGGTGTATTGATGGAATGATAATGCACAAATGTTAAGTCTCAAATATGTTAACTTTTTTTTTTAATTCTTCGTAAAAAACCTAACCAAGGAACAATCAGAGTTGGTTTGTTTGTTGGATTTTTATGGCACATGGATAAAATTTGGCCAGCTACACCACATACTGCCTAGAAGTACTACCTAGTTTTCAAATAGAAGAAAGTTTCAGACGTATATAAAACATTCAATTGTTTTAGTATAAATTGAGTTATAGTCAAATATAAATTTAATATAGTTGCCAAACTAATGTCAGTCTCTAATATTATAATAACTAAAAGTAAATTTTTGTGTTATGGGTTGATTAACAAGAACTATGTGTGTCAAGCTAATAAGATAGATACAAAATAGGTTTGGTCTCATTATCAAAATTCCGGCATTCTATCAAACGATGTGTCTGATTGATAAAAAACTATTGCATACTGAGTATAAAGAAGCAGGTCCTCCGTGTAGTAAATGTCTATGGGTAAAATATGAGTGTTCACTTTGGAGCATAGTCACTTTAAAGAGGTGTTTTTAGACTGAATTAATTTTATTGAGTCCTTTTATAGAAAATGAATAGTTTACTTATTTTGCGTTACTAAATCCCATGTGGATTATCAGTATGAATTTATGGCAGGTGTTAAAACATTACAAATGTCGTAAACCTGCTTCCTCATTACCACGGATTTCTACATCGGGTCTAAGAATCCTACAAAAAATATATAAAATTCTTTTTCTATAAATGTTAGAAAAAAATTGCTTTCAACACCAAGAAATGAATTTTAATTGTATAGTTGGCTTAGCTTCGATGCTACTTTTAGAATTGGCTTACAAAATTTATTTTTATCAGCACATGTATATATCGATTTTAAAGCTAAAATGATTGCGTAGATTTCTAACAAAAAGACTGCAGCACGTATGGAATTTCTGTAATGGTTATAGTATCGAAAAAGAAGTCACCTTCACACCAACATGTGTTACCTTTTTCAGGTCCCTCAGTAAAAATTGTCATAAAGGATAAAAATTTGTGTCTATGTGGATAAAATAATTGTAAATAAATAGTATCCGGGGGGTTGATGATTTACTGAAGTGAGAAAAGTAGCTAATGATACGTAAATTTTTATCATTTTAAGGTGGAGGTTCGTTTTTACTTGGGAATATTCTCTGACTGTCACCATTTAACAAATTCATTATAATGCGAGTTCTAAAACCAAGCAATGGTATGAATGAAGGTTTAAATGAGTAATACCTTCCAGATTTAGGGTTAGTTATTCTATTATGCAACAGATGTGGCTAAAGGTTAAATTAATCTTAGAATAACGTTTGAGAATTCCTCACTTCGAAGTCTGGCTCGCCTGTTATTATATACAAATTCTAGAAAGAGTGTAGATAGTTAATAAACGTCACACGTGAGCAACTCAACGGATATTGACGACGGTCAGGGATACACCCAAAGTGAAAGATCCAAGTGTAACGTTTCGGATTTTGAACTATTGTCAGATGACGACAGCACCATCTGAATTGGCACTCTACTCTCCAAACTTCTGCGCAATACCATTGCGTGAACATTTGAGGCCACTACATATTTAACGGGTGCAGCTACACTCTACGTTTATGAGCGGTGGCAAAGGCCTTGGCGATTTTTTGGCGCACTTCTAATAGCGAGTTACGATAAACTAAGGCAACCCATCTGTCTTTACGTTTGTTATGGTTTTCATGGCAACCTCTTTAAACGGAAACTCTTTCAATTTTCATTTTGAATATTCTAAAAAGTTCTTCCAAAATCCGTTATAGTCGTTTGATTTCATTCGTTCGTTTGAAATTATTTCTTTGCTCCCATTGGTTTGTTTGATTTTAAAATACCCTTTGATTGCATTGGTCCTTTTAAATTTTTTTCTGTGATAGCATTGGTTCATTTATTTGCATTTCTACAGTTGTGGAATCTTTATTTTTCTATAATATTTTTCACAAAACGATTAAGAGTTTTGTTTTTTTGCCATTTTCGTTTTGATTATTTTTCCCGCAATAGTTCTGACGTTATCAGGTTGTATTATTTCTTGCCTTTTTTTAAACTTTATCTTTAAAACAGCCAACAATATTTAGTGTAATTGATAAATTTCAGGGTATATTCTTACCCAACATTCGCATCTTGAGATGGTTTCATTGAGATGGTTTAACATATCTAGATGAATATGATCTGACATGTACCTGGGGGATGAATATATATGGTGAGGTGAAATTGTGTGTGACTTCTTTAAAACAGTTTTTAGTTAAGCTATGGTAAAAAATACAATTGTAATCGTTCTGAGGGTGGATGGTTGAAAGCTTAACGTCTCGCGTTCTTCACGTTACTTAGGCCCGGTGCACACATCCGGATTTTCAACGTGCGGCACCACAGCCGCAACGCAAGTGCGGTCTGAGATACATTAGATCCAACGGAGTAGTGCACACATGCCTCCTACGCCAATGCGGCGACGCAAGTCCAACTTGTGTGCAATTTGTATCGAAGTTCTCCACGGCGCCGCTGGGAGTCAGGGCAGGATCCGAAGTCAGGGCATGAATGTAAATGGCGCTGTCCTTTGTTAGGGGCAAAAATGGTCCACCCACTGGGTGCCCCTTCACAAGGACCATCACTTCCGGCCTTGTAATGGCCAATGACAAGTTAGTGCCCGCCATTGGAAGTAATGACCATCGTTTCCGGCGTTGTAGTGGCCAAGGAAAACGTCCAGTGCCCGCCATTGGAAAAAAATGTTTCGATTAAAACCTCTGGCTAATATTATAATGTACTTTTTACATTGTTGATCCAAGCTGTTTTCTACACGTCCAAGATTTATTTGATGGTTGAATTTGGATTAGAATACAGCACAGCGAATCGGACATTTTTCTCTAATTATACCACAGTAACATCATCAACTTTCACGTAATTTGGAAATACTTAAATGTCTCAAACCGAGATGTGGGTTTTGGCATAAATGGTGACATCACTTGAATAGAACATCGTGAATGCGAGGTGAAATAAATTTTATTAAATTACTTGTTTGAATAAATATTTACATTTGATACATAGAAATACTTTGAAGATGTGGTTCGAAATGTGCTTCCACGCATCCGTAAATACATTAGTGCCGAGCTAAATTTCGACGTCAAAACTAGTAGAAATTTTCCATTTCAACTACAAATCTTCTAAGTTGCTGACTGATGTTTAAGATTATCTCGTTTCCAATTGTTATGACGTATATTTGGCCATGCAGCGCCAGACGCAATACAGACAACATCAAGTAATGGACATACACACACATGGAAAGTTTTACTGACACTGAAGAGATAAATACATCCAAGTAGGAATCGAATCTGTGCCGTCTTCAACTTGTAGGTTGCTAGAGCAGTGTACATACCCACTGATTCATAACTGCCCTTGCTTTTAAGGTGTAAAATTAAAATGAATTAAAACTATGAAGCTGACTTCAATTAATTTATTCCTAGAGACAATATATGAATGCGCTTGTGCAGAAATAGTCATTTTTTCTTTACTTTGATGATGGAGGACGAGCACGTCAAAACGTTACCAAAAATAATAATCATAGCTTCTATAGGTAAAATAATATTTCATAGAGCACGTGGATTTTTCAAAGATTTAGACATTAGTTATTATTTTCTCAGTGGCAGTGCATATTAGTAAAATGTTGTAAAAAAGTCACTGGAACCACAATGTTTCATATTACATAACTTTTATTGAAATTTCAATAGAACATAGGCCCAACTTTAGCCACAATTTAGCTCGGCACTCTTTTGGGCATACTTCTGATGGGTTTGTGTTAATAACTTATCGTCATTCTGCATTTCATTTAGTTGGGCCAGCGCAAATTTTCCATACCTGATACATGAAATTGCTTAACGGATTTTGCAGAAAACTATGGTGTGTTATCATGCTGAATAGACGTTTCGTTCTTCCCCTTTGTACAATAGTAATGTTGGTAGCAAATAATTGTTTTAAAATTGCCAATTTTGTCTTGATATTCATGATGGTAGTTACAGGAAGCAATGATTAAAGTTCATTCCTGTACACAGCTCCAAATCAATAAGCTACCATTACAGATTTTGAGATAAACAGAACCAGGAAATGCTTACTAAGAATTTTATATACCCTACATAGGATTGCAACCATATGGAACGTATAGGATTGGAACAATATGAAAAGCATAGGATTGGAACAATATGAAACGAATAGGATTGGAACACTATGAAACGGATAGGATTGGAACAATATGAGATGGATAGGATTGGAACAATATGAAACTTAGAGTATTGGAACAATATGAAACGCATAGGATTGGAACAATATGAAACGGATAGGATTGGAAAAACATGAAACGTATAGGATTGGAAGAATATGAAACTTATAGGATTGGAACAATATGAAACGCATAGGATTGGAACAATATGAAACGGATAGGATTGGAAAAACATGAAACGTATAGGATTGGAAGAAAATGAAACTTATAGGATTGGAACAATATGAAACTTATAGGATTGGAACAATATGAAACATATAGGATGGGAACAATATGAAACGAATAGGATTGGAACACTATGAAACGGATAGGATTGGAACAATATGAAACGCATAGGATTGGAACAATATGAAACGGATAGGATTGGAAAAACATGAAACGTATAGGATTGGAAGAATATGAAACTTATAGGATTGGAACAATATGAAACTTATAGGATTGGAACAATATGAAACATATAGGATGGGAACAATATGAAACGAATAGGATTGGAACACTATGAAACGGATAGGATTGGAACAATATGAGATGGATAGGATTGGAACAATATGAAACGTATAGGATTGGAACAATATGAAACTTATAGTATTGGAACAATATGAAACGCATAGGATTGGAACAATATGAAACGGATAGGATTGGAAAAACATGAAACGTATAGGATTGGAAGAATATGAAACTTATAGGATTGGAAGAATATGAAACTAATAGGATTGGAACAATATGAAACTTATAGGATTGGAACAATATGAAACATATAGGATGGGAACAATATGAAACGTATAGAATTGGAATTATATGAAACGTGTAGGATTGGAAAATTATGAAACGTGTAGGATTGGAAGATTATGAAACGTATAGGATTGGAACAATATGAAGCGTAATTTTTCTATTCATAAAATTTGTTTAATTAATCTTGCGACCAATCCTAATGAGCCTTTCATAATCTAGATGTTGTAGCACATTTTAGGAGTTATCAGTCTTCATGCAGCCGTTTGGTCATGGAAATATTCACTACACAATGTCCAAATGCTAAGGATAATACTGAATTCGTATCAAGAAAATGACGTAACCTAGCACGCGAGAAACTCTTCCACAGCCTTGTGGAAAGCTTATCCATTTGTTGTGAGACCTACTTTAGGGAAAGATGCAAGTGAATAAGACGCAAGTAAGACGGATTCCCTATTAGGTTGCTTTTAACAGATCAAAACATGTTTTTTTCAAAATAACTAAAACGACAATGTACACCTAAGCAAGATGTAAAAGTTAGTTAAAAGCTCTAAGTTTTCACCTCCGTATAGGTTTTTAGTTGTTTTTAGATTAGTTTGCGTGTTCGAATACAAAGTCATTCGTGTACAGGGGGCCTGGTACACGTTTAATCTGTCATGGCCTCAAATGTCCTCAAGTTGGCGTGGTGTGGAAGTTTGGAGAGGTGGCTCATGTGTAACTTCGTCATCTGACTCTAGTTCAAAATTACGTGGTATTGTACTCGGATATTTCCCTTCGGGTTTGATTCCGGACCATCGCCAATAGCCCGTTGTGTTGCTTAAGTGCGACATTTATTAAAATACCGACATTTCTATGGAAGAGTTCTAACCCGCATTCACTAAATATATAGTCACAGCTGTTATCTTAAAATTTGCGTCTCTTTTCACAAGCTGAGAAATAAATGTTTTTTTTTTTTGTGATATAGATTTATTTTTGGTATTCAAGTCACAACCAGTTTATTTGTAAGCAACTGCCTTATGGTGAATTTGAAAAACGTTTGATTTGAATACATTTTTATCATTCTTTACTATTTTTAAAAAAGAAGGAAAAATTAAGTTTTTGAATAGAATTAACTGTGGAGTAGAGCCTAAAATTTGTCGAAAATATGCAGTACAGCCAGGTCAGATAGAATAGCAGTGCTTAGTTTTTAGATGTCTCTGATTTTAAATAAAGGCTTTCATTTGAACTTTGCCAATAGAAAAGTTACATTTGATTGCATAGTTTAAAATCTGATCTATGCACTGCATTTTTGGGTTACGTAAGTCTTATTAGTTTATCTTAAATTAAAGTAATCTATTCACTAACATAGCTCATTATAAATTATAGTTTTCTATCTATAGATTTCCCTGATATAGCTTCAAAATTGACAAGATTTTGCCGCTTAATTTAAATATGCTTAATTTGAGCGACAGAGCTGCACTGCTTTTCTAAGGTGGTCTCGGGGAATATCTTTAAGGGGTCTTTTATATATAATAACCCATCTAGTCTCTAAGAGTCCTCAATTTTTTTGAGGACTCTTAGACATCAGAGTATCAAATGAGACTTAACTCCAATATGGGTTACCGACATTACGAAACGTTTACGTAAACAGAATTCCCCATAACGTAAAAGATAGTAAAGGAGAGAAAAGGGGAAAAATTTTGTGTGATGCAAAACAGATATTTTGAGCTATGAAATGCACACGCAGGTGATGCTCTAAGAAAATTCTTTCTATGAGGTTAAAGAGGGAATTAAAGTGCCGTAATAAAAAAAAATGAATTTAAACAGCTTCCTTGACTTCAAACTCCCTGGAGGCCACATATTGCATGAATTGTATGATTTTTCTTTGTAACAAAGGATGAACAGCCAGGCGTCGTAGTACTGAGTTGCTGGTTCCTTGATGTGTAGATGAGATGTGATAGGGCAGGTGGTAACATAGTGGTCCAGGTCTTCTTCCATGCCACATAAAATGGGACAATATTATGAACCTATGCTATAAAATTAACCCTAAAATAAAGTATTCACCTTAGATTACACCCTTAAAGCGTTCTAGAATAACTCGCCGTTTACTTTTCTTTTTACCTGCTAGTCATGTTGTCTCAATACTATACTCAACTGATTTCCATTGCATTTTTACACCACTTTAACCACTCGCGGCCTTTCCCATCTCACTAACAAGACTTCAAACTGACTCGCTCGATCAAATTGTTTGTTTATTTTTTTTTTGTTTTCAGGAGAATTACACAGCTTTTACTATGGAATGACGATCATTTTAGAACCCTCTCCTATTTTTAATCCATAATCTTTTTTAATATGTTCTCATTAATCCAATTACCTTTATCTAAACCAAAGGTGTCCACTGTTCGACCTTCGGCCATGGATAGCTAAGAAAATAATTGCTCATCATGTACATACCCTTCAGAGTAGTTAGTAAATCAACCCACAAAACCATACGCTTTTAATATTATGTGATTGTTAAGCGATATTTTTCATGATTCAAACAGCTATCTTCTCAGAGAGTAATATATTTTGCTTCACAATCGCGTCTTATTCCTTTGGGCTGTATGTACATTTGTGAACAATTATTTCTATTCTTAGGCTATTATTATTTCTATTCCGTTCTGACGAACACCTTAGGATTGCAACCATTTGTATCGTGATAGGGATTGATGCATTAATTTCTCAAGTACAAGGTCAGGTATTCCCCTAGTTTATAGTCTATGCCATCATTTCCTTAATTTTATAATAAAAACATTAAAAATAAATGAATATTTTTGTTATGTATAGACACTACCCTACAATAATGGACTAGACGCCAGCGGATTTGCAAAAAATCCGACTATTTGTTTGGGGGTGTTTTTCATCGTATGGCTTGGGACCTTTGCATGTTGTTTCTGGTAAATTGAACGCTGATGCTTACATGAACATTTTGGACCATCAGGTTCTTCCTACGCTCTGGCTATTTTATGCAATGGACGAATGTTACATCCAGGATGACAACGTTTTATATCATGTTTCATCCTCTGTCAAGCAGTGGTATCAAGATATGGATGTAAAACGTCTTCCTTGGCCTGTTCAGATTCCTGATCTCAACCCGATAGAACATTTGTAGGACGAATTAGAGCGACGCTTACGGATCAGGGAACCTCGTTCGAAATCTACAGCTGAGCTGGCGATATTCTTGCAGCAGGAATGGACACAAATACCCATAGCTGTGTATCAAAACCTTGCTGAAAGTTTGCCCAGAAGGGTTGCTAGTGTCATTGCAGCACGTGGGGGAACATCCTCCTATTAAATTATGTATTCGTTCCCTTATACAATCACAACTTGTTGTCCGGTCTATTATTGTAGGGTAGTGTGCATTAACTGACAAAAATATTTTATTTGGGGCCCCTAAACAGTTCCTAAATCGATGATGTACTGGGAAGTCGATGGGTTTGACACCTTTCTTGATCTAAATCCTTTCTTGAGGATTCTTGAGGATTTAATTTTCACTGTTCATTCTTTCACGTTCTTATAAGGTGGATGGTAGACTTGCATTACATCTCACACATACAATACTGTACCATTTTGTTTCTCACGTTTTCAAACACATCTTTAAATACTGAAGAATTAAATAAAATTATGTTTCCCTGTAATTATCTTTACCTCAATGAAATCACAACACTCAACACGCTACTGTTAATCTACGACTATAACTGTTCCCGAAATCCAGTCTAGAGCTTCTTTATTTTGAAGAGGAGTGATTCTTAGTATGACTTAATTTATTTTATGTAAGAATGTTGACGTTGGAAAGAAGTAGCTTACGTGAAAGACAACAAGTAAAATCATAACCAAAATATTCAAAATGCATCATAAAACACACTTATGTGTCTTCAAGCATATATGGCAGATAGGATAAGGTCCGTTTTTATGGAAGACAAGAACAGATGTTGTTTTAAGAGTACTTCTCGTGGCAAATATATACTAGATTAGATCCAATGAAATCTGGCATCAAACAACTGCCAATACAAACTTGTACTCGATTATAACTTTGATTTGTACTATTATGACGTTTATATACCTTAGAAGACTTAATATACCTAAACTTTTTGCCTAGTCTTAACATTTCAATGAGGAGGAATGTCAGTTTCCCCCTCCGCATCTGTAGTTTAAAATACCAATCAGTTAATAGCATAAAATTGTGAAATTATATATATAAAGCAAGTAAAATTATTCACAATAACAGTTGTATGTTGATTATAGGAACTAATCGGGAAAGATATATGTTTTCATAAAACGAATTTTTCAGGTGATTGAACATTAGAAGTCCATGTACATATATTTAATTTTTTGAAAAATATTTTTGTTTACAAGTTAATTTATTTTATTACATACATACATTCTACATGTATTCCACAAATTGTTAATTTTTTTTTTTTACTTTTGAGCACCTATGCGTTTATGTGCCGCTAAATCTACGATTTTTTTAAAAAGTTCAATTGTATCGCATTTCTTTTTTTCTAGGCTTCAAACTATAGCAGGGCTTTGTCTAAATGTCGTGTAAAACTATTCAAATTTGATTCATCACCTTCTACAGGCTCATCATCTGTCCTGCAGATTGCTGTGATCACAAATAATACAATCATATGTTAACCGCATTTAAAGCCACCGTTGTTCGGATAAACAAAATTTCGATAATTCACCATTTTAATGCACTATTAAAACATTACTCATAGGTTTCTGGATTGATATTAAGTAATAACACTTAACACTTTAAGCTTCCCTACCCTGTGTTTAAAAAAAAATTACGATAGGTATGAATAAAGAAACAGCTAAACCAAGAAGGATGTTTTAAAGATTTATGCTTTTATGTTTTTAATTACAAATTTCTAACACAAACATTTGCATCGGAAAATAAATGTTTTTCTATCACTACATTAGCTACATTTAGTTCACTAAGTTCTTTAAAAAGTTGCAATAATATGATTACAATTTTAAGGCGTATTTGAACGATTTTACTGTCTCGTTCCTTTATAATGTGCTCCATTTGACGAATTTTAAGAATTTATTAAGTACAGCAAACTATTTATCATTCAGGATTCATTTACAACTTTCCGAGATTGGTGCTGTATTGTAAAATTTGGTGGTATAAAGCATGTTTAAGTGCAGTTTGCATTTGTTCAATTTCGAGTCATAAAACTCATACCACCATATTTGTTGGATAATGTTTCATAGAATCTTTTGGAGCTGCTTTCACGAGCATTCATGCAGAAAGCGGAAGTCACTTAATGTAGGTGGTAGTTTGCCACAGCTTGGCAAGGCTCACATTTTGCCAAACTGTGTCAAACCTAAGACATAATAAAAATGAAAAATTTCGTTAAATGGGAAAATAGAATTGAGGAACTGAGTGGTGATAAATGTTATATTTTTGTGAATTAGAAACACATTCAAAGAAAATTTTGTACTTCAATTTAAAATATTAAGGGATGCAGATTAGACATAAACATCGTAGTTGACATTCAAGCAGAAACTGATATTACAAATTAAACATTGGGTCCATTGGAACCCCAGTCGACAAAGTAACGGATTGGCTACCGGACGGTTGTGAGTTCAAAAGTAGGCTCGACCAAAGACCGTCGTGTACACGGCGGCAGGTGCACGATAAATCTGTCTTAATATCAAATGCCCTCAAGTTTGCTTGGTGTGTATGCTTGTAGAGTGGGACTCTAGCTCAGTCGACATCTGACTGGGGTGTTGTCCTAGGATATTCCGTTTGGGGATTGATCCCGGACCGTTCCTAAAGCTCATTACGTTGCGACGTTAATTAACTACCTATTTACTAATTTAAAACTTAGTTGAAAATGCGCGTCAGACAACGTTAAACACTAATTACGTTTTATACAATTTCGACCGTTGTGTTAGACTTGGAATTGAACTTCACAACATGGATGAATCTAGAAAAAGATCATTTTGGTGTATCCAGGAGATCCACCCGGTGTTTACTAAATACAGTAAACACTATGGGAAAAGATCACTAGAATACCTACCGACCGTTGATCCCGGACTGTTCCTAAAGCTCATTACGATGCGACGTTAATTAACTACCTAGTTACCAAATTAAAACTTAATTGAAAATGCGCGTCAGACAACGTTAAACACTAATTACGTTTTATACAATTTCGACCGTTGTGTTAGACTTGGAATTGAACTTCACAACAGGGATGAATCTAGAAAAAGATCATTTTGGTGTATCCAGGAGATCCACCCGGTGTTTACTAAATACAGTAAACACTATGGGAAAAGATCACTAGAATACCTACCGACCGTTGATCCCGGACCGTTCCTAAAGCTCATAACGATGCGACGTTAATTAACTACCTAGTTACCAAATTAAAACTTAATTGAAAATGCGCGTCAGACAACGTTAAACACTAATTACGTTTTATACAATTTCGACCGTTGTGTTAGACTTGGAATTGAACTTCACAACAGGGATGAATCTAGAAAAAGATCATTTTGGTGTATCCAGGAGATCCACCCGGTGTTTAGTAAATACAGTAAACACTATGGAAAAAGATCACTAGAATACCTCGGATCCTTGAAGGACCATCTAATGAGATGTGCCCCTAACACAAAAAGATGTGCCCCTGAGATTCATTTAATCCTTTGACAACGGCTATAGATATAAATGGCGCGTCTGTTATAACTTTTAGGGTACAACTGCTATAACGGCCGTAGTCTAAATTCTTTTTTGGCAAGAACATGGTAAAACTGCTGTACCGGCCTCAATCTAAAGTTTAACTGTCCTAATGTAAAGTTTAACTTCATCTTTAAAGAAAGGTTCACAGGATGCGAATCGTCTGGCATGTACCGGGTCTTTTTCTCAACTCCCATCCATCCGACACTCCAGGAGTTTAGTGCCTGTAAAGGCACTAAAAGATATCCAGATCTTCTTGAATTCTCCATCTCTCAATCTTTCTTTGTGTTGACGTTTTCGTAATTTTGTGTGTGTTTATTATGCATATATTTGGACATTTTGAAATTTCTGTGATTTTCCACACTTTAAAGTCTGATATATAAACAAGAAATTAATATTTGAATTTTATTTTTATTATTTACTAGCAGAAATACCCGGCTTTGCTCGGGTTGAATTAATAATATGTTAATTAAAAAGTCATCATCAATTATTTTTCATAAAAAATATAATAGCATCATTTAAGTGTTCGGAAAAAAAATTTTCATATCCATTTTAACTCCTCCAACGCTTCTACAATATACTTCGGACGGAATTTATACATGCATGTTGTATTCATCCATATAATCCATTGCATTTTATTCGCACTTCTTCTGAAAGTTTTTTTTTCTAATATAACTTGACAATTGTCGAAAACTGAAGTTGATATCAGTTTTCACTAGAAGTTGATATCAGACTACAACTATTCCCGTGCATTAATTTTCAGTAAAAATAGCGAATTTTTGGCGGATAGTTTTGCACTTATATTTTTTATGAATATGTTTTACTTGTGCAATTATTGCATCTAGAATATGCGATATTTTCGAATTTCTTCATCAATATGAGGGGATGGTAAATTAAACTGTTACGGCATTCATAACTAATTCAGTTTGTAGTGGGAGCAATTTTCCTTGAAAATTCCATTCACCGGTAAGTGGAATAACGGAACTTCTGTTAGATATATAAAGCAGAGTTGACGTCTGTCTGTTCTCTGTACAAATCCACCTTTTGACCAATCTACACCAGATTTGGTACACTTATATTTTTAAACTGATAGGCTACATATTAACCCGCGTTCTATTCGTCCAACAGGGCTAAAACTTTACTGCATTCGTGACTAATTTAGTTTGAAAAAAAAAAGCACATTTTCCTGAAAATTCCATTTAGCGGCATGTGAAATACCGGAGCTTGTGATATAAATAAATGTCATCAGTGTAGACAGATTAAACTTAGTCAATAACAATTTTTTAATAAACAGAAGGTTGATTTTACAACGCTTTTACAAAAAGATAAGCGCGGCATTCAACGAATGATTCAAATGTATCTAAGTTGGATGAGAACAGTTTCACAAAGTTGAGTAAGTAACTTCGCCTTTCTGTCACTAAAGGTATCCGAACACGTTGTAGGCCCTTTTTTTAAAATGTAGTATAGAAACATTTTAATGATATTTTTATGTTTACTGCTATTAAAAAATAGCATTGGGCTATAAATATTTAAAGTGTATATTAATAATTTTGTAAAACTGATAAATATGTATGAAAATTTAAGGAAATTTGTCAAAAACTTCAAATGTGCTACAGGAAAATCTATTCAACCAATTTGAAAAATAAACTACATGCATTTGTCTAGTGAATGAACTACAATCGAAAGGATATTTAAAAAATAAAAATTCGACAAGCGATCGAAAAATGAATGCAAGATTTTTGATAGTTTTACAGTCAGATTTCTTAAATAAATGGCCATAATTTGAAAACGCTTCAACTCATAATAATTATTATAGTTCATTCACTAGACAACATTATAAAGAACAAGTTAACAAAGTTTTACAAGAATCCATCAATAACTTTTTGTGTTATAGCATTTTAAATGAATAAATAATGCAAAAATATTAATTTAGAGCAAAAGCAGTTTGAAGTGTATCGTTTGCTCTCTCTCTCTTGCTTTTACTGTTTGTGTAAACAATTTTGTTCTTCACTTCTCTTTAAAAATGTTCACACTATTTCCAAAATATAAACCATTTAAAATTTTGAAAAACCTTTCTAAAATTATATTTGCAAAAAAAATGTAAATTTTAAATTTAAATTTTGAAGGTTTTTGGTCTTTTCATGGCAATTTGCAATGGTCTCCAAACCAACTTACTGTTTTCCCGCCTTGATTAAAATCGTAATATCTCTTCAACTAATTACCTTAGAGAAAAATCATATATACTTTGAAAAGTCAAATAAGATCAAAAATGACATTTTCAACGTGTTCGAATACTTGAAGACAAAAAATTTCTATGTTTCAAAATTACTAACTGTGATATTATTCCAATATCAACAAAGTCTTGTTTAAAATTCCCTTTTTTCTAACAGCCATACATACAGTTTTAAATTGAACCCTGATGGTACTTTTTTAAATTCAGAAATTCGGTTTTTAAATGGAAAGCAGGTACCTATTTAGAATGATAGCTGTAGTAACTTGACTATGAAGTATAGCTTCCAGTAACACCCTTCAAACACAAAAAAAAAATTTAATTTAATTTATTTTAATCGTCTTTCAGTGAAAAGCTATATCTATTTTGAAATATACGAGGGTTGTAAATAAAGTAATGGCAACATGCCTAGAAAACATTTTTTAACGAATATACAAGCAAAATTACATTACATTCCTTCAAAATAATCGCCAGCAAAGTCTTGTACCTTTTGCCAGATGTCGGGAAGCCGTAGGATACCGTTAACAAGGTATTTTCTGTTGATATCAGTGACGGAGCGCCCTACTGCTCGGATTACAGATGGCACGTCAGGAAATCGGATGCCTCGAAGGAGTTCTTTTAACGTAGGAAAAAGGTCGTAGTCATAAGAACTCATATCATGTGAGTACGGAGGGTGTTCCAACACCTCCCAAGACCACCGTCGCAAAAGATAATTTACAGCTTGTGCAACATGACAACGAGCATTGTCATTGCGGTATATGTCGAGGTGGATACCTGCCAGTGCATACCGGTGCCATTTCTGTACGTCCGTGAGTCGATGTGGAACCCAGCGGGAAGCAATTTTCCTCACGTTAAGACCTTTTTGCAAAATCTGCCACACCATTTGATGACTGAGCCCAACTTCAACGGATGAATCCCGGACAGTCCATCGACGGTCTATGGAAATTAGACCACTCACTATGTCAACGTGATGTTGATGAATGGATGGCCGACCTGGGTGGTGCAAATCCGCAGTGCACTAAAGCCCGATATGCACTAAACGCTTTGACCCATCGTGCAACCGTCCTATACGGTAACACATTTACGCCACAGACTTCAGATGATCCTTATTACATTGCGATGCATTTTTGCCACGAGAAACCTCGATTTTAATCTACGACCGCTTATCACTTTTTGTAAACATTATTTAGAGCGGTAAAAACGAAACTGTCCACTTCAACGCCATGCAGCAACTACCCCTTCAACTGGATCGACGGTTTTATGTACTCTACATATCGCCAAAAGTGTTACCTCACTGCTCCGATATCATATTTACGTATGCTTGATGTTCTGTGACTTTCTGGGCTAAGTTGCCACTACTTTATTTCCAACCCTCGTATTTGAACTACAACGTAGGACTACCCGTTTCAATTTCACGCAACCCATATTATTTTAAAGTTATTTTTTTTAATTTACTTGTTATTTTAAAATAAGATATTACACTCTTTAAAAATATCTTGATGAGTATATTTTATTTATTTTATGATACAGCAATCTTCACACTATTACGTATTAAACCAAAGATTTAAAGAAAGTTGGTAGAAATATACATATACCAACAAGGAATTACCCATTAATAGTGGTATTTTGCAGGAAATAAAAAAATCATTAAAATCTAAGTCCTGAATAATATTATCTGCAGTAGGTAATATACCGGAACACATAATGCAAACAGAAACAAAATTTTAATCCTTGAAAAAAATGCAGAATTCTGAAAAGAAATCTGTTCTAACGTGTTAAATTTCGACTTCCTGAATATATTCTGAAACAGAACAATTCTACAAAAGAAAATATTGATAAAAACAATAATGATTTATTAGAAAAAATAACACATATTTATAATACTCTGGAATCCTCAAATATGGCCGCAACATGTCGGTGTCAACTCAAATACCCAAACAAAGAATTCTAAATTAAATTAAACGTTATTTCTGACGTTGCCACATATCAAAAAGCAAAATCATATTTAATAAGTACTTTTCAAAAACACATTGCAAACACTTAAAGAGTTCTATATAGAATAAAGCACATAAAAAACTTTAATTATATACTTATTTAAAGTTAATTAATATTATATTTAAGTATCTTATTAATTTTATACTTGACTTACACTTTTTTGAATGGTGTTTTATACCTCAAATTCTTCTCGAACCATGCCAAATTCTGGTTGATTAAAAAAAAGGAGTATTATCGTTCAATTGTCTTAGCGTGAAACTTGTGACAGAAGCAGTCAAAGGGACCTTAATTTATTCATATATTTTTGTTTGTAGTCATAGTCATAGTCATAGTCATATAGAGTGGGGAGGTCAGGAAAGCCCTAGGTGCTGATTCCACTAGGGAATATTGCACCAAACCCCATTGTTTTTCGATATTCCTGTCAGAGAAAGCCAGATTCCTTGAGAAAGGCCAAAAGGCTTTTGACAGGTTCTTCGTGAATTGTATCAAGTTCTGTTCCAAGACCTAGACTTGAGTGCCTTATGTGAAGCAGAGCTTCGCATTCAAAAAGTATGTGGTGGGCAGTTTCCTCCACCATATTGCATTTTCTGCATAGAGGTTCTTCTTTAAAGATTCCCATCCTATGAAGGTGTTTTCTTAGGTGATAGTGGCCTGTGAGAAATCCAACTATCACCCTCATCTTACCCCTGCTAAGACGAAGGATCTGAGAAGATGTTTTCATAGAAGGTTCTTGAATCATAAGCCTTGCATGTTTTTGATCGGTGGTTTGCTTCCACTTTTTTGTAGTTTCTTTAAGCATTCTTTCTCCTATCACCCTTTTTGCGGTAGTCTTAGAGATCCCGCAAAAAGGCTCAGGGCTTAAAGGTAGGTCTGCAGTCCCCAGTTTGGCTAACTTATCTGCATTTTCGTTTCCTTCTACACCAGTATGCCCTGGTACCCAAGTAAGAAAGATCCTATTATGGGTCCCCAAGTCATGTAGAAGGTTCCTACATTCCCAAACAAGTTTGGAGCTTATTTGGAATGAGTTTATTGCCTTTAAGGCTGCTTGACTGTCACTGAATATGTAGATTTTCCTATTTGAGTAGGATCTTCTAAAACATTCTTGTAGACAGTAGATGATAGCAAGCAGTTCCGCTTGAAATACTGTGGCATGTTTTCCTAATTTTCGGGAAATCCTTGCCTTAGGTCTGATCCCACATATTCCAGCACCTGCCTTTTCGTTTTGTCTGGAGCCATCTGTGTACCACACAATGTCTCCATTTGTGAGCTTGTTGTTTGTACATAGACAAAAAAATTTTATCTCTTATTCTAAAAATATAGTTAATTAAGCCAATTTTATATTTTAGGACGGATTTGCGACCGTTTTTCAATTCTTTAGCAAAATACTTTAGTTTTGATCAAGGTTTTATTTTAGTTCTTGTTGAAACAATCTCAAATCTCCATTTTTTTCTTTCTGGTCTAAGTCGCGAATTATAAACCAGAATGACGTCATCATCTGACCATGGTTCAAAACTAAGAGGTGTTCTCAAAATTTCCCCTTCGGTATCGGTCCCAGATCGTCGCCAATAGCCGCTGTGTTTCTCCAGCTAGATCAAAAATTAAAATACCAATGAACTAAAGGCCAAGCTAAACAGCTAGCTCAAGTCCATGAGTAAGCACAGTTCATCACTGGATCAAGACTTTCCTGGAGTACATATATTGTCAGACTAACAAAGGCCAGAAAATTACTTGGAAAGGCAGACTACTGGTCTTCTTAGAATATTAGAAAAAGTCCATAAGTACAAACAGTTCAACTCTGAATCAATATTTCCATAGAGTACCCCTAATGTCAGACTAACAAATGCCATAAAATGAATTGGAAAGACAGACAACTGGTCTTCTTAGAATATTTAAAAAAAAAAATTGAACACGTCTTCCTTTAGAATTTTATAGTTTTACGGAGATTGATTTAACTGGACATGATCAAATTTATTCTATGAAGAATTTATTTGTAAAGATAGACTAAATTTTCGAATCAAATAAAGAGATTTCTAAATTGCGACTGCTCTGAAACAAGCTTTGAGGTCCTCAAATTTTATACTGATTAGAATTAGTACTGCAATAGAAAATTTTTGCCAATCGTGATTTTATCAGTATAATTTTCAAGCCTTGTTTTCATATTTTCATTCAAGATTAAAGGTTATTTATATTTTGAGGTAAACAAAATCCAGGTTCTGGTAATACATTTTCAGAACATTAAATTTTCTGAAAATATAGAGTTCTCTTAATGATGCACACAAACATATAAACACATAAACATGGAGAAAGATTAGCTGATGCTGAGTAGCTTATTCACTGTGTGTTACTATAAATATTCAAAGTATATGAAAAATGATTGAAATATATTCCGCCTTTTGGACGAAGTACTGGCACACACGTAAAGACAATCACGAAATGAGGAAAACATTTGTTTCGCCTTACAACGGATACATAATTGAAAATGAATGAACAAATTCAATGTAAAAACACACTTAATTTATGTGTAGATAGATAAAGAGATGGAATTCAATGAGTCCCTTTTTGAATTTTCGACACTTTTTAACCTATCGAGATTTAATAAATTAATTACTGACCAAATTTATGTGCATGAATTTCTGTACCTAAATAAATCAACACGTCAAATTATATTATGTTTCCTAAATTGTTTGAAAGAAGTACAATACCATCGAAATTATTTGAAATGTTCTGTGTGGTAGTGGTACACTATTGCATTAAAGGGATACTAGAATATTTTGAAATATATGTTTGCTTGAATTAATAATAATATATTGGCAAATAAGTAAAAGTTTAAGACACAATAAATACATTATTCTCATGCAAAGAAATCTAACAGAAAATTAATTTAGTATAATTCGTGTATATCGCGATTTGGTATTTTTGAAAGTCGTTAGATAATTTACTAAATATATTTTTTCAAAATTACAGTGGTTTATCCAGTAAGCCGGACCCTACAATAGCGTCGGATCTAGACCTCGTTTCCATAACAACCAAACTAGGTTTCCACAAAAACTATCTCAGGCTATTTTATTTTTTCGAAACCCAATTTACACTTTTGATTAAAACCTAAATATTCTTTAAATATTTTTTTAGCAAAAATGCTTCAAAATAGCACTTTATTTATGAAATCTTACCAATGTATGAACTTTTTTCTTTCAGTTTAGTTTATTCTTTTATGTGAATGCTTCTTTAAAAAATATTCCAAAACATGTTTGATTTGGAAAATTGTTGATCTTTGTTGATAATCTGAAATATTATTTGAACGAAAAAGTACATAATAAATTTTTTTATTGACATAATCAGTTACATTATTCATTTTTGAACAAATTATACAATTTGAAAAAGGAATAGAAAAGAAGTACTGTTTATGTAGAAGTCTCGTCGAAGCTCATTCAGTAGTAAGTCAATCACACAGACTACCAAGTGATAGTGGACTGTATGAATTTTATTGTTGAATCATGAATTCAATTACCAATACACAATTATTCCCTGTGAAGAATATAACACAGAAGGGTATTGAACCCCAAGGCAAAATCTCTCACTCTGCTGTCTCCCCACGCACTCAGAATACGAATACAAAAAGAGGGAAGTTGGCGCCTAAAAAACTAAGATATTACCTGACCTTGTTCTGAATGCAAAAAAAGATCATAGTTCAGCTACTGTTACTCGCTTATACATATTACTGTGTGATCCATCTAGAACAATTTTAGCATAACAAACGAACAATAAAATAAACAACTGGATATATTGGAATGAAATACTTTGATAAAATAAGCAACTTAAGGGGGTCCGGGAGACATTGAAATTTTTTTTATTAATTAATTTAGAATTTAGAATTTTTTTGTACTGACTACCATCTAACTAATAAACTAAATCACACCACAAAATTTTTCCAAAAGTTTTTAAAAAATTTTAAATTAAAATTTTTTGAAAAAAAGAGGGGTCATTTTAAATTGCTAAAATTCAAAATATTCTTGATCAATTTTCAAAATTCTTGTAGTAAATTATTCACAAATTTATAAACTTTAATTTTGATTCAGCAATTTAAAAAATATTAATTTAATAAAAAAAACATATTTAAATGAAAATTTTTTGAAAATTTTAAGGTACTTTTTTTTAAAAAAGTCATATTTTTAAAAGTAAATATTTATTTTAAATTTGCTGAATCAGAATTAAAGTATAATGTTTGAAAAAGATATATTCCAAATTTCAACCCTTAAACTTTATCGCTTTTCAACTTATAGCACAACGACTTATAGAAATAAAAAAAATTTCGAAAATTTGATGATTTTTGTGTCTTGCACCCCTTTAACAAGAAACTCTATTTGCCTTCCAAAGAGTAAAATTCATTGTTTAGCATTCATAAATTTTCTTTTATAACAGAAAGATATTTCTGAAATTTTGTCTGATGGTATACATTGTATTTTGAAATTATAATAAATATTTTATGTTTTCAAAATTTTTGAAAATATAAAAAAATTATTTGAATATATTTTTTTTTAAATGAGAAAATGTCAAAATTTCGACTTATGACAAAATGGATATATTTCAAAATAATTTTTTGTAATTAATAATTTTAATAATTCGTACTATAAATTGTCTTAGTGATTTTTGTTTAAAACAATTAGAAAAAATTAAAAAAATTATTTTGTTCAATAACTTTATAAAACCCATGCTATAAAGTTCGGAAAATTAAAGAAAAAACTAATGCACACACACACACACATATATATATATATATATATATAAATTGAGGTATCATTTTTTTAATCACAAAGATCTATGTTATTGTTTAAGACAGTAAAAATAACTGGACTTTTTTTCATATTTCGAGATACGAGTTGTATTAATTATGTCTATGTTTTTACCACTTCTCTAATTTCGTCTTTAAAGTCGTACAAATATGAAATATATATTATTTAATAATATACCACACATAGATATTACATGACAAGAGAGAGAGAGAGAGAGAGAGAGAGAGAGAGAGAGAGAGAGAGAGAGAGAGAGAGAGAGAGAGAGAGAGAGAGAGAGAGAGAGAGAGAGAGTACCGTGAGAAAATTCTAATACTCTTAAGGGTGCCACGACTTGGATATGTTTTGGAACCCCTGCCTTAGGAGAAAGATCCGAGGATTCCACATAATTTTGAACCACATTCAGATGACGTTTGGTCTGTAAAGAGAGGATCTCTATGGAAATCTTGATTCAGAGTTGAACTGTTTGAGCGTGTACGAACTCAAGAGATTTGGTCTAGCTGTTTAGCTAGACTTTAAGATAGTTGGATTTACATCGCATTAGGAGCAACAAAACGAACGACTATTGACGACGGTTGAAGAGAAAGATATAAGTACAACATCACATAATTTTGAACCATGGTCATACGACGAGATCAACACCTGAGCTGGCACCACACTCCCCAAATTCCACCATCACACAGACGTGAGGACATTTAAGGCCACGACAGACCTAATGCGCACCAGCCCACGCGTACACGACGGTCTTTAGTTGGATCAAACATGCAATTCACACCCCCTTCGGTTGCTAATCCGCGACACTATCAACTGGGCACCGCGGTTCTACTAGACATTAATAAGTAACAACAAGCAAATGTCTTATTTACTTTTTCAGGCGTCCTTATTTTAAAGGGGTCATTGCAAAACGACAGGTTAAAATAATTTTCACAAGACAAATAAAAATGTGCTATTTCCTTAAGTAAATGTGTTGACATTCAGCTTTTTACGATGTAATAATCTGTTGAAGATGTCAAAGCTCTTAAAATGTCTTAAGATGCAAAACTTACAATTATCTCTTTTAAAATGACCAACTCGTAGTTGATTTCGACTCCCAAGTCTGTTCTAACAAGTCAGTTTCTCATTGTTGGAGAGTAATTGATAAAAAAGCTTAGAATGGATATTTTAACTATCTATCTTCGATATAATTTGCACAAGTGGGATTATAAACTAATTTTCAAGGAAACATGTAGTGAAGCATTTTTTCATAATGTTCTGAGAACTTTTATCACGCCCGCATCTAGTAATTTTCAGTTTGATAGATAATTTATTATTATATTTAATTATATCTGTTTGTTCTACATTATAATTTTTTTTAATGATTTAAAAACATAGTTTCCTTAAAATTATCGATCCTAATGAAAGGACATTCAGTTTCTAAGTAAATTTACTTATGTACATTCTTCTCACAAAAACATAATAAACTACCGAATTTCTTAAAAAGCAAATTTAAGGGAATGTTTACAGATATGTAACATTGAATAACAATTCTAGTATTTATTCTAGAATTAATATTGAAAGTTTACCAATACGTTATTCACACATTCGCTGTAAAAAAGCACTTAGTTATAATTTGGAAAAAAATCTCCTACAATTTCCTTGAAGTATTCTTAGAGAATATTTTTATTCTCGGAAAAATTGTTTGTTAGTTTCGTATATTACTCAATTAATTGTTTTACGCGTAATTATTAAACTTAGATTAACGCAGTTTTAGATTCTTTGAGAAAATAAGTATCGTCGAGATATTGATTCAGTTACTTGAAATTCGTTCCACAGAACGCAGTTTACCAATCGGGGTTAACAGACGTTTCCACACAAGCATGCCTTTCTCCCTCCTCGAGTGTGTGCCGATAGCTCTGAATCATAATTCTGTAGTCAAGTGTTGACCAGCTCATTTTTATTAAATTACTAGCAGATATACTACCATATAATAATGGACCGTACAGCAAGATGTGTTGGTATAGTGAAAATAGTAGATGCTTTAATAGGCGGGTGGTCCCCCACGTGCTGCAATTACACTAGCTACTCTTCTTGGCATACTTTCAACAAGGTTTTGATACACAGCTATGGGTATTTGTGTCCATTCCTACTGAAAGAATGTCGCCAGTTCAGCTGTAGATTTCGGACGTGGTTCCCTGGACCGTGAGCGCCGCTCTAACTCGTTACACAAATGTTCTATGGGATCTAGGTCGGGACACTGAGCAGGCCTAGGAAGACGGTTTGCATCCATATTTTAATACCACTGTTGGCAAAGGCTGGTCTTTTTTTTTTTTTTTTTGAAAAAGCGACTTACACCACTGTAACTTTAAACCGTCCATATATTGCACGCCTGCTGTATGAAATATGTAAGACTAAAGTAACTTCTACAAAAGATTATAATAATACTACTACAAAATACGTTTTATCGAGAGTGATTTGGAATGCCTTTTATTGAGTTCTTTTCCTTAAAACTACTCTATGCAGTTCGTAAAAACAACAAATGTACGATGTATACTGTAGAACTCACATAGTTTGCTTACCACTATATTTTTATTTTGCACCAGGCATGAGGAATTTCCTCAAGAGTAATTTAGTAGCAGTAGATAAGATGTTCATCACTAAATTTTTTTTAAAGCGAATACATCTTTTCTTGAGAATTACATTTTATGGCACGTGCAATAGTAAAAGGATGCCTGTTTTAAAATTAAATGTCTTCAGTACAGACAAAGCAACGGTATATATATATGTATAACTTATTACCAGTTTTTAATGCCAAATTCATTCGGCAGTGTTTTTCAATAGAAAATCACTGTATTCAACAAGCTTTTAAGCTTTTAGTATACACGCATGTCCAAACTTATCTTTATGAACCCAAAAAATAATTATATTCCATGACACACCGAGCAGCGGATCGTCAATGATCTGTTTCCAAGCTACTTTGAAAATTTCAGAATGTAATATAATTCATAGCATATGTGATCATGTAAAACAAAAATTTAGTGATAAACATAGTACTTGTGATCAAGTAAATAAAAATTTAGTGATAAACTGATAAAAAAAAACTCCAGTTTCATGGGAGTTTTCTACCAGTTTTATGTTAGGATATTTTTTTCTAATTTATTGATGCACTCAAAACTGATACTGTAAAAAGGCAACTGTTTGTCAGTTTATCGGAGGAAGAAAATAATTCAGAACTACAGTATGACAGATATCTGAAGATTCTGACACTTATCTTTAGCAAATCATTCATGAATACTTTGAGGAGGAGCAAGAACAAAGGTTGTTGGATGTAAATAATTTAGCTGTTGGTAAATTAAATTATTACAACTAAGAGAAAAAGAGGTTTTCCATTTTGTGACAATAATAACTACACTTACATAATTCACTACTTGAAAAAGATTTCGGCAGGGGAAGTTAAACCTAATTGTGTTGACACCAGTAGCGTTGAGTACGAGATTGAGGATCCCGACCTAGTTTGCAAGTTAACAGCCCATCCCTAACCCCCCCCCCCCTTAGCGATTGGTGGGACATTCAGAAATGATAAAAGCAACTTTAGTTTTCTACCAGTTTTGCATTAGACTAGGGGGCTCCAACGCCTGGGATAACCAACCCCCGGGGATTGCTACGTAATCTCATTTAGATTGCTTCGAAAACCAACACTCCTTTCACAGATCCAATTTAGTTTTCTTCACTAACCAACATTCCTTTCGCAGAGTAAATCTCCTGCGACTGCGAAACTATCTTAATAATTCGTATAATCCTGATTTGACTTTCCGGTCCATGACGTCACAGCGAGGGCTCCGCAATCCCGTTTGGTTTTCTTCGCAAATCAAGACTCTGTTAGCAAGTGGTTTCCTTTTTTATATTTTAACAATTTATCCACCCTAAACTAAAAACAGTATCAGTGAAAACTTTCTCCATCTTGTTCCCTGTCTATTTAAATAAACCGCGTCAATCTCGTAATTTTCTGATCTGCACTTTCTCGATAAACCGTCAGAGAAAAGAATAAAAAAAGTGAGCCTTTTCTCTCGCCAAATAAAAATAAATCGTTTCTATGGTAATTGTTGTTGCGATAACTTTGATATGTGGTACACCCGTTTGTCAGAAAATGTAACCTTCATTACCGTGAACAACAATTAATGCTATAGCTCCGCAATCTATCGAATTTATTTAGGAACCAATTCAACAAATAATTTTACCGTAGGAAAGAGTGAATTCTACGCTTTTACGTGGTATATACACATTTTAAAACTAATAGTATCAAGCTATAGATATGATAGTTTTCGTTTAGTGTCCGAAAATACGATCTAAAAGTTCCGAAATTTCTATGACCAATTTTTAATTGCATCGACTTTATTTACTAAACAATTTAAAAAAATAATTGTGCCATAAGAAAGAGTACATTCTAAGGTATTCAGTGATGTTTTTTAAAATTTAAAAAAATAATAGTATTAAGCTAGAGATATGACAGTTTTAACAAAAAGTAACGAAAATATCCCAATATTCCGAAATTTGTGTGACCAACTTTTGATCACATCGAATTCATTTATTAACCAATTTCAAAAATAATTGTACCGTAAGAAAGAGTACATTCTGAGGTTTCCTGAGATGTTTTCAAATCTAAAAACTAATAGCAATAAGATATAGATATAGCTTTCAACTTTAACTAAACCTTAAACTAATAGCCGCATCGGAAAAAAAATATCATTATTCTTGTTCCCTGTATACGTTGCATGTACATGTACGTACCCTGTATACATTGCATGTATATGTTTTTGTATGTACGTCTTGTTCCCAGTATACGTTATATTCAAACCAAGTCAATTTTGAAATTTTCTAAGAATGGAGTGAAAAAAAGCGAGTTTTTAATCCTGTGACGGCGGTAACTTTGTTTTAATATAGAGAGAGGTGCACTAGCTGGGAGGAGGGGGTTGATGTTGAAGAATGTGGCTCATTACCGACCTCTATGGGTTGAACTCTGTCATTCGATTATAAAACGTTTATGTCATCACATATGCTATTTGCTTTGAACTGAGAGATGGAGGTACTTGGCGTATTCGTATGAGGCATTTCTTCTCTTTGAAGGTGCGACGCCTTTTACTTTCAAGAACGCCCTTCGAGCCTGTTGACATTCAGTATAGGACGTCCGGATAGTCATGGATTACACATCTCTCGATCTTTCTTCCTGTTGGCTTTTTCTATAATTCTTCTGGCGTTAATTATGCATATATTTGGACATTTGAGAAATTTTTAAGACTGTCCACATTTTAATAAATTCGATATCTAGACAAGTATTAAATATTTAGGTTTGATTTCTATTATTAGTTATTAAGCGTAAAGAGGCGAAACAAATTACACCTCAAACTTTCTTCTCGTATAAAGGAGGACGAAGGACTAAATTATGTGAGCGGTCTGACGCGACGGCTCAACTTTGAGGCGTCGCGTCCGACCGAATTTGAAGCCAATGCCACATAAGTTATCGTGATCCCAAAATTTTTTTACAAAATTTAAGGAAGCCAGTGTATTTTCTATTTTGTAAACTTTATTCGAGTTTTTTTTTTGTTTATGACAAATAGAATAGAAAAATTCTATAAGCTATCAATAACCTCAATCAATTTTGATTGATTTATTGATGCTGCCTTTTAACTTGTCATCTCGTTACCTCAAAGTGCTATTTGAACGTTTGTGAACATGTTTGTATTATCTTAGCAATTAATCATTCAATAACAAAGTCAGTGAAATATCTGTAACAAGTATAACAATAAGATTGTATCAAAATCTTGTGTCCGGGTTTCTCAAATCCAAAATTATCGTAAGGTACTAACTGTTATTCACGGAGGCCGTTCTTTCGTTTTCATTCCGTTGTTATTACTTAGCTTAACGTCTAGACCAGGGGTTCCCAACCTTTTAGTTACTGCGTAACACTTGACATTTTTAGAAATTTTTGGCGTACCACCATTTTTATATTTTTCAGAAACATATATCTAATGTCAAAAAATTGCCTAATGACTTGTTTTATTTTAATTAAAATACTAAGAAAGCTTCATATTTTATGATTAATGCACTTGTATTTCGTATTAATGATGTTTTGATAAAGGAAAAGAATAAAACGATTATTGAAAATTACAGGGTTTTTTTTGCTCACAAGTCTAAAAACAAACAATTATCTCGTGCGTATTTCTCGTACATAAAGATAAAGGAATTCTTCGTAAAACGATTTGACAGGGAGAGATATCAATAATTTCGCCGAGATAGCCATTGAATGGAAATAGATAATCAGCAACAAAGTTTCTCTTTAATAATGTGCTACTGTTAGCGTCATTTATTACAATGACAGACAAGGACCTTTAAGGTCCGCATCAATGATATTTTATCCAATGACTTTCCGCAAGAGGAAGGAATCCCTCGGGGGAGTGTTTTAGCGTTATTCTTTTTATTGTTAAAATTGATGGTATTATTCGACAACTTCCTTCATATGTACACGGAACACTATTCGTAGACGATTACCAGATTTTTTGCTCTGGAATAAACCTACCTTTTATAGAGCGACAGCTTCAAACGGCTATCAGAATTATAAGTGAGTGGGCAAATCAAAACGGTTTCGTCTTTTCTACGCTACAGACAGTCTATGTCCATTTCACACGACGACGGGGCTTATTCATCACCCCCGAAATTTCACTAAACGGATCTATCATTCCCGTAGAATCCCACACTAAATTTTTAGGCATCACTTTTGACTCAAGGCTAACCTTTCGACCTCACATTCATTTACTTAAACAAAAATGCAACCAGTCACTAAATATTTTAAAAGTTTTATCGAATACTACTTGGGGAGCTGACTCGTATTCACTTTTAAAAATATACAAACCACTTGTCCGGTCGAAGCTAGATTATGTATGCATTAATTATGGATCTGCTGCCAGGTCTGTTCTCCAGGCTCTGGACACGATTCACCATCAAGGGCTCAGATTGTCAACTGGAGCATTTCACACATCGCCTGTCCAGAGTTTGTACATTATGTCCGGAGAGCCCAATTTAAAGCTTAGACGTCAGAAACTCTGCCTTAAATACTTTTTTTAAATTAAAACCATTCCTTCGCATCCACTTTTTAATAATACAACTAATCCCAAATTTGGAAGCCACTATTCACTAAAACCTTCGTTCATTACATCATTTTTTTAGAGTTCGGGATATTTTAACATCCTTAAATATAGACGACCTAGAAATATTTCACAGAGAGAACGCGCCTCCACCTTGGAATGATAGAAATATAACTATTATTCATGATTTTACCCAACTGACAATATCTTATACACCAGACTACATTTATCAACAATCCTTTTATTGTCACAGACAAAGATTTTTATCATCCAATACAATTTATACAGACGGATCTAAAAGTGGAGATCATGTTGGTGCTGAGGCCGTACTAGAAACTGATTCCATTGCCCGGAAACTAAATGGTTGTTGTTCAGATTTTACGTCTGAAATATACGCAATAATTTTAGCCTTAAGGGGGTCCGGGACACAAAAATCGTCACATTTTCGAATTTTTTTATTATTATTTTAAGAAATTCTCTGTGTTTTTTTGCTTAAAATGACGTCTAAATCCTGTTTCTATCTTAATTACAACTAGAGATGTAATAATTTTTGTGGTGCGTTGTTTTGAAAATTTAACACTCTTCACAGTTGTTGTCATGGCAACAACATCTGTCTTTAAAACTTTAAATGCGTTTTTCTCCATGATACATTTTTCAAGATTTACTGTATTCAAATTGCTATAAGTCGAAAACCGAAAAGTTTAAGGGTTGAAATTTGGAATATATCTTTTTCAAACATTATACTTTAATTTTGATTCAGCAAATTTGAAACAAATATTTACTTTTAAAAATATAACTTTTTAAAAAACAAGTACCTTAAAATTTTCAAAAATTTTCATTCAAATATTTTTTATTTTTTATTAAATTAATATTTTTTAAATTGCTGAATCAAAATTAAAGTTTATAAATTTGTGAATAATTTACTGCAAGAATTTTGAAAATCGACCAAGAATATTTTGAGCCTTAGCAATTTAAAATGACCCCTCTTTTTTTCAAAAAATTTTAATTTAAAATTTTTAAAAAACTTTTGGAAAAATTTTGTGTTCTGATTTTGCTTATTAGTTGGATGGGTAATCAGTACAAATAAATTCAAAATTCTAAATTAATTAATAAAAAAAAATTTCCGATGTGTCCCGGACCCCCTTAACGCAGATATCCACATCTAATGTTAAAAAATGGATAGTATACTCTGACTCTAAGAGCTGCACAGATGCCCTAGAAAAATTTAACACAAATAGCCACCCACTTATAGTGAATGCAATAAGACGACTTTTTTTTTTTAAAGAAGATAACTTTGAGATTTTACTTTGTTGGATCCCTGGACATGTGGGCATCCAGAGAAATGAGAGAGCAGACCTGGCAGCCAAAGGAACAACTATGCAACTAAATTTGAAAATACCCATAGACGACATCGATCCCGTTTTACAATATGCCGTTAAAACATCGTGGCAATATATGTGGGACATGAAAGTGCAAAACAAACTTCACCTCATTCAATCATCAGTAAAGGGATTCAAAAGAAATACTATAAAAAGAAACCAATCTGTTAAACTGACTAGACTTCGAATTGGACATACGTATTTTACTCATATACATATACTACATGGAGAGCCTGCTCCTTTGTGCTCATTCTGTAAATCAATTTTTTCGGTAAAACATATTTTAACAGAATGCCCTAAATTTAATTATCATAGACGAAACCGTTTCGGAGTTGCTAACCCTAACCTAAGGGATTTATTGATGGATCCTTTCCACGCAAACTTGTTTTTATTCTTTACTGACATTGGTATTATAAACTACATCTAGATTTTAAAATTTGACCTTTTTCAGCTTCGATTTTTAATCTATCTTGTTATGTCTTATATATCTTGACTTGAGCTCTTTAAATTGCCAGGATTAAAAAAAAAACAGAAAATTAAATAAACCTCGTTTGGCGCAGCATAGCCAAATATGGCCCTTGTGCCATCAAACTCCAACCAACCAACCATTTATTACAATGTAATAAAAACGTTCATCACAAAATTGATTTCATATAATCCCATTTTTCCTATAATGTGGTTATATGTTTCCTATAATGTGGTTTCCTATAATGTGGTTTCCTATAATGATTTCCCTACTGAAAAATCGAACAAACTTCGTAGAATATTTGGGTCGCTCTTATCATCTTACCACCTGAAACGTTGCCGCGTACGACCAGTGGAACACGTACCACCGGTTGGTAATCCCTGGTCTAGACCAAGTCCGTGAGTCGGAGCACCCTGAAAAATTCTAGCACTAGATCAGAGCTTCCACAGATATCCTCTCTTTCCAGACATACAACGCTGACCAGAAGATAACTTGGGAAGTTCTGCTCAGTGCTACACTTTGTTTCAGGCAAAAAATGTGATTAAATCATGTTAGCAAGGATATTGGAGTCTTTCTAAACGATTTGAGTCTTGGAGCACCTGAAGATAGTGGAATTACCTTCCTTGAGTGGAACACGACCAGGACAACTAATCTCCGTATACATTCACCCCACCACGTTAAGATTACATATCAAGGCTTGGGGAATCTTCCTATTTAATAATCGTTCGACATAAAAAGGACCCCATGAAATAGTAACAAAAAAAAATATTTTCTTTATTTCCTTAATAAAATACTATTTAATCATAACTATAAGATTATAATTTTCATCACGATTTCATTAAAACTTAGCAGTGTGTAATGCAATGTATGGAATCAGAAATCCTAACCTAATCAGTATGATTAAATAAAGCTTCTTTCTTTACTGACACAGTATAAAATAAAGAAATCTACATGTTTATAGTTTATCTTATGTTTTATACTTTCGTAGCAAGAGAGTAAAAAAATATGAGAAAGACTAATTTGAAATTACATTTTAACTTCAAACTAATTTAAAAAATTTCCTTGTGATTTCCAGGTTTAGGATGACGTAAAGATGAAACTGAAACAGTTTTGGAAATATACGAAATGGCACTCACATATTGTGAACTTAACCACCACTGCATAAATAACTGAGAATACAATAGTATAGTTTGCAGTGTAATCCATCTGCACCATGATATACTTTTTAATAGACAAAGTGATACGCGTCTTGCTTAATTGACTTACAATCCAAGCAGTGTTGGCGTATGTCTCTCTGTTCTCTAGAGAAATCAACACTACACACCCAATTTGGTACACATGTTATTTAGAACCCTGAAGAAACCCCAGGCTACCATCCCAGTTCAATTTGTCCATAGGGAGTTAAAAGTAATTCGAAAACAATATAGGAATAAAATTAAGTATAAAACAATTGAGGTAAGCAAATATAGGTAAGTTTTACTAGTATTCATTCAAAAACAACTTTTTCAAAAATTTGTTTTACCGGAGTATTGCGCGAATAGCAATTTTTCCAAAACATCTCGAATATATATTTTTAAACCCCCCCCCCACAAAAAAAATTTAAATTATAATACCTATATTTGAACTTATATATTTTTTGTTAACACAATATCAATATTTTATGTATATTTTTTAATGAGAAACACGAAAACTCCAAGCGACATTGGTCATGAAAGCGCAATTATGCTACTCTGTAACTGCTAAGCCCAGAATTAATGTTTTATTTTATAAATTTGCTTTATAATTCTGTGTTTGTGTATTCGAGTTTAAGACAGCGAAATGTTGTTGTCATATTTAAGTATTCTAAGTATTATAATTATGAGTTCGGTTATGAATATTGTTTTATAAATATTGTTCAATGTTTTTCAATGTTGATTTGAGTATTATTACATTCTTTCACAAAAACTTGTTCTTTCATCATTTTTGCATTTATTTATTTCAGTTCCTCTTATCTATCTAGTGTTTGTATGTTCTCATAAAAACACGATGTTTCCTTTAGAAATTTTGTTGTTTGTGCTACATTTGATTTTAAGACGTCCCCTTATGCAACGTTTTTGGATTTGAATTTGTAGAGGGGGCGTTATTCCCTATTGAATGATACCTTTGAATTTACTCAAGAATGAATAATGCTCGAAAAAAAGAAGGTGGTTCGGTTTTTTTTCTTCCTTGACGGTACATTTCAACCAACTTTCCATAAGATTTTGGTTAAATGCTTGATGGTTTTTAGTATTCTGTTTCATAAAAATAAAAACTTTACAAAACAAATCCTTTTTAAATAATCCATATAACTTCGTTTTTTAAAATGACTGGTAAAGTTAAATTTGTAGCTCATAATTACTATTATGAACATAAATCCATTACCCTTTTAGAAATCTATGTTATTTTCGAATAAAACAGCTTAATCTTACAAAATAATTTGAAGGAAATTCCTTAAAGTTTTGCGAAAAGGAATTTACTACAAATTACCTACTGACTAATACGTTCACTACCTATAATAGTTTGACTAGAAATATTTACCTTCAATTCACGATTTAAATAGATTCTTGAACTCGTAAATAATTCCAACTAAAAAAAATATTCAATCCCAAATTTTCTTTAATTTCCACTTTACAATCTTTATTTGTCAATTTAATTGTGATCCATAAATACATACGGTATACATGTGACATAAAATAGTGCACTTGGCTTTAACCACTTTAGTATGCTCTAAATGATCTGTTTTTCCTGTACATTTCTCTTTCACATTCATTTGTAACGATAAACTACGAGTTCTAATAGTCTGAAAGTCGTACCACAATTTACGTTTTCCGTACTAAGACGAAAAGGATAACGGGAGTTGCAAACTGAGATATCTATAGCAATAAATGTAATTTATTTCAGTAAAAGAAAACAAATCACCTTTGTTATTTGATGTATAAGAAATCAAGTTAAAAATAAGCTTTCTTTTGTCGTTTATGAAATTTCGAGCTGAAGTGCATATCTTCCAATTTAGGCGAAATTAGAGGTATCACTTTAAAACTTAAAACACTAATGAAATTAGATTATGGCATTTATCTATAATAATATGTTTACGTGATTTTATATTCTGACCATACTAACAATGAATTTCAAACTAGTAACAATAATTAGTTACGTCCACAATGACAACACCATTAAATTTTATTTTTAAATGTATCAAATTAGAGAAACACAGACAATTTAGCTATTAAAACACCCCGTGACTTCTATGGTCTAGTAGAGCTATATTTCAATAAGTTCAGTTCCATCGATAAAATAAAGAGTCAATCTAGAGAAACTCATTTACGAAAAATTTAATTAATTCCTTCGGTGAAAGAAAAAATACACCTTTTGCAATAAAACTGTTAATGAAATATTGACAACATGTTTTGTGGATGAATCCATAATTAACGATTTTAATTTCTGCATTTTGTTTCGGAAAATAATACTAATTTTAATTGTTTAAACTGCAAAGCAGATTTATTTTTAGTTATTCTAATTTTTTATCTTATTTCTATTTTTCTAAAGTGAAGATTAAAAACATCGCTCTTGCTTGGCATTCTTAACACTATTTAAATTGCATGTTTAACTTCACCAATTTCAACCGTAGTTCACTACTATCCATAAGTTTTTAAACATTAATCATGACGTTTGCTCAAAAATCAATAAAATATCAATTAATATGATTACAATGTAACAAATTATATTTAATCATTCTAATTAACAGTAATTTCATTTGATTATATTTTTATCTAACTAGCAGAATTAGCCGGCGTTGTTCGGGTTGAGTTTGTTAAATTATTGCAAGTGATCAAAATCAATTTTGCCTATCATAGAAAAATACAATCATTTATTGGGTCAAAAAATATGTAACTACATTTTTACATTTTTATAGCTTCTAAAATTAACTTTGGACGAAGTGCATTTCCTTTCTTTATTAGTCCATATAATCATTCTCACATGTATCTCATTCTAGTTGTACTAGTTTTTATCTTAAGTTTGGCATAATATGTCCCAAGAGGACTCAATGCCACAAAACCATATACAATCCAATCCATTCAAGTGTACGACAAAACTGCAAAGAGTGATACTAAGGTGACTACAAAAGTCGTTTTTGATTTTTCGAGTTAGGAAAGCTGCTTAAGTTAAATTGCTGTAAAAATGACGAGTTTACATAGTAGAATTGCACTCACTCCTTTTTCCTATCAATATTTTGCTTATACTTTAACCACTCTTTGACACCATAACTTGCTATACAAGATGATTCTTAAAAGATGGGCAAAGCTTTAAGAGGTGATAGTACACATCCAAACAAACAACTTTCATCAAAGAATGCATGGTCGGAATTAAAACGCAAAGGTGCTAGAGGGCGCCGAAGGTGTTGTTATAAGAGACATAATCACACAAAAAGCGAATAAGTGACAAAAGCAAGTTTAATGACATGTGATAACATTAAGTGTTCAAACAGTGTCTGGTATTGGCAATGCGTGAGGTACAACTGCGAAGAAAGAATTGGTGAACTTTCTAAAAAACGTCAAACATATCGCGTACTTCCCTTGCAGCGGCCGAAAGCCTGGCGACGATTCATCGGGCTCTGCAGATTCAACGGGGGTACTCATACACTAGTGCCTTCAGCTGTCCCCAAAAAAGAAATCATTACGTGAAAGATCTGGCGAGCATGGTGGCCAAGCTACAGGACCACCTCGCCATATCCATCGGTTCGGAAAAGTTTAATCCAGATAGTTTCGCACCTCTTGTGCACAATGGGCTCGTGCTCCATCTAGCTGGAACCACATTACATCCTGAATGTGTGAGGGAACGTCCTTCAACATGTCTGGCAGCACCTGTTGCAGAAACGTGAGGTTTTTTTCCCCCGAAAAGCGTTCTGACAGAAGATAAGGTTCTAGTAAGTGGTCTCCGATTATTCCTGCCGCTGATGAGCATGTGAATAAGTGACATGTGGATTTACATCCGCCCAAACATGCTGATTGTGGGTATTAAATGCACCTTCATGTGTAAATGTACATTCATCCGTGAAAAGCACAGTTGCCATAAAATCTGGATTTACTGCGCTCTTCTGCATAAACCAGCGAGCGAATTCCACACGACGAGGATAATCGTTTTGCTTCAGTCAGTTCTTGAACTCGTTTAACATGGTAAGGATGCAAACGTTCAGCCTTCAGTACTCGCCATGTCGAGGATTGTGATACATGTAGCCACTGCTCGGGTACTTGTACTTGGCTGATCAGACACAACATCTAGAATGGCTTCGGTACAGCTACACTCTACGTTTATGACTGATGGCAACGGCTTGGCGATTTTTTTTGGCGCACTTTTAAAGTCGCCAAGGAAAGAATTATTTCTTAACTCTTTTCCTGTCACAATTTTTTTTCTTTTTACAACACACTTTTTAAGCACATTTCAGAACGTTTTAAAAAGTATATTTTAAAAAAAATTTCACAAAAAGTAGTAAGCTTAATCACATATCAAAACACATTTGTGAACCAGCAGAGAAACTAAGCTACGAATGTTAAGAATACCCTGAAACTTCTCAATTACGCTAAATACAGTGAGCATGTTGAAAAAGAAAAAGATTTACAAAAGAAAAAAAAGCAAGAAATAATACCTGATAACGTCAGAATTCTCTCGTAAAAAAATAATGAAAACGAAAATGGTCAAAAAAACAAAACTCTTAATCCTGTCGTGAAAACTATTATAACAAAATAAAAATTCCACAACTGTCAAAATACAAATAAATGAACCAATGGTATCACAGAAAACGATTTAAAAGGACCAATGCAATAAAATGATATTTTAAAAACAAAATAACCAATGGGAGGAAAGAAAAAAATTTCAAACGAATCAATGAAATCAAACGATTTTAACGGATTTTGGAAGAACTTTCTAGAATATTCAAAATGAAAATTGAAAGTTTCCGTTTGCCGAGGTTGCCGTGAAAACCACAACAACAGCAACGAAAGATGGGTTGCCTTAATTTATCCTAACTCGCTACTAAAAGTGCGCCAAAAAAATCGCCAAGCCGTTGCCATCACTCATAAACGTAGAGTGTAGCTGTACCATGGCTTCTCCACGACTGACGTTTTGTCCGTCTTTGCACGACCTGCATTCGATCGGGAAGCAAGAAAGGATCCCGTGTCACACAACTGTTGGTGCAAGCGCTCAAATGTTTTACGGTCGGGCAACCGCCTGTTTTGAAACCGCTCTCCGTACAATCGTTGAGCCTCTGAGCTATTTCCATTTGCAAGTCGGAAGATAAAATGCACATCAGCTTTTTCCTTATTAGTAAGGGCAACATATTCCGATATGTTCCTACCGCGATTGACAGTTGCACGTTCAGATCAGCGGCTTTTATGCATTAATCGAGGCGAAAATTTGTATGTGAGTTCTTTTTTTCCCGTATCACACATTTACATGCTATTACTGTCGTTCTTCTACCAATAACTCGCAACAAGAATGGAGCTTTAACATTTTCAAGGGTCAAGTTTTCAAATGCGCCAGCACCTTTGCGTTTTGTTTCTGAGCATGCAATCTTTAATGAAAGGTGTTTGTTTGGATGTGTACTATCACTTCATAAAGTTTTGCCTATTTTTTATGAATCACCCTGTATACAGGGTGGTCCCGAATTCATGGTACAAACTTTAATGGTAGGTACAGGACATTGTAACAATGATTTATTGTATAGGAATGTATAGTCGCAAGTGACGCGGTGAGGCGTAAACAGGGGAAATAAAAGGAAAGAGAAATGGAGTGATCGGTTGGTATCATTGCCGGTAGAGGGCAGTAGATGTCTAGCCGCTGTTGAACACCCCGATCTCCCGATTTATCGAGCCTCGATTACTTTTTATGGGGACATCTAAAGCATCTTGTTTATGAGACTCCAGTTGACTCAGATGAGGATCTCGTCGCTCGCTTATCTGTAGCTGCTGCAGGTGTGCGTGAAATACCAGGCATCTTTGAACGTGTACGCCAATCGCTCCACCGACGCTGTCAAGCATGTATCGATACTGGTGGACGCAATTTTGAACAAATACTGTAAACATGACACTTGTCAACAACGCTTTCAATAAAATCTTTGTTTTTCCTTTCGGCCGTTATTTCCCCTGTTTTCGCCTCACCGCGTCACTTGCGATTATACATTCCTATACAATAAATCATTGTTACAGTGTCCTGTACCTACCATTAAAGTTTGTACCATGAATTCGGGACCACCCTGTATTTCCTAATTTAACCATCATTATGAAAGAATGACAAATCATATTGATATATTCATGATTGATTTCTTTTCAAGCAAATCAAGCATTTTGTTTGCTAAACCTTTCCATCCCGCTCAGATTTCTACAAATCATTATGCATTGAACCAATGATGTTCATGGAAAGTTGGTCAAATTATGCACATACCGCCAAGAAATGAACGTCTTTATTGGTGATATTTTGCTCAAAATAAATAATTCGTTAAAATCGAAACTCTAAATACTTTATTTAAAACAATGTAACACGAAAATAACAATAGCCTCTTTAACAAACAAAAGTAAAATTCCGATTAGAAAATGTACATTTTATGAAAAATTAAATGTGTGAGCAAACATGTCAGATTTTGACTTCGAATCTGTCTAGTAAAAAAGCCATTCGAGATTTCTAAAGACAGTAACAATATTTACACAAATAGCAATAAACTAAAACAAATAACAAATAAAAAAATTATAATAAATAACAGCAATAACAAATACAAAATTATGATAGCTAGAAATGCTGAAATATCACCGCATCATTTTGCTATCTAACTAAGAAACATAAGCTTAAATTTCTAAATAAAATTAGAAAATGCAACTTTAATTCTGGCGTTGTCGGATGCCCCCCCGTGTAGCAAAATAAACTTTTAGTACTAAGCCTTTAACTACGCATTTCACATTAAATAGACTCGTTTCCTTACAAAATGTGGGTTATGCAAAGTACATTTTTTTTATTCTTTTGTATCATTAGTCAAATATTCATAAATTATTGATATTTGGGGGAGAAATAAATATACAAACATACATAAGTTTAGAAGGTAGGTAGGTATTTTAACTAACTTCGTGCTACCAGAAAAACGGGCTAGCGGCTAGGGTCCGTGATAAAACCCAAAAGGAGAAATCAGAGAACACCACCACGTATTTTTGAACCACGGTCAGATGACGAGGTCACATCTGAATTGAAACTCCACCCTACAAACTTCCACACCACGCCAAGATAAGTTTTGAGATTTAAATTCTTTGAGTAATTTTTTGAAATATCGGTTTTTTTATCAACAATGGTAAAACAATTTGATCTTCTTGCCCCAATCACTATAATTACCAATTTTATTTCTATAGGAATTTCGAATTTTTTTTTAATTGATCTCTGCACATCTATGACAAATAGAACGGGAATTAACGCGTGGCTTATGTTACTCGCAGGGTTTCTAAGAATAAGTGTTACAAGTCTGATGTGGGATTGATCAAACGCTTATCGATTTGTATAGAGTATAAACAGACCGCAACTCTGCTTTATATACATAGATCTTGATGAGGAAAAAAGTACTATTGTGTGTCCAAATCTTGAATTCTTTAAAATATCCACCTCGCGTTTGTATCAGTTTTGCATAATGCAAGCATTCCAACGAGCACTGTTTCAATATTTACCGGCGTTATTTGTGTCTCATCCTTCAAGTAGAGCTACCCTCAACTAATTTATGTTCAAAAGATAGGTTTCAGGTTTTCCGGTCATCTCACAGAAGTTATTGGATTGAGATCGGAACTAAAGAATGACCCAGTGCATGATATCAAAATCTCCAAATCTTTCTAATTTTTGCGATAATTTCAACATAACTTAGAATAATATTTTGGATCATCGTCTACCTTAAAAACAAATCCACGACCAATTAGGGGATTTTCACAGGCTACTGGAAAATTTTATGGTAGCCTAACAAATTTAAAAGATCAATGCACTTGAACAAAATGCCAACTGTAATGCCCTAAAAGTAGCCCCATAAAATCACAGAACTACCTTTATGGTAGTGGCTATACGCATTTTCATCCATTCACCGGGTGTCTACAGGCAAATTTCCTTCGCTTATTGGCAATCAGTTTGAATTTGTATTCATATGTAAATAAAATATTTTCAATCTAAAAGACTCCAAGATGTTTCCTGATTCATAGTATAGTCTCATTTTGCTAATAGCTTTTAGAAGGGGTTCTTTACTGCCACATATAGTTCTTACAACCTTATCTTTACTGTGGTCTAGAACAATGTTGTACTTCGCAACATATTAAGATTTGAACATCTTTCAGACGCGATTTTCAATTAGTTAATTTTGTAGGTGACTATCACGTGTGTTTCTTCCAGCTTTTGAAGTTATGAGGTCTACCAGATCTGAATCAATCTTTATTCTATCCAGTTTCATCTAAACGGCTCTGTGCCGTATACATAGTATACACTGAAACCTTCAGTGGCGGATCAAGTCAAATGGGGGCCCCAAGCGGTAGAATTTTCGGGGCCCTCAAACTCAAGTAATAAAAAAAAAGTTTCAAGAAAACTCATTAAGGTATTGGCAAAAAAAGAAAAGCAATAAAACAAATTTCATACCATAGCACATTAAATAAAATTATTAAAAAAAAATTTTATATGAATTTTCGTCTTGCTTTATTTCGAGCATACTCGTCAATTATTTTGGAAATACCAATTCAGTTTACGATTATTTGCTCAGTATTAATTAATGGCCAAATTAATGAAGCAAACCAAATGGCATCTGTGAAAGGAGTGTTGGTTTGCGAAGCAAACCAAATGGGATTGTGTATCAATCCCCGGGGGTTGGCGAGCGTAAGCGAGCAGGGGGCAGAGCCCCCTAGTTGTTAAAAAAAATTTCAATAAAGTTTCAATATTCGGGAATATACAATAAATTTTTTCGATGCTCGATAGATGTCTGGTGTGGTTTTTATGGTGTCCTCGTTTTATTTTAGAAATATTGATAATTGGCTAAATTCGTCTTCAAAAGTACAAACACCAATGTCATTTTGAAAAATATCCTTCAATTTTTTTATCGTGTTCTTTTTTTTTCTATTGATAAATCCCAATAAAAAAGTACTCTAAAAGGCTCCACAACAACTTCATACATCTGAGTTCTTTGAGATAATTATGCCTTGGTGTTATCACATATGGCATAAAATGAATTACTTAACTTTGAAATTCTGCCTTATTGTGAATTCATGTCCGACTCCTTTGTTTTCAGCAAAAACATTTTTTCTCATTTGTTGTCTGCTAGTTTGTTCATATTCTACATTAAATGACAGCCCTGATAAATCAGTTGTCACTATTTCAACTTCTCTGAAATTCATGATAAAATTTTCTAATGGCTTTAGTAGGATAGATCTTTTCAATAGTTCGTATTTCACTGATTGCATGATTTACTAGTAGCATTTATTCTTTGTAACATAGTATTCAAAATAACTGTCATAAGAACTTTTTCATATCTGTCCATTTTCTTCAAAAGTGAAGTCGCCTCCAGTATGGTAACTTTTTTCTTCAGAATTACAAATTTCTGTTAAAGCCTCATTTATATGGGTGAAAACAAATTTTATAGAAAATACAGCTTTTGCTGGCCATTTAATATTAGGAACTCTTTTCACTGCACTTAAGGACGTACATTTTAAAGACGCTGTCACAACGTTTCTCGAACCTTAATGAAAAGACATTTTAAGACCTCGGGGCCCCTTCGGTATTTCGGGGCCCTACGCGGCCGCTTAGTCCGCTTACCGCTTAATCCGCCACTGGAAACCTTTTCAAAAGCGGCTATTTTACAAGTTTTTCGAAGAGATACGATTACAGCTTGTTTATATACAGTTAATTCCACCTTAGAGAACGTATGAATCCTATTCAGCTAACTACAAGACCACAAATATTTCCTAAATGGTACTAAAAAACATCGTCGAAACGTTAATTACATAAAAACTTAAGTTTTAGCTTTTACTTATCATTTATATTGAAGGAAGACCTAGTGATTCATCAGAAATTTGCATACCTTCAAGTTTGCGTCGAGCTTTCCGCAAGTTGTCTGTCTAGCCATGCTATGAGAGGTTAGTAACATCGAACTTTTTTACGTGTTAGACAAATCTCCTATTAACGATAGTAATAAAATATTTTTGATTTCCTAGGTATGATATTTAAACTTCTTTTAGAAAGTCAGACATCGAGAATTTTCAGAAAGGGCAGGGTTTCCAAACTTCCTTCTTCTTTCAGTGAAAGCACTGTACTTGACGTTACACACTCATTATTTAAACGTTCTTAAAACTTCTTTTTATTCAGTAATTTATAAATGAATAGCTGATAACTTTCGTTTCCTAAATGTATTAATTATTTAGTAACCAGTTGAGGGTTAAAGTAAATCTTAAATATATTATTTGTTATTTTTTTTTATTATGTTATGATTTTGAGAGGATTTGTATTCTAATATGTCTGAATTTATTTTTATTTATTTTCCTAAATATATATATACATATATATATATATACTCATAGATTTTTTTTTACAAATAATTTTGACGGGACATTCTGGCACCAGGAATATGATATTTCCAAATATCGCCATCTGTAAGGCTGGTATTACACTTCAAAAGCTTTTTGAGAAAGATCTTTTATAAGATAAGTTAAACAACGAAATGTTATAGTGTACAGTGTAGTGGTCAACTTTGATAAAAGACGCGCTCCGTCAATGATTCTTTTATCAAAGGTAATCTCCTCATCCTTTTTATCCCGCAGTTTCAACCGCTTAAAACTAAATATATACTTTGTGATTTGATCAAATAATTAAAAAACGGATTGGGCTATGTCGGGACACGGCCGCCAGATTTGAGGCGTATAATATGTCAATGAGACTACATGGGGAATAGGAGTAAAATAAATGAGTACTTCACTGTTTTAATTTCACACATCAAATGTTCATCGCTCCGCACAATTGGTGTACTCGCTGTTGGTGTTGAACGTTGTGGCTCATTACCGACCAATATGGGTTGAGCTCCATAATTCCATTATGTAACGTTTATGTCATCATATATTCTATTTGCGTCGAACTGAGAGGTTGAGGTACATGGCGCACTCCTATCAGGCATTTGTTCACCTGGAAAGAGCGATGCCTATAGTTTTAAGAACCCCTACCAGCCCGTTGACGTTCTGCATCGGATGTCCGGATCTCTTCTTGGATTCCTCATCTCTTAATCTTTCTTCCTGTTGATGTTTCCGTAATTGTTCTTATGTTTATTACATTTGGACATTTTTGAAGTGTTTCCGAAATTGGCGCGTGGAACTCTTATATTTAAACAAGTATTAAATATTTATTAACATTAATATTTATAAAGAACAGAGATGAAACAAGTGACATGTTAAACGTCGTGCTCACACACAGGAGGCCGGAGCTAGACAAATTAATGTGAGCGGCAGTGCTCATTTTCGCGACTCAAATTTTTACTGTGATTACATCAGCCGATGACGCCATCGCCATATCTATGAGCATTTATAACATTTTTTGTTTAATGGTCTTTTTAACGTAATGTTGTTCATTTATGTATCATTTATATATTTCAAATTATTAATTTTTTCGCACTTACGCTTCTTTGTGGTACTAGTAAATTAAGCGTGGTGTTCCGGTTTTGAAAGGTAAGGCGTATTCTTCTTCAAAAGGAGTGATAGGTGGTCAATGGGAGCTACAAAGATGTTAATAAGGGAATATCAGAGATTTTAATTTATCCATGATGCCCGACATGTTGTCTACAAAAATATAAAAAAACGGTTGGATGCTTATAAAGATATAGAAAATGCTTTGAAAGGAAATGGATTACATTACACATCTGGAGATGTGAAAAAAAAACTTAAAGGTTTAACGAGCCCGTACCTTGTGCAAAAGTTAAAAGTGGATTTTCCGTGATATTAAAGGTCCTACCTTCAGAGTCAAATAATTGAGCGTAGCTTCACCCTTCCTTAAATAGTTCATATACCTTCTATGATCTTCCGTGGTCACCTCAGGAAATAAGTTATGTACACCTTTCAACTCTCACCGAGCAATCTATGGTCTTATCGACACAGTTATTTTTCTTTTTATTCTTTAAAATCGAAACCATTACAATGAATGCAAATGATAAATTTGTTACAGCGGTAAAAATACAAGTATTATGAAAGATCTTTGTCGAAGAACTTTTAGAGTGTAATACCGGCCTTATATTATTAAATAAAACACATTTTATAAAATAAATTTCAATAATTTTTGTCAAAGAACTTTTATAGTGTAATACAGGCCTAAGGAAAATGTGTCAATATAATTCGATACACGAAATTCATAACAGTATTTTTCTGAAAAACCGAGAATATTTTTTCTTAAAAATACCTTTGGTGGAACGTGTAATCGTACAGTCAAAGCAAAGTTAAACAAAGGTCATGGGAAGTCAATTTTACAATGTTTTAAAAAAATAAACTCTATGTATCCAATGAATGTTTGTAATAACAAAGTTGTACCAAAAAACTTTAGCTCGTAAAATAAGCCACCTTTACCTTCTGTCACCATGACAAAGAATTTTTAGTGTTTCAAAAGCCTAGTTCGGTTTTTTTAACAACGTTCTTTCATTAACGTCAAAATTCCACTTTTAAAATATGCTTTATTCTAGCGTACATGACACTTTTATGCCCGGTGCACACATCCGGTTTTTAAGCGTGTGGCGCCGCTGCCGCAACGCAAGTGCGGTCTGAGATACACTAGATCCAATGGAGCAGTGTACACATAACTCCGGCGACGCACGTACAACTTGCGTGCAATTTGTACCGCAGTTCCCCAAGGCGCCGCAGCTTGCCGCACACGCTTCTCCGGTCTTAAGTACCTTGTTTACATAATGAAATGGAATATAAATAACAATTAATAAATGGTTGTATCCAATAACGTCTATTTTGTTTCAAAATATACTTTTTTTTACACCAAGTAAGCGAAATAAACACGTTTAATTTGATAGAATATTTATCGCAAATGGCGCGAAATGAGTTCGTACGTCATTTCACGGTTATGTGTGCATAGTTGGGCTTCGGTGTCGCATTGGTGCCGCTCGTTGAAAAACCGGATGTGTGCACCGGGCCTAAATCGAATACTTTGTTACGGTATTCCGTGTGGTGACAATGAAATACAATTGATTAAAGTAATAAATATTTAGTGCAGAACCAACAGAAAACAGTGAAATAAAGCAAAAAATGCTGTCGGTGAAAAGTTATTTATCTCTTGAACTCGCACAATTGCCACAAATTACAACTAAAATTTAGACAAAATTGATTAGATGTTAAATTAATTCCGAGCTCAAAACCAGAAAATATCACTGAAAGAATACGACCTAAACAAACATAAAATCTTACATAGAACGTGAAAGGGGCAGACCAACTCATACAAATCCAGTCACTAAATGAATGTAAGTAAACAAAGTTTCGTGAAAATATATTCAACGGTTTGGACTTCGTATGGCACACACATACATTCATACAGACAAACACCAAACGTGTGAAAAACGGATTTCGCATTAGAAGGACCCCAAAACGGATAGGAAACTTGAAATGGGTCGAAAATATATTTAATATACAAGCACTACGTTTTTATTTATATAGCTTCCAAGTTTATGTATCTGAGTGAAGATAATGAACATTTCTTAAAGAAAATGAATCGGTTCTTTTAGAAAATAAATTGCTGTTGTATTTAACAATCTAGAATTACTTTTCCTAAGCAGATTCAAAGTCAAAACTTACGCGTTTGCTCATATTTTTCGTTTTCTAGAAATCTTTATTTTTCAGTGATTGAAATTTCATTTCGTTTGTAAGCTCCTATTGCTATATTTATGTGTCTTTTTTTTTCAAATTTTAAATCATATTATTGGATTGTATTTTGAGCGTAATGAACGTATTTTGATTGTATTGAATTCAGTACTCGATAGTTAATAAACAACATCTTTCATTCTACATATGTACGTAGTTTCCATTTAAAACCGAATACCAAAAACGTTCTTGCATTTAATTTACAAAAAAGGTGCCTCAAAGAAGCGGTTTAAAACTACATTCCAGTTGGGGTAATGCTAATTTTAAATAAAACTTTGCTGACCTTAGAATAAATCCATAACGGTTATAAGACATTCGAACCAGGATTTTTGTAAAGTTACAGACAGAAAATCGAGATAGTTTTCTTTAAGAGTCGAAGCAGTTCATTTGCACTTCGCTATTTGAAACATATGTAGAAAAAAAATTTCGTATTTTTATATGGCTGTAAAACTGTTCTTTCGTTTTTCGAAAAATTATAATGAATTAATTTTGCTTCTTCTGTTTAGTAGCCATGTTATTTTATAACAAGCTATAATTTTAAGTGCATAAGAATTTTTCTGGGAAAAAATGTATTTGCTTGAAAATATCATATCAATCATGAATATCGTATTAATATGATTTATCCCCCTTTTATAATGATTGTGAAATTCAGAAATGCTGCATCTCTAGTACAAGAACAAATGTCAAAAAATATTGACAGGAAAACTGAGTGCAAATTTACACTGTAAGTTCGCCATTTTTACGGAAAGTGAACTTAAGGGGCATTCATAAACACTTCAAAGCTCAAAATCGACTTCTGTAACTGTCAACTCAATATCACTTTTTGTAGTTTTGTTTTACACTTTTGCGCTATAGTATGTGAAACGGATGGATAAATCAATCATACGTATTTCATTTAAAGTAAATTGTAGAGGCTATAATACATCAAAATGAAGTTTAAAAATTATTTTTCGCTCACTTAAATTATATTTGTATAGTTCTATTATTGAGAAAAGTGATTATTGTGATCACTTTCAATCAACGTTTAACCAATTCAACCCTAGCCGCTGGATAATTCTGCTCGTACTTAATAAAACAAATAACAGTCACGTTTTATCATGTCATGCTGACATTTTCTGGAGTTCGGTGGTCTTGATTCTGGAATCAATGTGTTCTCTACTTTCTTAGGTATTTTATTGTATGCAGCTGACGCTCTTTTTTCTCTATATGCCTACATTATAAAAAACTTCATAAATTTTTTGTTACGGGTAGATAATTGCCAGTATTATATTTTATATTTAACTCATTATTAAGTTCTCGTAATGCTGTACCTTTATATCAACAGCATGTTTTAAGAGGCTGATTTATTTTTATTTTTAAAAGTCCAAATAAAACTAACTGTCCTTACCCACACAAATAGTTATCAAGTTGTGAAATTAGGTTTTATTCACAGCTGTTAACAGATATAATAATCTGTTGTTACAATCCAGATTGTATCTTCATTACGACTGGATTGATCGATATGAATCTTTAGATGCATAGTAAACAAGTGCTAACGAAAATTACATCAGCATTATTTTACTGCTACTTAATTACAATGTTCAACATAAATATACTAAAGGGCACTTCATATGTTTTGAATTTATGATCGCTTAAATGTTTTTCTCAAATATAGTTTTATCTTTATAACTGTATTCAAAACTATTGCTTACAGATGCACTTCGAGTGATTAGCAATGATTCATTTACAACATTCACCAGTATAGAACAGCTCAATATTAAAAGTCAATCTGGTATATTTTAATCAACCAAATTAAACGAAAGGCACAGAAAATATCTCACTAATAATTTGTTACTTAAATTTGAGCTATAATGCAAGTTTGTAATTTTTGAATTTTTTTCATACGACCTATAATAAAAAATTGCTTAATGATTGTATATGTTTATGGACAGTCTATCAAAACGGTTAACAAAACTATAACTTGAAAAATCATTTTAATTTATTTAACGGCATAGTAAATCATATGTAAACATAGTCAGTCTGATTAAAATCGGAACATCGTACGAAATCTTGATTCTATTGTTCTGATTTAAGTTTATTAAATGTGACCAAATGAAAGTCAAGGATTTTTCTGCTAGCGTTTTTCTTGCTCCTCAAATTAAACAGTTTTGTATGAATCAAATGAGTTCTTCATAAGTCTTTTCACCTGCATACACACTGAACTGATAACATATGTTCTAATAACATTTGTTTGATTGGAGATATTCTCGCAGATTTCGTTGATGGACCCAGCTACATAGAATGTTTACCAAAGTTACCGCAACTATTCACAACATGTAACGACTCGTCCATGAAAATAGTGACCTCCTTTACAACATGAAACCCCACTACTTATACAAAATTGCCTAATTGCATGATATTTTCCAGTTCCAAGCCCCTCTTTCAATATAAAATAACGTCTGTCGAGTAAGACTCGTATGTGATGTCTTCGGTGGTATTTTGTATAAATTCACCAATATGCAACAATTGCAACCTCTTTCGCAGAGGTTATTGCCCACTGGAACTAATTTTCTATTGTAATAATATAAGTAGCTAAACAAAAGATAAAAAAGTTTGTTTTTAAAGAATAAATTACTGCTACCATTTCATAATCATGCTTCAGCAAAAAATTAATCACTCCAAAGATATGTTTATTTTCCTATCGGTAGCCAAATACAATTTTCTTATGGCCTACATTCACTTCAGGGCACGTCAGATTTGGTCATAAGGGAATATCCTGTTGAGAAAGAACACCGCCAATCCACAAGCACAGATATATGTTTCACTTTTGCCCCAAACGGAAAAGGTACTGTTTAAAAGGGTCATGGGGACATCATATGGCATAGTGGAGAGGGAATCCCGCCGATCCACATGCACAGAGATCTGTTTCACTTTGACTCAAACGGAAAAGGTACTGCTTAAAAGGGTCACGGAAACATCTTATGGTATAGTGGAGATGGAATCCCGCCGATCCACAAGTACAGAGATCTGTTTCACTTTGCCAAAAAGAAAACGGTACTGTTTAAAAGGGTCATGGGGACATCATGTGGCATAGTGGAGAGGGAATCCCGCCGATCCACAAGCACAGAGATATATATTTTCCTTTGCCCAAAACGGAAAAGATACTGTTTAAAAACGTCATGACCCGTAAAAACATAAGATGCATCCTATCTTGGATCGCAGAGTGTTAGGATACTAAGGGAAGTACCGCTAAGGCTAGATAGACTATCCCCCCCCCTCAATTGTTATAAAACACAAACTATCTATTTTTCTAAAATTGTAAATTGCTTTCTGTCATATATAATGCGCTTAGCACTTATATGGTGTGTATATATCTACTGTACCAAAGGCCTTCAGCAGGTGGGATATCTAAATGTTCATAGTAAATGCATCCCAACACTTCGGAAGCACTAAGAACTGTGCACAACACAGGAGAAAAATTTCTTCTTCGAAAAGCATTCACATAAATTTAACAACTATCTGCCACCTTTTCCAAAACCTTAACTTAATTTATGGTTTATGCGTCATTGTTACACTTTTGGTTTCGTATTTTTTTATATTAAGTTAGTGTCGTATTTCAAAAAAGATATAATTTTAAGCTGTGAAACGATCTTCTAAAAATGCTGCCACGGATACTGATTACTTTCTGGATATCAACTTACTTTATCTTCTAGGATATGTTTCAATATCATTTTCTGTATCATAGCAATCAGATTGAACATTTTGAACTTTATTTTTATGTGTGTGTGTGTGTGTGCATTGTTTAAGAGAAGAGTTCATAAAAACTATGCTGAAATAATTTAACGTACCCTTCCATTTGCGGGGTTGGTTTATATTGTAATGTGAATGTGTATTATATAATAAAATATGCTATATGTTTGCCATAATTAAATGCTCTTTTTTTTTCTTTATAGGTAAGTGATGGGTTTCTTTGCCTTTTTCCGGGAGAAATAACGTTCGAGAAGAGAACACGAAAAAAGAATCAGGATGCTATCAATAAATATATATGTACTGAAACTACGCAATCTTTAACCAAAAATATTATTATGAATTATTTTTACTTTCCAGTTATAAACCACATAATTTACAATCATATGTTTAAAGTCCATAAATTTGTAAAACATATTTAATTGAAGAGACTACACGTACTGTTCAGCAAGCATACAGTTATAATAGACAATATTAATAGGTCGATAAAGAGTTTATACAATAGATTAATAACTATTGAATATAAATAGAGTCCACAAGTGCACACAATTTCATCTTGCTTCGTTTAAAGGATCCCCAAGGATTTTAGAATAAAGAAAATAAACTTTTATGTTTGCTTGGCAAACTAAATGAATACATAGTTGAATGCTTAATTATGATTCTCAATTTGACACTAAATGTAATTCAATAATTTGTGTATACATTTCTGTAATCTTTGTCACACGACTCCTCTTCGAAATGTCAAGCGACTTCTCGGAGGCAATATCCGTCACAAAAGAATTTCTACTCTTAGAGAGCTGGCGATTGGAAAGTCTTGGACTTATCTATTTGTTAACCAGAACCCCGCACAGCTTTCCCTCCTCGATAGAGTCGAGGGGTAGCGTGTTTTAGAGTCATCACCGGACATGATTAATTGTAAGACCACCTATTAGGATTGGACTTGCCGATTCTCCTCTCTGCAATACTATGACATGACTGGAGAGCACCTTTTCAGTTGCCCCTCCCTCGCTCTTGAGATGCCTTTGGAGCTCTTGACCTTCCTGGGGCCACCTCTCTGCTATATTGGAATGCAAGACTCCTAATGTCTGAGAAGATGATGACCGGCGTAATTAAAAAAAAAAACATTTATGTTATCTTTTTTCAGTTTGGCCAGATAAAGTATAATTTAAACGTTAAGAGCTTTTTTATCGTATAAGGGATGTTTGAATTCGATTTTTTTAGTCCTTAATACCTTCGTTTTATTGATATATTTGTGAAACCTTCTACTTTTTGGATCCGTATTTTTGTCTGGGGCACTATTTTATAGCTTTTTAAGTCACATTTATTGCTCTTCATAAAGCATTTTAGAGCTGCTTTAAGTCATACAAATCAGCCCTATTTATATTAAAAATATGTCACCCTAATTTAACGGAGTTTAGGGAATTGTCACATATTCAGTACCCCGACATCAATAATTTATCTAAGGAAGTTAGGATTTATATATAGAACTATACTGTGCAAAAAATTTAAAGAAAAATATTAAAATTAAACTAACTGGAAAATCACAACGCTCTGAATTTTTCGATAAAGTAATTTCTTCTGCAATAGGAAATAGGTACTAAAGTTGTAAAATATACATCTTAGCAAGAAAACATATTATTTTAAGAAAATTAAGTTTAAAGTTCAAAATTTGAGTTTAATCCATGGAGTGTATTGTTAGATGTATTTGTATTTTCGAAGCCGCCAATAGAAGTTGAAGCAAATTTGTATAATTTAAAAGTATCTGCATCATCAAAAAATATCATCTAAAGATCATAAATTAAACGATTCAAGTCTTAAAACTCTCAATTTATAGTTTTGTTTGTATTTGGTATATTTCCGCAGGGCTCACAAAATGTATTTACGTTTTATTTCTATCATTTTTCATTAAACTTACTTAGTGTTAGCATCGAAATACTTTCACAGCATCATCATAAATGAAGGCAAAATATTTTGTTATGGTAATTTCAGTGGAAATCTGTGTTTTTCCGAACGGAACACAGGAAGATAAATATCCAAATTAAAAAATAAGAGTCAAAGTTCAGATTGATCAACCAGCATTTGGCGGGTAGAATTACGACTTTTTAAAAAATATTTTCACTTTAAAAGCATTTCTAAATATTCTCTCTAAATACTTGAATACATCTCGCCGAGAGCTTTGAAACGATACTACACACAGTCGTGTTATTCCCAAGATCGTCTGTATAAACGAAGATACTGTAGCAAGTGTGTGTGTGTGTTTATTGATTCACTTAAAAGCAATTTTTTAAATCTTTAATTGAAAACACTGCTAAGTGTTTGCAAATTCAAAAAGATCTCCACGACAGCTTTAACATTATAATTTCTTATACCTTGAAGAAGTCGTGCATCAATCTCTGTAGCCAAGAGAGACCCAAGAGTGTTTCACCATCTCACCACCTCCTCGTAGAGTGCCACGCGCACAATCAGTAGTGAAAATTTGGATTAGATGTGGACGGAATCGAATTCGAGTATACATTCAAATCCGGAGTAAGTCTTAGAACCCTAAACAAAAACAATTATCCATTGAATTAATCAATTAACTGCGATAATTTCCACATAAATAAAAATGGAGGGTTTGTTTGTATTGGGTTATCCGGTTCTGTGCTTTTTTTAAGATAAAGTTCAACGAAGCAGTACAAAAACATAAAACATTTTTATTGAATAACAAAAGCACAATTTTGTTCCATGACTTTTTGCCATCTTTCCTGCTGCTGGAAATTTGTTTTAAAAATCATTAGGTTTATTTATAAAGACGTTGTCGAGATGCTATTTGACAGTCTCCAAAGAATTGGAACTCCAGGCCGTTCAGAGAATTTTGAAGTGACACGAAGAGGTGAAAATCTGAGGGGTAAGGTGTGGTGAATATGGAGGAGTGGGGGGTGGCACAAAACATTTCAGCCATACTCAGTAAGTCTTTGTCTGACATTCAGTGGGACCGCGCATTGTCATGCTTTAAGAAAACACCTCGACGATTGGTCAATTCTGGCCGCTTTGCTTCGATTTTTGCTTTGAATATTGCCATTTGTGAACTGGTGTTCTTTCAAATTTACTGTCTGATTTTGTGGCAACAATTCATAGTAAACAATTCCTTTGTAGTCCCACCATTCAGAAAGCCGTTTACAGAGGAGGGTCGTCCTAAACGGACATCATCTTCGAGGCTGAAATTTCCATGCTTAAATTTATCAAACCACCTTCAAACTGTGGCCTCAGAAACAGCACTATGTCCATAAACAGCACACATTTTACGAGCAGTCTGACTAGCATTTTTTGCTTTCTTAAAATGAAAGAGCATAATATGACAAAAATTATCTTTCTGGTTCTCCATTCTTATCACTGCAGTGAAACCAAAATTATGCCACAACATATGCTATAATTATGCAGTGTAAGCAGAAAATACCGAAGTTAAACATCTGCTTCAATCAAGGTCACTCCTTATCAGCCGTAGCAAAATAAAAATAACAAAGCTAGCTTCGATTTAAAAACACGAAGAGCTTTCTGGATGACCCAATGCATTGATTATCTTCGACGTAATTCAAATTATTTATCCATTTACGGCCCTTCTGATGCCAAATTCGTGCCTTTTGCGTTTGGTGTCTGTATGTACAGTAGCGAAAATAAAACCAGAATCACCTCCTTTATTTCGAGCACTATTCATACTAGGGCAAATTCTAAGATATAATTCAATAGAAAATAACGACCTCTACAAATTAAAATAAAAAATATTGTATAAGGGGATATCTTTATATCATACTTTTGCGCAAACAACAAAATTTCTAATGGAGATATCATGTTTTGATGTCATAATCAGAATCTGCATCGTTAAATTAGTCTAAATAAGAAATTATATTGCTTTACTACATTTGTATCCCGAGGTATTAAAGCTTAAAGTTTGTGCAAGTTTCAGGGATCATCTCGACATAGAAAGTCGCTACTTGTAGATCGCGATTAATTGTAGTTATAACGAATTTCAAATTTGAACACTATTTCAAACGTATTTTTCAGTGATCCGAGAATGATTAAATTTATTACGCAAGTGCAAAAGAATTGAAAAGTTCATTATTATATTAACTATACAAGTTCAAATGATCCGAGAAATAATTATCCGTGGTTTGTCAGACGTTTATTAAAGATTTGGTTGCCCCCTAAAATCGCAATTATGAGAAAAATTTAATGTAGGACAAAAACTAATAAACGGAATGAGCTGGAATTTTACAGGGCCATATTAGACGTTCTTGTGAATCGATTTCCATCAAAATATAATAAGGTTTCAATTCATAATTTTTCAAACTTTGATTTAATAATTATTATTGCACACTAAAAACTATTTTTAAAATAAAGGATGAAGAGGATTTTCTTTGGTTTGTTTAGAACAGAAAAAAAAGTGCAAAATATCAACGCTATAGAAATATTATTTAGAAAGATATCTATAATTTTTTTAGAAACTGATTTAACATTAAGAGCTCTAATCTTTCTATAATGATAACTTTGAAACGGTAAGACTTAATGCCATGAAATTTGGAACCTGAGGTTAAATGTTTATATCTATTCGAAATTGTGCGTCTAAGTAAGGGGTTCGTATTGAAAATTATGAAGTTGGTGCTCAATTTAATATGAAGACAGTCCCTTATGGAAATTTCATTAATATGAATTTTTATAAAACGTTAGTTTACGTCAAGCGCCATTTTAAATTTTTATTAGTATTAAAATTGCTCGAGTGAAGATGTGCGGTTCGAATTTTTTCACGCAAATGTACACTCATGTCCAGAAGTTAAGCAAAGTTGCTGTTTATGTGAATAGTTCAAAAAACTTACATCGGATTGGAAGGAAACGCGATATACAGGTGAATAGGTTTATAGAAAAAGAAAAAATGCAAAATGAGGATTATGATGACTTTTATTATCCAAATAAAAGAAAATTGATAGAAAAAGGTTCACAATACGAGTGTCAACTTAATTGAATCAGAATGATTAAAACAATGGGATGCTGTATTTTAATACGGTGTGAGAGAACCTCTGTAGCCACGCATGCTACACAACGATTTCCCATACTTTCGATGAGGGTATGGATGAGTTGTGTACTCAAAGAGTTCCAAGCCTCACATAGAGCAGTTTTCTATTCCGAATCGGAGCATGGTAGGAGGAGGACGACGACTGCGGTATGTTTTCCAAGCATATCTCCCACATGCCTAATAGGATTCAGATCAAGAGAGTTGTCAGGCTAAATGCGCTGGATGTCTGCATTTTGAAGGAAGGCGCCGGCCGATGCTTTTTTAACATCGATGTTTATACTTGTAGATGTTTTTACGTTGACGATGTTTTATTTTTAAATGAAGAAAGTACCATTTTAAAAATTAAGAAAAATAACCGTGCAATTAAGAGTATTAGTCAGTGATGGCGACATCTATCCCATCAGAAAGAGTTTTTTCCCTAACAGGTGGGATAATTAGTGAAAAAAGAAGTCGGCTTAAGGTGGTAAAAGTTAACAAACTTCCTTTTTGACAAACTGTAAATAACAAATATTTAACCACATAATAATTATAGTCCCCCAATATTTTATATTTACAATAAATAAAAAATAAATTTGTTATGTTACCCCTATAAGTTGATAAATAATTAATAATAATTAACAATAATAATTGTTATGCACCTACCTAATTATACTTATAGTTACTAGTACCTATGTCAAATTGTTTTAAATATTACTTTCTTTTATATTATTCAATTTAAAAATATGAGATTTGTTAATTGTTCTTATTAAGTTTTTCGACTTCGTTTGGACAGTTAAAAAATCATAGTTATAAATTAATAAACACAGCAAATGACAAATTAAATCTCTCCCCCCCCGGCGAACATTAATGTTTGTGGTTCTAAACCAGTTTTAAGAAATGGTGGAAAAGTTTAAATACACAGGTGTTTTGAAATCATGGATGTTTTAACTTTGAACATCGATATTTTGTGGTCGAGGTCGCATCCCTAGTAGAGGCCTGTGCGGTTGTCCATCATGATTCTTGACCAGACTACGACTCCCCCTGAAGGAAAATGATGTCTATACATGCTGTTTCCCTGGTGTAAACACGTTCCACGTTCTTTCCAGATCGTAGTGCGACGATATTCAATTTATAGACTAAATCTGGTCTCGTCACTGAACATGACACAGGTGTTTGAAAACATCGATGTTTTAACTTTGAACATTGATATTTTGTGGTCGAGGTCGCATCCCTAGTAGAGGCCTGTGCGGTTGTCCATCATGATTCTTGACCAGACTACGACTCCCCCTGAAGGAAAATGATGTCTATGCATGCTGTTTCCCTGGTGTAAACACGTTCCACGTTCTTTCCAGATCGTAGTGCGACGATATTCAATTTATAGACTAAATCTGGTCTCGTCACTGAACATGACACAGGTGTTTGAAAACATCGATGTTTTAACTTTGAACATTGATATTTTGTGGTCGAGGTCGCATCCCTAGTAGAGGCCTGTGCGGTTGTCCATCATGATTCTTGACCAGACTACGACTCCCCCTGAAGGAAAGTGATGTCAATGCATGCTGTTTCCCTGGTGTAAACACGTTCCACGTTCTTTCCAGATCGTAGTGCGACGATATTCAATTTATAGACTAAATCTGGTCTCGTCACTGAACATGACACAGGTGTTTGAAAACATCGATGTTTTAACTTTGAACATTGATATTTTGTGGTCGAGGTCGCATCCCTAGTAGAGGCCTGTGCGGTTGTCCATCATGATTCTTGACCAGACTACGACTCCCCCTGAAGGAAAATGATGTCTATACATGCTGTTTCCCTGGTGTAAACACGTTCTACGTTCTTTCCAGATCGTAGTGCGACGATATTCAATTTATAGACTAAATCTGGTCTCGTCACTGAACATGACACAGGTGTTTGAAAACATCGATGTTTTAACTTTGAACATTGATATTTTGTGGTCGAGGTCGCATCCCTAGTAGAGGCCTGTGCGGTTGTCCATCATGATTCTTGACCAGACTACGACTCCCCCTGAAGGAAAGTGATGTCAATGCATGCTGTTTCCCTGGTGTAAACACGTTCCACGTTCTTTCCAGATCGTAGTGCGACGATATTCAATTTATAGACTAAATCTGGTCTCGTCACTGAACATGACACAGGTGTTTGAAAACATCGATGTTTTAACTTTGAACATTGATATTTTGTGGTCGAGGTCGCATCCCTAGTAGAGGCCTGTGCGGTTGTCCATCATGATTCTTGACCAGACTACGACTCCCCCTGAAGGAAAGTGATGTCAATGCATGCTGTTTCCCTGGTGTAAACACGTTCCACGTTCTTTCCAGATCGTAGTGCGACGATATTCAATTTATAGACTAAATCTGGTCTCGTCACTGAACATGACACAGGTGTTTGAAAACATCGATGTTTTAACTTTGAACATTGATATTTTGTGGTCGAGGTCGCATCCCTAGTAGAGGCCTGTGCGGTTGTCCATCATGATTCTTGACCAGACTACGACTCCCCCTGAAGGAAAGTGATGTCAATGCATGCTGTTTCCCTGGTGTAAACACGTTCCACGTTCTTTCCAGATCGTAGTGCGACGATATTCAATTTATAGACTAAATCTGGTCTCGTCACTGAACATGACACAGGTGTTTGAAAACATCGATGTTTTAACTTTGAACATTGATATTTTGTGGTCGAGGTCGCATCCCTAGTAGAGGCCTGTGCGGTTGTCCATCATGATTCTTGACCAGACTACGACTCCCCCTGAAGGAAAGTGATGTCAATGCATGCTGTTTCCCTGGTGTAAACACGTTCCACGTTCTTTCCAGATCGTAGTGCGACGATATTCAATTTATAGACTAAATCTGGTCTCGTCACTGAACATGACACAGGTGTTTGAAAACATCGATGTTTTAACTTTGAACATTGATATTTTGTGGTCGAGGTCGCATCCCTAGTAGAGGCCTGTGCGGTTGTCCATCATGATTCTTGACCAGACTACGACTCCCCCTGAAGGAAAGTGATGTCAATGCATGCTGTTTCCCTGGTGTAAACACGTTCCACGTTCTTTCCAGATCGTAGTGCGACGATATTCAATTTATAGACTAAATCTGGTCTCGTCACTGAACATGACACAGGTGTTTGAAAACATCGATGTTTTAACTTTGAACATTGATATTTTGTGGTCGAGGTCGCATCCCTAGTAGAGGCCTGTGCGGTTGTCCATCATGATTCTTGACCAGACTACGACTCCCCCTGAAGGAAAGTGATGTCAATGCATGCTGTTTCCCTGGTGTAAACACGTTCCACGTTCTTTCCAGATCGTAGTGCGACGATATTCAATTTATAGACTAAATCTGGTCTCGTCACTGAACATGACACAGGTGTTTGAAAACATCGATGTTTTAACTTTGAACATTGATATTTTGTGGTCGAGGTCGCATCCCTAGTAGAGGCCTGTGCGGTTGTCCATCATGATTCTTGACCAGACTACGACTCCCCCTGAAGGAAAGTGATGTCAATGCATGCTGTTTCCCTGGTGTAAACACGTTCCACGTTCTTTCCAGATCGTAGTGCGACGATATTCAATTTATAGACTAAATCTGGTCTCGTCACTGAACATGACACAGGTGTTTGAAAACATCGATGTTTTAACTTTGAACATTGATATTTTGTGGTCGAGGTCGCATCCCTAGTAGAGGCCTGTGCGGTTGTCCATCATGATTCTTGACCAGACTACGACTCCCCCTGAAGGAAAGTGATGTCAATGCATGCTGTTTCCCTGGTGTAAACACGTTCCACGTTCTTTCCAGATCGTAGTGCGACGATATTCAATTTATAGACTAAATCTGGTCTCGTCACTGAACATGACACAGGTGTTTGAAAACATCGATGTTTTAACTTTGAACATTGATATTTTGTGGTCGAGGTCGCATCCCTAGTAGAGGCCTGTGCGGTTGTCCATCATGATTCTTGACCAGACTACGACTCCCCCTGAAGGAAAGTGATGTCAATGCATGCTGTTTCCCTGGTGTAAACACGTTCCACGTTCTTTCCAGATCGTAGTGCGACGATATTCAATTTATAGACTAAATCTGGTCTCGTCACTGAACATGACACAGGTGTTTGAAAACATCGATGTTTTAACTTTGAACATTGATATTTTGTGGTCGAGGTCGCATCCCTAGTAGAGGCCTGTGCGGTTGTCCATCATGATTCTTGACCAGACTACGACTCCCCCTGAAGGAAAATGATGTCTATACATGCTGTTTCCCTGGTGTAAACACGTTCTACGTTCTTTCCAGATCGTAGTGCGACGATATTCAATTTATAGACTAAATCTGGTCTCGTCACTGAACATGACACAGGTGTTTGAAAACATCGATGTTTTAACTTTGAACATTGATATTTTGTGGTCGAGGTCGCATCCCTAGTAGAGGCCTGTGCGGTTGTCCATCATGATTCTTGACCAGACTACGACTCCCCCTGAAGGAAAGTGATGTCAATGCATGCTGTTTCCCTGGTGTAAACACGTTCCACGTTCTTTCCAGATCGTAGTGCGACGATATTCAATTTATAGACTAAATCTGGTCTCGTCACTGAACATGACACAGGTGTTTGAAAACATCGATGTTTTAACTTTGAACATTGATATTTTGTGGTCGAGGTCGCATCCCTAGTAGAGGCCTGTGCGGTTGTCCATCATGATTCTTGACCAGACTACGACTCCCCCTGAAGGAAAGTGATGTCAATGCATGCTGTTTCCCTGGTGTAAACACGTTCCACGTTCTTTCCAGATCGTAGTGCGACGATATTCAATTTATAGACTAAATCTGGTCTCGTCACTGAACATGACACAGGTGTTTGAAAACATCGATGTTTTAACTTTGAACATTGATATTTTGTGGTCGAGGTCGCATCCCTAGTAGAGGCCTGTGCGGTTGTCCATCATGATTCTTGACCAGACTACGACTCCCCCTGAAGGAAAATGATGTCTATACATGCTGTTTCCCTGGTGTAAACACGTTCTACGTTCTTTCCAGATCGTAGTGCGACGATATTCAATTTATAGACTAAATCTGGTCTCGTCACTGAACATGACATTGCCCCACTGTTGTCGACTCCACAGCCGATGTTCCAAATTCCACTAAACACGCGCGTTCCTGTGTAGGAGTCAGGAGTTGGCAAGCTACTGATCGTCTGACGTAGAGACCAATGTGCCTGAGTCTCCTGTAAACAGTTTGTCTCGAAACTATGACTCATAGGGTGGCTGTCAGGACTGAATCCAATTGTCTTTCAAAACGGTTTCTTTGACATTACTCAGCTATCGTCAAATATCGGTGTTGCCGAGCAGTTGTTACCCTCGGCCAACCTGGTACTGAGCGTCGGGTAATAGCACCAGCGGTTTGAAACCTCTGCCAGTCTGGAGATCACACACTGAGGGACATTCAGAATTCGAAACGCTTAGGTTTGGGATCGACCAGATTCCAGCATTCTTATAATTCGTTCCTTCAACAACATGTCCCGTTGGCATCTTTGTGACATTATTTTTCGTTCTTATTGATTGTTTACAACGATCCGTACCACAGCAATAACGAAATTTCTGTCTAAACTAACGCTCGAGGCTGTTTTATACTCGTAATGACGTGCGTCAGTGTTGTTGAATAAATATTTTTTAATACTTGCACAAACACAAAAACACGCGTAAAGTGGGAAGACAACTACTGCTCTTACCCCACAACACAGATAAAGACGAAATAACCTCATCTATTGGTTGAAAGGTTCCTACGAAACATTCTATTCTATGAAAAATGACTAGAAGCCCTCCAAAGAAGACAGCAGGTTACAAAACGGTTTAATGCGTGTGAATCCCTAAGAGGACCGAGGGAGATCACCCTTTTTCATTAACTATGCCTCAGTGTCAACTGGAGGAACTCGAAACGAATTCGTGTTTCGGAATTGAAATAAGGTGCTTTGACTAGCGGTTGTCGATGCTTGAGTTGATTCTAGTAGCATCTTAATTTTTTTATGCAACTCTCACAGACAAAAAACCCAATACCCTGTATTCCATACCCCATAATTTAGAATTCTAGTGTAAATAGCGTTAATTTGTGGTCAAGTATACCCTTAACCATATTTTGGTTACTTCATTCTTTTCAAAGAACTCTGACCACTATGTGACAATATCGGGATCGTTACGTGAAGTTCCCTTTAATTAAATCAGCCCATAAATGCAGGCTAGCTTCTTCACAAACCTCTGTTCCTGTAACTGTCCTGTGTGTATTCCTTCATCCTGTGTCAGTAAACCTTTTCCTTGGGTGTGTTGTTATTTACTTAACCAAACTAAACATTCCTTGGAGGAGCTCAACCAGATATTTACTATTACTTACAGTTACACCATAAAAAACAAACCTCAATGCCTCTAGGAAGGCATTTTGAGTGCTACGGAAAAGATTAACCTCTTGTTTGAGAATGGGAAAGAATCTCCCGGCTAACCAAGCCCAATCAGGATCAGGATATTTTTATGTTTTACTGCAAGTCCCTATCTAAGGATCAGGACGTGAAAAACTTCATTCGTAATAAATCGACACGTAAATGGAGACCGACTTCTCTCCAAACCTATATTTCTGTAATTACCCATCGTGCTTTTCTGTCTTCTTTGTCAGTAAGTACTTTCATTGAGTGTGTATGTCCATTTACTTGATGGAAACAGACATCGCTTGACACACTTAACCGGATCTGTTCCTTTCACCGTGAAAACCAACAGACTCGAAACCTCTTGGAAGACATTTTAGCAACAGTGATATAAGCGATCCTTACCTAAATTGAATAGAAAATATTCTCCTCGTCTAATCAATCCTAATCTCTTAAGTATCAGGACGTAAAAGACCTCATTCCTAATAAATCGACACGTAAATGCAGTCTGACCTCCCCAAGCCTCTATTTCCGTAATTACCCTTCGTGCTTTTCTCTCTTCTGTATTAGTCAGCATTTTCAATGAGTGTGTATGTCCAATCACGTGACAAAAAGAAACATTACTTGGCATATCTAGACCAGATCTGTGGCTCTTGTATCATAAAAAACCGACTCAAAACCTCTAGGAAGACATTTGAGACACTGTGTTACTGGAAATATTAACCTAATTTGATTAGTAAAGATGCTCCCAGGCTAACCAATCCTAATCAGGACCACAACATTTGATATTTTACTCTAAGCATTGTTGGTTCCTTCCAATAATATTTCTAGTGTTTTAAAATACCAGAACGTCCTTGGTCCATTTTCTTGCTTTCATTCTGTGTTATTTAAGAGATTGTTTATTTGTGTATGAAAATATTTCACTCTAGCAAAAATTGAAATGATTGATTAGAGTGAAGAGCCTGTCAAACCAAGAGGAAGAGTGAAAACCACTTGGCTACCAGGAGGCTGATCCATTCAAGTACCATCAAGTATATCAAATCTATTCAAGTGTCATTCGTAATCAATGGATAAAGATATACTTCCATCATTTAGTCGAATATAAAGTTTTGAATATCTTCTTCATCTAAATATCAATTTCGAAGAGCCATTTAAAAAAATAAATCTGAAATACAAAAACACAACTTTTAACTGGACTTTATCACAGTGGGGTTATTTATTAAGTTAATTGAAATATATCCGTAACGTCGCAACTTATGCAGAGGGACAGTTAGAGCTAGAGATTAAATATGCGTATGTTTCTGGTCAGATATAAAGTTGGTTGATTAAAACACCATTTGGAACTGAAGTATTACGTCTATTTGAGAAATACAAGAAGTTTCAAGACTGTAATTTTCTAGCTTGTTATCCTATTTTTACAACATCGTCAATAACACGTCTTTTTTTTTCTATTGTAATATTAATTAACTAACTATTTCCCTGTCGCTTATCCGCAGAATTCAGTGCCACGGCAACCTAGGATGGTGAATTCCTCGCATAATCCGGAAAATGGCTAAAAAGGGCACAAATGAACTCACAAAAGGGTTTTGAATAATTTTTAATTGCCGTAGTGTATCTATACATACATTTATGAATCAATAAACATTAGTTTTCTGAGCTTTAAAGTTTGTTTATTTACAAAAAAAATCAATTAATTTTTTTTGTTAAAACACTTTTTTTTAAATTTGAGATTGAAATTTTTTCAACAGCATTTGGTCACAAATTGACCGCGGATAAGCTGCAAATTGGATAATCCACCCGCGGATAGTAGGAAGTTTACTGTATTTACCTCGTTTTTAAAACGATAAATGAATTCCGTGGGGAAATGACCGGAAGGTGAGATTGCTAATATTACACTTAGAGATAGTCAGTCAATTTGATCGCGCTAAACTCTAGTGGAAATCTGCCAACTTTTTAGGTATTAACTAATCAAAATATATATTTTCAACAAATCCTTCGCAATTTTCTTCCATTCAGGATAATAATTTTTAACTGATTACCAAAGCAAAGACCGTTTATTAAATAAACATAATATTCAATATTTAATTTAAACTTGTACAATGCCCTCAAAAATAATATAAATAGTGATATTTCAAATGCATTGAAATTCTATGGAAATAAAGCTGTAGTACTGCATAGTTAAAATTCTGAACCGAAATGTATAAAAAATATGTTGGGGTTGCTCTGTTCGATTTTTTATTTCAAAATTGATATAACGTAAGTAACATTTAACATAACAACATAACATTTAAGCACGTTGTAACGTATTTAAATCTAAAATATCGAAACATTATTTACTCACCCTCTTATGAAAAAGAAATATGAATATTGAAAGGTACTGATCTGTATGCAAATGATGAATATAATTTTTAAAACCTAAAGATAATTAATTCTTTACATCATACGTTTTAATGAGGGAACATTTTTGGAAGGAACTTTAGATGTTTCATATGAAACACCTAACGAATCACGAAAAGAATAGTCCATTTTCTCGTAAGGACGATTCTTACATTTTTTACTTTTTTAGTATGTCATGTAAGTTTTTCTAAATGATAATATGAATCAAACCTAATTTGGTTATTTAACCTTTTCTTGATTAAAAAGAAAGAGATAGTATATACGCCCTCTATGTTTAGTTTTTCATTAAAACTTTCTCATTCTGATACAAAATGAGTGTTATTGAACCTTCCGGATTGAACCCGAACTGTCATCACTAGCCCATTACGTTTTTTCAGTGAAACGTTAATTTAACTAACTACCTGCACACTTGATTCCATTTGGTTTTTCATTTTCAGAAATATGAAAGGTTTTCCGTATGACCCTAAAAAAAAGGTTAGGTGCAATAAATTTGTGGATGTTGAATATGATATTTCTGGCTGAAATCACTAACGGTAGCAACAGACGTAAGAAATAAAAGCAAGACCAATTAGTTGACCATAATTAACATATTTTTAGTCACATGAAAGTACAAGATTGCTGAAATATGATAAAAGCTGAAGCGAGTATCTGGTGGCTGAAAGATTCTCTTTCTAGTGTTTATCTATCTATGTGTTATTAGTTGTTCTGGCAAGTGACAGAATATCACTAAGAACACATCTAGATGATTTTACCCATGGAATAATTGTAGGAAAATTGAAAACAGAAGATGTAGGCAATGAGTTCGGAGTGGGCCGAAGCGTAGTCTCAAGGCCGTGGAAGCAATTTTCCAACACTGGAACTTCTGCCAGACTGTACAACAGTGATCGACCAAACAAATTATTTCCAACTGAAGAACGTTATATGGAAGTAACGGAGAAAAGGTGTTGCTATATATAGGGGTTGGACAAAATAATGTGAACACCCGTGAAAAGAGAATTTTTTTTATTAATAGGCCGTTGGTCCTCTTTTTGCATGAATTACAGCTTGTATCCGACGTGGAATTGACAAATACAAGTCACGTACAACATTCAGAGGGATACATTCCCACTCAAATTGCAAAATAGTCCCTAATCAGAAAGCGTCCTTGGAGTGGGGAATTGACTGCGCAGCTTGTTTTCCAAAGTACCCCACAAAGGTTCAATTATATTGAGATCAGGGGACTGAGGGGATCCGATGAGGTGCTCCATTTCATCGTCGTGTTCATAAAACTAGTCTCGGGTAATCCCACAGGTGTTAATGGGGGCATTATTATCTTGGAAGACTGGTCGTTTATCAGGAAACACAGTTTGCACCATTGGGTGAAAATGGTCGGCCAGAAGACTGACATTATCCTCTCCTGTAACATGGCCATTCAGAACAACAAGTGGGCCAAGACCAAGATGTGATATCGCACCTCAGATCATCTCTGAACCGCCGCCATGCTTAACCGTAGGCCGAAGACAGTCAACTTGATAGGTTTCTGGTGGCGTTCTCCAAACGTACACACGTCCATTTGTCGGGAATAATGTGAACGACGATTCGTCTGACCATATTACATTCTCCCATTGTTGTTGTGTACAATTTTTATGCTCGCGTCACCATATTCGTCGCTTCAAGGCATTGCATGGTGTTATCAATGGTTTTGAAATAGCCGCTCTTCCGTGAATATTTGCCATATGCAGTTCACGCCGGATAGTTTTTGATGAAACTGCTTCCTGTAGATGTGTGTTCATCTCAGATGTTATCTGGGATGCTGTTGTCTTATATTTTTGCCACAATCCTCTTCAAAACCCTTCTACCTCTGTCATTCAGTTTCGATTTTCGACCACTATTGTGCTTTTTAGATGATGTTTCCCCCTGTTTCAAATATGCTGATATTACAGTCGACACTGTACTTCTTCCAACACCTAGAAGGGTGGCCGTTATCGTTACTGAGGCTCCAGAAAGACGTATCTTTCGAAAACAGAGAGGTCAGCCATAACGTAATTTTAACACAGAAATATATTTCGCATCCGACTTCTATCACTGCTAGTAGCAGACTGATGTGTGTACTTACTCATCCGCTAGGTGGCACCCTTCACCGCTAGAGGGTAGGAGTATACGAGAGGTTTCTTTCGAGTGCTATTTTTCAGAAGTGTTCATATTATTTTGTCCAACCCCAACCCTTGTAACTGTTGGAGGGTTAGCAAGAGAGCTTCAGGCCAGCACAGGTATCATAACAATGCGTTAAAATGTGACCAGGCGATTAAATCCTATTTTTTGACTGCAAACCAGTACACTGTGTTTGTTTGACTACATCATACAAAGCATATTTTTTTGAATACTGTAAACATGCCAATCGGAATGAAGGACAATAGGACAATGTAGACGGCAATTCACAGATGGGTAAATCACTGACAAAAATAGATTTCGTCTATCGTACGATTAGACGGTCTGAAATAACTGACAAGAACCACACTCTGCTTATCTTCCACCAACGTCCTTTACATTGGCGTGGTGTGGAAGTATGGAGAGTAGGGTACCAGCTCAGGTGTGACCTCGTCATCTGACCTTAGTTCAAAATTACGCGGTGTCGTTCTGGATTTTTCCCTTGTAGTGTTGATCCCGGACCGTCACCAATTGCCAGTTGTGTTGCTCCAATGTGACGTTAATTAACTACTCACCTATCTATTCTCCAACATTCTGGAAGTTGACCATTACAGAGGTGGTGAAGTGGTGGTCTGGGGTGATATCATTTTAGGAATGGACGAACCGAAATTTACTTTCTGGAAACTGGAAACATAATTTAAGACACATATTGAGTTGAATCTGTAATTGGTATTTGTCTGTATTTATTGTAAAAACCTCAATCTCGTTGTCCAAGGTCTTGATGGAATATTATGTGCTCTACATGTTCTCTCGGCTTCTCTATAGATGCTTCTATTGGATCAAATTCAATTTGATATTAATGAAAGTGTTCGTGTTGTGTTAAAAGCTGGTTTAGAAAAAAAAAAGGAGAAATTCAGTTTTTTCATTGAGAGAAACAAACAATTGAACCTTTGATTTAAAGAGTTTATCCATCTTGCTTGCCATTCATCTGAAATTTTTTTTATTAAACCTTGATTAGTTTTAATTAGTACATCGATTAGTTTTTCTTTTTTAGTTAATTTTAATAAATAAACCATGCGTTTGATTCATTGTTTTGCCACCCGTAACTCTTAAAATCGGGCAAAAAGAGTTTTATTAAGTATTCTTCCATTTTTTGAGTATTTAGTTTCAGCATTTTTGCATCAAGAAAAAAGTATTTGAAGTTAATTATTGAATAGTGTTTTTAATGTTAACGCATTAAAACAAGACTTTTATTTCTGCATGGTTAGAATTTGAGAACCTAAAGGGCATTTCCTAACATCCAATAGTTTTGCTTAACAGAAGTAACTAAAAAAAATTATATATATTTTTTTTTTATCATTTTAGAGTTCGGATGTACCACTAAAGCAAAGACAACTCTGTAAATGCTGTTGTTAACATTTTAAGCCATTAGTTAAGGGATAATTTTTAGTATCTTGATGGGTAATTGCACTAAAGCAGCATTGATAACCTTGATAAAGGGATGTTCATTTGTGTAAGCTGTTGGGACTAATTTCAATGGTGTTCTAATGTGTTAAGTGATTAGTAATCTTCCTTTAACGAGTGTGTTTCTTTGATTGAGTTCCTTATTTTACTATTTTTCTATTACTTTCAGAAAGTAACTTTTAACCAACTTCGTTATTGGCCGCGCGGAGTTTATGACTTTCTTAACATTGTCCTGGAATATATTTGCAAAAATTTTGTAAGCAGGACTCGGATTTCGTTGACATGTCATCTTGTTAGCAACACTGTATAGACACTGTCTATCTACCACGAGAAGCGTTCTATACATAGTCTTAATCTGTCATTGTCTGTATCCGTATGTCTGTTGCCGTATAAACGTACCTTATCCCATTTTCATTAAGGTGCTGCAAAAAGTGTATTTAAGGCCTGGTTCACACATCTGGTTTTTCAACGTGCGGAGCAGCTGCGGCACTGAAGCCCAACTATGCACACATAACCGTGAAATGACGCAAGTACTCATTTCGCGCCATTTGCGATAAATATTCTATCGGAGAAAACGTGTTTATTTCGCTTGCTTGGTGTAAGAAAAGCATGTTTTAAAACGAAATTAGACGTTACTGTATACAACCATTCATTAATTATTGTTTATATTCCATTTATTTATGTAAACAAGGTACTTGAGACCGGAGAAGCGTGTGCTACAAGCTGCGGCGCCTTGGGGAACTGCGGTACAAATTGCACGCAAGTGAGACGTGCATCGCCGCAGCGGCCCCTGAGGCATGTGTGCACTACTCCATTGGATCTAATGCATCTCAGACCGCACTTGCGTTGTGGCAGTGGCACCGCTTGTTGAAAAACCGGATGTGTGCACCGGGCCTAGGGTTTGCTACATTAGTGAACTTGATGATACATTGGTGGTACATGTTGTGTGATTTTTACTTATTGCCGAAAGAATAAGGAGACTACCTCTTTACACCGCCATCCCCAAAACAAAATGAAAATAAATCATCCCCGGTTGTCATCGCTACTCGAAATGTTTTTATACAGACCACCATGTTGCATTCCATATTGCCATGTTTCTATACGTACCATGTTTTATTGCATAATGACATGTTTCTATACAGACCATGCTTTATGCCATGTTTCTATACAGACCATGTTTTATGCCATAATGCCATGTTTCTGTACAGACCACCATGTTTCATGCCAAATTCCATGTTTCTATACAGACCAACACCACTCATATTTGGTGTTCAACGTAGTTCTAGTGGTAGACCAAGGAATGCACAAACTACGATTCGTGGGCATCATGCGGCCCTCTGTTGATTTTCTTGACCGCCTCACCATGTGTTATATTTCAATTTTAACAAATCACACGACATTAATTTAGGTCTAAATCTTTGTTTAATTCTAAACCTTAGTTACAAGTTAATGGCATTAAAATGAGCAGGTCTCTTTGGGCCAATATATATCTGTGAATAAACTGTTTCAGTCATGAATATTTACAAAGCGAGAAATTGGAATCGCTAGACTAATGAAAGTTTAGAATCAATTCTTAGCATGGCTAAAAATTGATTTAAAATTGATTATTGATTAAAATTTTGACTAAAAATTAAAAATTTGGGCTACTACAAATATTAAAACAGTTCTTAAATCAATGCAAAGTAGCGTATCAAATTAACTGTTTTTAAATTTTTATTACCCTCCTTTTTTATATCATTATTATTTGTATTAAGATTATAAAAAATAAAAGATTATAATTATGAATATAAATGAAATAAATAATATAGATAGCTTTCATGGAGTTTTGGGTAGACCTCTCTCTCTCTTGCCCTAAGCGTGTCTTTGCATCCCTGTGGTAGACAGACAATATAAATTCTATAATCTGCTGATTCTAGATATGAGTAGTAGAAGGTCATTTTTTTGATATATGTGTTTTAAATAATTTTTGAGATTTTAGGGACACATTTTGTTAATATTTTTTTTTCAATTAGTGTTTGAGTTTTGTAATGAATTTTGAACAAGTTTGGTCAATACATTCCCAAATCCCCTCCAAAATTTTGTTTTTATTACAAAATTTGTATTACAAATGACTCATCTACCAACTTCTGAGGCTGTAAAGGTCAATGATCTACCTCTCAAATCAGAAAACAGTTTACTATTGTTTTCTATTGGTAGGTGAATCATCGACACCGTCAAGAATTTGGAGTGGTGAAGTTTTTCTCCAGTTTTAACAGAAGAAAACGAAATATTCTTTTAGATATCCGATCGGACAAGTCAGTAGTTCATCCACCTTTGGTGTAATTAATCTGGGGATCCTCAAGGACCGTAGGGGCCCTGAAAATTCCAAACGAGACTGCGGTTAGTCAAGATGTCCTTGTAGGTCAAAGAACTCTCTAAATTCTTAAAACGATACATGGTGAAAGAGGCTTTGAGGTACTCCTAGACATTTAATTCGTTTGATTGAGATCTTCCCCAACCATACGTTAGTTGCATACATGGGCAAGATTAATGTGATTCCAGAGGTAAATTAAGGGAGTTAATGTACAAGGTCCTTTAATGTCGTACGTATTAAAGCCTTAAAATGTCGTTCAATTCACTTCATCACAAGACATTTTTGAGCAGAATATGTAATGATTTATTTCAGTCTTTATGCACAGACTCCTAAGATTTAGACTCGGCTTAAAAAACAACGAGTTATCTACACATCTTCAAATTATCATCGACTTATACTACTTGACTTATCATGACATACTTGAGTTCTGTAAATGCTATCAATTTAAGCTCTACCATAGACTAAGGAAAGAAATTATGTTTTAAATGAGTGCTTTGTGTGATTGAAGTACCTCACAAGGGATTAACAACGAGATATGCAAAGAGGAAACCGAAAATAATTTTAATTAATAACGGTAATATGTTTTGTTTAAAACTGCTTTAAATGAGAATTAGAGCAATCTAACAGTTGGCTTAGCGCAAATTTTATAAACTAAGGGGCCCGCCACCTGCTTATTAATGCTCGTCCTACCAGAAAGAATTGTTTACAAAATACAATATTAAAAAAAAAAAAAAAAAAAAACATTTTTAAATATAAATTTGTTGTATTACAGAAAGTTATACAGTACCTCTGGAATCAGAACTCAAACAATTTGGAATTCAAATGAAAACTTTGAGATAATTTTGACTCGAAATGTGAGCACTGCTTTGGAAATCCAATATTTCCCCAGCACTCGAGCCACCCATACACTTTTTCATTGAGTGAGTTGACGAAAGTTGTAGTGCAGAGTCTTGTTGAACAATAATTGTTGGTCCTGAAAATGGCCGTCTCTTTAAATGGCCCTGAAAAGAGCCCTTGTTTTTGACATTTTGAAAAAAAAGTAGTGCACTAAACCTTAATTATTCACTTTTTTCAGTAAAATTTCATCCGATAACGCTATAAATTGAATTGAGGCTCGAGACTTCGTGGTAAACAAACAATCGTAAAGTGTTGCCAAAACGCGATAACAAATAACGTCTTTTGTGTGCCGACCTCACGGTCGACAGCTTAGGGGGCCAACGAACAAAAGAAAGGATCCTCTAGAAGGTCAGTCACAGACAGCTCGTAAATGGGGATTGATGCCGGCGGTCACTTAAAGGAAAAAAACCCCACTTCTCCCATGCCGTTGTTGTAAGCGTTATTTTAATGGTAAGAAAAGTCTATGTGCTGCATTGTAAAGGTTAATGCCGTTGATTGTCTGTATAATATGTAGCATATAAGATAAGCATGCTGAGGATATAGCTTTGAAAACTGAAGAGAGCCCAGTTGTCAGTGTAGTGATATGTTTCGCTTTTTGTAACTGACAAATTAAAACATGAAATGGGAATATCCCAGTTTCCCAAACTTGTACAAAGCTAGCTTACATATCGCATTGACTTAAAATGACCCCAAATTTAATGAAAGTACGTTCAAATGTAATTTTCAAAATTGGAATGTGAATGTTGAAAAATAAGGTAATGTTAATTTCAATTAACGTCGTACTAGAGCAACACAACGGGCTATTGACGACGGTCCGGGATCAGTCCCTCAAGGGAAAGATCCGAGGACAACACCTCGTAATTTTCAACCAAGGTCAGATGACGAAGCAACACCTGAACTGGCACCCCACTCTCCAAACTGCCACACCAACCCGAGGACTTTCGGCCACGTCAGATTTAAGGGGCACCAGCCGCCTCCACACCATCCGCTTGCAAACATCCTTGCCCGGACCCGGATTCCAACCAGGAACCTTCCGATCTAGAAGCTAAACACCTTAACTACTATACCGGTTGGTCGGCTATTGGAAAAAAAATAGGATGAAAAATAATTTGAAACAGTTTGTTCTCAGTTAAATATTTTCATTTTATTATACAAGTTTTTAGAAAATATCCCGTAATAGTAACGTATAGGAAAAGGTATAAGTGGATCAAAATCGTTCAAAAAATGTTGGCTTAGAAAAGCGAATAACTGAAATTAAGAATGATTGAAAGAGCCAAAGTTTTTATAATCATTAATAAATGTACACATTTTCCACGTTTTATTAAAAACAGATGATAATAAAATTAAGAATTTTTCTTTAGGCGTGATTTATTCCAATTCAGAGCCGTAGTAGCAACTGGAGGATTGGGATTTCGAACCTCCATCCAATCATTGACAGTCGTGTACGGGGGAACTGGTGCACGTTAAATTTGTCATGGCCTAAAATATCGTAACGTTTACGTTGTGTAGAGGTTTGTAGAGTTGGGGGCCTGCTCAGGGGTGCTGACCGTCATTTTACCATAATTCAAAATTACAAGGCGTTGTCAATGGATCTCTCTTTTTGGGCTTGATCCCGGACAGTCTCAATAACCCGTTGTGTTGTTCCAGTGTATCGTAAATTGAACTACCTACCTACCTAATTGTGATTCATCTTTCCCACATTCAATCTAGAACGAAGCGATTTCTTTTCCATCTTCCTCGGGTATCGAATTTGATAACATCCTTTGATAAATGTTTTCCTTATGGTAATATCTTAAACGAATTCTTTTAGCTTGTTTACATCGTCGGCCATTGTCCTTTCAACCATGAAATGAAGGTTAAAGTGAGGTTCCTTATTTGCATACCTCTCTTCTGTTTGCATTCTACGGTTTTGTTAAGAGGAAAATCGGATTCATTTATCACTGATAATGAATCCGATTTTTTTCATACTCCAGAGGCTTTTCTTTTGATTATTGATTAAGACCTTAGTAAAGAGAGTGAGAAGATTATATTTCAGAAGAAAGTCAATTTTTTAAAGTGTTGTAAAAGTCCATATTTTTGGGTCATACGTAATAAGAAATTTATTTTATTTGAGCAAATAACACTACGTAATTCTCAATATCACGACATACACCTTCTTCCATCGCATGTGGACATACATGGCAATGAAATCGCAGATGGATTAGCAAAAGAGGGTTCAAAGATTGTCTCGATCACTTCTACTTCTGTAACATATCAAGAACTCTACTCCAATATAAAACAAAAACTCAATACTTCATGGCGAACTCCTACGCATCTCACAGGTACTGCAGAAAAAGTCCTGGTACTCTACTAAACATCAAATGTGACAGAAGTATGCAAACCACCATGGCCAGACTTGCAAGTGGACATATAAAGTGCCTTTCCTTCGTGGACGGTTCAAAAACCTACCAGACCTGCAGGAAATGTTATGCTGATCAGGAGTCGCCTGAGCATGTCCTCCAGTGTCTTGGACTTACAAAGCTTCTGATCCTTTGCTGTAAGGGACTTTTTATATGTCAACAACCTGTTGGAGCTCGTCTGACTTCTGACAGATGAGTGGGATTAGAAACAACAACACTACGTAATTTAAAATAATATTCAGTAGCTAGCCTTCAAATCTCATACACGTTTTATTCAATTCTTGTTTTCTTTTTGAAACTTTATCGGTTGCCTTCCAACTGTTAATTATCGAATACAAATTCTCATATGGCAAGTATATGCTTGGATTTTATTGCGAGAAAATTATATTGGTCTCACAATGCAAATTACAAATCACCTACCAAGTAACAATCGGCTCGACATCAAACGTGCAAATTAGGCTCACGACGCCTAAGTGTAAAAAGTTAATGCCGAGTTACGACGTCGAGAGTTGTAAAATTTGAAGAAAAAAAAAATAAATAACTTTAATAAACATTAGTATGGTTTTGAATTAGATTTTCTTTTTCAAGCTTCTGATAAAACATTTGGAAAGTTCTCAACGCTGGATTACCTTTGGGAGGCTTGAGAGTAGTTTATTTATGAGGTGGCAAATTCCTCTTCCATCATTTCTGGTTTATGGAAAATTTCCAAACAAGTGAAACATTCATACGAAGACCTGTTTAATGGAGTCTGTTAGTTGTCGTCCTGGAAGTAACATTCGTCCATTTCATAAAATTTCCAGAGCGTAGGATGAACCTGATTGTCCAAAATGTTCATGTAGGCGTAGGCGTTCAATTTACAAGGAACAACATGCAAAGGTCCCAGGCGACATACCACGAAAAACATCCCCAAACAATTAGTCATATTTATGCAAATCCGCTGGCGTCCTGTCCATTATTGTAGGGTAGTGTACTACACTACTTGGAAATCACATGAATCTCAAAGGGTTAAACAACTGTTGAGTTTCAAAAGTAAATTTAATCACAGAGTTCTGAAGGATACATTATATATTCCTCATCCTAACGTTCAGCAAAACCCTTATACAATAGCCCAGTTCATGGTTATTTTTCATTTCAAAACTCAGCATTAAAACTGAAGAAAATGAAAGCAAATCACTTGTGTTTCACCAGGGGTAGGTAACTGAATTTACTTCGCACTGGAGAAGCACAACATGCTATTGACCAAGGAACGGGATCAATACCGAAGGGACATATCAGAGGACAACACCTCGTAATTTTGAACCAAAGATCAAATGGCGAGGTCAACATCTGAGCTAGTACCTCACTCTCTTAATTTTCACACAACGCCAGTCGAACAACTGGTCTGGTGTCTGAGGTGTTAGCCTCCAGATCGGAAGGTTACTGGTTCGAATTCGGGTCAGTGCATGGACATTAGTAGGCGTAAGGTGTAGAGGCGGCTGGCGCACCTTAACTGTCGTGGCCGGAAGTTCTCTCGTTGAGTTGGTGTGGAAGTTTGGAGAGTGGCCGTGCCGGTGCGAGAGAAAGTTATTGCTGATGCGAGATGATTTGGCGCCTCCTCTCCATTTCAAAGATTCGCTGTATTGCTTGGGACAGGCTATTGCTATCGATATCACTCTTTTAAGACAGTTCAAATCTTTATTTAAGAGAAAATAAAAATTTCAAGATTTTTAGTGTGAAATTTTGATGAGAGGAGATGATACCGTTATCAAATGAAAGTAAGAAGGATTTTGGTCCTTTATATAATTTGATATTTTAGAGAATAAGAGTCTTAAAACCACGAAAACTTGATATTGATACACATGAATGGCCTTTAAAGGTAATCAGCATTTTTTGTTTTGCGGGTGCTGGTCTTGCCTACGCCAGTGCAGTATATAAGGTTCTGGCACCCAGGGCAAAGATAGGACTTTGTCTCCCCTCGTTTCAAAATATATACAGGCAGAACTAAGACTAAAAGTAGAAAGCATAACTGGATATACTACTTCATTTATGTAATAAAAAAGTTTCACAAAAAAACTATATAGGAAATTGTAAAACTTAAAACCTACAACTTTATTTTCTTGCTTTTCGCAAGTCAAATTCTGCTATTATGTCGTAAAAGTCTATTTTTCCTGCCATCTTTTGTGAAATGGATGAAATAGCGAGGTTTGTCAAGCTTGACCCATGCTTGACCAGAGGTAGTTTCTAAAGCTTCAACTAACTGAAAACGGACCTCGTAAGACGCCACTGTAACCGGTAAGGTCAAAAAATATCCCGAGAGTAATTTCTATATTCGGGTATGGATCTTTAAAATAATATTTGCTTACACTTCAAGAAGTCAAGTTGGGTAGCTCACACTATATCCTCAATGAGTTCTTAAGTAAAAATTTTTCGTAATGAGTTCTTAAAAATACTTGAGTTTTTAAACATTGAATTTCATTAATAAGGTCTTCCACATTTGATATCCTTCTAAAACAGAAACCCGAACTACCCCTCCCCCTCCGACTAGAGTGTTTAATTATTTTGTTATTGTCATTATTGGGGAAAAAACATAAATTCAGACGCCCCTATGTGGACGGCGTTTTTTAATGAGGTTTTACTGGGGCACCAAACGGTGCCCCTTTATTACTGGCACCCTTGGAGAGGGACAAGCGTTTTGTATTGTAATGGCCTGCGACCCCCATCTTAGCTCTCGATGCGACCGCATCTGTCGCATGGGCCTTTGGCCGGCCCTGGTGGGATGCTAGCTAAGGTGTTGCCTCGTCATCTGACCGAGGTTCAAAATTACATGGTGTTGTCCTCGGTTATTTCCCTTCGAGGATTGATCCCGGACCGTCGTCAATAGCCCAATGCTCTAATTAATTAATATTACCTTACCACACAACGCTAGTGTAAGGACATTTGAGGCTACAATGGAATTAACATTTATCATCACACGTATATGACGGTCTTTATTTCGATCGAATTTCGAATTCACGACACTCCTATTGCCGTGACCCAATTTCCAAAGAACAGTCACCGTAATTTTATCTCACAAACGTACCTGGTTAAAAGTAAAACCAAGAAACGGGAAGTAAAAGGTTCTTAATAAAATAATTTCCTAGTTGAATCTGTTTGAGAAACTACTGTTTTACATTATTTGGAATTTCTGAAAAATTATTTTTAGATAGGTTGATAAAGGGCAATACGAGTGTTATTTCACACGCATAAATATCCGTTCTGTACGGTATTACAACAATTTCTTTTTAGAGTAGCTTTCCTTGAGTGTTGAAACCTGCTTCTTTTCTCATGACAAGTAATTGCACTTTTGGAAATTTAGGAAGTAAACGCAGAAATTGGATTAATATTTTAAATGTTTATATAGTTTTATAATTAATTTCTTCAGGTCGATTTGAATTCACCAAGAATACTGTCGACAGGGAAACGTTCCGTGAGAATGTTTCCCTTACTCCTTATTTTAGAGTAATTATAAAACAGCAAAATAAAAATTATATACTTATAAATGCTATTGACTAAACAATAGTAAAACAACACGAAACAAAACCGTGAAATCAGAGCACAAATTTGTAAAAGAGTTAAAATGAAGAAAAGGATAGAGTGAAATCTATCCATACCTAATTCGTCTGTTTTGACTTAGATTTACGTCTTATGGTACGATGCAGATTACTGACATAATTGCTTGAACTGATTTTAACTCGTTGGTAACTCCGGGATTATCAAGGGCGTGGAAACGGCGCTCGTATCGTTTGATAACAAATAGATTGTATATAATGTCTATTTAAGTGTTGAGATCAAAATATCAGTGGAAGTTCATAACAGTGCGCCGAAGTGGAAGGTTACTTTGTGCTTTAAAAAGGAATATTGGTATTTAATTAGAATATTAAATTAATATCGTTATTAATATCATGCTTATCAATATCAGTTCATGATAGTATAGGTAATGAAGCTAAGGTACAGAAAAATAAAGTATACATAGATAAGTAATAGATGGTCATTTTTGTGCTCTGTGTCTCGAGTATACTCTTGAACTAAAAGTGATTATGCATTGATTTTGGTATGCAATTAAAGTTAACATAGTGGACGAGTCGTGTGAATTGAAAACCTTACGATGCGATAGTCACACGGGTCTTTTAACTGTTCCGTAGAGTCAACTGCGTATGTCTCTTATTCAGAGTATTATCACCACATAACCCAGATCTCGTCGACTTCAGGCATTGCAGCAACTGCAGATAACAACCAAGCCTTGCGAATAGCCATTTAGTTTTGTTCGACCGATACACGTAATACCACTGACGAAATTGCTAAACTTTTACAACACCCTTGTGTAATGTATTTACGATCTGATCGAGATAAAATATACCTAGTTATGCATTTGTGTTGTTCTTAGCCACCACTACAAAAACAATTACATTACACTACTAAATATAATGGAGTGTAACTCTATTTCACCGTGAAGTATTCTTTGGTAGACAAAGCTGAACTATCCTTCACACGTCTTACCAAAGTGGTGACCAACGGAGTGATTAAAAACACACGCAATTAAAAAAAAAAAGATAGATGTCGCTTTAAAATTCCAGATGGCGCTCCCCTCATTCGGCGTACACTACGATCAGTAGTTTAATCTCCAATGCGATGATAATAACTTCCAACAACTGAAGCTCTGTGATAACCAGACACTGCTCTTTTCCTATCAGATCTTCATTATTCGTTGCCGCTCAGTTTCATTTCAACAAGCTGTCCGCTGCACTCAAGATTGGTTGTCAATGAAAACACCAAACAATCAAATGGTCTTAACTAGATTGGACACATAACTTACGGAGCCCCCGCTGCTTAGTAACTCATATCCTCATTAGTGGAAAAATTCAAAAGTTAACTCTCCAAAAGGTTTTGACGAGATATCTCGTCCATAAGGATCTATTCACCTTTGCTATAATGTGGTGATATCTCGTCAAATCATCCTCCAGTTAAGGACATTAATAAAACAGAACAAAGAAATTTATGAGGATGGATAACGTAATTTATCAGCAGTAAAAAAAAATACACACCTTTGAGTCGGAGTAGATACTCAAGTGACCACACTCCTAATTACTACCCGAGTCAGAAGGTGCTTATCTTTGGTTGTCCATCAGAGGTAGGAGTCAATACTTGACACCTTCTTTTTCTCTTGCTCGTGAAAGCTGAAATTTAAATATTAGGAATGGATGGTAGGAGAGAAGTTGAATTTAAGTTCTAATATTACAATAAATAGAATCTGTATACATAAAGCACAGTTAGAGTCTGTCTGTCTGTTCTCTATACAAATCTACACCGTTTGAAAATTTCACACAAAATTTGGTACACATACTTTGGAACCCTGCGTATACGATAGGCTAACTATTTTAACCCTCGTTCTTTTTGTGCTAGGTGTGCTGAAGGGGCCAAAAACAATTCGAAATTGCCATAGAAATAACATTGAAAATAAAACGATTCCTGTACGCAGCTGAGATTTTTTTACCTATGTTGATCGAAAATAAAGTTTTCCAATAATATTATTTTACCAGTATTGCTCGGAAAAAAAATTTCCACATTTTGGAATAGACATTTTATTTTTTCAAGTGTTGATAAATATTTGACTGATGAAAAATGACATTTACAATATTTAACTTTATACAACTTACATTTTGTGATGGAACACGAATATCAAAACCTAAAAACTCATTAGTCATCAAAGCGTCAGTTTTTACTCGGTATCTGGCAACGCAAGAATTAATCTTTAATTTTTTAATTTTATTTAGAATTCTGTGTATGCGTATTTGAGCTGTCAATAAAATGTATGCGGTCATATTTGAGTATTTCCAAGTATTGTATGTGTGTGTTATTTTTGAAAATTAATCACTATTGTTTTTGTAAATATTGTTCAGAGGTGTCGAATTGTTCGATTTAGAATATACTCAGGAAGTCAAAATTCAACACGATTGCATATCTATTTTTCAAAGATTGGAATTTCGTTTCTGCTGGTATTTTTGTGTCCAGTAATTACGGATATATTGCAGCTATACCCTATTACAGATAGATTATTTAGAAGTTAAATTTTAATAATTTATTTATTTCCTGCAGAATATCAAACATGGATAACTTCTTAGATGTATATGTATATTCGACCATCTTTCCTTAAATCTTTAATTCCATACGCAATAGTTTGTTGAAAGCTGTTTCAGAAACATAAATAAAATATACAAACCACAGAGAAGTAGTATACAGAGGGTTCACTGCCATAGGAAGCAATGGACTTATAAATAACATGGGAAATCACATAGACGCTGGAACCCTCAGCGGGGGAGCCGGAACCTACTATAGCGTCGGATCTAGACCTCGTTTCCATAACAACCAAACTAGGTTTACATAACAACCGAACTAGGTTTCCACAACAACTATCTTAGGCTATTTTATTTTTTCGAAACCCAATTTGCGTTTTTGATTAAAACCTAAATATTCTTTAAATATTTTTTAGCATAAATGCTACAAAATATCATTTTTTAATGTCTTCTGAACTTTAAAAAAAAAACCTTTATTATATATTATTATATTATATTATTATATTATATTATTATATTATATTATATTATTATATTATATTATTATACTATATTATTATACTATATTATTATATTATATTATTATATTATTATATTATATTAGTATATTATATTATTATATCATGAAATCTTACCAATGTATGAACTTTTTTCTTTCATTTTAGTTTATTCTTTTATGCGAATGCTTCTTTAAAAAATATTCCAAAACGTATTTGCATTGGAAAATTGTTGATCTCTGTTGATAGTCTGGAATATTATTTGAAAGAGAAAGTGCATAATAAATTTTTTTTAATAACTTAATCAGGTACATTATTTATTTTTGAACAAATTATACAATTTGAAAAAAGAATAGAAAAGAAATACTGTTTATGTAGAAATCTCGTCGAAGCTCATTTAGTTGTTAGTCAATCACACACACGACCAAGTGAAAGTGGACTGTATGAATTTTATTGTTGAATCATGAATTCAATTACCAATACACAATTATTCCCTGTGAAGAATATAACACAGAAGGGTATTGAACCCCAAGGCAAAATCTCTCACTCTGCTGTCTCCCCACACACTCAGAATACGAATACAAAAAGAAAGAAGTTGGCGCCTGAAAAACTAAGATATTACCTGACCTTGTTCTGAATGTAAAAAAAGAACATAATTCAGTTACTGTTACTCGCTTATGCATATTTCTGTGTGATCCATCTAGAACAATTTTAGCATAGCAAACGAACAATAAAATACACAACAGGATATAAAGGAACGAAATACTTTGGTAAAATAAGCAACTTAACAAGAATCTTCATTTGCCTTCCAAAGAGTAAAATTCATTGTTTAGCATTCATAAACAAGCTAACTCAACGTAATTCACCTTTTAGAGTAGCAAATGAATGGATAATGTTACTAATTGTATTCATTATTAGAGCTAAATCACACAATTTTTCACCATTTAGTGTAGCATATAAACAATAAAATACACAACAGGATACGACAATTTTTGTATCTCGAAAATATTCACAGGGAAAGTTTGTATGTATGTAATTGCGTACTATACTGTCGACCAAACCTTCTAGTATGATTTGCTCTTACGATTATCCATTATGGGTGTTAATCACATAATTGGCAAACAAATTTTGTTTGTTAAAAACGGTTGATAGGAAAATTTGTAAGTGCTTCAATTATTTGCATTTGGGCTCCAATCAATAAATTTTGGCACTCATAGCAATCAGGTTTAAAAGATTTTTGCCAAAACCACAGCAAATATCAGCAATGACATTGAGCTATATGTATTAGCAGGGTGGCACTGCAGAGATTCATTGATCCGTCTTCCACAAAGGAATCATTGATAATCGTGCTCATGGATATCCGATTAAACTGGCTAAAATCGAGCAAGACATGATCATCTTTACCAACACAATTTTAAATATTGTTAAATATTTTTTTAAAGTTATGTATGACCTTATACAGAGGCTGTTCACACATTTTTTAGACAATGTATATTGCATTCACAAAACTAAATTACATAAAATACTTGTGTTTTAAATATTCTATTTGATAGCCCTTATTCTGAACTATCTTTCGACACCGTAATTTCCAGGATAATAATGCCTTTTGAAGTGTCAGAAGAGGAATTCTATCCCATTCCTCCTGAACAGCTTTCCAGAGTCCTGTAAGGGTTATGGGACAACGTTTGGATAATGCAGATTTTAAAAGTCCGAAAGCACAAAAATCCATAGGTGATAACATCGGGAGATTTAGTAGGGATATCAGTGAAGGGTATGGCCTTGATACCGGATTTTTGTTCCATTTCTTTTAGGAAATTTACAGTGGATTTTGATGTGTGACTGCTAGCTTTGTCTTGATGGAGTTGCACAGATTGATGGCACTGTGGGTAAAGCGATGGTATTTCATTCAGAAAAATTGGCGATAAAATATGTTCCTGATAGAATTTGGAGTTAATCTTGACATTTTTTTCCACTCTTTTTACTTTTAACTTGCCATTATATGAAAAACCAGCAACAATCATGAATCCCTTAGAAAAACTTTCTTTTGAATCTGTGAACCATGTACTTAAAATTTTTTTCTCCCCTTTTATGATAATAAATGGCTCTTTTTGCTGCAATCATTTAAATACACCCATGATTTATCTATTGTGACAATTTTTTTCCATTTTTCTTTGGATGTGTTTCTCATATAGAATTCGGCAGCGTGCCCTGCGTTCAGCGATATGCTTTGGAGAAAGACGATGCACATTGCGTTTTTTCGCTTTCTTAAGATTTAAATCAACGTTTATCATTTTGTTTACAGTAGACACCGAGCATTTTAATGATTTTGCAACTGTCCTTTGACTAGGGGGATTTTCTTTTAACATTAAACAACGAACCTTTGCAATAGTCGAAGATGTCCGTCTCTTCCTTGGATACTTGTTTGGAATTTTTGTCCCACTTGAGGCTCCAATTTGACGTTTTTTTCCTTTCTTGTTGACGATATTACCTATCGACGCTTTAGATATCACAAAACCATGACTCTCACATCGTTTTTGGATAACGGAATATGAATATTTATTTTCGGAAAGAGCATAAATATAGCCTTCGATCCACTGTTTCGTTAAAAACGCCTTTTCGAATAAAAACAAACCTCTCAAGTCGCAGACGATAATTTTGACTTTTAAAAACATATTACAACTGCAATTATTTCGTTTGCAGTAAACGATTTTTTATTACCGCTAACCAAAATCGTCTAAAAAATGTGCGAACAGCCTCTGTACATGCCTTGGCGAAACTGATAACAATCAGGATTGTATCAAAAACCACTTCATCCTCTAATAGAGCCGAAAGTGTTTTCCAGACAATCTGGGAGCAAACAGTTAAACAAAAACTGAAATATCCTTTTACGACTTTCGTCAGTGACAAAGCAAAACAAACCGTGCTATAAATTAAGTTGATTTGATTGATTTAGATATTCTAAACATTTCAAGAAGCTGTATTATTTGTTTGTGATTACTAGGAATATTAAAGTCTAGACACTTTTTAGACATTCTACAGAAAAAGTAGTTGTGTAGATGTGTCTATAAGTGTTAGTTTAGCATTCTATAAGTGTTAGTTTCAGGATATGTTGATTTAAATCAAGTTATTTTTGTATAAAAAATATCATTATTAAAATCAAACTTTTAAATTTAATTTTCTTTCCTGTATTAAGTTCACAGTGAGTATCACACAAGAGCATTCCAATTTTACAAAACTATCTTTATAAATGTTGACATAAAACCGGTTATAATTCAGAAAAGGTAAATTTTAAGAACACAGAAACAGAATGTAAATAAAAAAATCTACAAATACACAAAATGCACAATGAATAGAGCACAATTGTACAGAATTCTAAATACCCACATGTTTCTTAAATTTAAGAACGATTTATTTTGATTAAATAAAAAATGCACAAACTAACACTGAAAGATTTTTTAAAATTGGTTATCTTGGGCGAATAGTCTTAAAATTAAATAGAATTATTAATTTGTTATTTGTTAAGTAATGTTATTAATTTTACTTGATTGTAAAACCATTTTAAAAATGGTACATAATTCACATTAGTAGTTTCTAAGTTATGATTATATTTTATGAAAAACAAAAGCAATTTACCTTTCAATGGTTTTTATAGGCGGTAAACTTGAACAACGGCTTTTGTATTGTTGATGGTATAGTATTTTTAATTGCACTCACTCTGCGCATTGGAGCAACACAACTAGATATATGTGACGGTTGGGGATCAACCTTTTCTGTTGATGGATAGTACCGTTTTTAAATAATTATTAAAATGAAGCAAAGAATATCCAGCTGTATGACGCTTCAAGAAGCCTGCCGATTAGAAAATAGAAAATGGCTTCCGCTCTGACTTTGATTGAAACATTTCAAACTCCGCCCACAATTAGGGACTGGCTTTCCCACCGGAGCGCTATACGTCATGGCTTAAGTGAACCCTCTATATACTACTTCTCTGTGATACAAACAAAGCATTTTTAAATAAGATGTGTAATTTCTTATTTTAAAATCACCGGTAAAGTTAAAAACATCACTTTAAAATAAGATGTGTGTCTTTAAATTAAAACGTTTAGCAATGCGTTGTAGTTCTAATATATTTCAAAATTTTAACATAGATTTTCTTACAAAACGATTCAAATCAATTAAATTTACATTTATTTTAAATGTTTCATTGGTGTTAGTGTGAAATCTGTACTCTATAACCAAGTAACTACATCTATCGTTCTAAATAGGTATGCATGGTTTACCCCCATTTAGAAACCGAATCTCTGAATTTAATAAAAAAATTACCATAAGGATTCGAATTAAAACTGAATGTCTGTTGGGATAATAGGACTTTTGAATAAGACTGATGATTTTAGAATATCACAGTTAGGAATTTTGAATATTTTAAATTTCGTGTCTTAAGTGACAGAAGGTCATGGTTGTTTAGGCAACTTAGATTAATGTGAAACTTTCATTGAAAGCAACAATTTTCCTTTTTAAAAACGCTGTAAAAACGACCTACCGTTTTTTGAAAAATTACAATTGATTGAGTTTGCTTTGTCTACATTTACAACATTTATTTTTAAAATAAACTTCGTTACTCCAAAATGCCCTTGAATGGAATTTTTCAAGAAAAAAATGCGCTCTTCAAACTAAATTAATCCTATAACAATTTAATTTACCATCCTCTCATATTCATGATGAAATTCGAAAGCATCGCATACTAAGTGCATGAATGAAACAAGTAGTACATATTCATTGCAATACTAAGTGTAAGTCTCCAACAGCATTTCGCCATTTTTACTGATATTGAATGTACGGGGATATTCGTAATCACTCCAAAACAGAAAATCAATAAGTCAAATATATATATATATATATATATATATATATATATATATATATATATATATATATATATATATATATATATATATATATATATATATATATATTTATATATATATATATATATATATATTGAATAAAAGAAATATAAGTGAAAATATTATTTTTTGTTCTCTTAAATGATGCTTGTGTTCTTTTATGAAAGAGAAGTGGATCACTTTTCAATCAACATTTAATTTATTCAACCCGATCAACGCCGGGAAATTCTGCTAATGCTGTATAAAACTTGTGATATAATTAATGGTCCAATCTAGTCCTTTCCCAAGTTACTGGTGGCAGAACACGTTCCTATTTTTGGACTTGCTAGTTAGATAACAGAGGAGAATTAAAGAAATGGAATTCGCAGACTTCAGGATCCAAACGAGGAGTCAAACGGTCGCAATCTTCCATTGTTTGTCAACGCATACTGAAGTACATCCGTGATCTCAACAATCTTGTTGTTATTCTCGATGACATATGCCGTCATCAGCAAAACTGACTAGATCTTGATGGACGAGATATATTGTCATTGGAAGAAAACTTACCAGATCTTGATTATGTCACCATAAACAAAATTGGTGGTATCCTTACAATGAGATGATTAGTAATTTGGAAAATTAGTCAGATCTTGATGGACGAGATCGTCGAAACTACTTAGAGCTTTAATACATCTCTCACATATTCAAGATGGCTGCCAACTGCCACCACTACTAAAATGAACTTAACAATACAATACTTGTAGTACCAAAAACTGGAGTGTAAACCAACTCCACCATGAAGTACTTTTTAGGAGACGAAGTTGAACTGCCTTTCACGTATCCTTTTAAAAGTTATAACCCAGTGGTGGGAATCCACTTTACCCTCATCAGATTTTTGGGAGTAAGGATACAGAATAGTTCTCGATTAAATGGTTCTTGAACATGAAATACGAATTCAAACATAGAAATTTTATATTCCAAAGAAATTCAGTTGGGAAGTTTAAGAGGATGAAAAGAAAAATCTCAGTTTTTGTTAAGAAATGGGGTATGTTAATAGAGAGTTTAGACTTACAGAGTAAGTTCGTAATCGAACGTCATTGGAAGGAATCGTAGAATCTTCTACTCAAGTGCCATGAGTCACGTGTCACCTACATCTTTGAGTTACCTACGTCAATACAGATGTTTTCCAATTGTATAATTGTGACTCCCAGAGTAGCCCCGGGTGCCTTTGTGATAATATCAACAGGTGTTCCTCATGAACAATCGTATAATCAGTTATATCTGTTGAGAATATTCGATCAAAAAACTGTGCTTTGTTATGTCATTAGTTAAAATTACTGTTATCAGTATAATCCAATTCAGCTGTGTCGAATAGATCAGCCTAAAATAATTGAAGACGAATGAGTTAATCATGCTTTAATGCCTGCTAACTGACCTCTTCGGCCTTGGGCACTACACGATGCAAACATGCGACTGTTTGTAATGGAACATCCAGTTGATAAGCCACCATTGCAACTTAGAGGAACAGTCATCAACCTACATGCACATACAAACAGGAATTCGAACTCTATACCATCTGGGGATAGAGAAAGGTTATTACCATTGTATTGGTTAGGCGGTATGAGCTGGAATGCTGCATGTCAATTTAAAAAAATAAGAAGAAATAAAGAGACGATAAGATTAAACACACAAAAAATAAAGAAAGTAACATCAACTCGGGTATTCGTGTCTCTGTAACCATTTGCTCTCAAAAATTTGTCCCTGTAAAACTAAGTATACACTTCAAAATATTGTGGTTTGCAACAATATTGAGTGCTACAATAGTGAGGTCACCACGACCTGAGACTTCGGTACTGCTCACAGAGCAACTTCAATTCACTGCGGGTAAAATCCGAACATATTGCTAAAATTTTCAAAAATGGGGAAAAGTTCTGACAAAATTTCTTCTTTCGTCTTTGCGTTTAGACGTCATGTAAGCTCCATCCTTGTTACTAGTGCGATCGCCAAAGCGTCTTAGCTGTAACGCGTACTCGTTTAAGGTAATGACACACGACCATTTCCATCAATCTTCCTGGAGGATGCTTTAACGAGGTATCTCCACATTAGCAAAAGTGAACATATCTTTATGGACGAGATATCTCATCGAAACCACTTGAAGAGTTAACTTTTGAATCTTTTCAATGATGAAGAGATGGTTGAGGACCGATGTTTCGCTTCCCTTGTCAACATGTCATGGACGTCTATTAGCTTCCAGGCAAGACAATAGGTCTTCAAGGTGACGAGATTTATAAATCATGGCATAAACGCAGATAGTCAACAGTAGCACGCAATTTAATATACGAGCTCTCCTTTAGAAATATAAATATATTCACCCTCCAAATCGTGTGACCCTGGTTGCGCTACTCGGTTCACGATGTATATCAATTTTATGTTCAGGTGACGCTTGTCAATTTTTTTAGAATCGAATTGTTCGGAACCACTTGACATATAAGAAGCCAAGTCTCATTTTGAGATGGTCACACATGCTGATCTTGGTTAAACGTCTCGACAGCGATGCATATCTGTTTCCAGCATTGTGCCCTGATTTGGACAACAAATGAAAAACATCTCTTCAACTGGCTTTTAATGCTATGAAATGTATTGCAAGTTTATTATATAACCCTTGAATATAAGTACAAATGTGAAGACAATTAAATCTATAAATTTAGATAATTAATCTACCCATTCATAGAATTTTCAAGAGTCGCTGAATAGGTTCAATACAAGAGTCTCTAATATGGTACCTTCTAACTTTACAACGGAACAAGGATTTACTTTATTTTAAAAAATCATCCGAGAGTTCCTCAAGCGCATCTAAAACTATACTTAAATTTTGAATTAAAACAAATTATTTCTATTTAAATTTTTCTATCAAAATCGAAGGAAGTAGGTAATATAATTGTTTGCATTTTCAGCTTATAAGCCCTATAATCCACCTTCCACCCCCCTCCCGCCAAAAAAAATGACACGGCCATGCTTTTACACCATTTAATCTTGTCAACAAGATTTACCCCTAGGATCAGTTAAAATAATGAATAGTAAATTAAAAGGCATTTATCAATTCAGAGTGACGGATAATACAAAACGTGAAAAATGGGAGTCCATTTGCACCATTCTTACTTGCCCTCGTTTTATAGCGGTGAAGTCTTTTGATTACTGACGGGGCATGAAAAACCTGACCAAGCGTTTGCATCGCTTTGCCATCAATAGTACACTGGAATAAGTCATAGGCAGAGCAATGACCAACATGCACTGGGACGAACTTTTGGAATGTTTGATGTTGCCAGGGGAGGGCTATCATGGTATTGGAAGTCTAGAGAACTTTTTGATACAGCTGGTCACTTCTTTTTTTCTACCTTTCTTTTTGTTCTATGATATAATTTCATAAGACACATGGTGTCACATGGGAGTTAATCGATGTTTTTGTCTAAGTGATTTTGCAATTAAATTTCCGAGAACGTAGCAGTCTGCGATAACTTCCTGAAGTTGGTCTCGACAGAAACCAAAACTGACCAATCTGGATGGACAAGGTATCTCGTCATTATAAGACACCTGATCAGATTTTGATCTCGTCATCATCAAAAAGTATGCAATGTTTAGATGACGTCATTAGCAAAATTAGTAAAATCTTAATTTAAGATCTTAATGAGATCTTAATAATTTCGATGAAACCACATGAAGTGTTAACCCGAACATCATGAGAGGTGTTGCCGCATCTTACCCCCACCAGAAACAGGGATTTCAAATGCAGAAAAGGTTTTGGGAATGCTGGTCTTCATTTACGTGTCGTATTGAAGAAAACAAGAAATTTCAAGTAACCAATCTGCATTTACGTGTTGTATTGAAGAAACCAAGAAATTTCAAGCAGTCAATCTAATTTCGAGAGCAAACGACATTAGAACTCGAAAATGTTTAAGATAGTATTATAAAACTTGTATGATCTCGTAACCAAGCGCTTCAGTCTGCTAGTTTCTTAAGACTTTAGTTGCTTGATGGGGCAGACAGAGTTCTGTAAAATCCACACACAAACATACACTACCCTACAATAACGGTCCGGACGCCAGCGGATTTGAATAAAATCCGACAACTTATTTTGGGGTGTTTTTCGTGGTTGGCCTGGGACATTTGCATGTTGTTCCTGGTCAATTCAACGCCGACGCCTACTTGAACATTTTGGACATTCAGGTTCTTCCTACGCTCTAGCAATTTTAAGAAATGGACGAATCTCTTCCAGGACGACAATGTCATGTTGCAGCCTCTGTCAAGCAGTGGAATCAATATATGGATGTAAAACGTCTTCCCTGGCCTGCTCAGAGTCCCGATTTAAACCCCATAGAACATTTGTGGGAGGCGTTAGAGCAATGTTTCCCAAAGTGGGGCCCACGCCCAACAGGGGGGCAATTGGATTGTAAAAGGGGGCAATTCGAAATGGACTCGACACGAGTTTAACCCTTTTGTTCCGGGCCATTTAAATGCAATGCTAGATGCAATGCTAGCAAATTCTTAAATAATTGCGGCCAATAAATATTAAAAATTCGTTTGACGAGACCAAAATATCAACTGGGTTTTTGGCGTCGTCCAGTTAACCCCCCTGCGGCAGACGACAGGCTCCGAGTGGACCCCCGAACGCTTTTAAACCTCGCTAAACAATGCAGTTGTTCGCATCTGAATGGCCAGTTGCAACTTCTGTAGTGTTTTGCAGCATTCAGTTGGTGTTAATTTGAAATAGGCGTCCGTAAAAACTGTTATAAAAGTCTCATTGATTTAAAAATATATATACATTGTATAGATATAATTGGTGAGTATTTGATTTTATTTTTATTTATTTTAATTTTAGAAGCATAATTTTCCTGAAAAATTTGTCAAATGGAAAAAATATGGTTTTTATTTATTTTTTTTTTTGCGGTGTGGCTTAGGTGGGCATAAGAATTTGATTTCTTCCTAAAACCTATCATGTAAGTTTCTTAAGTGAACAATTCAATTTTTTAATATTAAAAATTATGTATATGTTACATAGGGGGGGGGGCATAAGAATTTTAGAAAGGCTTAGGTGGGGCATGGCACAAAAAAGGTTGGGAAACACTGCGTTAGAGTGACGCTTACGGACCAGGGAGCCACTTTCGAAATCTATAATTGAGCTGGCGACATTCTTGCAGCAGTAATGAACACAAATACCCATAGCTGTGTATCAAAACCATGTTGAAAGTATGCCCAGAAGGGTTGCTAGTGTAATTGCAGCAAGTGAGGACCGTCCCCTATTAAAGCGTGTATTATTTCCCTTAACCATCACATATTGTTGTCCGTTCGGGTAATGTATATCTAGTAAAATAGTTCTTTGAAAACTACACTCAAATTACATCTGTCGGGCATCTAAATATCGAGTCTACGAAACACATTATGAACAGTAACAACTGTCACATAAAATTACGTGTTTATTTAATACAGGAAGATATAAAACAAACATTCATAATGAAGATTTAAAGTGAAAGATTCCGAGAAAAAAAAAAGACATTACTCCTATTACGAATCTCTTACATCTCGGAATATCGACACTTCCTTATAAATGCAATTAACGTTATCTTAGAAAGAGGTTATGTTTTCGAAGAAGAAAGGGTTTGATGCATTTTTTTATTGTAAAGATGGCTTAATTGCATTTGCAGGTCATCAATTTGCATGAATTTTCAATCTAGCATTGTCTGTGAAAATTACTTATGTTGTATATATGATTAAGGGGAATCGAAGATTGAAAGCCTACTTAATTGATGCCTACTTAATATTTAGCTTGTTTAGCTGCACCAACAATCGCTTATCTTCATTTTGGTTGAAGTGGATCAACATCGAAGCCTAAAAGTTGACGAAAAGATAGATATACGATTTTTAAATGTTTTGATGTTTAAAAATTGTTGACAATTGATCATTAAACCCAAAAACTGCAAACAAACAACTAAAACAAAAAATTGCACAGGTTTTGAATTATTTTGCGAAGTTTTTAATAAAAAGAAAAATACATGAGAAAAGTATTTAAACTCTTAAAACGTAAAAAGTATATAAAACAACAAAAGTACCTACTCTTAAAATACATTAAGTATATTTAGAATTTCTTTCTGCCAAACTAAAAGTTTTTAATTTGTTTAATTTCATTAATAAAAATTAGATCGCGTATAAAATAAAACAAGAAAAGGGGCAAAATTGAAACTTTTATTTTCAAACAGTTTGTGCCGAATGAAAGCACAAATTTTATTAGTAATGACATTTAACAAAGGGGCTCAGAAAGCACGAAGTTTTCGGAAGTACTGCCAATTATATGTTTTAAATACCAAAATCTGTAAAATAAAGCTCAAAAATTGATAGGTTGTGTTGTGGACACAAACAGTAGTTTGGGTTCACATGAACATGACATGAATGGAATTTGAATTGCTTAGTCAATGAAGTCCACATGGGAAGTTAATAAGATTAAAGTGAAATTTGATATTAATTATTGCTGTCGAATATTAGCTACACTGACCGGAACTGGAATGATGTGTGGGCCAGTGAATCTAGACCGAGGGCCTTCTTCTATCTGAATGTTGACTTAAACAGAGCAAAAGTGAGTTTGCATGAATATTACCATGGTAAAGAAGTATACACTGACTCAATGTTCGCCCAGCAACGTGGAAGTTCGGCATACTGCAGACTTCTTTTTGCGCAGTTTGAAGGTTAAGGTATGAACATCCTTTGGCTGAAAAGTTTCGATTTTTCAAGCATCCCCACTGCAATGTTCCGATTTTAAATATGTATATTCACGTCAAAAAATATTTATTTTCTCTTTTTAAAACAAAAAAAAGTACGAAACGACAACTTAACAACGACAAACAACAACGCTTATGACAAAATACAGACATCAGCTTAGTTTAATGAAATATTTTACTATACACTCTGTAAACAATTGCGATCCTGCGACATCAAAGATTCAAATTCACCAAATATGTGTGCTAGTTATAAGGATTGTATTTTTCGCATAGGTTGAAAATGAAATAATTTGATTCAAATTATTTATCAATAGTATTCTGTTGTATTTTATCCTGTAAAACGCATTCATATTAAAAAGTGTAATGCTAGCAAAAACATTTAATCGGAATATTACTTACCCTGTAATGCTATTTAACTTAAGTAAAAAACCTTAATTATTTTATTCGACCATCAGAAACGCGACTCCAGTTGTTGAATCCAAATGCGAAAAGGGGAGTAGATTTGATTTGTTGTTTTTGGTCATTTTTACAACGCTAGAAGGGAGGAGTATGTTCTTGGTGTGTTAGCATACAATTTAGTTGTTGCTAGTTTTTACGTGGGGTCTGTTTCAAGAAAATCTCCTAAAGTACGTAAATCTAAACAATGAGCAACTTGTACGTTTTTTGTTTATATTTTTATAATATAGAAAATGAAAAAATATGATGGAAAGTATCTTTCTTTTTTACTTTTATAGCCCGAAAAGGTAAAAAAAAAAATTTAAGTTCGCACTATTTACTTCATCTTAAAAACTCTAGTTTTCCTACGCCGCTTCTTGTGACGTCACAGCGCCCCATGACGGTCTGTTTCCTTTGATAGTGTCGTTGAAATAGCAAGCGGTATTTCTTTTTTATTGATCTAAAAAGTATATTTAACCAGTAGATATATAGTAGATATATTACCCAGTACCCCTTAACCAGTAAAAGCATACTAGCCATGGGGTACACAGAAGCCACTGGAATGGGAATCGCTTGGCCGGACTATTCTCCTGATCTCATCCCCTGTGACTCATTTTTGTGGGGCAATATTAAAGACAAAGTTTATGCTAATGACCCTAAAACCATCGGTGAGCTGAAAACTGCCATTTAAGGAGGCCATCGAAAGCATCAGCACTTCAGCGAGTTTTGTAGAATTTTGTTATTTGTCTGCGCCACATCGTAGCTATTGATGGCAAGCATATCGAACATGTCATAAACTAAATCAGAATACCTGCTGTTACTTTTAAAATTTGAGTAAAACTTTTGAACTCGGTAGTTTTTGAAAATTTAATTTTTTATTTCATATAGCTCAAAAATTGTTACCCTGCATATAGTTTATTGTTCAACAGTAATTAAATTCAACGCATCACGTTGATAATAGGGCGATAAACTACATTTTAAGGTAACCCCGATGTGTCTCATGCTAGAGCATTTGGTCGCAGCAGAAGAAAAATCTTCGCCCACAGCGTCTAGTTTGTTTTACGCTGAATATCCGTCCCATTGCAGTTATTAATTCTCCTTGGTGTTGTCTTGATAATATATCTCGGAATCATCAAAGTTGAGCAGATCTTTTAGACAAGTTAACTCGTCCATGAAGATCTTTAGTCTCTTTACGTTAGAAGAAAATTGATCAGATCTCGATATCGTAATCATAAAAAAATCGCCATTATCTTGATGACGATATATCTCTTAATTAGCATATTGATCATATCTTAATGAAGGAAGTACCTCGTCAAAACTTCTTGGAGGGTTTAACTGCCAGATTACCTTGAAATGTGTACCAAAATATAGCTTCAAACTGAAAGAATGAATCTAAAATATTTTCAATGACAGAGTAGGTATTTGATATTTATCTGTACAGTATAACTTAAACAGGAGGTCGCCTATGACCATATTTCTATGTAAACCCGTAGCACACACGGGCGGAATAAAATTCTACCTTGGACGCTTTATTTTATCAAATCAGAGATACAATTCCTTTACAATACCTTTTCTTCTTTTTCGTGTCTCAAATATCCCGTTGTGTTGCTGCAATATAACGTTAATTCCCCTATCTACCTACCTTTTTTTTCGTTTTATTTTCTCTCTACATTAAATAACTGTCGCCGCTGTCGCAAGATTGAAAACTCGCTTTTTTCGCTCGATTCTTAGACGGTTTCCCGAGAAAGTACGGATTAGAAAATTAAGAAATTAACATGGTTAGTTCAAGATTGTACAGGGAACAAGATAAAGAAGATTTTTTTATCCGATACGGCTATTAGTTTTCGGCGTCAAAGTCGAAAAAAGCGAAATTTCTATCGTGAGTGAGCAAAAGACCTACAAATTTGCAGTCTTCAGTCGTGAGTTTTTTTAGGGTACCTCTAAACGTAACATTTGTAGTTTATCAAGTTTTTTTAAGAAATTTCAATTTGGTTCCTGATAATATTTTTTTGAAATTCGGGAAAAATCGGGACACTTTTATTACTTTTTGTCAAAACTGTCATATCTATAGCTTAATACTATTATTTTTTCATTTTGAAAACATCACTTAAAACCTTAGAATGTACAATTTCTTATGGTACAATTATTTTTTTAGTGGCTTTATAAATAAAGTCGATGCAATTAAAAGTTAGTCATACAAATTTCAGAACTTTTATATCGTAATTTCCGATTCAAAACTAAAACTGCCAAATCTATAATACTCTTAGTTTTAAAATATAAAAATACCACGTAAAAACTTAGAATGCACTTCTTACGGTACATTTATTTTTTAAATTGGTTTGTATATAAATTCGATGCGATTAAAAGCGGATCATAGAAATTTCGTATCTTTCAGATCGCGGAGCGATAAAGTTCATTATTCTTTACGGAAATGAATTTAACATTTTCTGATTAACGGGTTTGACAGATATAAAATTTATCGTAGCAACCATTACCATAGCAACGATTTTTTTTTATTTGGCAAAAATTCAGATCAGAAAATTACAAGATTGACATGATTTATTCAAAATTGTACAGCGAACGAGATGGAGATGGTTTTTTTACTGCTGCGGCTATTAGTTTAGGGTGCATTAAGTGTTAAAGTAAACTAAAACTGAAATCACTCCCAAGAGGAGTGTTGGTTTGCGAAACAAACCAATTGGAAATGTGTAGCAATTACCAGGGGTTGGCGAGCGTTAGTGAGCAGGGGTCCTCGCTGTGACGTCATGGCCCGGAAAGTCAAATCAGGACTATACGAATTATTAAGATAGTATCGCTGTCGCAGGAAGTTGACTCTGCGACAGAAGTATTGGTTTGTGTATCAATCCAAGGGGTTGGTGAACCTAGATGAGCAGGGGGCGTAGCCCCCTAGCATTTCAAAATTTATAAAACAAATATCAATACTTAAATTTGAATAGGACAAAAGTTGCTTATTATTGTGTTATTACCCTAGATAAAATATTTCTGTTTTAATTGTAGTGTAAAAAATTACACGTTTTGAAATTTGTAAATCAGTGTGCTATGTGCTACAAAATGGTGGTAGAGGCACATATGAATTCAAAATCTATAATTAAAAAAAAATAGTAATTGATTTCTAATTGCTAATAATTTTTAGATTGAACTATTATTATGATAATTCCTTTATCTTAATATAGGAATATTTTTCAGCGGCATAAACTATGAGGTTGAATCTACGCATATACCCCATACATGTTTCACTCTTAAAGTGGTTTGGTTGGAAGAGATATCTCGGCCATCAAGATCTGACCAATTTTGCAAATGACGATAGTAAGATATTGCAATTTATTGATGATGACGGGATTAAGATCTGGTTAGTTTTGCTAACGACGAGATACCTCGTCGATATCACCATCAGGAGGGTTAAGCGCCATAAAACGAGACACGGATGCTGATGGATGAAATGTTTATGCTTTGAGACACCGGTGTAAATGATACAGAGAGCTAATCGGAAATAAACCTTTCAGCCACTGGTACATATGTCAGTGATTGAGAACGGTATGAATTCAAGATAATTATCTCTAAATAATAGAACTACGGAAAAAATCATAAAGCATTGTTTACCTTAAGTAGTCTTCAACGTTGACAAAATTCGAACATTGCTTGAAGGGGACCGGGAAAACCCTATCTCCTCCATGTTAAATTCACCAAATTCAAGGACCTTTTTCTAAACAACTATAATAGTAACCAACACAAAAATTTTTATGGCCGTTAGATTGATATTTTATACAAACTTTAACAGCTCACTTTTTTTATATTTAAAAATTTTAATTTTACAGAAATTTTTAACTGAATATCACTTTTTAGATAGCATTTTTTAGCACATTTAAATTTCTAAAAAATCCAATTCTCAAAATATCAAAAAATGGCCGTGTTAAAATATGCAAAGATATAACACAAATATGTCATAAAAATGTTAAGTCATTATGTTAAGTAGATTCTGAGAAAATGGGGCATGAACCTTAAAAATCTATGTTTTGAGAAAAATGGATTTAAACATTTCAAATGAATTTTTCTTAATAATTATAAGTTTAACCTTAATGAAATCCTGATTTATATGAAGGGTAATCTCTTTCATTTTAAATACATCGAGTTTTTGTTTTATGCTTTTGATTCTATGTCGAGCCTTTTTACTGTATTCGGAGAGATTTCGCTTTCCATCGACAACACGGTCTGGGTCGTTTCCTCAAAATTTGTATACAATGGTAGCCTAGATTGATTCCAACTCAAAATAATGTATAGCACTTTATAATATGTCCACTGTTGTAGCAGGAAACGGCATCAAACACTCTCAGTTTTAAAGTTTGGATGGTTACAAGTACATTTTTTGGAACACGACTCCAAATCACATTGTTCACCGATTCGTTTGGGTTTTGAGTCTTTCCGTGAACACATTTTTTCAACAATTCTGGATTCGCCAAGTCTTTGACATTGGATTTAATTGCCTCCATAATAGTTAAGGCAATATGCGTGTGTTTATTGTGTTAATACGCATCACCTTTAGCTACAGTACGTTGAAACTTCCACCAGCTTTCATTCCCAGCTGGACGAAGACCGTGATTTAGATTTAAGTTACTTGACAGTAAATAAAAATATTATGCCTAAACAGATTGTTGCCTGTTATGCAGAGAACCAACATGTATCTTTATTGCTTGTCCATAATACATCAAATGTCTCAGAGAGTGCTAACAACTTATATCGCATGTGAAAATTAATCAAAACAGTTAGAAACAAACTAAATGGTTACAGTTAACTCCTATGTTACCAGATTACCTAAAATAATTTGAGTAAAGTAAAGTAAAAAAATATAATATACATTGTTGAGCAACAAAGAGTAAAAATGTCCACAAACGGTTTGTTTACATTTGAAAGGCAATGTCAGCTGTGAAGTGCTTATTGGAAACAAGCATAATTTTCAAACTTCCTCATATTCTATTACTTAGTGTGATATATCATTGGAAAGAGGAGATTTTGAACTATATAAATAAGCAATAAAATAGAAATTGAAATTTTTTGGTCGAATTTTGCTTTCCCGGTCCCCTGAAGGGACTTTAATGAAACATCATTTAGACTAAATTCAATTATATATTTATGGTGTTTCTTATTTCACTGATCTAGACAATATTGACCAAGTTCATGCACCTTCAAGAAGTTCTACAAGGACATAGCATAGAAATACAGATCATCTATGGACAACCTCACATGCAAGCAAGGTAGTGACTAGGTCGGGAAGGTTCCAAAACCATGATTAAATGAAATTGCTCTCAAATGTCCACTGATCTGTCTGGAGATGGCAGCACGCTGAACTCTGTCATCCTAGAATTTGAGGGGAACTCCAAAATTTTTCTCTTACCAGCTCTGATTTCAGCCAAAATAATAAATATTTAAAGTAGAAAACAAAATAAAACTGATCGGGAAAAATAAGTTGTTCGAATGATATTAATTCATTTTTATCTCTATATCTTGCACTGTTGCCACAACTTATAACTAAAGAGTGCACAAAATTTAGAACCGCGAAATTGATTCAGATAGAACCTAACAGAAAATATCACACCACGAGTTTCCCTTTCGTTCCTGTTTGTTGGAAAATATCGTCTGTCCCAAATATTCGTAAATCGCTTACATTGCTAAAAGGACAAAATTAAACCCGAGATAAATGAAATATCAAAGCTGCAATTCCATAAAAAATGTTCCGAAAAATAATTGCTTTTCAGCAGTACGGGTAAAACAATCCAAATAATTGTAATAATAAATATACTTTCCAGATTTTCCATAACTACGAAATTATGGTTGGTTTAAGTACATTTACTCAGATGTTTCAGCATAAAACGAATCTAAATATGTAACAAAGAAAAGTTAAAAGTAAATTCACTAAACTAGAGTATGGTGCATCATATATAGAACATTGCATTAAAATGCCTTTAATAAATATTATGTGATAGTTGTACAAACACACAGACCCAAAATAGAACATAGAGCGGGAAGACGGACAGACAGACTTACACAACTAAGTGTCCGTCACTAAGTGAATGCAAGCACTCACGTTATGCAAAATTTCATGAATATATATTCAACCGTTTGGACCTAGTACGGACACACACAATCAGACAGACAGATGGATAAACAGACAGACAGACTCCAGACGTGAAAGAGACGGATTTGGTATGAGAAGGGTTCAAAGCGGATAGAAAACTTGAAATCGGTCAAAATAATTCAATACTAACCACTGGATGACGTTGTCCGTGACAGTTCTTTTCGGGAATTCGAAATTCCAATGAATTGTGTGTGTGTGTGTGTGGAAATTCGTAGCCTATTAGATAACAGCCATCATGGCGTTGCCCGTGCTGTTGGTTTGCTTGGCAAACCTAATGGAAATTCGTAACCTATTGGAATGAATTCCCTTCGAATTCCAATTTGGTTTGCTTCGCAACACAAATTATAAATTTTATGAACTCTGGTTTGCTTTGCAAATAGGATAACAGCCATGATGTTGTTTGCTTCGCAAACCGTATGGAACTTCGGCGTGACGTCACAATCTCTTGTGAAAAATGTTTTAAAACAAAAGCGTACGTATAAGGTATATATCTGGTGTCAAATTTTGTACAGATTTCAAATCCGTTGAAATTTTTAATCTATCTTTAACGATCTCGATTTTACAAAAAATAACTAACCAATGCCAGCCAAAATGTTTTTTTATTTATTTATTTTTGCTTTCTTTTTCTGAAATCGTAAGAGGGCAGGAAATGTAATCTGTTTAATTTTTAACGCGAAGCTTGACGGGACGTCACAATCTCTTGCGAAAAAAATTTCCGCAGATTTCAAATCCGTTGAGATTTTTTCTCTACCTTCAACGGAATAGGAGAGAGAAAAGAGAACTAAATAACTCCAGTTAAAAGTTTATTTTTTATCGTCTGCTGGAAAATCTTTCCTCTGTCTGCACAAAATGAAAACAGAATCGAAAAAAAAAACATCTTTAGAATCTGTGATCTTCTATTCTGTTGCATTCAATGATAGTTAAATTTCACTTTAAAATGTTCTAGATTGAATTTTAAAATTCACCGCGACCCAAAATTTGCAACAAAAAAAAACGGACTACTTGTGTGCGAAATCCTATTACTGTAAGTGCCATAGATTCGTCAGGACTTTGCATGCAGAAAACAAACACAGACAAACAATTCCTTTTATAATATTAACAAACACTTCATTTTTATTTATATACATGTATTTCAAAGAGCATTTATAATTGCAATGATTCCACGTCGTTATTTATTAACTTATAGATAATTACTTTTATTAGACCACATTTAGCAATCTAACTTTAGTAAACTACGTTATGTGGTCTTATGGACAGTCAGACGGCAAAGCAAGATTTTTTTTAAATAAGGCTTAGTATTAACATATAAACAAACATGCATTTAAAAAACGAATAAATGTATTAAATACGATTAGTACCAGTCAGCCGGCTGCAAAAAAGCAAAAAATAGAAAAAAGCAAAAAATAGAAAAAAGCAAAATGTATCACATTCCTATTTTAAGTCTACAGAGATTTAGATGATTTTACTCCGCATAAGCAGTGGATTGTGTAGTGTGACATTGAATTGTGATGTGTTGTTTGTTGAAAAGTTATGAATGCGTAATACTGATGCAGAATATCTCACGTATCTATAACACGTTTAGTGGCATTATGCTTTCTTTGCCTAGTCATCGGTGAATTTTCCAAGACTAGTTTTTTAACTCTGCATTGATGGTATTGGCTCTCTGAAAGGCACTAATCTTTTCATATAACTCTCGCCAGTACAATTTTCTTAATTAATTACTGATTAGAAGATTTATGTAAGAATATTTAAAATAAAGTTTCATTTTTGACATTAAACAATATAAAAATTAAATACTAACCCCTGCGGAAATCAAAGGTAATTATATCTGTTATACTAAGTTTTGTGACTAGAGGTTATTTACTCTGAATTGGTAAGATTATCTCTGACAGTTGTTCTCAAATCTTCCTTTTAGCTAAGCATAAAATATTGATGCATATTATTGTAATATAATAGATAAATTAATATGCAATTCAAAAAAATCATTTTTGGTCTGTATATTTAAAAATCGACCCCCACTCCTCAATGGTGATCAATCATTGCTCTATTGGTCACCATAAAACAAGATTTTAGATTTCTATTACCTTAGTTTAAATCTAGAATAGGAGGATGATTATAAATTTTTCACCTACATTCCAACATAAAGTTTGAATGCAAATGTATACACTTCCTTATGGCATTGCTCTGGTACATAATAATTCGCAAACTCATAAATTGTTTACAGCTACTTTAACATGCCTTGTTGGAAGGTTTTCGACTTATAATGAAAACTCTAATATTACTCGGTAAAATTTATTATACATATCTTCCTAGTATCTTTCAATCTTGAAGTTAGGATTACGACCACTAAATATTTTTGAGTCATGTGTTGACTGAACGTAACAATTTATTGCTTGCTTTAGAAGTTATATCTGATCTACCTTCTCAGCAAGAATTATTCAGTCGCTCCAACGCTCCAACGAATTGGAAATATATGTCTTAGCTTTCGCATTAGAACACTCGACATGAGGCTTATTTCTTTCAACCAGCTTTGAATCATTATTTTCGTCAAATATTTTGAGTTGCAATTAATGGTTTTGAAGTTACAAAAGAATAAATCAGTGGTATTGTCATAAATAAGGCCAGATACAGTAGTATGTGGCGACAACATAAATCAAATTTAAACTTGCTGAAAGAAGTTAGTCGTCATGATTTAGCTATTGCTAGCGTGTTAATTGTAACGTGATTTTACGAACTGATTATGCTGTGTGACCTATTTCTTTCTCTTCTAAGACACTCTTCAGAACTGATACAAATAGTATTGACACATCTGTAATTATAAAAGCAAAACATAATTTAATCAGGAATATTAATCACATAACTTTTGTGACAGTGGCAAATATTACTATTGAAATCAAACTTACTTGTACTAATTTCTCTCAAAGGATATTAACAGAGCTATCAGTAAAATGTCTTCTCAGCCATAAAACAGCTGAAGGAAATATTAGCACTCAAATACTTATTCAAAGTAACAGTCTTAAAAATCATAATATTTCTTTATTTGTGATCACGATTGATTTTGTTTGTGGAATGAGGAAGACTTCTTTGTATCACAGCAAAAAAATTAATCGTGTTAATAAGCATATCCTTTTGAAAATTAGAGAAAAATAAACCAATTGATCAATGTATAGATTTTATTTTTATTAAACTAGCTTAGCAACGCGGCACTATTCACGCAATGTTTCCCCATCTGCTTGAGAATGGAAATGGAAAACGATTATTTCATGTGAGTAATAATTTTTTAAGTGTCCGCTATTCAGGGCCCATGTATGGAGGGCTACTGATATCAGAGTTACATGACGCATAGGGCAAGCAAAGACATGTGGAGAGTTTAGAATTGTGACACGTAGGTTTTTCTATTTTCTAAATGCAAAAAATTAAGTCTGTAATGTATTTATAACAAAACTGAAAAAGTGTGCCAAAGAAAATTAAAAAATACATATTTGTGCTATTATAAGCAATGAGTACTTCAGATACATATTAGTATTTCATGAGGGCTAGTCATCTGAACCAGGGACCATCATCTAACCTAGCACGAGGAATCATCATCTAATCTAGTTTCCGGGCCATCATCTAACCGAGGACCATTATGTAACGGCAAGGAGTAAGAATTTGGGTGGCAGTCTTTTATTCCTAAAATTAAAAAGTACAATTTTAATTAGTTATGAATATTTCCATTCATAAATATGAGAATGTCAATTTAAAAAATATATAATATTACCTGAGAGATTAAAAAATTATTTTATGATTCAAATCACAATTACATTTTTCTCCAGTACACGTACAGAGAATTTGGGTAATTTCCTATCAGTATCAAAATATTTAAGCCTATTTAATTTCATAATTGAACCATTATAATACACTAAAGAGCCAAAACATTATGACCATCTACTCAATAACGCGTTACGCCTCCTTTGGCCCACAAAACGGCTGCAACTCGCCTGAGCATAGATACCCCAAGTTCTTGGTATACGACTGGAAACAGGTTGTACTAAATGTCTAAGCAGCGGTCACGCAAAGTCGAGATATTAGGACATGGTGGTGTTTGAGCTCTGAGGTGCCGCTCCATGACATCCCAAATGTGCTCTATCGGATTAAGATTCGGCGAGTTAGGTGACCAAGACATTAAGTGGAATTCATCAGTATGCTCCTCGAACCACTGCAACACAATCCGAGCCTTGTGACATGGGGCGTTGTCCTGCTGGAAGATTCAATTTCCAATTGGGAAGACAGACGCCTTGGTATACTGTGCAACTGATCCGCAATGATGTTCAGATAGTTCGTAACGTTCATGGTTTGTTCTACCACAACTACGGTCGTCCATGAGAACATCCCACAAAGCATAATACCTCCACCACCAGCCTATGTATGACCTGCTGTACAAGAGGGAGCAACTGTTCACCCGGCAGATGGCGTATCCTGACACAACCATCGACGTGATGAAAGAAAAATCGGGATTCATAAGACCGGGCAACTCTTTTCCACTCATCCATGGTTCAGTTTCGATGTTCCCGGGCACACTGTAGGAGTAGTTGACGATAACGCTTGGTCAACAGAGGCACATGAGTGTGACGTTTGCTGCACAGTCCCATTCCAACAGTGTTTGCTGAACTGTGTTCCGAAACATTTGCGCTTGGACCTGCATTGTATTGGGCTGTCAGCTGAGCCACTGTCTCGTACTGATTTTGCTTTAAAAGCGGGACAGTCTCCGATGTCCTTTTTCTTTGATGACGCGTAGACGACCAACACCTTGGCGTCTACTGCTGGTGTCACTGTCATTTATCCACTTTGCATGAATACTAACAACGGCAGATCGTGAACAACCTACCAGTAGTGCAGTTTCGGTGATACTCGTTCCGAGTCTTCGGGCCATTACGATCTGCCCTCTATCAAATTCACTTAGATCAGCAGCCTTTCCATCACTCATAAAAATAAGTGCAATAATGATTACTTACCTTCTCCAGCAGCAGTTAAATACCATTCTCACTTAATCACGTGCCCTCCACGTCATCCAGATTAGTTCATTGAAAAATGTGGAGATGACCATAACGCTTTGGCTCGTCAGTGTACATAACTTTTCTAGAGAATTACATTTTTAGACCCTAACTTGTTAAGTGGTTTCAAAATGTGATACCCTTCAATAACTAATCAGTATTCAGATTACAAAATTTAATAAATATGTATATGTAAATAGTATGCATAAATATGTAAAACTGATTACTCATTTTGCAAGAAACTAAGTCGCATACAGTACTATTTTGAAACTGTTATTCATCCAGAAAACGACAAACATTCAAATAAAATGATAGCATAAGTTTAACTTTCGTAAATGATCATGATTTGTTTGGTCTTGACAATGATTCTGTATTGAATGTGTATATACAAATAACTAATATTATGGATGGTAATGGTAATGGTAATTTTAGTTAACGTCATACTAGAGCAACACAACGGGCTATTGACGACGGTCCGGAATTAATCCCTTAAGGGAAAGATCCGAGGACAACACCTCGTAATTTTGAACCACGGTCAGATGACGAAGCAACACCTGAGCTACTAATATCATGGAATTGGGGAATATCTAAAATATCTCATTCTCTTTCATGTGAAGTTACTGCATTATAAAATGGCGGTATGACTTTCTAAGGCCGTCTGTAAAAATGTGTAACTCCCTGGCAACCCTGTAATAAGCAAACTGCTGATCTTTTGCAACGAAGTTTTGATTTATTTGTAAATTAATTCATACCACAGAACAAAGTCCCAAATCCAGAATCCTCAGAACTTCGGCCATTCCAGATTTCGGATTATTTGCTTTTTTTTTTTTTTTTTTTTTTTTTTTTTTTTTCAAAAAAAAAAAACTTAACCCAACCCTCTTCCTGAGCGAATTTTGCGATTGCAACAGTAAAATAGCAGATATATAAATAAGAAAAAGTTATTTTTATACCTCTTTCAGTAAGTAGTAAAAAATTTTGTTGAGAATATGCCCAATTCACATGTTAATCCGCAATTTTTATAATTTCTTATAAATTTAAAGTTGAATCATTCCATCAAAGAAATTCATCTGACTTAAGTCATTCATATATTTTTTAATAGTGTTTTAAAGACATGCCACCATAAGTTCTTCATTTTTATTTAATTTAACTTTTTAAGAATTTCCAATCCTCTACCCACAAAGGGTCAAACTTTTATAATTTGGGCTCAACTTTTTGTATTTTATTGTTTACGATAATAACCTAGGTTGTATGCCTTAGATGCTGCTTTCATTGGTAGTGTTTTCAATACCTTATTCCTATTTGAAAACTAAGACGGTTAATAAATTATTAATATTTCATTTTCCATGTATACAAACATTTCATGTATGAGATAGATATTTCGATACTGACGACAAATACAATTTTTATATACACTGCTGGCCACCGTAAATGCAACACCCTGAAGTAAGCATGCAAATAATATGAAATTTACAACATGCATTAGCGGAGGTGAGATATGCAAATGATTAGAATTTCAGCGCAGACGCACATCACGCGCGCCTGTGGCGCCACTTCAAAGCGCTGGCTTGGAGATTTCGACGATTTCAAGTACGGCAATTGTGTTTTTCTTGTGTTTTTTTTCTCAATAAAACGCGATCAATCATGCCTCGTAGGAAACAGCGATTATCTTTTGATCAAGTATCCGAGTTCGACAGAGGAAGGATAGTGGCACACCGAGATTGTGGATTATCTTTCAGGTAAATCGGTAGTCGTGTTGGACGAAACCAAAGAACTGTAATGCGGATATGTGATCGTTGGATGCAGGAGGGTACGACGGACCGACGTGTTCGATCGCATCCACCTCAGTGCACCAGTTATACGTGATGACAGACATACTGTGCGTAGGGCAGTGACGGATCGCTCAACCACATCACGAACCATAGCACAGCACATTCAGTCTGTAACGCATCATCCAGTGTCTGCGCGTACCATTCGACGCCGTTTACAGCAGAGTGGTCTGTCCTCAAGACGTCCATTGCTTCGTCAACCCTTGACGCAGAACCACAGACGTCTCCGTCGCCAATGGTGCGATGAAAGAAGGATGTGGACCGGCGGAATGGAATGAAATTGTCTTTTCTGACGAGTCACGCTTCTGTCTGCAACACCACGATGGTCGGATTCGAGTCTGGAGACGCCGTGGAGAGAGGATGCTGAACAGCTGCGTTATGCACCGCCACACTGGTCCTGCACCGGGTATTATGGTATGGGGCGGTATTGGATATCACTCTCGCACTCCTCTAGTACGCATTGCCGGTACTTTAAACAGCCAGCGCTACATCTCCGAGGTGTTGGAGCCAGTTGCCCTTTCTTACCTTCAGGGCTTACCCACAGCCATATTTCAACAGGATAATGCGCGATCACACGTGGCACGCATTGTTCAAGGGTTCTTCGTCAATCGCCATATTGAATGGCTTCCCTGGCCAGCTCGCTCTCCGGATCTTTCGCCGATAGAAAACATGTGGTCCATGGTTGCTCAACGATTGACCCAGATTACATCCCCAGCTGCCACACCAGATCAACTTTGGCAACGTGTGGAAGCTGCTTGGTCTGCTGTACCCCAAGAACACATCCAAAATCTCTTTGAATCAATGCCGAGGCGTGTGGCAGAGGTGATTTCCAACAATGACGGCTACTCTGGCTACTGATTTTGGCAGGAACCACACTTCACAGAAGTCTATAAATTTAATCATTTGATACTTGGTCAACATGTTATCTACAAAATAAATTTTGTTGTGATATATCTTGTCTTTCTTCGTGTTGCAATTTGGGTGGCCAGCAGTGTATTTCAAACGATTCATAATACCTAAACAAACTTGACTCATTTCCTTCATCAAAAATGTTTGAAAATAATTAGATACAACATTGTGCTTTGTAACCTCTTGCAGTAAATTAAACTGTTTTTTTTTTATTTCAAGCGATTACCTCTCTTATCCGTGAATTTATAACTCTTCTTATTAATCAGTCAGATTTTTTTTAAACAGTAATCCATCTAATAATTCGTTATCCTGTCGTTTGTTTATTTTTCAAATGGGCTAATTGAAAATAAAGTCACCAATCATCGAACTTTTTATTTAGTTAGGTTTTGAAATTTACAGAGCCTATAAATGACTACCACGCTATACAATTGCACATTTTTGAAGAGTGACCCTACATTGACTATGTTATTATTTTGTGAACTCGCGTGCTCTTGATGATTCGTTGGACCGGTTTATTTCTAAGAAACTGCAACAGAAAGCTTTCTACTTTTTACTGCCAATCTTGTCACAAAAGACTTTTGAATGGATTTCTTTGATGTGCTTCTCAAAAGGACAGATGATTTCTGCTCATTATTCAGAGTTACACGAACTGTGTTAGTTTTATATATGGATGTCATGTTGGACTGAAAGAATGACATTAAATGATAAATGCATAGGAAGTGGGTTTCACTGAATTAGCTGTCATTGGTCTTACGTGCTCGTACTCAATAGCACTGGGGGTAACTTGCACGTGTCCGAGTTACTCCAGTGAAAAAATAAATGCATGAGTAGTTTTGATTTTTTTTTTTAATTCCTTTTCCGTCACTTGTAAGGATTTGTTCTCCTCTTAAACGTCCTCTCAAAGACCGAACTACAAACTTCACTGAGGTTCATAACTTACGTTTGAGACGTTACATCTAAGAGCCATATTAAATCATCATTTAAAGTCACATTATCGCAAAACTGTCCCTCATTGTTTTGGTTCACAGTTCGTTAGATATCACCACATTTGACCACATGGCAAGTAAATGACGTACCTAAGTGATATACGCACAAGAGAGCAGTGATATTAGAAAAAAAATTGCATGAGGTAAAGTGCCAAAGGCAGATCATCAACTTAAAATTTATAAGATGCCCAACAAACATAATGTAAAGTACTATCGTGATTGATGAGTTGCTTTTATGGAGGAAACGAAGACCTATGGGATTTGAAATGCAGCAGACAAGACGTCACCGAGTGAAAGCATGATCAGTGTGAGTGTTGGAAAGTCGGAATAACTCGTAGTGAGTCTTCAAAGTCGACTCCGGAGTCATCGACTTCTCACACATCCGACACCGCCATACTGTAGCTCGTACGTACGTGGGTGCAGAAGCGACTGATCAGACATCTGGATCTTTGCCGCAGAGATCAGGTGCGTTAATTACAAGCACGCGAGTGACACATTTCGCACATCGTTTACAAACAACATGTTCGGACACGTATGAGAAGTGTGCGATAGACTGCGGCCAAAGCTCGATCTCAGTGTTAGTGTGTCGTAGGTGGTCGTGCTTTAGGAAGATATTTTGGATGAGAACAATCGACGGGCCCGCGTTCAGGTTGCACTCTACTTATATATATACAGTGTGTATCGAAATGATAGGTCCACTAGTAAAATCGAAAGTTATGTTGGTAAAAAAAGTTTTATTGTGTACAAAGTACTATTTTATAAACTACGTTAGTTCATACAATGAAAAAATTATGCATAAATAATATACAAATCATAGGAATTATACGGAAGACAAAAATTATGTGAAACAGCTGTTTCAAAAAGATAGGTCCACTGAACCAAACATCGAATTAGTGTTCAACTAATACGAAATTGTTCCACCGTTTTTCAGAATGAGCTCATAAATTCTATTCGGCATAGTTTCTACAAGTTTTTGTAAAGAGTTCGTCTCGATTTTTGCCCATTCGGAGGAAATAGCGTTTTTTAAGTCTGTAGTACAGCTGTACTGTCTTCCGCCTGCATACACTGCTCTTGCGAGTAAGGCCCATATGTTTTTTACCGGATTCAGGTCGGGGCTGCAAGGTGGCCGATCGATAATATGTACATTATCCAGAAACCATTCAAAAGTGGACTTTGCAGTATGCACAGAAGCATTGTCCTGTTGGAACATAAAGAACGGGCCTCCAATGTGCTCTAATTGTGGAAGAAAATATTGTTCAAGCAGCTGTAGGTAGGCTGCAGCATTCAAACGATTGTCTACAAATGCTATATCAGTTTTTCCTGTACGTCCTAATCCGGCCCATACCATAACGGAACCACCACCAGCTTGCCTCTTCGAGAATATCTCTCCATCGCTACGCAGGTCATGCCAGTAATACAGCTAGCCATCTGGACCATCCAGGTTGAATTTTTTTTCATCACTGAATATTACTCGATGGCAGTCTTCTTTCCAGGACATCACTTCCTCTGCAAATTTCAATCGCTTTTCTTATGCTCTTTAGTTAATTTCGGAGCCGCTTTCCTCTTCCAGTAAACTAAATTGCCGAACTGCTTTACCACTCTATGGACCGTAGATTTTGATATTAGAGGGTTTTGTTGCCTGGCCAAAGTGGATAAGCTCGTATTTTCAGATTTTAAATCTTTTACGATACTTCTTCTTTGTCGAGGTGTCACTCTTGATGGCCGCCCAGATGATTTTTTAGCGCCATAAGCATTTCCAAGTCGCACAAAATTGTTTACAACATTATGTGATCTGTTTAAAAGTTTAGCTGTGCCTCTATTCAATTTACACACTTCTTAAATGCATCAATTTTCCCCTGCTCAGTCAGCGAAAGACTGCAACGACGACCCATTTCATTCGATTGCAACGTGATGTTCAAATCTGCTTAAATACCTCCACCGCAGCCAGCGTAATCCCGCAGTAAGACTAAACTGTGATATTTATGCAAATTTTGTGGAAATAAACGTTTTGGTGCAAAGATTTGTAAAGGTGGACCTATCTTTTCGAAACGATCTCAAAATGAAAATTTGCGTAAAATAAAAATGAATTATTTATTTTTAATAAATGGCTTCCTAAATAGTTATAACGATTATTGTATAATTATCTCCACCAAAAAAAGTGACTCTTATTCTAAATTAAGAGTCGAAATTTTGAAAAATGCGGGTGGACCTATCATTTCGATACACACTGTATATATATATATATATATATATACATAATGATCGCTTATAATGCGATTGCCAATATATGATGATTGCATACACAACCTCGTTTCATCGCTCGCATCGCCCACACGTAGCTCTACATCAAACATAGTAAAGATATACACATATCTAAACGTATTACTCATCTAACAGTAGTGGAACAATTCTAATAACATAGACAAGTTTTTGTGATTGCACAAGAAAATACGCTGACTTTATAATACAAAATATGCTGAGAATATCTGTTTGGCCAAACTGAGTTCCCAGTTTTCAATTTGTAGATTACATTCCAAGATTGTATTTGAGATAAAAAAGGAACAATTCCACCTGAATATTAGCCTTCCATTTGACTTAAAAGTCTGTTAATATTATCAATTTTGTGAAAAAAGTAACAAAAGTTGGTTACATATATAAGATTAAATCGGGCGGCGCTTCATGTAGCTTATAGGATATCCAAATGGCCAATACGATCTGTAACAATTACATGAAAGAGATTTTAACTTCTTTTCACACAGGTTATTCTGATTATATGATTGTGAAAATTGTTTGAAACAGTGTAGTAACTATTTTCAATACATGTATAATTTCACTAACTTTAAGGCATAAAAAAAAAATTCCAGATATTTTCTTTGTACAAGTATTACATTTACTGCTTAATTATATAAAATTCAGAGAAGTTAAACATCAAAGTAGTATTCTGACAATTCTTGCAATTTTCAACTAATGATATTCTATTGTTTAAGTTACCATAGTTAGGTTTATAACTTATGACAGAGCAAGAGAGACGCTGTATTTGTAGAACGGATTAATGCCAAGTATTAGAGAGGCAACCGTGCCAACAATTAATTGCTGAAAGAGTTCCTGGTTCAAAAATTGTTTTTCATACTTTGATGGTAGGTGATATTTTTTCCTAACTGTTTTTACCTTTAAATTTAAGAATTTAATTTTTTATTTTTGATAATGGCGTCATAGAACTTTCAAGAAGCTTCTTGTATCCAATCCTGAAACATACAAATATGTTTACAACCTTATGTAGCTCTGATTAACATTTACTTTATTATTTTTCACTTTGTTGCTTTGCAATGTTTCTCTTTTCTCCAAACAAACCTTTAAAATTCCACTATAATTTTAATTATTTATAAGTGTGTGACAGTATATCCAAGTATGCAATAAATGTGTAGATTCCTTTAATTTAATTCATCAAAATTTTGAAATAGTGTATCTCATTCAATAATTGGTTGAAATTTACCTAATTAAAAATTACATTGACGTAGCGTGGGAGATTGGATAGTGGGGTTCCTAGGTGTGGACCTCGTGATCTGACCGTGGTTCAAAATTAAGAGGTGCTGTCATTCGAACTTTCCTTTTGGATTGACCCTGGGCCATCGCTAACAACCCGTTGTGTTGCTCCAGTAACGTATACTTTTAACTACCTACCTCATTAAAATTGATTTTCTTTAGTATTTTTTAGTTGGATGCATTCAAAAATCATCAAACATGAAATAAAAAATTGAAAATAATTACGCTTTGTGTAAGGCTCGGAGCACACATCCGGTTTTTCAACGTGCGGCGCCGCTGCCGCAACGCAAGTGCGGTCTGAGATACATTAGATTCAATGGAGCAGAGCACACATGCCTCCAGCGCCGCTGGGGCAACGCACGTCCAACTTGCGTGCAATTTGCACCGCAGTTCCCCACGGCGCCGCACATGAGTCTCCGTTCTGAAGTACCCTGTTTTCATAAACAAATGGAATATAAATAATAATTAATAAATGGTTGTATCCAGAAACGTCTTTTTTGTTTCAAAATATACTTCTTTTACACCAAGTAAGCAAAATAAACACGTTTTCTTCGATAGAATATTTATCGCAAATGGCGCAAAATGAGTTCTGGCGTCATTTCACGGTTATGTGTGCATAGTTGGGCTTCGGTGCCTCAGTGGCGCCGGAAGTGGAAAAACCGGATGTGTGCACCGGGCCTTAACCCTCCTGGTGGTACTCTTGACGAGGCAGCTCATCATTAGCCAGATCTTGATGGGCGAAATATCTCGTCATTAGAAGAAAACTGATCAGATCTTGTCTGGATGGATGAGATATCTCGTAATTAGAAAACTAACCAGATCTTGGTTTAGTCATCATCAAAAAATTGGCAATATCTAAATCACAAGATATCTCGTCATCAGCAAAATTGGACAGTTCTTGATGATCGAGATATCTCGTCATCAACGAAATTGGACAGATCTTAATGATCGAGATATCTCGTCATCAACGAAATTGGACAGATCTGAATGATCGAGATATCTCGTCATCAGCAAAATTGGGCAGATCTTGATGATCGAGATATCTCGTCATCAACGAAATTGGACGGATCTTAATGATCGAGATATCTCGTAATCAGCAAAATTGGACAGATCTTAATGATCGAGATATCTCGTCATCAGCAAAATTGGACAGATCTTGATGATCGAGATATCTCGTCATCAACGAAATTTGACAGATCTTGATGATCGAGATATCTCGTCGAAACCATTTAGAAGCTTTTATAAGAGGGAAAGTAGAAATAGATACCTGTATTTGTCCCGTTCTGCTGTATGGAATATTCCAGAGATCCAACTTTTGTTGCATTTTAAAACATTTCTGAACCGTTTTGAGTTTTAACTTAAACACGAGTATGAAAAGCTGTTAAAGGATTCTTTTACTTCAGCATAAGCTTTTAGGTACACGGCTCCCTTTGCCTAAAAATAAATCTCAGCAGCTCCTTCGTATATAAATTGCATTATTTGCATTTAAAATGCATATTCACCAATACATGACAGACCAATAATAATTAATAAATGGCTTACACATGACAGACGATGTAAAGTAATAGATAAACAAATACAAGGTAAATTTTACTGATACAGAAGAGAGAAATAGGCCCTTGGGGTGTCCAGAAAGTGGCAGACTTTATGTCTGATGCATTTCTAGACAACTAGGCAAACAATCCTGATAGTATCTCAAACAATGACATAAATTTCTTTACCAAAAACAATACTACAACCAACACCTTGTATAAAATACTCTCACAGCAAAGAATTGATTACATATTTCCTCGATTTTATGCAACACAACTCCTAAATTATCTCGGAATACTTAGCTTTTTGGTGAGCAATCAAACATCCTCGGGGAAAATAACAGCTTCCGTGTTTTCTGGAACACATAATTTAAAAACTACATTATACGTTTGCTACATACAATTTGTTCTACATTTTACGTTTATGTCTTCTGAGCTCTGTGTGAGACTTTGTATAATAAGGTCTGAAATCGTAGTAATCCAATCAAGAAACAAATTTTTCCAATTGGTCTCAAAATGTATGTCAGCAATCTTGAAGCAATTTTGATACTTAAATGAAATATAAATCGTCAAATATTTTCCCGAGACATTTCTTGCACACATAGTCGATCAACCTATATTTTACTCTTTCACAAGAATCTAGGTAGCCTACTCTTCATCCTTCATACGAATCTTCAACTGCAATTATAACTGTAGGAGTGTCGCGTGTTTTGTAGGTCATCTTTAACCTCATTGTCCGAATTGTAGACTATTCCTTCAATTATTCCTACATTATTCCCCAGATTATTCAACCGTCAAAAGTGAAAGTCGTGACTAAGTTCACGCGACATGTGGGCGAGTTGAGGTGGAAGTGTCAGTACACCCGAATCCACAATTCAAAACGTGTTCCTTTTGATCTTTGTTTGCTCTTACTGTAACATTTCATTAATTTGAGCTCTTTCTTTTGCCTAGAAGGTTTCCGGAAGTGATTTGAGCATGCTCGCACAACTAATTCCCTTTCATTTGGATACGAAATGTAAAAGAAACTCAGAAAAAAAATTTTATTCTGTTTTCAAGACAATTTTTTTATCTAGGATCTCAAAAGTGGCAAATGAACATCCATGTTTTGCTGTTATAGCTTGATGTTATAGGGTCAAATAGATGCATCTTTTTAATGTTAGGCAAACATTGTATACACAAAAGTTTTTATTTACTTAACACACTGACCTTCGTTTTGTTTAATCATTCGTGTTCTTGCAGATTCCGCAAGTGATTTGAAACGAGCTTCAACAGCTTATTTGTTTTATTTTGTTAAGAAATTAGAGGTTGAGAAAAATTATAAATTCGTGCTAAACGTTGTGTAAAGAGGGTAATTTGTTATTCAGAATATGAGCAGTGGTAAATGAATATACATGTCTTGCGGTTATGGTTGGCTGTTGTAGATTCATATAGGTGTGGTTTTTTCAATACTGGGCAAATATTTTACACAAAGAGCTTCCTTTTGATGTCCTCTTAAATACAACCTTTTGAAAAGAACTCAAAACGTTTTGTATTGTATTTGCTTACTTGCCCTTTCATAAAATTAAGTACTTTTCTTTGGAGTATTCAACGTATCGCAATTGACTTAAAACAATCTTCCACGACTGTTTTTTTTTCCTTGGGCATGAAATTAAAGAGGTGATAAATAATATGAATTCATTTTCTGAAAGATGTGCTGAGAGATGCAATTTTAGTTAGGATCATAAGAGCATTGAATGTATATCCGCGTCCTATTGGTTACGGCTTTTTGGTTGGGTTTTATGGCGCAAGGGTCATATTAAGACAAGTTATGCGAAACAATGTCCATTAAATAGACGTACACGAGAATAGCTTTACTAGGAGAGATGAGAGAAATACATACATCGAATCTGCACCGCTTACAACTCGCTGATTGCTAGAGCATAATTCAAGCCCACTGATCCAACCGTTATATTACATATCGCTCTTATAGTGGTGGAACAAGTGTGGTTCTTAAAATAATGGGTGAAGATTCCACATGTAGCGCTTCCTTTTCGATATCTTTTGAAATCTTCGGAAAGGAACCAGAAAAAGTGTTCCTTTTGTTTTTGTAAGTATTAAAATAACAATTCATAAAAGTGACCTCTCTGCACATCCATGAGGAAATAGATAGTTCCCATTTCTCTCGCTCTCTTTGACCCTAGATTGTATGGATGATACTAAGATGAGAGGACCTCCTAGTATCAATGAGTTTATAGACTTTCTTTCCATCTTATAGTCTTTTTCTGTGATTGTATATTGTTGAGTGTACTTGTTTTTACTATTTGTTCTACTGTAACCCACTATTCAAAATAAACAATTCATAAAATTTAGTGCTACACCTCGATGAAGAGGAGTTCGGGAAGTAATTTAAACTAAATTGAAAAGCTATAAGTTAAAGTTTTATTTTCTGCTCTTTAAAACGTCGTGAAAAGAGATATTGTTTTCTTCAGAACCTCATAAGTTTTAATTGAATATCCGCGTTCTATAGACTCATTTTTGTTAAGACCTATTTTTGTAAGGTGAAAGATGTGGTTCTTTTAATATTGAACGAATACTCTTCATATGCTGAGATTCCATTTCACGATTCCCTCATGTATGATCTTGGAACGGAATCAGAATTTTTTTTTATATTTTTTTATAAGGATATCAACAATTCATAAAGATTTATCATTGCTACAGCCTCTGTGTTCCAAATAAGGAAATGGATATATATATATATATATATATATAGCTTTATGTACGATACTAAGAGGCGAGTATGGGTGAGATTTCTTCATGTTACTGCCTTGTTTTCTGTTCTTTATATTTTGCGTGGGTACTTAATGGTTAGCTACTTGTTTAATATTGTTGACAAAATGCCGGTTATTTTGTCATAATGCTATGTGCTCTTCAATATTCTTAACATAACTATTAAAACAACGCATTATTACAAATGTCGACCAGAAATAGGCTGTCCTAGATTGCTCAAATTAGAGTTTGGGGAATCAACAAGTCTTATTCGGTGGCGATGGGCACAGAGACAGTCATGGTCAGTAAGCAGTCTGGACTTGGCAACCACTTCCCGTTCGAGAGAGTCGAGGATAACTGAGATGCTATTACAGAGTACGCTCCAGGGCTTTTTACTATAGATAACAAGAGACTCAGCTCTCAGGCTTTTTTTATTGACAGTAAGAGACTCCGCTTAAAGACATTCTCGCAGAGACAGCAAGAGACTAAGGTCGAAGTGTTTCCCTTATAGACAGCAAGGCTCTGGTCGAAGACTTTCCCTTGCAGACTGCGAGAGACTCCGCTTGAAGACTTTCCTTTAGAGACAGCAAGAGACTCCGGTCGAAGATTTTCCCTTATATACATCAAGTTTCTGGTAGAAGACTTTCCGTTATGGACTGCGAGAGTCTCCGCTCGAAGACTTTATTCAGAGACAGCAAGAGACTCCGGTCGAAGATTTTCCCCTATAGACAGCAAGGTTCTGATCGAAGACTTGCTCTTATGGACTGAGAGAGACTCCGATCCAAGGCTTTTTTAATAGACAGCGAGAAACTATGCTTTAAGGCTTTTCTTTACAGACAGCTAAGTACTTCGCTCGAAGACTTTCCCTTGTGGACAGCAAGCGATTAAGTCTGAAGCTTTTTTTTAGAGAGCGAGGGATACCGCTTCCAATTTTTTCCTAAGTATAAGTTTGATAACAATTTGTTCAATTGTAATCAGCCACACTGGACATTTTCAGAAATCATAACAGTGAATCCTACGCCTTGATGAAGAGAGATTACGAAAATGATTTGGGCATGCCTGCAATCAATAATTTTTTACATGGAAACAAAGGAAAAAGAGAAGCTGTGAAAAAATTAATTTTCCAAACGAGGGAATCTTTATGTTAACAGGGGCAATTTTATTCAAGATCTGAAAAGTTGAAATGAATATTCATGTCTTCGATTACAATTTGCTTTTATGGGGTCAAATAGGTGTAACTCCTTGCATACTGGATAGACTCTATACGCAAAGAGCTTCCCTCTGGAATCCCTTCCGCATCTTTGGAAAAGAACTCCAAACAGTGTTTGCTTTCCCAATGACCTTTCATAAATTGCGTCATCCTATTTGTGCAGGAGGTTTCCGGAAGTCATTTTAAGCATGCTTGTACAGAACATTAATTAATGAGAAAAGTTGAATGGGTAATTAAAATGGCATTTCTAATTTAGATAAAAATGTGTCCTGTAAGAGCAAATATTTCTACTAAAGACTTGGATAAGTTCATTACCAAATATCGTTATCTTAAATGGGTATAATCCTCTTCATAAAATAAATATGTGCCTTTTCGATTACTTCTGGATGAATAATATGCTCAAACAATTGCAGTTGAGAATCTTAAATGACTTTATATGAGATGATTCTTCGTAATGTAACAGCAAACTGGTCCATATTGTTTACCATTTACTTGCTCAATAACCTTTCATAAAACTTATTCCATTTCTATTTGGATGAAGGAAGGCTCTTCGTGTACAGATAGCTTCTCCATGGAATCCCTTGAAATATAATCTTTAGAATGAACTACAAGACGTTTCCTCTTTTATTTTTCTTTACCTTCACAATGACCTTCAGTAAAATTGAGTTCTCATCGATGCAGAGAAGTTTCCGGAAGCTAGTTGAACATGTACAAAAACTAATTGGTTTTCTTGAGAAAGAAACATGAGAGGCTTAAGAAAATTCGATCAATTGTTTTATAGACAAGTCAAATCATCCTGTCATTTCTGATCAAAGGAAAAAAGGATTTAATTTTCTATTCATATTACAATATCTGGAAAGAAATAATTAAATTCTGGATCATAAAAGTGATGAATAGATAACCAAGTCTTCAGAACCTGTTGCGCCCGCTTATAGGGGGTCAAGGAGGCGCGGCTTTTTCAACTGACTGAAGACCCCTTGCAGTTTCGTCAAACCGTATACAATTCAAACCATGGGGATTTTCACGTGACATACTAATCCTATTTTGTTACAAAATAATAAATTGAGCCGTGTGAATTCGAAATAAATCAATTGCTGTTACCATGCTGATAGGAATGAGGAAGCGAGGATATGAATTCATAGTCAAGGATTATTCGACTTGTCATAATTAGTCAAAGTTCGCTAACAGAAACCTAGATTCGCGAAATTGATTTTTGAAATACGTGTGAAGTTTTGCAGTTCTTAAGGTTCGGGTCAGAGGCTACATAAACTAGGTCTTGAGTCTGGTTAATTTTAATTAATAATTTCTCTTTAATGAGGTTGTTCGTAGAGTTTTATACATGCTTATTTGATGTTGATGTAACCATTCGAGTATCCATAGATCCAAGCAGAGTCCCCTTATATGTGATTCATGTTCTATATCTCGAAGTGTTCATCAAATTTTAATTTTCTGTCCTTTTTACAATCTTTGTTGTCTTAGTTTTCCAGAATAGTTCAATTTTAAGTTTACAAGATTTGAATCATAAAAATCCCCATTCAAATCTCTTACACATCAATGGGGATTTTGTCATCTAGTTTTCTTTATAATTCTGGGGTCTTAATTCACAAATCTAGACTACAAATACTTTCAATTTGTTAATTAAATTTATAAATCTGAATTCATTCTTAAATATAATATGTTCTATTTTTAGTCTGGTTTTGTGCTGATTTCTGTTCTTTTTAAGTTAATATTTTATTTAAGTTTGTAGTGCGTACAGGCTTGGTCATTTTTCAGCTCTTCGCCACCACTTCTCGTTACTAACAAATATCTTGACAAATTCTGTCATTATTGTGAAACGAAATTGAACAAAAAAATTTGTTTCTAAGTATGCACATCATAAACATTGTAAAATTCTTGAAGCTAAAAACTGAAAATTGTATAAAAAAATTATCTAATGTTCTCACACGACGATTCAAAGTTGTTGCTATTCAAAACTGAATTTGATTTTTATAGCTGATTGTGGTTGGAGATAAATTATTTTCATGATTTAACTTTTTTGATAAGAATTTTTAATAAGAATTTTTGGTTTCGCCTAAATTTTTCCATGGTTGACACAAATTTAAAATTAATTTCGAAAGAAACAATTGTTTATATGCAGAAGGCATTAAAAACTGAAATTATGGAAACGTTAAAACTTAATGTGAGAAACAAAAATAATAATATTTATTTTTTTTCAAAACATTTTGTTCAAAAATGGTCTTAGCTAGGAATAATTTCTTACATAAGAATTAAAATCGATTATAAGTTTCAGTAGTTGCCCATATATAATACAATATCTGATATAATAAAACTTTCCTATAAATTAATAACAGAACTATAAAAAAGTTTATTAGTATTGTTTAGGTCTATCTCCTTGTGGTCATTTTCTTACATGAGGAACGAAACATGAAAAATTACTGGGTTTTAGAAATGTCTATTTTAAAATAAAGAATACACTTCAATTATTAGAGGTGTTTGTATCAAACTATTGGCAATAAACTTTTAGTTCTAATATGATGTTATAAACGATATGTCTATGTGGTTAATTCATTTTTACTATGATACTACATTCGATTCTCCCCAATATTCCATTCCATCAGTAATAAAAATTAGTACTGACATAAAACCTGAAATTTAATTTCAGTTTCACTTTTGAATTAAGGTTAAGTAAGAATAAGTCCATATTTAATAATATTTTTTTAATGAAACTTTTGGAAGCAATTTAATGTTTTTTTATTGCATAAGAAGAGCGGTTCATATTGACGTAGAACTACATTATTTAGCTAGATACAAAATTGCGAAGGATGCTTAAAAATTATTAGACCGATTTCAACTTGTAATAACTCCGGGGTTTCGAAGGTAAGGCAACGACACTAAAATCGTTTAGTAGCGAATAGATGACATTTTGCTCACTCCTTTCAACAACGTCATATCTCAAAAATCGGCGATTTTTAGTTATACCTGTTATCAGAATGCTCTGAAAGAGTAGTATATCCCTACAAGATTGCTATATCTCGCCGCTCATTATTTAGCCGCTAGAGAGCAGAAGAAATATTTATTTTTAATCATTTCAATCTACTTTTAAACTTTCAAATCACTCTCCTGAAAAATTAGATTTAAAAAATAAATTACAATAACATCTAGCATTACCAACACACACTACGTATTTATTCACTATCTTGTAAGACACAATGCAGGACATACATTGTTCTTCATTTATATACAGAGGGTAAATAAATACACTTCACCCCTATTGTTTTTGTATGTAATAAGAAATATTACGTTTTGTCTATTGCATATGTAATCTTGGCGTAAGTATTAGGGTTTAAAAATAATAATTACACACTTTTCAAATTAGCATTGGAGTTAAATGGCAATTTACGTTACCAAAACATCGTTCCTGGTTTCTTCATCAATATATTCTTTTAAAGTTAGCTTCACTTGCTTTATGTTTTTAACCCTCAAAGTGGCTTCAACGAGATATCTCGTCCTTCAAGATCTGATCAATTTTAAACATGACGAGATATCTCGTCATCAAGATGCTGATTTCTTTTGTGATGACGAGATCAAGGTCTGATTACTTTTGATGATGACAATATACCTAGTCGAACCAAACATCAAGAGGGTTAAAATGAATTTATAAAACAAAAGTAGAGACAAATACTATTAGTTTGATGTATATTATCCCCACAAATCTAATCTGAACAGCAATTTTCGTTGTTAGATTTAAGATTAAAAAATTAGTTAAGAAATCCCGTATTCACAAAAAGTGATTATCACACTTGTTTTGTTTTCATGATTTACGTGAGAAAAGGATTGCTATCTTAGTTAAAAAATGATTCCAGTTTCCACTTACGGCTTGTGCATGTATTCCCGAAAAAGAAGGTCTTGATAGCATGTCGCCATAAGAATATTTTCATTATAATAACCTTGCACGCAGGTGTTTACCTCCTCATCTGATTGTGATTCAAAATTACGAGGTGTTACCATAGGATCTGTTCCTTCGGGATTGATCCCTGATCATCACCAATAGCTCGTTGTGGAGTGCGACATAAATTCAACTACCTATCTACCTTGTACTCACTACACAAAATACCTCGTGATTATTTTAAATTTTCCTATTATTTATTTGAAATATTTTTCATTCATTATTGTAGCATGAAAGTAGCTCTATATTCACGCCATTCCTGCTACAGTAAAGAGTAGAACTAAAAACTGACAAATAATGAATTGAGGATTTCCGTCAGTTAGTTTTCAAATCCCAGTAAGTGTACTTTTTACCTCACTAAAAGGAAAAATTTACTAATTCTATGTTTCTATAAGTAGGTTAACCGGTTTGGTGGTTAAGGAGTTAGCCTTTAGATCTGAAGATTTCTGGTTCGAATACTGGTCAGTGCATGGTAAGCGTATGGGGGTAGAGGGGGCTAGTGCAATTTCAATCTGTCGTGACCGAAATTCCTCACATTGGGTTTGTGTAGAAGGTTGGAGATTAGGTTCCAGCTGAGGTGTTGTCGCATCATCTGACAGTGGTTTAAAATTACCTGATGTTGTACTCGGGTCTTTCCCTTAGGGGATTGCTACCGGACCGTCGTCAATATACCTTGTGTTGCTCTAGTGCGACATTAATTAAAATTACCTTACCTTAACTTACCTTATAGGTAGGTAGTTGATTAACGTCACATTGCGCAACACAGCGGACTATTCCCATGTCTCAATAAACTGTAAAGATAAATGAATGTATTTTCGAACACAATTTCATAAAGTCTATACTAATGCCCTTAGTAAAATAACCTAGAACACGGACACAAGACCAAATTGTACAAATTGCACAGCGACACAGCCTGATCATCCAGAAGATATCCCCCAGATACCAACACATTTTAAAATATGGGAAGGAGTTGCTAGGGTTGTGAGTAAGTTGGATAGTTCTTAACTCCTTTCACAAAAGTCATGTATCTTGAGAATTTACCTTTAAGTCTACCTTACATTCTGAATAACACCTTTTTCTGTTAACACTGGATCGGTTATTTGCTTCGGAAAAGTTATAGAGCATGTTTATACTGGTAATTTTAAGGGGCATATCAAAATACTGCAAAAACCGATATATACATCTGAAACCACTAACATTTTTGTTGCTTTTAATCCAATTTTATTAAATATTATATTAGTTTTATATGTTTTCCATGCCATTTTAAGGTCGGGAGTGAATCATTTAACGTCATTTAAATGGTACTCCTTCAGCAGTACATTATTTCAATCGCCCATTTATAATTTAATTAACAACATTTTTATATGTTACGAACTTTTTCTAAGAACTCCTTAAACATTACATACTTTGATCTAACAGTAATTGTATAAATCATCTACAAATTTTTACAACTAATATGTTATTATAACAGTTTTTTTTCAATTAATTTCGGTTGTTGCGTATTAGTAAATCTGGAGTTATCATATGAAAGATTCACAACAGGTTCATAATGAAGAATACACTTCTAAAACACACATTAAAAGGACAATGAAGTTACTAACACAGTTTCCAAAGAAAAATTTTAAAAGTACTATATATTGAATTTATTCCGAAAGCAGTTAAAAGAAAAGTGTTATTACAAATTAACAGTTAGCAACTGTTATCAAAAATATTAGCAGTTGTCAATAACTATTAAAAAAGTAGCTTTTAAAAAGATTTGGGTCTTTCAACAACAAAAATATATATGGATATTCATAAAATAATAAATTCGAAAAACATTAACAAATCAACAAAAGCAATAAAATTAAAAGAAATAAATGGTTAATGAAATTTCTTGTTAAAATTTCTAATTATATTAAAAATTACTTAATAGTTAATTTTAGAATCAAGCCGTTGCTGACGAAAATTAACCGTTTATATTGATTTTTAATAGTTAATAGCATTTTTTATATTAACTGCTTGTATTATTGATGTGATAGGATTTGGAGGTTCTATTCCTCAAGGGACATATTTGGACAAGCTGAACCAAACAATGTCAAATAAATGGACATGCACACACAAAGGAGAGTTTTATCAACACTGTAGAGAGATGTAATATATCAGTGGTTGCCAAGTAAATTTGAAATGAAAAGACGATTCTGATAGAATGAGAATTACTAAACTGCAAATTATTGCTATTAATAACAACTGCTATCGTAAATAATAACTGCTATCGTATTTGATTTATTGATGTTTTTTAAATTTAGTATTTTACGAATATGCATATATTTTCTGTGTTACTAAAAGACAAAATTCATTTTAAAAGCTACTTTTTTAATAGCTAATGACAAGTGCTGATATTTTCGTCAAAGGTTATAAATTGTTAATATGTAATAGTAATGTTTTTCTTGTAAGTGGGTTCCGAATAACAGTATCTAATAATTTAAAACACTTTTTCCGGAATTTTATTTTTAATACTGTCTTTTTAAAGTGTTTTTGAATTATAGTCATTATTATGAATCGGTTGGGAATCCTTCATACGTTAACTTCAGATTTCTTGAAATGCAACAATCCCAATCAAATGTGTAAGCAGATACCATTAAGGGATTAGTTCTAAGAATATTATATAATTTTCAAAATCATTGATAAATCACTAATAACTGCTATTACAAATTAGCAACAACGGATAACATTATTATTATTCAACAGTTATGTCCAACTCTATAATAATTTATTAGACAGATCATACGTTTTATATTCTTAAAACTCTGTTGTTTTATGGGACTATGATCGCCAAAAATGAGCCCGTGTGGAAAATAAATAGTTATTTTATCATGTCAACTGTGTGTACTTGAATATTTTCATCCGTAGGTAATATCTTCATATGCTACTATACCAGTAGCAGTTAGAATAATAGTCGTATTACAAACTAATAGTTTACAATAGTTGTCGAAAATATTAATGCTTGTCCATAAATCTATAAAAAGTAGTTTTAGCCTTCGTTTTTGTCTATCTTCAAGTTGAAAACTGCTCTATGATGACCAATCTCTGATTCAAACACCTGTTCTAAGTTGTTCCCAGTTCTACGTAAGCGACAATATGTTTTGCTTACTTGGATCTACATTCCATTTGAAGTAATAAGACAGTTTAGTCCTCAACAAGGTATCTTATCATTTACAATACCGACCAGATCTTAATAGACGAGATATCTTTAACAGAATTTACCAGACCTTAGACGAGATAACTCGTCGAAACCCCCTGTAGATTCAAAGAGACTGATGGACAATGTGTTGTTGGTTTTAATCCAATAAAAAAGGCTATGAACTAGTTTTTTTACAATCGCGTTACTGAAATTATTTTATTTTACTTTTAACATACTTTTTCAAAGTAGCAAATTCAAAATAGCACAGTTGGTATTTTTGCGTTAAATAAATATTGCGGTACACTAGCGTAGACAACACGATATTTCTCGTTTAGCTGTCTAATCCTCTTGACCTTGCACTTTCTCTTTCCTCGTTGTTCTCTTTCCTCTTTTCTTAAACAGAGCGTTGAAGGATTCCCGCTAAGAACTGACTCCATTTATGCATCATTGATCAACACATTTATCTCTCGCCTTTGACTTTTGATTTCAAACCTTGTCCACTCCTTTTTGCTTTGTTCTTCGGTCCACATGTTACACAATTTAGGAGATTTCGGAACAAGCAGATTTAACATACAATGTTGGTGCAAGAGTGTCTTTGAAAGACAAGCTGCTCTAGTTAGTAACAGTCCTTCTTCCGTCATTTAACTAGCTGCTTGGACCTTATTAATGTTTCTAATGAGAAGAATTTTCAGTGCTAGCAAACAAACCAGAAGGGGATGTGAAGATATTAATTATGCTGTCGAAATGCTGCGGCATAACATGCATTGGAGTTACCTTAAAATGTGATTTATTGCAAATCTGGCGACGTTTGGTCTGATAAGTGTTGACCAATCAATTATCAAGCATCACTTCGGAATTCGTTCTTTGGGATTTTTTTGGCTCCATTTATGCATTATTGATCAATACATTTATCTCTCGCCTTTGACTTTTTATTTCAAACCTTGCCCGCTCTTTTTTCTTCGATCCACACGGTCCCATGATTTCAGAACAAGCAGGCCCAGCATACAACGTTGGTGCAAGAGTGTCTTTGAAAGACATGCTGCTCTAGTTATTAACATTCCATCTTCCGTAGTTTAACTAGCTGATTGGACCATATTAATTTTTTCTAATGAAAGGTATTTCAGTGCATGCAAACAAACCAGAAGAGGCTGTGAAGATTGTACTTATGTTGTCGAAATGCTGTGGCATGACATGCATTAATTCTAAATGTGCTTTATTGCGAATTTGATGGCGTTTGGCGTTTGATCTGATAAGTGTTGAACAATAAACTATCAAAAATCACTGCGGAATTTATTATTCAGAATTTTTATTGGGGTAGTGCTGAAATCGTTCTCGAATAATAATCGAAACAAGCCAACTTATGTCATGTGCAGAGTACAACAAAACACACGTATTGCCACAGAAACAATACCTTACTGCTTTATTCAGCATGAAAGAAGAAATATTGGTACATTCATTGGCTAAATTCTCCAGAGTATATCATATCTATTTTTTGCTTTCAGTAAATTGTTTCGTTACAAACTTTTATTGCTTGTTGCCTTGCTTTGACTTACTTACGGAAATTCAAACTAATATAAACAGTCAGAAAATTAAACAATTTTAGGCACATCTTCTCTCATGTCATTTTAATCTAAGCTCAATTCTTATCTAAATGAAATTCAATGTACGGTATGTACAGCTATGTATAGCAACAAAACAGCTAAGTATTATAACTTAAATTTTGTAGTGGAGGCCACGTTCATCATGATAATCTCGTTCCAGAATTTCGCAGTGGCTGAATTTGGAAAATGGGCTGCCACTATTTGAGACATTAGCAATTGCTTGAGATCATGAGACCTGTGTTGAGTTCACAGAAGTATCAATCCGTGTGCGTGGTCTTGCAATGGATGATTGCGACCGTGGATTGTCATGAGTTACCTTTAGTGAATGTACTGAATGTGCTATACCAAGTGAAGATATTGATGAGTTGAAATCGAGAGTGAAGCTGTTAAAGAGATAGAAGCAGTGTCATTTATTCTCGGACTTCAGACAGTTGTTGGAAGTGATTGGTATAGCATTGAAAATTCAACTGTTTATCTACCTACTGTCTACTACCATCTGTCAAAAAGTGAGCGTCGATTGTTGCGAACACCATGTGTTAGTTGTCAGAGGCGCCATCATGTTTGTTTTGTGCTCATAATCACGTCTGACAGTCACCAATTTGGCAAGACCTGAAAGATAGTGCAACGTTACTAAAAAGAACTTTTTGATGGAGATAACTTGTGATGTTTTCATTATATGTTTTCTTTGTAAACTTTTTTTGCTTTGCTTTGTCTTACTTACGGAAATTAAAATTAATATGAACAGTCAAATAATTAAATACGTTTTTAAGGATGTGATGTCAAAATGTTGTTCAGGACAAGAATATCGTTCATAATTATTTTTTTGTTAAAGCCAATAAAGAATGTTTGAACTAGCACACACTGATAGTTTTACAATAAAAAATATATTTAGAAAAAGTGAACTTTTCATAATAACACCTAGATTTCATTTAGATTCAATATATCATAATGGTACATTCCTTTAAAAGGCTCGAAATAAAGTGGTATTCAAATAATACAAATATTTTGGTAACGCATTATATACTCACATTTACAAACACAGCTGACAACAGAAGATTTTGAAATTAACGTTTATGTTAAAATATGCATTCCCATATAGTGCTAGTGTAATATTTTCAAATAAAACATAGGAAAGATATTCAACTAATTCTACAGTTTATGATTAAATTCCTAATCTATAATTATTTTTAATATTAGGAAAATCTCACGTGAGACACATAAGCAAATCACTCAATCTCAACTGATAAATTTACCTAATATGTTCATCTCAGAAAATACATAATATGTTCATCTGTGATAAAGTTCGTGTAAAGTTCATGCATACTCAAAAATATGATTCATGTATCTGACAGTAGCCAGAGAACAGCCTGATAATATCAAAAATGACAAACAGGTATTATGAAAATCCAACCTTCATTTCAAATTGGATTTTTGAAGTAGTTGGTTCCAGGCTTAAAAAGATTATTTTAAAAATTACGATAAATGAAAATACCTTCAATAATTAAAACTGAACCTCTCAATATGTATTTTTAAATTTTCAAAACATAATTTATTTGCAAATTGCGACACCCTTGGAAAAAAAGTTATGGAAATTTTGATACGACATTAAGTTAAGATCCACTGGATTATTGGTGCAAAGGTAACTGAGTTGGAAGATTAACAACCGTAAGGCTGCAAGTTCTAATGCAACCAAATACCATCGTGTACAAAGGGGGCTGGTGCACCTTAAATCTGCCGTGTTCCTCACTTTGGCGTGGTATGGAGATGTGAGAGTAAGGTGTTATCTCATCATCTGATCGCGGTTTCAGATGACATGGTGTTGTCCTCAGATTTTTACCTTGGGGAATTGATCCTGGACCGTCACCAAGACCGTCACCGATGTGTTGCTCCAGTCCGAAGTTAATTAAAATACCTACTTTCCAAGAAAAAAGTAAAAATGAAAACGATTTCTTAAATACATTTGAAAATTTGTATAACTTTCCCTCTTAGAAATTGTCGTGTGAAAGATATGCAACTAGCTATCACTTTTTAAAATGTAAATATTAGATTATAATTAAAAACACTGAGGTGCTACAACCTTAAAAAGCAATATTTTAGACTACAAGCACAAACTCTGAGTGCACTTTACGCTATCTTGAAGATTATACTCAAGTTTCTGCAGTGAATCAAACCTTATCTCAAGGCTGGATACACGTAGAAAGGAGAAAGAAGGAATGATACATTTTACACAACGTTTTTATGTGAAGTGTATTGTCTGACATAATATTACATCTATCCCTGTATTATTCAAGAACTTCGTGTCAAATTTTTGATTTATACTGCTAAATTCCTCACCAAATCAGTGGTACTCTGCAAGAACTAGAAGCACTTAAAGCTAAGGGGCCTCATTTCACACAGTCCCCTTCTCTACCCTGCACTTTTTTGAGATTATGGAGATCTTTGACCTCCAAGGACAACTTACATAAGGGCAGACTTCTTTTGGAATTTCGAGGCCCCGGCGGGTCTTTGATGACCCCCCAGATTGTTGATCCCAAAGGTGATTGAACTTAATAAAACATTCGATGTGCGTAGAGTAAATTTCTGTAAGTTCTACGAATCTCCCACTCGAAATATAGTTTGACAGAAACTTAGTTAGAAAATATTTTGTTTTTTGACTACTATAAACATAACTACTAAAGTATGTAATGTGTACACATACTGGTTATACGTATATACATTGATAGTAAAAATTATATTTATCTTCAATTTTTGTTAAAATAACGAAAAAACCGTCAAAACCAAAAATTTCGCATGAACCCCATATAGTCATACGGTGTGTACAAACATTCCGTACATTCAATTGTATAATCACCAATAGTTTACTTTAACAGAAACTTAGTTAGAAAATATTTTGTTTTTTGACTACTATAAACATAACTACTAAAGTATGTAATGTGTGCACATACTGGTTATACGTATATACATTGATAGTAAAAATTATATATATCTTCAAGTTTTGTTAAAATAACGAAAAAACCGTAAAAACCAAAAATTTTGCATGAACATTATATAGTCATACGGTGCGTACAAACATTCCGTATACTCAATTGTATAATCACCAATAGTTTACTTTAACAGAAACTTAGTTAGAAAATATTTTGTTTTTTGACTGCTATAAACATAACTACTAAAGTATGTAATGTGTACACATACTGGTTATACGTATATACATTGATAGTAAAAATTATATATATATATCTTCAAGTTTTGTTAAAATAACGAAAAAACCGTAAAAACCAAAAATTTTGCATGAACCCCATATAGTCATACGGTGCGTACAAACATTCCGTATACTCAATTGTATAATCACCAATAGTTTACTTTAACAGAAACTTAGTTAGAAAATATTTTGTTTTTTGACTGCTATAAACATAACTATTAAAGTATGTAATGTGTACACATACTGGTTATACGTATATACATTGATAGTAAAAATTATGTATATCTTCAAGTTTTGTTAAAATAACGAAAAAACCGTCAAAACCAAAAATTTCGCATAAACCCCATATAGTCATACGGTGCGTACAAACATTCCGTATACTCAATTGTATAATCACCAATAGTTTACTTTAACACACGGCTCATAGACTTAAGCACAGTAATAACCAAATAACATGCGTTGCGGATTAAGTTCGTAATGATGTCAATGTTAAGATACGTAGTGTACTTAACAAATTTAAAAAAATTATAATTGCAATTGTTAATAATGACAGGTTCTACGTAGTTCTGCGTTTAACTCTACAAATGGTTTTGATGAGAATTTTTGTCCAAGATCTTATCGTTTTTTTTAATGACCGTGTAATTTGTTTTGGTATCTTTGTCGCTTTAGAGTGGTTTGGTTGCTTTAGGGTCAATTAGTACTTGGACTATATATTTAAAAAAATGTCGCTTGAAATTCAAATACCTTAATTTTAAATTAGAGAATTGTAATAATTTTTATTCTGAATAACAATTGATTTACAACATCTGAATGCTCCTGGGGAATTTAGTTCAAACCAGCTGAATAACCCGGCGTTGCTCAGGTTTCAAATATTACCGCGACATTCGCCTGTGTTAATTTATGCACAAACCCCGTAGAACGTGTTTCAATGTCTACTTATCGCAGAAAAACAAACTTTATATTTTTTAATTGGGGCTTCGAGGGGCACTTTTAGGTTTTCCTGTGTGCCACTTTTCATGGCTACAGATTGGTCTGAAGTCAGGAAAGAAATAGCCTATGTTTTCCGTAGTGTTATAAATTATTAGTGTACCAAATTTAATGTGTATTGGTCAAACGGTGTAGATTTGTATGGAGAACACGCACACATACACACACATCCTTTTTGACATATACAGACTAGCAAAATACCTTACCTTACTCGGTTCGAATTGGTTTACTTTAGATTTAAGAAATGATAAAACTATATAATGACTAACGTTTTTCGTAGAATAAAATAATATTTTAACACCTTTCGCTATCTTTATGATTTCTACAACTTACTTTGGACACAAATCCTACAAATGCATATCCATTCATGTAATACATTTTACAGACGTCACCCCCTTGCTGTATGACACAACTACAAAATGACGAAAGGTGACACTACGGTTAGTACTACAAAAGATGATTTTGAGGGATATTTGGCATTCCTTTTCTTAAGTTCTTTTCATGTTCAACTCAATTTATATAAATGACAATTTGCGGCGAGTGCTCTCGCACTCATAGTCAACAAAACAATGTGTTTTTACTTGTGGCACTCTTGCATCCGTCATGCAGCACTGTGGAATTTCGAAATCTTCTCCTGTCATTGTGACAAAGAATTTTTTAATGTTTGAAAAATTCTAGTTCGGATTTTTTCAAACATTATTATTCCTTTAATAACGGCATTATTCTTTCAATAGTGGTATAATTAATTACACTTACAATTTGCTTTATTCTGAGTTTCGTGCCACTTTAAGTCAAATACTTTGCGGTAGTGTTGCGTGTGATGAAAAAGAAATACAATTTATTAAAATAACAAATATTTAAAGCAGGAAAAAAAGGAAATAGCGAAATCTTTCTATAAAATAAATGTTCAATCCTTTTCAGGTTTATTCGCTTTGTGATTGGTAATAGTGAGTCTTGTGGTTCAACTGGCTAATTAATTTGGAGCACTCGAAGACGATAAACACAGTGTTATCTCTCTCTCTCTCTCTCTCTCTCTCTCTCTCTCTCTCTCTCTCTCTCTCTCTCTCTCTATATATATATATATATATATATATATATATATATATATATATATATATATATATATATATATATATATATATATATACATATACATATATATATATATATATATATATATATATATATATATATATATATATATATATATATATATATATATATATATATATATATATATATATATATATATATATATATATATATACATATACATATATATATATATACATATATATATATATATATATATATATATATATATATATATATATATATATATATATATATATATATATATATATATATATATATATATATATATATATATATATATATATATAATTCTCTTACGTAGCACGCAAAAAAAGACTTTGTTATCGCGTTTAGGCAACATTGTACGATTGTTTATTTACCACGAATCCTCGCCCCTCGATTGAATTTTTAGCGTTATCGGATGAAAGTTTATTAAAAAAAAATGAATTTTAGTCGAGCTGTTGCAGCTTATAAGAGAAATCAAAGAAAGCAGAGGATCTTTTCTAGGCCATTTGAAATACAGCCCTTTTAAGGGTCAACAATTATAGTTCAACAAGACGCTTGCACTACAACTTTCGACAACGAGATGAAAAAGTGTAGGTGGCTCGAGTGCTGTGGAAATGTACACACAAACAACATGTTGGGTTTTCAATTTCCAAAGCAGCGCTCACATTTCGAGTCAAAATTTGCTCAAAGTTTTCATTTGAATTCTGATTTCAGAGGTACTGTTATAACTTTTCGGTAATACAAAAAAAATTTTATTTGAAAAATATTTTTTTTTTGAATATAATATTTTGTAAGCATTAATCCCTTCTGCTAGGACACATGTCTTCATTAATGCGAGCGTAGTGAGCATGTTCGCGCAGCGAACCAATGAGGATTGCAAAGCCACCCTCCGGTGGTTGGCGAGCGTTAGTGAACAAGGGGCGCGCCCCCTAGTATTTTTTATTCATTCATTTATAAAATTTGAGAGCACGCGCTAGAGAGTTTGCAATGTTTTCAGATGAACCGGGAAATTCGGTCGCCGTTTCCATAGCAACACTCGAATATGAAAATATTAAAAAGTACTATTACAGCAAACAACTCTTAAAAAATTTGAAATATGTCGAATATATTCAATGTACAAATAAACACTCAATTCTTATTTATATAGGTAATAGATAAAGTATACAATTATGCAATTGTAATGCAATACAGGATTGTATGTATCTGATGTCATTAGACATATCTATTATACAATATCTGCAGAACACACTAACAGCAGAATAGTACGTATCTGGTGGCATTGAAACATTGCTTGCAAAACAACTTCCTGAGATTTAAGATCGATATTTGATTAGATAATATACATCGCTTTCTGGTAGTATGTATCTGATTACTTAAGAAACAATAAATTTCAGCAAATATTCCATTCTTTTTCATTGATTTCATGTAGAACTATGTCTTGATATACAATACAGATTAGCGGTAGATTGCATATAACTCTGATCAATATCAACTCGCAATAACTCCTGAAATGTGGTGAGAGTTGCAACGACACTAATGTAGCGTTAATATTTATTGACAATTATAAATGGTGATGCTAGCAGATCAATGGAAATACGTGACAACAAGTTGCAGTGGATTGTGGCAACGAGAGTTTACTGTTTTTGTTTTCAGTGTTGAACCCGAAAGCGTAACATAGATTTTTGATACGTAATTAATTTTAATATAAGAGAAGAGTCAATTCTATTGATTTACTGCGAACGTTCGTCCCATTTGGGGCACTAGTTGGCATTTCATTGTGAAAACGAAGTGTGGTCTACTTCACAAGTATTAAGTTTTGATGTTGTTTGAAAGAAGGAATTTTTCAGCGAATATATATACTTGGAAAAAAACCTGTATTATTTGGTTGTGTTTTTGAAATTTTGTTAAGCATTAAAAACGACAGAAAATAGGGAGCATTTTTTATGTATTATGCTTTTTTACTTATGAAAAGGAAAGAATGCTTCTCAGACGCGAAATAAGATATGTGTTTCGTATGGTGATTGTGAAGTAAGAGGTTCAGAGAGTTGTGTCCCCTGGATCAGTTCTTTATCCAGAAACCTCGTAACTTCTATGAGCGTGGTATTATGCAGCTACCGGACAGATGGAGTAAGGTCATAGAACAGAACGACACGTAATATATAGATTAAATGTAAATTTTAGTAAATAAAATAATATTTCTCCGACTTTTATCAAAAAAACGTAACGAAATTTAGCATAAATTCAGTATATTCATACGCTGTGTACAAACATTCCGTATAGTCAATTGTGTAATCGTCAATAGCTTACTTTAACACACGGGTCATAGACATAAACACAGCAATAACTTCAAATAGTATGCATCTCGGATAAAGATTCTACTGATGTCAATATTAACATAGTGCACTTATCAATGCAAATTTTAAAAAATTACAATTGTAACTGTTAACCACGACAGGGCCAACGTAGTGCTGCGTTTTATCCTCTAAGTGCAATAAACGAGATATCTCGTCCAAGATATGATCGGATCTTTAATGACACGATACCTGGTCTATCAAGATCTGATCGGTTTTTTCAATGTGTGTGCCACGATACCTGGTCTATCAAGATCTGGTTGTGTCAGTGACCTAGCTATGTGTAATTTGATTGACAGTGTGTCTAGTAGTGGCCAATAACAGAGGGACAATGCACACCTAAATTCGACATGGACATTTATTTACAATATAGTATAATGTTTCAAAATACACTCCGCACCGTCCGATGCGAAACACATCTGACTCCTTCGAATTGTAAAACAATTATATTTTTATTCATATTCTTAATCGCATCAGAACCCATGCACTGTAATCCATCGATATTCATCCACTTGAACAAGTAGCAACTAGAACACAAGAACGGCTGTTCTTGTAATCTATCTGTGTTCGGAACTAATGTGGTGACAGACAGGGAATCGTGACAGGTGGTTTTTGCGAATGACGAAATATCTCGTCGACACAAACTGTCATTTTAATTCCAAGTGGAATGAAGAATCAAATAGGTCAGGGCTCGAAATACCCGGGTACACAGGTGCACTGTGCACATGAAAATAAAATTGTGCACCTAATTTTTTCCCGCTAGGTGCGTTAAAAAAGGGGAGGGAACGTTTTATGTTATTTTAATGCTTGAAGAAACTCTTAATATCAACCTCTCTCGCTCTAAAGGAACGTAATTGAAATTTCTAAATACACACTATGCGAAAACGAAATCGCTGGGCCGTAACGGGTTTATACAGGAGGAAGGTTTACTTGTGCCACAGCCAACAGAACTTTCCGATGATCGAAACATTTTCCAGATGGCTCTGTTCAAGCGACTGTCGCTACAGCCGTGCGCCAAAGAATTTATATATTTAAATATTTTTTATTCACTATCTACTACTAACCTATCTAAACATACCCAACTAATAAAGTAGTCTACACTATATCAATGCTCTTATATTAAGTTTCTTTTAATGTGCACCTAAAACGTAACATGTGCACCTAATTTAAAAACTTAGGTGCACCTTGTGTACCTGTTTTAAAAAATCTATTTCGTGGCCTGAAATAGGTAAAATAAATTGTTCCTTGCCTAGAGCTAGTAACAGTTTGGAACACGTACAGAGGCTGGGCATAATAGGGCAAATATAATATAGCAAATCTGGCATTGAATGTTCCGGACTTCAGGGATCATAGGATTTTTATGGGTCTTGGTAGTTATTGTTGTAATGGAGGATTGACTGTAAGTGTAGAGTACAACTGAATTGAAAGTCTGTAGTGATTTAAGGGCATACCAAGGCTTTGGTCTGAAAAACACTAAACTCATCCGGTAGTCGGGAGCTCCATTTCTTCTCATTAATGTGGTTGGTGTGGTGACAAAGCACCTCCATGTTAACCCCAATCAACTTAGCTAAAAATCGTTTCAATAAACTATTAATAACCCAACCACAGATTGTGTTTCTTATTTAACCCCCCAAGTGGTTTAGAAGAAATATCTGTTCAATAAATATATGTCCAATTTCGCTAAAGACGAGATTTCTCGTCAATAAATATCTGGCTAATTTTTTGTTGACAAAATCAAGATCTGATAAGATTTTTTTAAGGACGAGGAATCTCGTCCTTCAAGATCTGACCAGTTTTGCTAATGAAACCTTCTCTGCAACACTACTCTCATTGGTGCCAAAATACTGCCAAGAACAGACACTGCCACCACAAAATCCTTAAAGTGATGGAATTTCTCAGCTCCAACATTGATTATATCTATGAGAGCTGAGAAGTCTAAGTCGAAAGTTCTCAAAATAACTTTGCTTTTCTTTCGAAACTTTTATAGGTCATTTTGGCTGTCTGACATCTGTATTAAACTTTCTAACTTCTGTATTTAACATTATTAATTTTTATTTTATTTTTATTCTTTTGTTTATGTTTATGTCTTTTTGTTTTCTCATTTTGTTCTGTGTCGATTTTTCAAACTTTGTCATCCTCTTCTTTTGTCATTTTGTATTTTTGTTCTTACACCTTTTGCCCTTCACTTGACTTTCCCTTTCTCTGTACTTAAATGTTTATGTATGTATTGCGGATTGCTTAGCTCTCCCTTATCCCAGAATCTCCTCCGTAAGGCGGACTATACAGCTGAAAGCCGCACAGATGAAACAGTGTCCGCCTACGGCGTCCAATCCAATCCAATGACGAGATGCCTCTTTGAGAAAACCATCAGGAGAAGGCTAATTTAATACCAATCTTAAAAAAAATATCTAAGATCTAATTTAAAATCATAAAATAACAAAAATCAAATTTAGTAAATATCTAAATTATTATAAAGTACTATACGCATTTCTAAAATCTCATTTGTATTTTTATTAATAATAAGAAACCAATACTTTCAAGCGGTGGGGTCTCTGTGACTTCCTCTTTCCACACAGCTGCTTCTTACACAAATGTAAGATACTTCGCAATCGCAGCAGCACTTCGCTTCCTTTTGCACTTCCGATTTCTTGCATCGCGCAAAGGCTCCCCGAGACGACTGCAGAGTGCACTTCCACCTTGCAGCATGACGCAAACCTCAACATCTGACCTGCACACTCCCCACCCTTCCCCCAAAGGCTAGCAGTGAAAGTAGTTTCCTCGGAACGTGATTCACGTGTGGGCCATCACTCTTACTTTCTTTTTCATTACCCGCGGAACTAAAGTGGAACAGAATGCAGAGTGAAGTTCGGCACGTAACATTGCCGCGGATCTGGGACACGAGGAAGTGGAGATTCTAGGGGCCCCTGAGGAGAATTATCTGCCTTTTTTCTTCTTTTTTTCTTTTGGGATTACGTTACCCTTATCGAGATGAAAGGCAGAGGGGATAATGGGGAGAAAGTGAAAGCGGTTACTTAATACCTGAAAGACAGGAAAGATCTACGGGTCTCTCCAAGCATTCTTTCTCTAAGTACTTACTATTAAACAAATTCGGTGCTGGGGACTGTTGTGAGTTTTTCAGGTTCCACCTACCGGTTGGAACTCTTAACATAGCCTCTGACGGTGAACTTAAATCCCTTTTAATCACTAACACCATCACATATTCCCATGTCCTGTGTCGTGAGACACTGTACCAGTCTATATTAGTGTAGTTGGGATGAACAGAGCTTGCCATCGAGATGGCATGTCTATTGAGAATCTCGTAGCATATTATATCATACTAGGGGGCCAGCCCCCTGCTCGCTAGCGCTCGCCAACCCCCGGAGGATTGCTTTGCAATCCTCACTGGTTCGCTGCGCGAACCTATGCTCGCTTCGCTCGCATCAATGAAGACATGTGTCCTAGCAGAAGGGATTGTTTACAAAATATAATATTCCAAAAAAAAAAAAAAAAAACATTTTTTTTCCCCAATCTAAATTTGCTGTTTGCAGAAAAGGGTGGAGTGGTCGTTCACGGTAAGAAGGCGATTTGTCGCCAAATATAGTAACCTTCACCTTTTGAGTATTTTCTTCACATCTGCCGTTTTTGTTATGGCAACCCTATCTGCTGTTACGGAATTCGGCCGCCATCTTGAGTTGGCGACAAAAATTAGTTGGCGACCAACGACTTACAGTGAACGACCACTCCACCCAGAAAAGATATATACAGTGCCTCTAAAATCAGAATTCAAATTAAAACTGTGCAAATTTTGACTCGAAATGTGATCGCTGCTTTGGAAATTGAATACCTAGCATGTTGTTTGTGTGTACATTTCCCCAGAACTCGAGCCACTCACTTTTTCATTGAGTTTGTTGTCTAAAGTTGAAGTTCAAGCGTATTGTTGAACTACAATTGTTGGCCCTGAAAAGATACCCCGTTTTCTTTTATTTCTACTACAAACTACAACAGCTCGACTGAAATTAATTTTTTTCAATAAAATTTCATCCGATTACGTTATGAATTCAATTGAGGCGCGAGACTTCGTGATGGTAAACAAATAATCGCACAATGTTGCCAAAACGCAATAACAAATAACGTCTTTTTTGCGTGCCACGTAAGAGAATTATATATATAGATCATCATTGCATCTATACATTATTACATCAGTAGATTGTTACATCCAAACATCATTCCACTCTATAAATAAAAGACAAAATAAAAGTTAGTCTATCAAAATAATAGTTAGTCTCTTGGGACAAATAGGTCCTGATGAGGCTATGAATATGTCTCGTGCCAATAATCCTTTGTCCTCATCGCTATCTAACAGATCTCACATCGTGAGTTGTGTTTTAGACGGGCAGTCATCCTCTCTGATAGTAAATCAGCTTTACAGACACTTCCACGCAGACTGGCAAGCAAACATCACCCTTCTGATGGTTGTCTTTCCAATGCATCTCGTCCTTAACAACTGACCAGATGATTATGATTATGATACGTCATTACGATAAAACTGATCAGATCTTGATCTCGGCATCATAAAAAAATCGACAATATCTTGCTGACAATATATCCCTTCATTACCAAAATTGGTCAGGTCTTGATGGACGAGATATCTCGTCAAAAACACTTAAATGATTAAGGAACACTATTACTTTTAAAGATTGCAACCTCAAAATTAAACTAAGTAGATTGTGGAGATTTTCGTAACCAGGGATGTTCAGTTGAAAGATAGTGTGTTTTCAAATTTTGGGATCATGAAGTTAGAAGCTCTAACATGAGAAAGGGGAAGGACCTCACGAGCTCTCCTCAATCTCCTCTGCATGCAAAAGCAGGGAAAAGTCTACATCATTTGTTCAAAGTAGTCATACGGACTATAAATGAAGGCCTCCTCTCTTTTTTAAGTTTTCATAGATATCCTTCGTTCTCTTGGCACCAAATGTAGTCACCACTTCAGTTCAAATAAGTTTTTATTGTTCGGAGAAATCAGATAGAACACATATATAAAATACAATTACATATAGGCAAAGTAAATTTTAAAAAAGTCAGGTACGGTATAAATAAGGCTATTATAGTGAATATAGTATCTAGTCTCTTAGAAAATGAAAAACCAAGAGTACTACTAAACAATGTTGAGCATACAGCCAGTTGAGAAGAGTCCATAAGAGGACTGGGTGGACAAGTAAATATACCAGTATGATTCAACGGAGGCGCAAGGCAAAAGTGTGTTCGGTTGCCAGTTGAAAAGCGATAGCATCTTTTTCCATTGGACAATACTGTAGATTGGTGAATGTCTATGATCTGTCTTTTAATCGATCAGAGGTAGACATAAAATCATAAAATAATTTTTAATTTTCTACCCTTTAAATGGTTTCGACGAGATACCTCGTCCATCAAGATCTGACAATTTTTAATAATTACAAGATATCTTGTCATCAAGATAATAATGATTTTTTTAGGCGGGATCAAGAATATCTAGTCAGTTTTCTTCTACACACGAAATATCTCGTCCATCAAGGTATTGCATATTATTTTATAAAACGGGATCAAAAAGAACTAGTCAGTTGTCTTTACATAAGAGATATCTCGTCCATCGAGGTATTGCCTATTTTTTTATAAAACGGGATCAAGGAGAACTGGTCAGTTTTCTTCTACACACGAGATATCTCGTCCATCAAGGTATTGCCTATTTTTTTATAAAACGGGATCAAGAAGAACTAGTCAGTATTCTTCTACACAAGAGATATCTCGTCCATCAAGGTATTGCCTATTTTTTTTATAAAACGGGATCGAGAAGAACTAGTCAGTTTTCTTCTACACACGAGATATCTCATCCATCAAGGTATTGCCTATTTTTTTATAAAACGGTATCAAAAAGAACTAGTCAGTTTTCTTCTACACACGAGAAATCTCGTCCATCAAGGTATTGCCTATTTTTTTATAAAACGGGATCAAGAAGAACTAGTCAGTTTTCTTCTACACACGAGATATCTCGTCCATCAAGGTATTGCCTATTTTTTTATAAAACGGGATCAAGAAGAACTAGTCAGTATTCTTCTTCACAAGAGATATCTCGTCCATCAAGGTATTCCCTATTTTTTTATAAAACGGGATCAAGAAGAACTAGTCAGTTTTTTTCTACACACGAGATATCTCGTCCATCAAGGTATTGCCTATTTTTTTATAAAACGGGATCAAGAAGAACTAGTCAGTATTCTTCTTCACAAGAGATATCTCGTCCATCAAGGTATTCCCTATTTTTTTATAAAACGGGATCAAGAAGAACTAGTCAGTTTTTTTCTACACACGAGATATCTCGTCCATCAAGGTATTGCCTATTTTTTATAAAACGGAATCAAGAAAGAAGAACTAGTCAATATTCTTCTACACACGAGAAATCTCGTCCATCAAGGTATTGCCTATTTTTTTATAAAACGGGATCAAGAAGAACTAGTCAGTTTTCTTCTACACACGAGATATCTCGTCCATCAAGGTATTGCCTATTTTTTTATAAAACGGGATCAAGAAGAACTAGTCAGTATTCTTCTTCACAAGAGATATCTCGTCCATCAAGGTATTCCCTACTTTTTTATAAAACGGGATCAAGAAGAACTAGTCAGTTTTTTTCTACACACGAGATATCTCGTCCATCAAAGGTATTGCCTATTTTTTATAAAACGGAATCAAGAAAGAAGAACTAGTCAATATTCTTCTACACAAGAGAAATCTCGTCCATCAAGGCATTCCCTATTTTTTTTAAAAACGGGATCAAGAAGAACTAGTCAGTTTTCTTCTACACACGAGATATCTCGTCCATCAATGTATTGCCTATTTTTTTATAAAACGGGATCAAGAAGAACTAGTCAGTTTTCTTCTACACACGAGATATCTCGTCCATCAAGGTATTGCCTATTTTTTTATAAAACGGGATCAAGAAGAACTAGTCAGTTTTCTTCTGCACACGAGATATCTCAACCATCTAGATATCGTTGATTTATTTGGACGGGATCAAGAAGATATAGTCATTTTTCTACTACACGAGATATCTCGTCCATCAAGGTCTGGTCATTTTTTCTAATGACGAGACCCTTCATAGAGGCTCACAACCACTAGAAGGGTTAAACTAAGAGATGCAGCATATTTCTATATATCTTCTGTTTAGTAATAATCACCGTGTATCAGATGCTTGACATAAGTGTATATCTATATAAATAAGAATGGAGTGTTTGTTTGTACATTCAATATTTTCGACCCATTTCAAGTTTTCTATCCGTTTTGGACCCTTCTGATGCCGAATCCACCTTTTTCTCGTTTGGTGTCTGTCTGTCTGTCTGTCTGTCTGTCTGTCTGTATGTTGTGCCCTATACACGTCCACGCGGTTTAAGATATTTTCATGGAAATTTGCATACAGTGAGTACTTATCTTCATTTAGTGAGTGGCATTGGTTGCGAAAGTCTGTCTGTCCGTTTTTATGTTCTATGCTCGATTTTGTGTTTGTGTGTTTGTGTAGACATCACATGAATTATATTCCAGATATTTGATTGCAATGTGTTTTATTTTATACATTATTTATTAGTTTAGTGAATGCAATATTAAACATTTTTTTATTGTTATATTTAGAAGAGTTTCATGCTAAAACACCTGAGTAGGTATACTTAAATCAGCCACAATTTGATAGTTTTCGAAAAATTGGAATGTAGTTTGAATATTACGATTACTTCACCAGTACTGCTGAAAAAGTAATTATTCTTCAAATTTTTTTTTTTTTTATGGAATTTCATCTCTGATACTTCATTTATTTCGAGTCTTATTTTTATTCTTTGCGCAATGAAAACGATTTCCGAATATTTGGGACAGACGATATTTTTCAATGAAACGAGAATGAACAAGATCGCGCGAGCAGTGATATTTTTTCTGGTTCTTTCGCTCTGAATTAATTTCACATTTCTAAATTTTGTACACTTTTAGTTGTAAGTTGTGGCAATTGTGCGAATTCAAGAGATAAAATTGAATCACAAATTTATATCTTTAGAACAATTTTTTGCGACATCTTTTATTTTGTTTTACTTCGCTGTTTCCTGTTTTAAATATTTAATATTTTAATAAATGTGTTTTGCTTCTCATCACACGCAACAGCACTACAAACTATTAGACTTAAAAATGTTAGGTAAGTCAGTATAAATTTTCAGTAAATTTTAAGTGTAGTTATGCCATTATTGAAAGAATAATGCCGTTATTTAAAGAATAATGCCGTTATTTAAAGAATAATGCTGTTATTGAAAGAATAATGCCGTTATTGAAAGAATAATGTTTATTAATCCAAACTGGAACTTTTTCCAACATTAAAAAATTCGTTGGAATAATGACAGGAGAAGATTGCAAAATTTCACAATGTCGCATACCGGAGGCAAGAGTGCCACAAGCAAAAAAATATTGTTTTGTTGACTATGAGTGCGAGAGCACTCGCCGTAAATCGTAATTTTAATTAATTGAGTTGAACATGAAAAGAACTTAAGAAAGGGAATTCCAAATCTTCCTATAAATCGTCTTTTATAGTAGTAACCTTGGTATCACCTTTCGTCATTTTGTAGCTTTGTCATACAGCAATTGTGCGATGTATGTGAAATGTATTACATGAATGGATATGCATGTGTAAGATTTGTGTCCAAAGTAAGTTGTAGAAAATATAAAGATGGCGAAAGATGTTAAAATAAATTTTTATTCTACAAAAAACGTAAGTCATATATTTTGATTATCTCTTCAATCTAGAGTAAACCAATTCAAACCGAGTAAGGTCGGGTATTTTGCTAGTTATTTATAAAAGTGACAATAGTTTTGTTGTAGTGATTTAAAAAGTGACAGAGCGATTCCTATTCCAGTGAAAATAGTTAATATTATTTTGGTATATACTTAAGACATATTGATGAAACAAAATTACAAGTCATAATTTAATTTTTTATTTTCTTAAATCTATCATGACGCTGCATAAATAAAGATACGCCAGGCACCGATTGGTGTTAATCTGCTTACCTAATAAATATAATGTTAGATTGTTTAATATTTGTTTTGTGCTCTACTATATAGTTTACTACACGAAAAAAATGAAACCAAGGCACTGGCGAGATTCGAGCTCACGGTCTACTGTTTACTAGACATGCGTTTTAACCAACTAAGCCACGGCCCCCTCTTATATCGTGGTAAATTATTTAGGTTGTTTACGGTTATTGGAGTCAAACAGCCCCGCAGAAATGTATGTGTAATTCAAAAATAATTGTATACGGAGAGTAGAGAGGGTATATTTTATTAGTTAGATGTATTTTTTGTGAATTTGTATTTACATGATAAATAAATTTAAATTAAGAATATTAAACTATTTCTTGTGAATTGGCTTTGGATGTATTTGAAAATTAAAAATATGAATGAAAAATTTATTCATCCAAGTAAACGATTTGTTTGGAGAAGCAATTACAATCATTTTATAAATATGCTTTTTTAGTAAAAAAATTAATTTGCATTTTTTTAATTGATCTGACTGTGTTGTTTTCATAATTTCTCTTCTTTTTATTTTTTCTAACAGCCTATTAGAAAAATCTAGTGAAATATATAAACTATTGTTCCCTAATCCGTTGAATAAAAGTCAATTTGCAGCCTACAAGACAGATTAATAAAGATCTTACACAGTGGTAAAAATCTCGTATTTTGACTTCCTCACGCATGCAAAAATGTGTTTGCACCACTGATAGAAATTGTATTGATATAAGTGATAAACAATTCGACATTACATATAATGCCGCATAAAATGGTGTCTGGAATTTTAACACAAATTTTCACATCTGATGAGATTGTAAATATTGCCTTTTATGTCATTAAATAAGACAATTGCAATTTTAACGGACTTTGCAGTTTTCTAACTCCTTTATACTTCACAAATTCAGTTGACGTGAGAGATATTCATTGTGTTGAAACACAAATACGTACTAAAATTTTAAGGATTTCATTTAACCTTGTCTAAATTTAACAATGACGAGTAATTTCTCTGGAATGAATAAAGTGTTTAATTCTATACGAACTCTGAGCGAAAACGTTTCAAAAAGACCCCCCAATGGCACTCACAGCATTGCGATACGATCTTTCAATTATTTTTCCCACCATTTCCTAGATAATGAGGCAACTGAACTTTAATGCAACACTTAAATCTGCAACAATGCGACATTTATATTCCTTTCAGACCCTTGATTTCTCAAGTGCACTTACCCCACATGGGGCATACCCAATTTCGCCACACTAAAACTGAACATTTCGCCACAGCTGGATGCTTCAGCCAAAGTGTCGAAACTCGAGCAGTTTTCACGAAGACAGACACCCGGGAAGTTAGGCAATGCTCACTTTGGTATGCAATAAACCGGAACCATGAATATACTGACAAGAACACCCAACAGAGGAGGGAACCAACGAGAGATTGACCTCGTTTTGAAAAGTTTCCTAAGTCCGAGGTGGACTTCAAAAATAGTTTATTAGTATTCCCTGATTACCATCTGCTAGGTGGAATGCATCGAATACCTTCCTTGTGAGGGATTGCTTCATCTATCAATATTCCTCGTAATGACTGAATCTGTGTGAATAGAATACTTGATGAAGCTCCAAGTCCAATTTAGAGTGGTAATATGTGGACTCCTTGAGAAGAAACTCGAGATTGATAATGTTTCCTATTAGGTTTTAATTGCAAAGAGAGAGAGAGAGAGAGAGACATACGCATGATAATTACGTTCTCTGTGATTAGTTTGTTTTATTGTTTTGGAACTGTGTTATGGTTTCCAAACAAGGCTTTCACGTGTCTCAGAAACGTGTCAGAGCTACTTGGTGAAATTTCCTCTGAAGCTCAAAACTATGAATCCCTGCCATTTAGTTTTAAACTTTAGAATGTTAATGCCATACTTGGCATTTACCCTCTGAGTGTGTCATTGGATTTCCAACTAGCGTAACATCTTTTCAACCATTCAACACACATAGTGACTACATAACCATATCTATTGGCTGAAATAATCGCAGAATATATTATATGGATAAGAATGTTGGAAGTCATGGTTGAAAGTCATGTAGAAAGGATTGTAGGTTGCAGAAAATATTTATGATAGTGGAGCAGCTCAGAGGGATAATAATAGGTTAAGTTGATCTTTAAACTACAAGAAAGTTTATAAGTCAGAATATACTGAATATCTATAGTTGTACTCCTCTCTAAATAGTAAAATTGTGTTAAATAAAAAGTGTTTCTCGAACCAGTTGAAACAAAAGATGTATTTAACGAATGGAAATAAAATGTCAGTAATATTCAATGCTTGGGGAACATATTTTCAGCTTTTCATAATTTTCTACGATCCCGATATGATAGGTCTTGTCCAAATAATACATAAGAATAGCAATACATAAATTTGGTATTTTGTTACGTTACTGCCAGACTTATAACAAGTGTTGCTACTAAATTTTAATTTTGCCTATTAACGAAGTAATCGAGTAGTCATAACTAATGGGCAAAGTAAGTTTGAGTCTAATGGACAACATAAAATGGATTACTTTTATAGAAACATCCAATCATTCGAATGTATTAGAAGACAAATTATTTTTTTCTACATATTTCTTGTAAGCGCATTTTGACGTTATGTAAATTCCAGAGTAATGTGGGTTTAAAAATAACCCGTTTTTACGAATGACCCACTCTATTTTAATTGTGGTGGTACTAGATATTAAAGCATCCGAATCCTTGCGGTCGATGAGGTCAGTGGTGGACTTTAATAAATTGGAATGCATAATTATAAATTATTATTGGAATGCATAATTATAAATTATTATTGGAATGCATAATTATAAATTATTATTGGAATGCATAATTATTAATTCTTATTGGAGTGCATAATTATAAATTATTATTGGAATGCATAATTATAAATTATTATTGGAATGCATAATTATAAATTATTATTGGAATGCATATTAATGTTCCTTGTTTGGATGATAGCAATATCTCCGATATAGCCTTATAGTTATATAACTATAAAAATTATGACAGTTTAAGTGCGTTAAATCTATTATATTATTCTAGAAAGTTGGGATAATAATACTGATTCATAAATAACAATAGCTTTCTTTTATTTAATGAGAGAGCTCTCTGTGCTTTCTGTATGTAGCGAAAATTTCATTCGAGATCTATGTATTTCAAGGATAGCTGTAATCTGTGTTAAAACTAATAATAGCCTTGTTCCTAATTTGTTAACAGTTGAAGATTGAATTTTGGGCAAAGGAAATTAGTTTCATTTTTAACACAATTGTAAAATTTAGAAATATACATGTAAAGATAAAGGAGTAAAACTAAAACACATTCAAAGGCATTTAAAGAACATTTTGTGTTACACCTTCCTCCATTTTTATTCAAAATACAAGCCATATCTTCAACTTTTTTTTATCTACAAACTGCAATTTTTATATTGGATGAAATTAGATTATACACAAACTGCTTGGGATTTAATTTACATAGAGGGAGACTTGTTTATTTTGAAAATCTAAAACCGTGTAAAAACTGATTTAACATGTTAACTGATTCAGGACTCAAAAGTTATCTCCAAAGCGAACGAATTGAAAGGGTAATGTAATTATCTTGGTTAAGGAAGTAATTTAGTAATTTCACCTCTAATATAAGGGAGGGGGAAAAGAGACGAAATTTAACCACATCGTATTACCAATAATGTTACGATGACCCAAATTGAGTTCTCCACAAGGAAAAAGTCTACTAGAAGTGACATTCGAAACAGAAAAACTGCAGCATTTTATGTATGCATAATATTCTGAGTTACTGTTGCAAGTAAATAAAACAACAATGTAGTTTTTCCTCCGGTTTCTTAACGGAATTCGAGAACCAGTTATATGGCTTGAGCGAAACTTTCTGCTATTACCAAAGCCATTTAGAAGAGTTTCAAGTATTCAAACATTGGTTGAGTGGAACTAATTTATGCTATCAAGAGAAGAATGCAAACAATAAAGTTTTATTTAATCATCTTTGTGAGGCAGGTTAAATTGGAGTAACAACATATTCATAAACAAAACGGAACTGGATACAAAAATAAAGAAAACAGAAATACCTTTCACTCTTGTTTCAATGATTTCCAATGAGAAAGCTTTTCTGCGAAAAATGCCCAAGGTGTTAGTGTTGATAAAATCTTTCGTAGCAAAAGTGATGGTAACCTTCTGGTTACCATCAATTTATTGAAAATGTTGTCACTATATAGAAAAATGTTTATTCGCTTTAAGTCGATTTTTTCCTTGCTTTTATTATTATTTTTAAAACGGGTAATGATTTTCAATTCTGAAGACAGGTCTATGACTTTTGCTCGTAGTAGAAGCATTCTGACCAGATTAAGAGTAAAATGTAATGAATTTATGAGTTTCAATACTGGTATGTGTATGCAATATACGAAAGACGAGCAATACGTCGAAATTTAAAAATGAACAAATTAATCCAATAAAATTATATTTATTACTCTTTGATACGAGTACAATACTACAGTAACAACAGACTGGTCAATCCAATTATCGGAAATCTACAAGAAAAGTGACTTCCAGGTTTTATTTTGAGACAAAAGAAACTAAGCAGGTTTATTTTGACCCCTTTTCATTTTCTATAAATATAAATTGTTTTTTAACTGTGCATTAGTTAACTAGTATTAAAATTTGAAATAAATGACATCTTATCTTAGTGATAATTTTTTAATATTCTTATTAGTATCCAGTTCACATGATCGTTTCCACCAATTACGCTCGGGTGTTCGGTTGCGGTACAGCTTCAGTCTACGTTTATAGAAGTAGCAACGGTCTTGGCGCTTTTTTTTTTTAGGCGCACTTCTAGTAGCGAGTTATGGCGGGTTAAGGCAACCCATCTGTATTACGGTTATTGCACTTTTTATCGCAACATTGGCAAGCGGGAAATATAACACTTTTATTTTGAATATTCAAGAAAGTTCTTTCAAAATCCGTTAAACTGTCGTTTGATTTCATTGGTTTATTTGAAATAATTCTATCCAAGGCGATTTTAGAAGTGCGGTTGCCACCGCTATAAACGTAGACTGAAGCTGTACCTCTATTTCCACCTTAACTCACTGACTAATTTTTAAATAATGATGTCTCTACTATCAAGTTGGTTTCCCACTAGTGGTCGAACGGCCAAAGTTAAAAGAACAGTTATAGCCCCTTTAATAGCTAGACGTGTAGCTTCAGTTTATATATATGAGTTGTAAAGCGACATAGCTCAAATCGAGTAATTTTAACGTATATAGACAGGTATTGGATTTGCAGCGGTTTACTTTATCAGTTTACACACGTTTGTTACCAATCGACAATTTATGAATATGTTGTTATATAAATGTCAACACACACATTACATAAATGTATTAATGCTCATTATATAAATGTAGGATTTTAATTCTTGAGTACATTAGAATCTGGCAACACACTTGTCTACAGAATCTTTATGCTTCGCGCGGATTTCGAGCGAGCGCAAATATTCTGTTTTTTGAAGAAATTTCAAAAAAAGAGTTAGACGGCTATGCGGAGATTGGAATGATGTTGGTAGTTGATTGATACTCTGAGATTGTATTGATGATGATAGTTTATTTATGTCGATCGTTGTGTTGATGTAGATATTGGATTATGCTGAGATAGTAATGATGGTGGTAGTTAATGATGTAGCCTACTGTATTTGTTACGTTAGTACTAAATGTTGTTTTGTGTTAACGAGAGTTCCAGCCCTCGTTGTGGCATAAACAATGACAATTTCTGTGCCATGTTCGTTAGTGAAGATTAATCTGTTGAAAAATGTGCTATGGATTGCCTCTTTAATTTTCAAAGGCAATCTCATTACGGGTTTATTAAGAAATATATGCATTAAAATTACATAAAATAAAAATATAGGATGAAATGAGACAAGGGCTTTCAAGGGGTAAGTGCGTCCATTGAATACAAAGCGTGTCCATGATTAAAGTATTGACATCGGATGCAAATGTTTAAAGGAATCCCATAGATTAATTTCGCCGATAGCTTTGGCCGACTGGAAGAGGAACGGATTAGAAAACTGAGGATTGCGAGTTCGAAACTAGGTCCAGCCAAAGATCGTCAGGAACACACATTACGAGGTGTTGTCCTCGGTTTTATCCGCTCGAGATTGAATACCGTCAATACCTCAATTAGTTGATCCAGTGCGACGTAAATTCAACTACCTACAGTCATTCCTGGATGATTTCTAAGCAATTTAAACCTTATTGACCGATGGAATCCTTTTAAATGACTCTATTCTAAGGAGATGAGCAATAGAATATTTCCAAAGGAGATTCTATTCTAAAGAAAGATCGCTAGAATATACCTAAAGGTTTCTATTCAAAAAAAAAAAGAGCCAAGGTTACTAAGATGGTAGAGTCTCGAATCTGGATCGCAACCGGAGGGTTTACGAGTTTGAAACCAACCAACCAAAGACCGTCGCGTAAGCGCTGTGGTGCACGTTAAATCTGTCGTATCCTTAAATGTCTTCCAGTTGTTGTGGTTTGGAAGTTTGAAGAGTGGAGAGTCAGCTAAGGAGTTGTTCTCGTATCGGACTGTGGTTCCAAATGACAAGGCGTGTTGTCCTTCGAAGTTTACCTTTCGGGATTGATCCCGGACCGTCGACCCGTTGTGAAGCTCCAGTGCAACGTTAATTAAAATACCTACCTATATATCCTTCATATTTCGGTAGGGAAGTTGCACAGACCAAAAAAGGTCACGATTGAAATTATATGCTCTTGTTCAACTCATATTGCGAACGACAAAACGATCTTACCTTGAATGTTTGCATTTACCCCATAATGTGGCAACCAGTTCAAATAGCAATGAAAATATTTTTAAAATTATATTAATTATAATTTTAAGCAAATACGAATTTCAATTTATTAGTGTGTAGTTCAAAAATTATTATGTTTTAATTATTGCTAAAGAGAGTTGTAGTTGGTTCAGTATGAATGTATTGTAGTAGATTTGAGGTGAGACTTGTCTAACTTTACCTAGGAATCAAGATTTTATCTTTAATAATAGATCTTCCATAATAGGTCGACAAGAATTTATCAATTATTTATTACTTGGATCATCATTTGTTCTTGAAACTGTAAGAAAAAGTGACTCTTTGCCGTTTGCATTGGGGTAGCTAATACCTTATGAACGCCCCAGACTTGAAAAGGTTTAAACAAATTAAGTAATTTTATTTTCTGGGAGAAAGTTGGATACTGTTTTATTAGACCCGTAGTTTGATTTTTTTTAAACTTGTTGGAAATATCAAGTGTTTAAGAAAATAAGGATAGTATTACTTTTTGATGTATGCACATGGGTAGACATTACTTCTGAAACGACCTTGGTTACGACAAGGGTTAATCATAACATGTAAAATAATTTTATTTTCCGGGAGAAATATCAAATACTGTTCCATACGATCTCAGAGTTTGGTTTTGATAATTTTATGTATAGCTCTGTTCTTAAGATTATAAGTAAACATCGTCAGCATGACGTTTCGTGAACTAATAAAAGATTAAAGGATGTACGTCATTGAACTTATTAGAAACCAGGAGATACTGCTTTAAATATTTGGTTCATCAATGAGCACATGAATAACACGCCATGCACACTTGTATTTCACAAAATTTTTACCTGTTCCTGGAGAAATTCCAACTGTTTTCTCTTGCCAACCCCCGCCCCCTCAATAAAACTCAGCTTCCTAATGAATGCTCTCACCAATGCCATCTGCACTCATAATCAAATATTTGTTTTCGGCTTTGTTGCATTTCATTAGTTCAAACTACGGAAATATATTTTAATTTTGAGTTGGCTTAGTGAAGCAGTTTAATAGGTAGGTAGGTATTTTAATTAACGTCGTACTTGAGGGACACAACGGGCTATTGACGACGGCCTGGGATTAATCCCAAAGGGACAGAACCGAGGACAAAACCGCCAACCAACAGGTCTGGTGGTTAAAGTGTTAGCCTCTACGGGTCAGTGCATGGATGTTTGTAAGCGTATGGTGTAGAGGCGGATGGTGCACTTTAAATCTCTCGTGGCCGAAAGTCCTCTCGTTGGGTTAGTGTGGAAGTTTGGAGAGTGGAGTGTCAGCTCAGGTGTTGCCTCGTCATCTGGCCATGGTTCAAAATTACGTGGTGTTATCATAGGAATTACGGATCCTTCCCTAAGGGGATTGATCCCGGACCGTCGTCAATAGCCACTGTGTTGCTCTAGTACGCCGTTAATTAAAATTACCTTACCGAGGAAAATACCACGTAAATTTGAACCAGGGACATATAAAGAGGCAACACCTAATCTGGCACCCCACTCTTCAAACCTCCACACCAACGTGAGGACAATTGAGGCCAAGACTGATTTAACGTGCACCAGGCCCCTTTGTACACGGCGGTCTCTGGTAGTATTCGAACTCGCAACCCTCCCGTTAGTAATCCAATGCACTTCCAACTGGGCTACAGCGGCACGAGGAAGTTTGGAGAGTGGAGTGCCAACTCAGGTGATTCCGGACTGTCAATAACAGTCCGTTGTATTTCTCCAGTGTGACATAAATTAAAATACCTTCCAATAGATCCTTCTTTCATATTTGGTTGGGTGCAAGTATGAATAGTTGGGTGCCAGCTCAGGTGTGATCTCGTCAGCTTACCGTGGTTCCAAATTACGTGGTGTTATCCTCGGATCTTACCCTTATGGTTTGATTCCGTACACTCTTCAATAGCTCGTTGGCATCAGTGTGACGTTAGTTGAACACCTACACGTGACACCAGGCCGAAAGTCCTTTTATTTTCATTTTGATCATGCGACGCCATCTTGATAACATTATTTGTACAAAGTCGGAGATCGTGTGGTAAAATTATTAAGTTTTTAGAAGTTACTAAGGTTGCAATTGATTCAATATAAACTTTGAATACTTGAATTTGTACTTGCCTCATCTTACTCTACATGAATTCACTCATTCTACGAGTATTTAATAATTCGTTTCCGTTGTGCATCAGTGTGACGTTTATTGAATACCTAGATGTGACTTCATGTCGAAAGTTCTTTTATTTTCAATTGGATCATGCGACGCCATCTTGATAAATATATTAGTACAGAGTCGGAGAGCGTGTGGTAAAATTATTAAGTTTTTAAAAGTTACTAAGACGGTAGCAAATGATTCAATATAAACTTTGAAGACTTGAGTTTGCCCTAGCCGCATTTTACTCTTTTTGAATTATCACTTATTCTACAAGTATTTCGTAATTATTTTCCTTTGTGCATCAGTGTAACGATAATTGAATACCTACACTTGACGCCACGCTGAAAGTCCTTTTATTTTCATTTGGATCATGCGACGTCATCTTGATAAAAATATTAGTACAAAGTCGGAGAGCGTGTGGTAAAATTATTAAGTTTTTAAAAGTTACTAAGACGGTAGCAAATGATTCAATATAAACTTTGAAGACTTGAGTTTGCCCTAGCCGCATTTTACTCTTTTTGAATTATCACTTATTCTACAAGTATTTCGTAATTATTTTCCTTTGTGCATCAGTGTAACGATAATTGAATACCTACACTTGACGCCACGCTGAAAGTCCTTTTATTTTCATTTGGATCATGCGACGTCATCTTGATAAAAATATTAGTACAAAGTCGGAGAGCGTGTGGTAAAATTATTAAGTTTTTAAAAGTTACTAAGACGGTAGCAAATGATTCAATATAAACTTTGAAGACTTGAGTTTGCCCTAGCCGCATTTTACTCTTTTTGAATTATCACTTATTCTACAAGTATTTCGTAATTATTTTCCTTTGTGCATCAGTGTAACGATAATTGAATACCTACACTTGACGCCACGCTGAAAGTCCTTTTATTTTCATTTGGATCATGCGACGTCATCTTGATAAAAATATTAGTACAAAGTCGGAGAGCGTGTGGTAAAATTATTAAGTTTTTAAAAGTTACTAAGACGGTAGCAAATGATTCAATATAAACTTTGAAGACTTGAGTTTGCCCTAGCCGCATTTTACTCTTTTTGAATTATCACTTATTCTACAAGTATTTCGTAATTATTTTCCTTTGTGCATCAGTGTAACGATAATTGAATACCTACACTTGACGCCACGCTGAAAGTCCTTTTATTTTCATTTGGATCATGCGACGTCATCGTGATAAACATATTAGTACAAAGTCGGAGAGCGTGTGGTAAAATTATTAAGTTTTTAAAAGTTACTAAGACGGTAGCAAATGATTCAATATAAACTTTGAAGACTTGAGTTTGCCCTAGCCGCATCTTACTCTACATGAATTATCACTTATTCTACAAGTATTTCGTAATTATTTTCCGTTGTGCATCAGTGTAACGATAATTGAATACCTACACGTGACGCCACGCTGAAAATCCTTTTATTTTCATTTGGATCATGCGACGTCATCTTGATAAATATATTAGTACAAAGTCGGAGAGTGTGTGGTAAAATTATTGAGTTTTTAAAGTTACTAAGGTAGCAATTGATTCAGTATAAACTTTGAATACTTGGGTTTGCCCTACCGCATCTTACTCTATATGAATTATCACTCATTTTACAAGTATTTCGTAATTATTTTCCGTTGTGCATCAGTGTGACGTTTATTGAATACCTACACGTAAGGCCATGTCGAAAGTTCTTTTACTTTCAATTGGATCATGCGACGCCATTTTGATAAACATACACAGAGTCGTAATGCGTGTGGTAAAATTATTAAGTTTTTAAAAGTTACTAAGACGGTAAGAATTTTTTCAATATAAACTTTGAATACTTGGATTCGCACTTGCAGCATCTTACTCTATATGAATTATCACTCACACTACAAGTATTTAGTAATTTTTTTCTGTTGCAGATTCGAAGTTCGGATGTTGTCAAATCCTACATTAGTCGTGTCCAGGCCGTGCAGCCTCTGATCAATGCATATGTGGACGAGAGGTTCCAGGATGCATTTGAAGACGCCAAGAGAGTGGACGCCCTTGTCAGTTCTGGGACGAAAACGGTTGAAGAAATGGAAAGAGAAACACCTTTCTTGGGAGTCCCTTTCTCTGCAAAAGAAGCTGTATCCGTGAAGGGTATCTTTTCTGATTCTTTACTTTTTAATTTAGATATTTAAATATATGCCTCTAAATCATGATCGTACTATTTTAGAGATGTAGTCTGTGTTTTGTGATTTTGAGTGTGATTTATTTTATTCAGTGTTTTATATTGTCATATTACAAGTGAAGCACATTAAGGCAAAAAAAAACATAGTTCTGATAAAAAATAGAGGAAACAAATTCCAGTCACTTGCTATGCTTACTAAATGTATTTCTCCAAAAGTATTGGACCTTTCCCTTAGGGATTCATCCCGAACCGTCAGTGATAGTTACGCTTTGGTAAGTAATGGACTAAATAATGTAAATAATGTAAATGGACCAAAGATGTTGAAAAAAGATTTACTGAAATTAAGAATAACTGAAAATCCAGTGTATATAATCATTTTATTTAATGGCGGGCACATATGAACTTAATCATTGGCCACTACAAGGCCGGAAGTGATGGCCACTTGTGAAGGAGCACCATGTGGGAGGACCATCATTACCCGTAACAAAGGACAACACAATTCACATCCATGCCCTGACCCCGGATTTAGATCCAGAGGCCAACACCTTAACCACTAGACCGGTTGGTCGGCTACCGGTATCATTATTATACCGGTATTATTATAATCATTAATAAATATGGTCATTTTTAAAATGTAGTAAAGTGTGTTTTACTAAACGCAGGTGATAATAAATTCATAACTTTGCTCTTTAGGCGAGAGTACAATAGGGGCTGTTGAACGTTAAATCTGTTGTCGCCTCAAATGTCCTCACGTTGGCGTGGTGTAGTAGTTTGGAGGTGGGGTGCCAGCTCAGGTGTTGCCTCGTCATCTGCCCGTGGTTCAAAATGAAGTGGTGTTGTCCTTGCATCTTCCCCTTGGGGATTGATCCCGGACCGTCGGTAATAGCCCGTCGTGCTGCTCCAGAACGACGTTAATTAAAATAGCTACCTACCTACCTTTATGCGAAATTTATTCCTAATCAATATTCCGGGCCTCTGGATTCCAGTTGGTAGAGTCGCAAATTATAACCCCGGGAGGGTTACGAGTTCGAACCTCGATCCAGCCATTGACCGTCAGGAAAGTGGGGGCTGGTACACTTTAGTTCTGCCACGTGGCACCTCAAATGTCCTCACATTGGCATGGTGTGTAGGTTTCGAGAGTGGGATGCAAGCGTGTTATTTCGTCATCTGGCCGGGGTTCCAATTTACGAGGTAGCATTTTCGGATCTTTCCATTTGGGATTGATCCCAGACCGTCGGCAATAGCCCGTTGTGTTGCTCCAGTGTAATGTTAATTTCTAACTACCTACCTTCTCAAAAAAAAATTTATGCAAAAGAATAAATTTAACTTCAGTCCCAAAATCATCACATTCTGGTCTTGAAGATCTAAAAATCCTCATATCTCGAAACTTTCGATTTTAAAGTCGCTTCACTTGTAACCCGATTATACACATGTATAATGCATACTTTGAATTATTTGTATCCTCTTTGATTCACTTTTTAAATTTTGAAAGGACATTATAATGAATTTCAATGGTTATTTTATAAATTTTATGTTGGTACATTTTTGGACTCGTGTTTCTTGATTTTAAAGATGGATAGCATTTTTGAAGTACGTTGTTAACGAAATTGATAACACACTCAACATACAGGTGGAGGACAAAATAATACGATCACCTGTGAAATAATGGAAAATCTTTATTAATAGGGGGTTAAACCACCCTTTGACTGAAGTACAGATTTAATGCGACGTGGGATAGATGCATAAAGGTCATGGACAATATTTAAAGGAATATTAAGCCATTCCTCCTGCAGAACGGTCTCTAATTCCGAAAGTCTGGATGGAGGTAGAAATCGGGAACGAAGTTTGGACTCCAAATATTCCCATAAATGTTCAATAATATTCAAGTCCGGAGACTGAGGGGGTCAGGCGAGATGTTCAACTTCATCGTCATGCTCTTCGAACCATTCTTGAACACACCTAGCAGTGTGGATAGGGGCGTTGTCGTCTTGAAAAAGCGGTCGCTCTCCAGTGAATACAGTCTGGACAAAATAATGGACATGATCCCCTAGAATGCTTAGATAGTGATTGGATGTGATCCTCCCATGCAGAATAATAAATGGCCCAAGACCGCGCCAAGATATCGCACCCCATACAATAATGGAGCCACCCCCGTGCTTCACAGTCGGCAAGAGGCATTCAGGATTAAACGCTACTCTGGGCGTTCTCCAGACATAAACGCGTCCGGTCGTCTGAAATAGGGTGAATGACGATTCATCTGACCATATTACCTGTTGCCAATGCTGTGGGGACCAGTTTTTGGGATCTCTGCACCATTGGCGTCGCTTGAAAGCATTAGTTGCTGTCACCAAGGGTTTACGAATTGCCACTCCGCCATAAATGTTCGCAGCATGAAGTTCCCTTTTGAAAGTTTTTGTTGTAACTCTGTTATTGTGTCTCCAGAGGTCATTGTTTAAAGCCGTGTATTAATGTCTTGGTTTTCAACCACAGGCCTATTTGCGACCGGCGGAGCCGTGTTTCGCAAAGGGGCGAGAGCTGAAGGAGACTGCGACGTGGTCAGACTCTTCCGAGAAGCCGGGGCAATCCCCCTTGTCGTCACCAACACCAGCGAGATGTGCCTATGGTGGGAGACCTACAACAAGCTACACGGGAAGACAAAGAACCCCTACGACACAACAAGAACACCAGGTGGCAGCAGTGGTAAGTTATTATTACAATTATTATTTGCCCATTTGGATTAATATAGTGGACTACATTTTTACTTCAGATGGAGCCCAAAGTTAAAAATATATTTTAAGAAAAATTATCTTTTCACATTTTTATGTTGTTTTATTGATAGATTGAACGAACATTTTGATTACAGTTGTTGTGCTTACTGTGTAAACACATACAAATTTAAACATATTAATATATCTAATAGCACGAATAGCACAACGATTGTTCCCCGTTGTTTACAATATAAATGCAAAGAAATTACATTGAGAAAATATTCAATCATTGCTTTTGTAGATTATATTTGTGATTCTATATTATTGTTGGAGGGATTTATACGACTAGGAGGCCCGTCCCCTGCTCGCTAACACTCGCCAACCCCCGGAGGATTGCTTTGTAATCCTCATTGGTTCGCTGGGCGAACCTTTGCTCGCTTCGCTCGCATCAATGAAGACATTGTTTACAAAATATGATATTCCAAAAAATATTTTTCGAATTTAAATTTGTTGTACTACTTAAAATTTATACAGTACTTCTGGAATCAGAACTCGAACAATTTGGAAATCAAATGAAAACTTTGAGCACATTTTGATTCGAAATGTGAGCGCTGCTTTGGAAATCAAATACCTAGCGTTGCGTTTATAAGCTGCAACAACCCGACTAATATTCATTTTTTATCAATAAAATTCCATTCGATAACGCTATAAATTCAATTGAGGCGCGAGGCTTCGTGGTAAACAAACAATCGTACAGTGTTCCCAAAGCGCGATAACAAATAACGTCTTTTATGTATACATAATTTAAAAACAAAAGTATATTCAAAATAAAAATTACAAGGAAATTTGCAAAAATGAAAGTGATGGGGTTCAGGGAGTCATAAGGGAGAAGCCTGGCCCAGACAACACAAAAATGGTGTTTTCTACAGAATCAGCAGCAATACGCTAAAAATTGCTCATACACTCCCCCAAACACTACTAAAAAGCAAACAGACATAACAATATTAAAAAAAATAATAAAAAAACGTAATCCAACCTGCAACAGCAGCCGGTAGACCGGCGTTACAAAGCCCGAAGATCACTACTATCCACTTTGTCAAACATTAATGTCCCTAATTATTAATGACAGTTATGTTCTTGTTGTATTGAAATTGTAAAAAATAAAAATGGTAGTGTTCATATACAAAAAAGAGATATTGTTCGTGTTTTTTTTTAAAAAAACGAGATTGTTTCAATTTCTATTTTAAGAAAGTCGAATGTATAAAAATTTGTGTTCTCCAGCCTCAATTTAAAAATGAAATTCAAATACAGCATAATAGAATTCAAAGGCAACTAATTTGTTCCAGAAGTAGTTTACAATTATAGTTAATCATCGGTTTACATAATTGTTTATAATATTTGAAGTATTGAAGAAATAAAAAAGGTATTTATTATTGAGAAATATGTGTGTTTATAACATAATTACACTGTAAGAGAAAGTTAGATTCAAATTTACAAATTGATTGTTTGCTTTTTTTTAATGTTTTCACATGTTTTGTGTTCATAATTTAACTAAAATTACAAGATTTCAACTTAACGAATGAGAAGAAAAGCAGATTAGATTTCTAGATTTAACAAAAACATCATATTGATCGGAAAATATATTCTTATATAAACACGCCGTGGAAACATCACTCTTTAAAGTAAAAGAAACAAACTACTGTACTGCCCCACTTAAATATACAAAGGATAAAAATCAAATCAGAAAGGAAAATATGAGCGAACACACTAAAAAAGGTTTAGGCGTCAAAACATACAGAATTTCCTTTGAACAGTGTTTCAAATACAATTGATTGGATTGGACATTCAGGAGCTGGTTGTAGAAATATGACTAAAATGTGAACTTTAGCTTGAATGCATTAGAAATACGAATTTATACATCCACGAAATACTGCTTTATATATCTGATTAATTTTAATACATTTGTATGTGTGAAATTAACTTTCTATTTCTTAAAATAAGGTATGAAATTTGAGTGACCATCCTCTGCCATTAATAGAAAAGAGAAGCCGTTTAATAATAAATTAGAAATCGATAGTAAAAGTGGATGTAGAAAGTTGAACAGATTAAGAAACTTCGGAGCACATGATGTACGTGGATCTGCTAGTTCTATTAGTTTTTATTCCATCTGGATCTTCGTGCCTCCGCAATCATTTCTATCTCAAACTAGTCGCCGGTTCGTGCCGTCCGCTCTTAATTCGAACGCCTAAAGAACAAGCCTCACGTGTCCGACTTTTCAGGGGCAGACAGATACCACATCCAGCGGAAACTCGTTCCCACGTGGCCGACTGACCTTCCCAACAAGGAAGTAAGCGATCCTCTGCAGGAAGTCTTGCAGCGAACTGGGGACGCCTTTTCGGAAACGAGACCGGAGCATCTTTTTGTTTATCGCCCGTTCTTGATAAGCCACCGAATGCTTGCGCAAAAGGAGCAGTGAAGTGAAGTGATCGGTAACCATGGGGAAGGGGCGGGTCGTTGTGATGTCAATCTGTTACACTTTCGACGTGCCATTGTTGCCGAGCGGTAATTTATTTAGTTTTCTTTTTGAGGTTAGAGTGCGTGTTGTGGGAAGTGGAATTGGGTACGAAATTAAGACCCCGGTTGGGAGGTAAACAAGTGTTATTAGTTTCGTTTTCCACGTAACGTGGTTTTGGGAGTATGAGACCGGTGTGGAAATGAGACTGCGCTGATTTCCAGAAGCAAAGGAATGGAACTAGTAGAAATCACAATAACGTGTGGTATAATAGCATATAGATAATAACAACTCAATGGTGCAGTCACAGCCCAAACAGTGAACAAATAGGTTACAGCAAATAAAGCCAGACGTATATCATTTACAAGTTTTCAAGTCGTAAGGGATTGGAGGTGGAGCTTTTAAAATAGAGTAGCCTAAAATGTCCAATACATTTCCCTCGAAAAGTGCTTTCTTAACCTTCAAGTGAGTTTATTTTCACATCGAAAACTATCCTGTAGTGACTAGACTCTAATACAAAAATATGTTCCAGCCTGTTACCACTTCTAGACACAACAATTTGTGTTCCTACTTGTATCTTCATTACCCTTGGAATTATAGGTTGGTTGAACATACCTACAACGAGATATCTCATCGAATCCACTTAGAGGGTTTCGTTAAAAAGAAAAGACCCTTTGAAAGATAAAAAAGGACAGCAAAAGATAAAAAATATAATATAGCAAAAAACATAATATAATAAAAAATAGAATATAAAATAAAAAATATAATACAGTAAAAAATGTAATACAATAAAAAATGAATGTAATAAAAAATATAATGTAATAAAAAATATAATGTAATTAAAAAATATAGTGTAATAAAAAATATAATGTAATAAAAAATATAATATCATAAAAAATATAATTTTATACAAATAAGTATAAAAACATTTGCCTTAGGGGGTTTTATAGAAAAATTTCTCATAACATGTGTAATTCTGTGACATGTTTTTTTCCGGATAGAATCATTATAGCAATCACTTCAGTTCAGATTTATTCAGTTTCTGTACCCTAAGTCCCTTACAGTCAAAAAATATAGGACGCAACAGATTTTCAACAAATTACTGAAAAGATACGCATATTTTCCTTAAACTAATTTTTAAAACATAAAATAACTTTAAGACTAAGGAAATTCTACAACAATAATAAAATTAAATAAAAATTATAATATAAAAATATGGTTTTTTTTTGTCCTTGTTATCTTTCGCTCCAAGAAAAATTACGGTAAAAGAATAGGCTGAACCACCCAGAACTAATGAGCTTGTAAAACATTAAATAATAAATTAAGAACTTAGTTTATTCTTTCGATAGTTGAAAATGTTTATCTCTGAAACAATTTAATTTCTTGGGATTTGACAGGCATATTATTAATGGGGCAGAATATTGTTTATTTTCCTGGTACCCACTTTCAACGCTACAACTCATCTCATATAACATTAACAATAAGGGAGTTTTTGTACTAGAAATCACTCCATTTGGAAAATATATATAATTTCAGAGGAAAAAAGTTTTTAAACTGTTAAATACTTTAAAGGTGTCTCATGATGCAATTAAAAACAAAAATAATGTATATAATCTGAGCTCATTCTTACTACCGTGTGATAGTGATATTCTATTTCCTCAATTATGCTGCTAATTTCACCTAATTTTAGAAGTTGGATGTATCCGCGCCTTTCTTAAAGAAGTAGTGGTACTTTTCACTTAATTATCCACTCGTATAAGACATTCTTCACAATTTCTATAATCTGTATACTTTATACTATTTTGAGAAAGTAAACTGCAAAACCAATTTCCGAAATTTATTGAAAAGTCAAGATGTTATTATTGCTTCTTCCCAAAATAATAATGTAAATAGGAAGTACCGATCACCTCAGATGTACGTATCACCTATCAAGAATAACATAATTTAGAATGTGTGTTCTACATTATGTACTCTACAGAACAATTTGAAATTTTCAGTACACAAAATTCGACTACACATTAAATAAGATATATATGTATAAATAAAATATACTCCTATATATATTATGAAACCAGGCAAACTTCAATATCCAAAAATTACTGAAAAGTAAAGGTGTTATTTATAGTAATTTGATTTGTCAGCAAATTGAGATGGAAGACTTTGAATTATCAATCAATACGTATTTATATTTCGAAATCAATGATCAACCATTGATTTGGAAAAACTTCGATATTGCTTCTCAAAAGAATAAAAATGTAACTGCACAGTCTCTTGTTCTAATCATCTCAAGTGTATCATGTATCAGGAATGTCACATAATTGAGAATTTGTACCAATTTTAAGGGAGAAACACAAAATTCAACTCATAAAATAAAGTATCTATAAACAAAATATACGCTTTCCATGAAACCAAAAAAACTACAATTTCCCAAAAATTACTGAAAAGTCAAGTATGGATTTGTAGGCATATTCGTCAGTAAACTGAGATGTGAACTTTAATTATCAGTCGAGATATGTATAGATTTTCGAAATTTACTGTTCAACTACGATCTGGTTAAATTTTCAAATTGCTTCTACTCAAAAGAATAAAAATGTAACTTGGCTTAGAAAAATTCTAAGCTTAAGATTTTGAGATCATGACTTTCTGTAGGTCCTATAACGGCGCTAAGTTTCACTATTGCAGAGTAATTATTCCTTTTTTTTTTCAATAAAATTTCATCCGATAACGCTATAAATCCAATCGATGCGCGAGACTTCGCGAAAAACAAACAATCGTACAGTGTTGCCAAAACGCGATTACAAATAACGTCTTTTTCGTGAGCAACGTAAGAGAATTATATATAGATTGATATTTGTAGAAAACATTCATCCCTATCAATAGCTACCTTCCGTTTTGTTCTGCAATGTAAATTGTGCAATTGCGATCAGGTGAGTCGGTTTTTTTTTTTTACTGGTGTACTTCCAATCCCTTTCAAATCGACAACCCCCATCAAACAAGAACAAAACCACCCTACTTCCATTATTCTTCCATCAAAGTGGATACATTTAGAGGATAACGAAGCTACCCAACTGTCCATCTCGCACGTGACATCCATTCGTGACTTTACTTCCTTTAAGTGTCTTCAAGTTCAGTTCATCCAGATCTCGTAGAAGGAAGCCCCCGGGGCTTCAACCAGTCTCTTCCGGAAAGTGAAGGTGATGCCTCCGACTACAATCCTGAGGGACTGGACATGCTGCCCTCGGGTGATGTCTGTCCTTTCCTTATGAAGCAATGAGACATGCAATCTCACGTAATACTGTGAAGACTAATTGAGATAAGAGTGCTGTTGTGGGGGAAATAATTGTATTGCAGGGTGCATTGTGTGTGTGTGTCTGGTGAGGAAATACAGATCTAATACGTTTTTGTGCTAATGTCCCACTGTTATTATTCAAGTGGAACTTTATTGGTATGAAGACTGACGCTTTTTTACTGGTTGGAATATCGCCAAAGCAGTTTCTGCTAAAACAAATACAGTTAATTAAATGTTTAGGAATTTGAGAAATGGTCTGTTTTCGTTGGTGCCAAGTGAAGTACATAAGAGTTACATAAAGTCCTCCTGTCAGTTTTGCTCCACTTACAGACCAGATACGACCATCTGGACAGGCTTAACCGGCCCTCAGACCAGATATGGCCCTCCAGATTTAATCGGCTCAGACCAAATGTGTCCCTCTAGACATGTTTACCGAAGGCAGCTGACCAGATACGGCTCACCGATTACATATCAGGCTCGCAGACCAGTTACGGTCTACCGAACAGATTCAACTAGTCCACAGTACAGATATAACCCTCCAGATACATTTATCCCACCCACACACTGCAGATAATCTTCCAACCAAGTCTAAGCGGCCTGCAAGACAGATATTATCCTCCGGACAGGCTTAACCGATCCGCAGGTCAGATACAGCTCTGCTAAAAACAATTATCTTCAATGGCGGATGATAGTTTCAAAGGTTTGAATGGAGCAACAAATGAAAAAAATAGCAAATGAAAAAAGTCTGGACCCATTCGGCCCCTAGCTTCCCATTATCTCTCCCACATTGTAAAAGAGAGCGTGGGACATCGGATCAGGTGTTTACGACTCACAACCTCCTGAAGATTCTGATCTTGAAAAAAGAAAATTGTTTAATACAGAAATCAGATTCAGATGCTTAGAAGGGCAGTCGTGACTAGTAGCCAGGATGAATTCGATTACTACTCTCTTCCTACGGCCTTCGGGAAGGTCTGAGATTATCCACTATGTTTTATGGAATATCTCTTCAGAAGTTATTTCGTGAAGATTTTCTTCAATGTTTTAATTATTGATTTGATAGTATGATAAATAACCACATCATTTGACGTCTGAGAAATATCTTACCTTTTTTGTCTAACAGATCAATCATATCATTCAGATGCCTATGATCGCCAGATTCAGATCACAAGTTATACCACAGTGACTAGATGTTCATTGCAGGCAAACCTCTTTATTATGGTCAGATAGCATTATTGACTTTTCTTTTCTTACGCCCGGTGCTTTTCACAGTAAAATTCGAAGATAATCACAATGGGAAATCTTCGACCGCAGTGTCCGAAAAGTGTAGATAATTTAACTGTAAAAAGTTTCCAGGGTACAACCATGGGAAAGTAGAAGGCAGATCTACACTGAACATTGAACTAAACAGACTACGTACCCCAGTTACACCACCAATAGCATTGGAACTCCACTGAAGAATGAATAGCGAATGCAAATAGAACGTGTTTAGAAAAACATTTGGGATTTCGCTACATATACGGTTTTTAAAATCTATCAATTACGCTGTTAAAGACCACAATGGTTCATGTAGCTCATCACTACTTTTTACATAATTGAAAGCAAAGTTTATTCACAGTGGCTTCTTGTACTAAACTTCTTGAGTTACATACGCATTTTTAAGTTCTGCAAAGTGCAGACCAGTTTGGGCCTCTTTTGCATAGAATATTTTATACGATTATTTCAACCAATAAATGTGGTTATTTAATCATTATGCGTTTTGTGAGATAAAATCAATATTAGACTATTTAGAAATCTCATGATGTTCAGAGGGTTAAGTGTACGCATTGATCCGTATACGCATTGAAATTGCATTAGATATCTATTGATCTCTTGTAATACTTACTAGTAAGGTTTCATAAAGTATTATAATGTGCCTCACACTAGTTTAGTTATGGATTAACTATCCATAATTATAGCAGTGCCTTTCAGATTTAAACTATCCTGAGTCGCTATGTTATTAGGCATCCCATTGCAAGTGAATAAAAAAAACGGTTATTTAGTGAAGTGATTATTTATAGGCTTGAAGTGTAGATCGAAATTCGATGAATTCAGACACCGCAAGTTAACAATTTAAACTCCAATTTGATCTAAATAACTTAAAAAGAGGCATATGATCATTGGTGTCAGACGAGCAGGATTCAGTATCTCAAAAACATTGAGATCCTTATCTTCTTGTGGAAATGTGTACAGGTTTATCTCAGTGACATAGTGTAGTTCTTGGAAGTCCAGAATTCGGGCATCCCTTAATAAAAAATGTTAAAAACTCGGTGACAAAAACAAAATGAACATCGATGATGTCCTAAGCAAAACCGACGATTTTTAAACGTAAATCTTAGTGAAACGTCACTCAGATTTGCACCATCCTTCCAGCCTCAAAGGGTGTCGTGGCTCACAAAAACACAAACTTTGGTGGGCTGGAGCTATATTTATTGACAACGATTCAAATTACTGTACTAGCAAGGAAGACATAATTAGCAAGAAACTGTATTAAGCATTGCTTACACGAGCTTAGTGCTAATCATTAGTACTGACCAATTGCTTTAGGCCCTATGGACTTTCAAGGTGAGAGTAGAAAGTCGCACTAGTTGGGAGTGTGAACCCGGCAGCGTTAGTGGTTAGCGTGCAGTGATATCAGTTCACCACCATCGTATAAAATTGGAACGCGTTTATAAACATTATTCAAATGTTATTATAAAATCATTAATGGAAGAGATCAAAGAAGAATTGAGGAAAGACAAACGCGCATGGGTGAGAAATTGGTTTCTGAAAAGGGATCTTTATTGCCTCAGGCACGCCAAAACCTTGTATATTCATTGCATCCACAACTTATTGCCATGATGCTTCCCGCATGTGCTTGAGTTAGTACGTCGAAGATTTTGTATTCCAAAGACACTCGTGACATTTAAACTTGAATAAAGTTTATTATGATTTTTGAGCTCCATTTTTCGGCCATTTTAACTCAAAAGAAACCAGGTACGAAAGGATACACAGGGTAGTAGTGTCTCTTTGACTTGCCAGTAAGCACTAACCTCCGGGTTGGGCCGTTCACACGGGACAAGAGAACGCTGAGAGTAGTACGGAGAAGTGGTAGGAGTGGCTACTTGTCATTAGCAAAGTAGGATACGCTTCCATTCACTCTGATTAGCATATTTTCTAACGCTTAGTACTAATAGTTCCAGTTTACATCCCGATATTAGTGAGATGGTTAGTACTAAAGATAAGGCCCTGTTTACATGAGCTTAGTCCAAATCATAAGTACAAGAAAAATAGTTCCTGAAAAGGAAATCTGGATATATTTAACATAAAGAGATTAGATACAACTGAGGAGTTGGTAACATTCTTGACGATTGCCAAGCACATGAAAAGTTACGCTAATTAAAGTGGCGCCAACAACTCTTACGTAGATCAGCACGGTGAGAACCTCTAGAGGGTGGTTGCATTAAAGAAGTGTCATTAGCAAAACTGGCCAGATATTAGACGAGATATGTCATTAGTTGCAGAAAACTAACCATTATCGAAGATAAAAGAAGACAGAGAATGACCAGAAGGTTAAAATGCTATTATCATGAAAAAGATCGCAGTCTGGCGAATCCAGATTTTATACTGCGTCCTCTATCTAAGATACAGAATTTGGCCTAAAGGGGTAAATCAATAGATCGCTCCATTCATCGATGTCCCAAATCAGCACAGAACATTTTAGTGGAGGTAGGTGTGTATGGAGTATTCGGTTGACAAATTTTATTATTCCTCAAAAATATTTTTGACGTATCATTGGCTTACTTAAACATTGTCTGAAATTAAGTTCATTCATGTACGACATTAGTATATACATCGGGTAACGAATTATGTCATATGAGAACAGAACCAATCGTAAGGGTATCATAACCATCATTTGGTGCTAGGAACTTGAAAACGAATTGACATTAAATAACCTGCTGAATCTGAATTCTACAAAAGATTACTCAAAGGATGTCAGTGTCACAACTTTAATAACAACTCTAAAGGATGTTTTTTCAGTAATCCATGTAAATCGTTTACAGTACCTCATAGTTTTTCGCACTCCTAACTATTACTAATTCAATATAATTTGTATTAGTACCTTTAAAAACTGTTTTTTATTGTTTTCTAATTTTTTTCAAGCTAAGTTACTAACCTACATCATTAAAATTGTTCGTAAGGATCTGATTCACAAACTTCCAAAGATTCTCCAGTTTTTTCGCTTTTGTTTTAATAATTAAGAATCAAAATAGTTTTTTACGAAAGTTTAAGTGTTATAAAATGTTTCGTTATTTCCAACTTCTTTGAAGTCAGAGGGGCCGGCTTAGGTATTTCTTGGAGCCTTAAAATGTTTTCTTATATCAATTTGACACACTAGCCAACGTTTCCATACTAGAACTAACTTAAATTTTCGAGAAGCAAATTTTTCGCGTCCGCCCTATTCTACAGGTCCTCTAATATGTCAAATCTTTTTACTTATACATCCATCATAGAGAAAATTCAAAGTTACCATTCGATAAGAAATAATTTTTCACAATTCCATACGCATACAACTTGTATAAAACTCGTACATACCAAAGTCCACGTAACTTCATAATTTGTAATGGAAACACTCAATTGTAACGCTAAATTTCAAAATAATTTTAACACTGGAAGAAGTACTAGACATCAATTTGGTTGAAGGGTTTGCTTACAGTTTACGATAGATTGAAAAGGTGACCATAATAATCACGTTTCTCTTACTTAAAAAACTGCAATTAACATTTTAAGCATCAAAAAAATATTTTAACACCGTTTCGCCATTTAAAAAAAATTTTGAACTTACTTTGAACCCAAATCCTATGCATGCAATGTCCATCCGAATAATATAAAAAAAACATGCATCACACTCCTGTTGTAAGGTAAAATTCAATTGGGTGTTTCTAAGATGAGTGCTACATAAGACAATTTTGAGTTTTGAGGGTACTGTGAATGCGTCTTCTTAAGTTCGTTTTCTGTAAAATTAACTACACCTCTTATTTTAAAAGTCTGTGTTGTACGTTTTACTTCTTTTAAGAATTATAATTATTAGATACAAAATCATTCAATAACATTTATTACATCAAGGACTTTTGATTAAGTTTGATAGAAATAAAAACATGTCATCAAGAAATAAATACACGCCTTAAGCAATATTGGACGCAAAATAAATAACTGCTATCAAACTGATCTTGTGTGGGCACGAATAAATCATGCAGAATTAAATGTTTTATTGGAAATCGTAATATTTCAAAAAACTTAAGGTATCTGCATACGTTTGGAGCACGTTTTTTAAAAAAATGCTATGCAGAAGCAGTTTAATATTATACTTATAATTACTTGTGTTCAAAATTAATTTTGCACTATCAATAATTAAAATTTTAAAAATGTTTTAACAAAAAATGAAATTATTTTGTGAGTAAATTTGAAGTTTTTTTTCGAAATTTGAAAAATGATACAGGGCATGAAATTTAAATTAGCAACAAAATAAAATGATCAAAGTAAATTTCATGATGTTATTTAGTGCTTCTTCTGGAAGTAAAAAGATATTTTTTTAAAAATTAACGTTTTATGACTCATTGAAAAATTGTTAAAGGATTTTTGACCATTTTGCAACATCGATATTGAAATGCAAGCTCATAAATAAGGAAAAAAAATAAAGATATCAATTTGATTCTAGAGCATGCACTAGCAAACACTATTTCGAATGTTCATAAAAAATTTTATAAATATACATCAATAACTTTTTTAGTTATCTTTTCTGGAATTCAATGTTTATGCCTAAAATAATTCTGAGAAAAATACTTGTAAACAAAATCCAAGAGAGTAAAGATAATTAGAAATGTTTCTAACAAATAAGTGAATTTTATTAAAACATTGTAGTGGCCAATTTATAGAAACATAATTATTATATGTTTTAACTTATTATAACAGATAAAAGATAGAAATTATGGTACAAATAAAATATTCTTATTATTACTTCCGGTTTCGTTATTCTACTTCCGGTATAATTAACAATTTCGTTCAAACTTTAAATTGACCTAACTTTTTTTCTATTATTCGCACATTGAAAGTTTAAACTGTTTTAGAAGCACAAAAGTACAGGGAATTTGTTAGACAACAACATTTGTTTAGTTTAAACACAAATAAATGCATAACGTAACGCTGCAAAGTGCAGTCACTAAACTACTGTAAGTACTCAAAGAATACAAAATTTCATGAATATATATCTAGCCGCTTGAACTTTTTTGTTGACACGTACATGCAGACATTCCAATTATTTTACAATTAAATGGTAAAAACGGGATGAATAACTTTGAAATGGGAAGAAAATATGCAATGTACAAACACTGAATTTGTATTGATATATGTAGATGGGGAATCCTGATACTTTTCATTAGGCTGAGCCACCCTTTAGAACGTTCAGTTATCCCCATTCCTTAGCAATCCGTATGGTTTCTTACATTTTATTCTTTTAAGTATAAAAGTATTAAAATATATGGACTAGATCAGATACAATCATGTTAAAGTGCAAAATCATGGAGTCCAAATAGTAAAATTTACACACACAAAAAAAAAGCAAATACACACAGAAAAATTCAATGATCTATTCAGGAAAACTTTTATCTCAAAAGAAATTATATCCACGAGAATAGTTTTAAAAAAAAGGTACGTATGTGCCTAAATCCATAGAGCACAGAAATTAGAAACTGGACGAAATTCTTCAACTGATATCTGAATGTCATATTAAATTATCTAACCTAAGAGAAGACAATACTAACAATACCATCGTACAAAACAAACAATATCATCGCAAAGCTTTATGAAATGTATTTAAGAAAGCTACTTAGAAGCAAATACTAAAAGATATATAGATCTTTCAGAAATCGGAGTAATATATTTTACTCCTTCATGAGGTGTTTCAAGTGCCAAGGATTAGAACACAACAGCTTCAATTGTCAAAAAGAAACGTTTTGTGCCAAATGCACCAAAGTGCATGACAACAAGACTTTTAATAAGTTCAATAACTGCTTCACTTACAAAAATATAACTGGTAAAGCGATTGACACTAATTACTGTCCAAATGATATTTTTGCATGATTATCACTGCAATCAAACGTGTAAGGCAAGGCTAACAATTCCTATATTGGTTAGAAAAGTTTAGGCCAAAACTAAAGACAACTATCAACATTTTTCAAGATAAGTTATCCACCTAACAGTAATATTATTTTTTAACTCACTACACAACTCTAATAATGAAATTCATAAATTAAGTCATAGAAACAGTCACCTAACAATTATTAATATGGTTCATGACATAACTGAACTGATCATCATTACATTTTTACAAGAGTCTTTCACGTACAAAGGATTCATCCAAGGCTTAGTAAAACTTGGATTTGCTTTTTTTTTTGACATTCAGGACTTGCATCTATCTTAATTAATAAAATCATCAATTTAATCCTTATTGAAAAAACAGTAAATCACGGGATAATCCCAAATGAAAAATAAAAATCTTAAAAACTAGTTTGGATCAATCTATGTCCCATCATCTGGTGACTTAAATGACATACTGACATTCACAAATTACATAAATCATAAAAGTCTCGGAGGAGATTGGAACGCTCATGGCACTGTGTGAAACTATCCAGAAAAAAAAACGAAAGAGGTCATTTAATTTTAATCTTTATGCAGTTGCTCATAGGTTGACTCTTTGCAATACAGATAATTGACCACTCACTTTCAAAGCAGCTTGTGAAATCGGTTAACCCGACATCACGTTTGTATCAACAAAACTTCTTACACTAAATACGCAAGTTCTGATTCAAAAGACCTTTAACGACCACAACATGATACTTTTCAAACTTGAAAATACATAATAAAAGACTCCATATACAACACGATTTAAATCGAAATATGAAGTATAAAATACTTATAACCTTCATCTGCTTCTTTGTATATTTCTGTATCATATCAAACTCTTGTATATTACGCAATTTATCTTAAATAAACACAACTAAAATTGACTTGAAATAAACACAACTGACATCGACTTGAAATAATGTACAAGAATTTGTTGACTTGATGCAGAAAATTTTATTGAGAATTTCTGATGTATGCAAACGCTCATTCAAAAAGAAATCACATCAAAAGCCTAAGAAACGAAACTGTTAAAATCGAAATCTCCAAACCAGAAAGATAGGTCAGAGCACTTAAATGACTCAAAAGTAAAATAGACGCTACAACTAAAAAGCACTGAATCCATTTACAAAAAAGAAAAATCCCTTTATAAAAAGGTAATGCCTGGGAAAAAAATTAACTCTTGGCAGAAGCTTTGCTCCAATTCTAATTCATCACATGATCAAGTCCCCAAATATGTAAACAATAATAATAAAAATAATAAAATATCTTTAACAAATATTTACGAAGTAATCCTTTCAGACATCTTCCAAATGAAATTCGCACAAACATTATAACTGGGAGTGCACTTTTCAATATTAAGGAACTGATATTTGTTATTAAAACCACTGCACACAAAAAGATAAAATCCCGGATCCAGATGGTATTGATGAAAATATCCTTTATTCAATCTTCCACACGATACGGACACCGTGTTGCTATTTTATAATAAAAGCAAAGAAGTTAGTCACTTCCAAAAACTTCTTCAAACCGAAGGTCTTAAGTTCTTGAAACCCAACAAAGAACCAAACAACCCAATGTTCTGTAGACAATTTTGTCTCTTGCTCTGTAATAATCAAAACTCTAGGAAACCTTATTCAAAATAGACCTCTACATGAAGATTTCAAGCAAAAGGTTATTAATCCAAATCAATTTGGTTCCCAGATTAACAGTTTAAGGGGGTCCGCGACACAAAAATCGTCAAATTTTCGTAATTTTTTTTTATTATTTTAAGAAATTCTCTGTATTTTTTTACTTAAAATGACGTCTAAATCATGTTTATATCTTAATTAAAACTAGAGTTATAATAATTTTTGTGGTGCGTTGTTTTGAAAATCTAACACTCTTGACAGTTGTTGTCATGGCAACAACATCTGTCTTTAAAACTTTAAATGCGTTTTTCTCAATGATACGTTTTTTCAAGATTTCCTGTATTCAAATTGCTATAAGTCAAAAACCGACAAAGTTTAAGGGTTGAAATTTGGAATATATCTTTTTCAAACATGATACTTTAATTTTGATTCAGCAAATTTGAAACAAATATTTACTTTAAAAATAAAACTTTAAAAAAAAAAAAAAACTTAAAATTTTCAAAAATTTTCATTCAAATATTTTTTATTAAATTAATATTTTTTAAATTGCTGAATGGAAATTAAAGTTTATAAAATTGTGAATGATTTACTACAAGAATTTTGAAAATTGATCAAGAATATTTTGAGTTTTAGCAATTTAAAATGACCCCTCTTTTTTTTTCAAAAAATTTTATTTTAAAACTTTTAAAAAACTTTTGGAAAAGTTATGTGTCGTGATTTCGCATATTAGTTAGATGGGTAATCAGTACAAAAAAAATTCAAAATTCTAAATTAATTAATAAAAAAAAAATTTCACTGTGTCCCGGACCCCCTTCACGGAAAATATCGTACCCTCTATCATTGTAAAAATTACAAAAATATCAGTAAAAATAGCTACAGTGCTATTTTTATTTGGGAGTAGGGGTGCATTTTTATTCTTCTGGAAACCTCTCATGACCCTCCGAATTTACGACATTACACAAGGTAGCAAATCCGCCGAATCTCACCAAATTTTTTGACATCTTTATCCAAAGCAGACAAATCTTTTATCAATTTAAAATGACAAATATTTTTCGAGAGCCTTACAGACAATCCACAAGGCTCGATCTTAAACCCTGTATAATGGAATTGCGCAGCAAAAAAATATTTTACCACGACTTGGGTCCCAACGCATATCTTTATGTGTTGGTGGGTGATTTCTCCCTCTTCATTGAGGGAACACCGAGCAAAAGACAAATTAAAAGTCATTAAAACTTGGTACATATCGGTAATCGGAATCATGCAGCCAGTATTTGGAGTCTTATGCTCAGTATAAACCTCTTCTGAAAAATATGCTATTTTGATAATTAACAATCATCCAAATCTGTTCTGGGTATTACATACATAAAATAGAAATTTATTAACACTGTACTCCAAATGAAATGATAGTTTAAATCCTAAGAATTCTTATTCAACGATGTATGTCTTGTAAATTCAACAATTAAGGTGGCCATTATTGGTGAAGATGCATAATTTTTAATATGAGCAGCTGCATAGTGTGATAGTTTGGAATTTCTTATACCTAATAGAGAATTCCCTAACTAACTTTCCCTCGCTTTAAATCATCAATGTTTCCTTTAGATTAAAATGACCTTATTAAATGTAAGCTTGTACAATAGAACTAGAAAGAGAATCTAGTTTTATGGTCGTCAAAATTTCCGTTCATTTGAAAATGCAATTGAAGCATCTGTATGTCATTGAAAATATGTAGTAATTTGGCATCAGATATCCATTACATATAGAACGCAGGGAACACTTGAAATTTTTCTGTCCGTGACTAGTCAGTTACGGAAAACAACAAACCCCACTCCTTTATTCGTAAAGCATTCACAGTACAGCAATTTCAAAAATGCCACTCGATTGATATTAAGGTTATTCTATAAATTCATAATTTTAAATTTACGTAAGGGTCCGTCTACAAAATAAGTTTAAGCATAAACTAAACAATTTCCAATGACAACATCCAAAACAACAAATCCCAATGGATAATCAAACAAACATCATTTTTCTTCATTGGCTCAACAGCTCAGTGTACGCCTTGTCCTTCTCCAGTATTATGTTCCGTCTAGATGTGTTATTGTCAATCGTTCTTCAATTCTTAGCTATGCAAATGCCAGAATCCTTCTCTAGTACGGCTGATATGTGAAATAATTGTGCCTTTAATGATAGAAGCATACAGCTTGGGGCACATATATATATATATATCCATGAGAAAGTCGTAAAAATGGAACGAAATTTTACACATGTAAGTACTACTTTGATATAAGGAAGTGATTAGAAAATCAAAGCAAAAGAATAATTTATGTAAGATTCGTGTTGTTCTGTTTGGTAAGGTCTATATTAAAGACTTCGAATCTTACAGCACATTGACATTTAATGAATAAATATATACAATTATTATGTGCAGTTGAGTTATATTTCAAAAAAGTTCCGTCATTATCGGCAGCAGTCGTCTCTGCTCGGAAAAAATACGTCAGCTCTCAATGGCGTCCAGGGGGAAAAGTGTCTGTTCTATTAATTTTCTCGTAACTGAATACCAGAATGTGAATGGCTCGTGACAGTCTTGCCTTGCATTCCTACTACAATGCAACTGACTCCTACCAGTCTCGTTGCTCTTATAATGAGTTCTTTCCAGACTAGTAGACAACTACCGTTGTCTAGTATTCCTACAACCGGCCATCCTGATGATCTTTCGTCCTCGAAAGGAACACGACAAACCTAAAAAAACAAAACACAAAACAGTATCTGGGAATACATTGATTCAGTATTAGTTATTGAACCACGACTTCATATGGTCAGCTGCTGTCGACGTCAAGTTCGGTCCTTCATGTTTTCCAACTTTCTCAACGTCATAGCGATCATGGGGTTTCACTTTCTTCACTCGATATGGTCCTAAGAATTTCGGTCGTAATTTCATTCCGACACCAAATTGAGTCCGCTGAATAGCAATAAGATCGCCCTCTTTGTATTGATGAGGTTTCTTCCTCTTCTTATCATACGTTCTTTTATTCTCTTCCTGAATTTTTAGGATATTCTCTTTGGCATCGTCTCTTAATTTCTCTTCGCGTTCAGTTATAATAACGCTCAACAGATTTTTTGTTATCTCCTCGTCATAATTTTCAGAATCTATTATAAGTTTCGAGCACTGCGCTACTTTGGGATTCGCTGGCACTATTAGGCCTAATTCGTCAATCAATGTTAGCAAATCTGCTTTTCGGGCCTTAGTTAAATATGCCATGTCATCAATTAAAACAAAATTCTGTACTCACAGTTTCGAAAGTTCCTTCTGTCCGTCTTTTCCGTCAACTCGTCTTTTTCGTCTACGCGTTTTTTCGTCTACGCGTTTTCTTTTTTGTCGTTTCAGTCTATCATCAGCACCATGTCAGGAGAAGTCATGAAACTGTTCTTGCAGATGATTAAAACACAAGTCCAGGTTTGCATAGGGAGTCAAAACATTCCGCCGGCCGGTTCAATCGTCACTGCTTTCGGGGTCTGCTAATCCGTCGTTCAAGCCCTCGTACGAAGGAGGAGAATCGTCGCGGTCGTCAACGGTTTTTCACATCCCGGTCGAACCCTCATTTTTTGTAAGATTCGTGTTGTTCTGTTTGGTAAGGTCTATATTAAAGACTTCGAATCTTACAGCACATTGACATTTAATGAATAAATATATACAATTATTATGTACAGTTGAGTTATATTTCAAAAAAGTTCCGTCATTATCGGCAGCAGTCGTCTCTGCTCGGAAAAAATACGTCAGCTCTCAATGGCGTCCAGGGGGAAAAGTGTCTGTTCTATTAATTTTCTCGTAACTGAATACCAGAATGTGAATGGCTCGTGACAGTCTTGCCTTGCATTCCTACTACAATGCAACTGACTCCTACCAGTCTCGTTGCTCTTATAATGAGTTTTTTCGAGACTAGTAGACAACTACCGTTGTCTAGTATTCCTACATTTATTGCAGAAAAAAGTACAAATGAATGGAAGTTTTAGTACTCTGTTCGACCCCCTCTATCGCGAATGCACGATGCGATACGAGCGGGCATTGAAGCATACAAGTTCCGTATGACGTCCAGAGACATCTCGTTCCACAGTTGCTGTAAATGCGCCTCTAGTTCGACAAAACTCGTAGGGTGTCCAACTTGCCGTCCCAAACGATCCCAGATATGCATGATTGGTGACAAATCTGGGAATTGAGCAGGCCAGGGAAGGGTGGTAATGTGGCGGAGGCAGTCTTATGACATCCTTGCTGTGTGTGGCCGAGCATTGTCTTGTTGAAAAATGACTCCTGGGAGCCCTGCCATGAGTGGCATCACATGTGGCTGAAGGATGCCATGGACATACCGCTGGGCTGTCATTGTGCCATGGATCAATATTATGGGTGACCGTGTATCGTAAGCACTGGCACCCCATACCATCACACCAGCTGTGAGAGTGGTGCGTCACTGTAAAGCGAAGGCAGGATTGAGGCGTTCACCACGGGGCCTCCACACACGAACACGATTGTCAACACTGCTCAAATTGAATCTAGTTTCGTCGCTGAAGACGACCTGGTTCCATTCCGTTGCAGTCCAATCCTGTTGTGAGCGACACCACTCCAAACGGAGGCGTCGGTGGGTGGGTGTCATTGGCAGCACACGTAATGCGCGCCGCGATACCAGATGTCCTACAGCTAGGCGCCTTGCGATGGTTCGGGAAGACACAGGGGCCCGTAGTGAATGTGATGCCTGTGTCTGGATAGCGGCCAATGATGCAGTTGGCTCTACGCGTGCGTTTCGTATGATGTGACGGTCTTCTCGACGACTGGTCTGTCGAGGGCGTCCGGAGCCTGGTCACCGTTTAAATGACGTATCTTCTGTCCACTGCTGCCAACACCTCCTCTTAGGAAAATAAGAACGGACTACTTGACGAGCTACTAGCTGAGCTGTCCACCCAGCTTCCATCATCCCGATGATTCTTCCCCTCTCGAACTCTGACAGCTGCTCATATTGTCTTCGATGGCGGCGTAACGGCATGTCTACCTCAACGTTTCCTTTGCAAAAGATTAAATACACTCAAACAAGCTCTGCTTACCTGTTTTATACTCCAAGGAGAACGAAGTTCAACGCCCTCTAGTGGCATTAAGCAATGCGTAATCACACTGCATTTCTAATCATTTGCATATCTGGCCGACATATACCTTCATGCCAAGTTTCGTTACAATCCCACAATTATTTATTGGTGCTCAAATTTTTATGGCAATAAGTGTATATACGGCCTCTGAGTATATTTTATGTGCTCATTTTTTACTGTCATTTGGTGATGTTAATAGCGTATTATAAGTGATTTTGCATGAATTGATGCTATAAACATGTGTGCATATCATAATTATATTTTGATATTAACTTTTTCCACAGGTGACACGATAAGAAGAGAAATAAGATAAAAATGTGGATGTAGTGCATAAACTTATTAATCCATTCAATACTAATACATCTGGACAATTCAAAGAAACAGAGTGGAACAAGTGTTTTATCTGTCAAGAAGACAAGTCTGAAGTTCTTCGGTGTCCAGCATACAGTAAGTAATAGCAGTAAGCGTGAAGAAAAGGGAACTGGTTATAAGACAATTTCTGATTTACTTGTGGGGTTTAGTATTGCAGTGTGTTTACCAAGAACAATAAATCTGGAACGTCTCGATGATGCAGGAGGTGTCGAGGCAACATTGGTACAACATAAAGCTCAGTTTCACGTATCATGTAGTTTGCAGTTCAATAAGACATGTTCAAAGAGCTCAGAAATGGAAGATAGAAACTGCGGATAATGCAAATAGTTCTACGAAATTCACCCGAGCAGAATGTTGTAGTAAATAGTTCAGTGAATTCAAAGGCAATATTTTTTACCTGCATTTATGTACTGCATATGTTGTACATTTGGCCTGGATGTGTTCTTCACTGTGCCCTTAAACTGGAAGACCGGCCTTTGCTTGCGAAACTGAGTGTCGTTGATCTGATTGCACTAAATGCCATGTATTATGTTCAAACCCTCGTATCAATAAACAACAGAGCAAGAGACAAACAGAACATACACGAAACTGAAATAGAACAAGCTAACCATGGTATTGCATTTGCCGAACTTATATCATACATCGAAGATGCTCGTAATGACAATGAAATCGCACCCATATTTAAACTTGCTGATCTATGCAAACTGTACAGCATGAGGATGAAACAACAAGGTAGTGATCTTTCAGGGAGCATACTTTCCACAAAACTAAAAAACAGAGTGCTTGCATATTTTCCTGACAAGGAAGCACATAAGCAAGGTCGAGATGTGATGTTAATATTTAATAATGATGTTGGATTATCTCCGAAGAAACCTTGTGAATACGATGCAGATAATGACGCTATTCATCTCGCCAAAGCAGCAAATATAGTTAGAAGAGACATTTTTAAAATGAAAAACCTCTTCAATGGATCATTTGGAGAAACCTGTCAGGAATATTCCGTAACAGAATCTCTGGTAACTCTAGTTGCTATGGTTATGAAATATTAAGGCACAGTCAAGTTTTTAACCACAAAGTATCCTTACTGCTGCACAGTTACTAATGTATAACAGTTTGGTGAGACGTCGGGAGTGTCATTCTATAACAGACTACAAGCACAATCGAGAACGAGAAACACATTTGCTTATATACTTAGGTATTATAATTCATAAAAAAAACTCGCAAGCGTTAACTAGTTAAAGATCTTCACGAGCTCGGATTAGCATATCATAAGACCGAGTGTTAGACCTTTCATCAGAACTTGGAAATGAAATATGTCATGTGTATCACATGGAAAAGGCTGTCGTTCCTCTTCAGTTAAAAAGAGGGCTTTTCACAACTAGTGCTGTTGATAATATTGACCACAATCCAAGTTCTACTACAGTTCACGATTCTTTCCATTTTACAGGAATATTCCTATTTCAACATCCAGATGGTAATTTTAGGGGGACCTATGTGAAATTTAGACTTCAAGTACTTTTGAAGAGAAAGCAACTAAACATCTTCCTGAAAGCTATACAATTGTCACCCCTGTTCCTGCTATTAGAACTGACTGTCCTTTGCCAACAGTATAAGAAAACTTTGTTGACTAACAAGTGACTACCAAGTTTAAAGCAATAAGATCACCGGCACTCAATGTCACAAGCAGAGGCCTGTGCTCCAGTATAAAAGTATAGCGAGGAACACATCCAGGCCGAATGTACAATAGATGCAGTAATTAATGAAATTCCAGCTTGAGCAGGCAGGTAAAAAAACAATTGCTTTTGAATTCACTGAACTATTTACTACAACATTCTGGCGAGTGCATTTCGTAGAACTATTTGCATTATCCGCAGATTCTATCTTCCATTTCTGAGCTGTTTGAAATTTTGTCTTATTGAACTGCAGACTACATGATTCGTGAAACTGAGATTTATGTTGCATCAATGTTGCCTCGACACTTCCTGCATCATCGAGACGTTCCATATTTATTGTCCTTGTAAACACCCTGCAATAGTAAAACCCACAAGTAAATCAGAAATTGTCTTATAACCAGTTCCCTTTTCTTCACGCTTACTGCTATTACATACTGTCTTCTGGACACCGAAGAACTTCAGACTTGTCTTCTTGACAGATAAAACACTTGTTCCACTCTGTTTCTTTGAATTGTCCAGATGTATTAGTATTGAATGGATTAATAAGTTTATGCACTAACTCCACATTTTTATCTTATTTCTCTTCTTATCGTGTCACCTGTGGAAAAAGTTAATATGAAAATATAATAATGACATGCACACATGTTTATAGCATCAATTCATGTAAAATCACTTATAATACGCTATTAACATCACCAAATGACAGTAAAAAAGGAGAACATAAAATATACTCAGAGGCCGCCATTTTAATGTCCGCCATTTTGTTATAAATATAATATATCTATATAAAATATGGTATATATTATTAAAAATAGCAAAGTACATGTACAAAACAACAGGTATTCGCCATTAGTGTAATAGCTGTCATTTAACATCATCAAATAACATTTAAAAGGAGCAGAAAAAATATTCCGAAGCCGCCATTTTGAATGTCCGCCATTACTGCCATAGGCGATATCTGAGATAGCCTCATATCCAAAATTAAATCTTCATATATGTAGTATATATATATATGTGCCACGAGTTGTATGCTTCTATCATTAAAGGCACAAATCCTTACAATTATTTCACATCCTCCCTACTATGCCTACACTTTTAATCCATCTAGTCTTCGGTCTTCCTCTAGGCCTAACTACAATTGACATGACCCAAAATATTTTTTGTACTCGAATATGAAGTATACCTAGACCATCTTATTCTCTGTGTTTTTATATATTCCGCAATATATTTTTCTCTGCATAGATGGTAAAACTCGACAAACGAGTATTAGTTTTAATAAAAATGTTAATATAAATCAAAATGTCGAGAACTTTTATGCAAAATAAGTAGATTGTACCGAATTACTTATTAAACATTCACCTTAAACTTAAACCGATCGGTGATGCTCTACTTTTCCAATATCATAAATAATAAAACAAACAAAAAATGCCTCTTTGTGCGTCATATCCTCTTGTAATTCGTACAACCTCCAAATACAACACTCACTTTTTGTCACCAAAGGTGAAACCTAAGTGGGTCGAACGATGCTGTACTTCGATTATTGGAGTGCTCAATTGACTTAATCATCCGCATCAGTACCCGTCATTTGCGCGGTATCCTAATTCCACCTGTTGCATTTTATTTTTAACTCCGAGTAGGTAGTAGGCGAGTTTTGGAACTCGGTGGAACCACACCGAACCAGATCCAAGCGAAACTTTACCCTAAATTATAGCTGAAAAAAAAGGAAAGCCATGGTGCCTGGATCATTGCAACCTATTTCGAAAGGCTGGATTCCTAGTAGAGATAAAGAGGCCCTGCTTCATGGAATCTAAATAGAAGAAAAAAAAGTTCCTCTGAAGGCAAATCGAAAGTCGTTGATCTTTTAGGTGTTGCGACAAGATATTGAGAAACTGATCATGACTTGAGCTATCGTTTTTTCCTTGAATTGAAAACCCCAATGCAATCATTTGGACAAGGAAGGAAAAATAAAATTGCAATTAATTTGGAGCGTATAGAATTTCGAGTGAGGTATGTGTACCAATAACTAATGGTTATAGCTTGGTACTCGATGATTATACCATATTACTTGATTTCAGCTGTATATCTAAGGGTTTGGTTTATCGCTCTAAAGTCAATTTTTGTTACATGAGGGCTACTTAGACAGTTGGTTGGTTTGGTTAGTTTTGGGTTTCATGCCAGTAGGAGAGGGGTATATGTGGTCACTAATTAGATCGTGAGCTACGGCTTAAAGTTTTCAACACCTCGCGCATATTCTAGACTGTCTTGGGGTTGTCCCGAGACTACCTATTTTATAAACAACTTTTGATGTGTGACTTTGTACGGGTGATTGGACTTGTGGATTTGATCTAGCTGGAGCTAGACGTGGAGATTTGCAACAAGATAAAATATAACTTTTGTTGTGTAAATAACATTTCCTTTTTTAATCATACTTTGTGAAAGTTTCAGCCAAAATATTTATGTGGGGTTTGATAAGAGCTCAAACTTGCCAATCACCACGGTTTCCATTTTGTGAGGGACCTCCTTTCTCAAACTTAAAAATCGATGTTTTTATACAATAGTTCTTCATTCTCCAACTTAACAATCGATCTTTTCAAGCGATAGTCATCCATTCTTCAATTTGGCAATCGATCTTTTGATTTAATAGTCCTCCATCCTTTAATTTGACAGTTGATCTTTTCATTCTAGAGTCCTCCACCCTCCAACTTGCAAATCGACCTTTCCTTCAATAGTCCACCACCCTTCAATTCGACAATATATCAATTTTCAATAGTATTCCACTTTTCATCTTTGGAAGCAATCTTTTGATTCAATATAGTCATCCACTCTATCTTCATAAACGATCTTTTTATAAAGTAATCCTCCTTTTTAGTATCTGACAATCAATCTTTTGATTCAATAGTCCTCCACCCACATTTAGGGCACAAAAGAAATACATCGAAACTATAAATGTGATTTCGTCAAATTTTTAGTTTGCGTAAGTGAAATTTGTGAACAAAATGTATAAAATCTTGATTTGTGCAAAAGAAATTTTAGTTAAAAATTCACAGAACTTGAGAAAAAATTCCTTCTTTTGTAACTAACGAATTGTAATTACAAGAGAATTTACAATCATACTTCTTAAATTATTCAATAAGGGTAAATTATTTTTATACCCTTTCCTTCAGCCACACATTAAAAATTACTAACTGCAATGTAATTATAGAATGGCAAAATATGGTATGCTTCGTTCCATTACCAAACAAAATATCGCAAAAAATGAAAAATAACCTTAAAGTCTTTAAGAAAAATCTTATAAAATAGTTCGCTCAATATTAAGAAAGTTAAAAATGTATAATATTACATCAAACATGATTACAAAAGATTTTAGTTCTTAAAAACCTTTAAATTCTAAGAATTATAAATAATGTATATAAATATTAAAATATTACTGAAGTTTTTATATAAACACACGGTTTTTTATTGCAATTTTTAAAAAGGTATGTATTTGAACCTTAGTAGAAAAAGGACCAATATCGATATTCGATTATTTTGATTTTGTCTATAAACTACTTCAAGTTAATTTAATTTATTCTGAAAAGTGTCAACTTCCTTTATTAATTACTAGCAGAAATACCCGGCTTTGCTCGGGTTGAATTAATAATACCTTGAATGAAAAGTCATCATCAATTATCTCTACTATTATAAAAGGAAGTGTTTGTCTGTCTGTTGGTTTGTTTGTCTATTTCTTGCCGCAAAATCCTGACGACTCAATGGCACTTACAGCAATGAGATTTGGCACGCAGGTAGTCCGAATTTTTTGTAATTTTTGGGTCGAGGCGAATTTTAAAATTCAATCTAGAATATTTTTTAATGAATTTAATGAAATTAAATCATTATTGAATGCTACAGCATAGAAGATATCACATATTCTAAATTTATTGTTTTCGTTTCCGTTTCGGAGGAATAATTTTCCAGCCAGATGATAAAAACAATATTTTTACTGGAGTCAATTATTTCTTTTTCTTTCTCCTAGACAGTTAAAGTACAGTAAAAATTTAAGCGGATTTGAAATCTGCGAAATATTTCACTTTAGATTCATACCTAAAAAGATGATTTTCCTTACATAAATAACTTTTAAATTGAATATATCTTTCATATTTTCGCACGAGATTGTGACGTCACTGTAACTTTTCCTTTCCAAAAATAAACAGATTGCATTTCGTGCCCCCTTCGCGTTAAAAAAAACGATTACATTTCCTACCCTCTTCTATTTTAGTAGAGAGCAAAAAATAAAAAACATTTTGGCAGGCATTGTTTAGTTCTTTTTCGTAAAAGTGGATTCGTTAAGGTAGATTAAAAATTTCAACGGATTTGAAATCTGCGGAAAATTTTACACCAGAATAATACCTTATATCACGGCATTGCCCGTGGTGTTGGTTTACGTTCGCAAACCAACGCCACGGGCCAGGGCAACGATATTCGTGTTACGACATTCGTGGCTAATTTAGTTTAAGCGAACGCAATTTTTCTTGAAAATTCCATTCAGCGGCAGGTGGAATACGAACTCAACTTCCTTTATTCCTTCCTTACGAAACTTCTGTTAGATATATAAAGCAGTGTTGACGTTTGGCTGTTCTCTATACTAATTCCCCTTTTGACCAATCTACACTTATATTTAATTTGGTACACTTATATTCCCTGTGGGTATGATAGGCTACATATTAACCAGCGTTCTGTTTATCCAAGGGGGCTAAAAATTTACGGCATCGTGACTAATTTAGTATGAAGCAAGCGTCACTTTTTCCTGAAAATTCCATTCAGTGGTATGTGGAATAACAGAGCTTTTGTTAGAAATAAATGTCATCAGAGTAGACAAATTAAACTCCAAACGATAATCTATTACAATTTTTTAATAAACAGAAGATTGATTGAACAGCTTTTACCAAAAGAAAATTACTCCTTTCTACGAATGATTCACATTTATCTAAGTTGCATAAGAACAGCTTCAATAAATAGAGTAAGCAACACCTTGAATTTCTGTCTCTTATGATATAAATTTCAATTTTTCAAAATTTCTTAAGTGTGATATTATTGCAAGATCAAGAGTCTTGTTAAAACTTCCCTTTTCTCCAACAGACATATAGTTTTAAATTGAACCCTAATGGTACTTTTGAAGATCAGAAATTGGGTTTCTAAATGGAAATCACGTACCTATTTAAGAATGATTGATGTAGTTACTTGACTATGGAGTACATCTTTCAATAACACCCATATGAAACACGAAAATTAAATGAAATTTAATTGATATTAACCGTCTTTCAATGAAACTCTATATCAAAATTTTGAAATAGATTTCAACTACAACGTATGACTACCCGTTTTAATTTAACGTAACCCATCTTATTTTAAAGTTATTTTGAAAATTTTACTTGTCATTTTAAAATAACAAATTACACACTTTAAAAATATTTTGATATGTATAGTTTATTTTTATTATCTGCACACTATTACGTATTCAACGAAAGATTTAAAGAAAGTTGGTCGAAATATACATGTACAACTACGAAATTACCTTTGTCTAGTGATGTTTTCTAGGAAATAAACAAATAATTAAAATCTAACTCCTAAATAATATTTCTGCTATAGGGAATATACAGGAACACATAAACGCAAACAGAAACAAAATTAAGATCATTAAAAAAGGCAGAATTCTGAGAAAATTAGAATCTAACTTCTAAATAATATTTCTACAGTAGGCTAATATGCTTGCAAAAAATGTAGAATTCTGAAAACAAAATACCTGTTCTAGTATGTTGAATTTTGACTTCCTGAATATATTCTGAAGTAGAAATACCTAAAAAAATAATTATAAATGAAATTAAAATATTAAACATTAATTCTGAGGTCGCGATACCGAGTAGTAAAATTACGCTTTTATAATCAACTAGCAAAGTACCCGACCTTACTCGGTTTGAATTCGTTTACTCTAGATTGAAGAGATAATCAAAATATATAATGACTTACGTTTTTTGTAGAATAAAAATTTATTTTAACACCTTTCGCTATCTTTATATTTTCTACAACTTACTTTGGACACAAATCCTACACATGCATATCCATTCATGTAACACATTTCACATACATCGCACAATTGCTGTATGACAAAGCTACAAAAAGACGAAAGGTGATACTAAGGTTACTACTATAAAAGACGATTCATAGGAAGATTTGGAATTCCCTTTCTTAAGTTCTTTTCATGTTCAACTCAATTAATTAAAATTACGATTTACGGCGAGTGCTCTCGCACTCATAGTCAACAAAACAATATTTTTTTACTTGTGGCACTCTTGCCTCCGGTATGCGACATTGTGAAATTTTGCAATCTTCTCCTGTCATTACTACAACGATTTTTTTAATGTTGGAAAAAGTTCTAGTTTGGATTTTTAAACATTATTATTCTTTCAATAACGACATTATTCTTTAAATAACGGCATTATTGTTTAAATAACGGCATTATTCTTTAAATAACGGCATTATTCTTTAAATAACGGCATTATTCTTTAAATAACGGCATTATTCTTTCAATAATGGCATAACTACACTTAAAATTTACTGAAAATTTATACTGACTTACCTAACATTTTCAAGTCTAATACTTTGTGGTGCTGTTGGTTGTGATGATAAGGAAAACACATTTATTAAAATAATAAATATTTAAAACAAAAAACAGTAAAATAGAACAAAATAAAAGATGTCGGAAAAATTGTTCTAAAGATATTAATTTGTGATTCATTTTTATCTCTTGATCTCGCATAGTTGCCACAATTTACAACTAAAAGTGCACAAAATTTAGAAATGTGAAATTAATTCAGAGCGAAAGCAACAGAAAATATCACTGCTCACGCAATCTTGTTCATTCTCGTTTCGTTGAAAAATATCGTCTGTCTCAAATATTCCGAAATCGTTTTCATTGCGCAAAGAACAAAAATAAGACTCGAAATAAATGAAGTATCAGAGCTGAAATTTCATTAAAAAATATAATTTTTTGAAGAATAATTACTTTTTCAGCAGTACTGGTAAAACAGTCGAAGTAATCGTAATATTCAATAGACATTCCAATTTTTCCAAAACTACCAAATTATGGTTGATTTAAGTATACTTCCTCAGGTGTTTTAGCATAAAACTCATCTAAATATAAAAATAAAAAAAATTTTAATATTGCATTCACTAAATTAATAGATAATGTATACAATAAAATACACTGCAATCAAATATCTGGAATATAATTCATGTGATGCCTACACAAACACACAAACACAAAATCGAGCATAGAACAGAAAGACGGACAGACAGACTTTCGCAACCAATTCCACTCACTAAATCAAGATAAGTACTCACTGTATGCAAATTTCCATGAAAATATCTTAAACCGCGTGGACGTGTATAGGGCTCAACATACAGACAGACAGACAGACAGACAGACAGACAGACACCAAACGAGAAAAAGGCGGATTCGGCATCAGAAGGGTCCAAAACGGATAGAAAACTTGAAATGGGTCGAAAATATTGAATGTACAAACAAACACTCCATTCTTATTTATATAGATGAGTTTATCGTTTGGGCTTTTCGTATTCCATTACCAAATTTAAGTAAACGTAAAATTAACTAGTCTAAATATTCTTTCTTCATCAATCAAATATTTATACATTATTTACATCACAGGAAGTAATAAAAAGTCAGTTCAAACAATATTTTAAAATTTAATTTGTTTTAAAAAATTGTTTTTCGATCAACACTGAGAAAGCAATCTGAGCGGCGCACAGCAATCGTTTTGTACTCAGTGTTATTTCTATGGCGATTTCGAATTGCTTTTGGCTTAGGCCTTAGGTCAATTTTAGGCATCTTCCAATTCGAAGTTTTCACAATCCTTTCTTAGTGCATCCCTACGGTATAAGAAGAATCACCCTACAAAATTTCAGCTTCCTAGGACTTGTAGTTCTTGAGATACAGTGATGAGTACGTGAGTCAGTGAGTGGTATTTGAATTTTATATAATACTAGGGGCCTGCCCCCTGCTCGCTATCGCTCGCCAACCCTCGGAGGATTACTCCGCAATCCTCATTGGTTCGCTGCGCGAACCTATGCTCGCTTCGCTCGCATCAATGAAGACATGTGTCCTAGCAGAAGGAATTGGGTACAGCTACACTCTGCGTTTATGAGCGGTGGCAACGGTCTTGGCGAGTTTTTTGGCGCACTTCTAGTAGCGAGTTACGGTAGATTAAGGCAACCCATCTGTCTTTACGTTTAGTGTGGTTTTCATGGCAACCTCGGCAAACGGTAACTTTCAATTTTCATTTTGATTATTCTAGAAAGTTCTTCCAAACTCTGTTTTAAATCGTTTGATTTCATTGGTTCGTTTGAAATTTTTTTATTTACTTCCAGTAGTTATTTTGATTTTAAAATATCCTTTGATTGCATTGGTCCTTTTAAATTTTTTTTTTCTTTGATACTATTGGTTTATTTATTTGTATTTCTATAATTGTGGAATTTTTATTTCGTAATAATTTTTTTTTCACGGCAGAGTTCTGACATGTATTGTTTTTTGCCGTTTGTGGAATATTCTTGTTTCGTAATTTTTTTTCTCGGAACAGTTCTGATGTATCACGTTGTATTATTTCTTGCTTTTTTTCTTTTAAAAATATTTTTCTTTTCAAACAGTCTACTGTATTTAGTGTAATTGATAAGTTTCAGGGTATTCTTACACAACATTCGCAGCTTTATTTTTCTGCTGGTTCACAAATGTGTTCTGAAATGTGTTTAAGCTTACTACTTTTTGCGAAAGTTTTAAAAATATATACTTTTTGAAACGTTCTCAAATAATGTGTTTTCAAACTTTAATTTTCCGTTGTAAAAAGAAAAATATTTTTGAAAGAAAACATTTTTTTGAAATAATTCTTACTTTGGCGACTAAAGAAGTTCGCCATAAAAATCGCCAAGGCCGTTGCCACCACTCATAAACGTAGACTGTAGCTGTACCAGGAATTGTTCACAAAATATGATATTCCAAAAAAATGTTTTTCAAATTTAAATTTTTTTATGTTTTTCAGAAAAGATATTTACAATACCTCTGGAATCCGAATTCAAATGAAAACTTTGAGCAAATTTTGACTCGAAATGTAACTGTTGATATGGAAATTGAATACACAACATGTTGTTTGTATATACATTTACTCCTGCACTCGAGCCACCCACGCATTTTCAATGAGTTTGTCGTCAAAAGCTGTAGTGCAAGCGTCTTGTTGAACTATAATTGTTGACCCTGAAAAGGACCTTTTTTTAAATGGCCCTGAAAAGATCCTCCGCTTTCTTTGATTTCTATTATTAACTGCAACAGCTCGACTAAAATTCATTTTCTTTGAATAAAATTTCATCCGATGACGCTATAAATTCAATTGAAGCGCGAGGCTTTGTGATAAACAAACAATCGTACAATGTTGCCATAAACGCGATAACAAATAACGTCTTTTTTGCGTGCCACGTAAGAGAATTATATATATAGATAGATGAAAGAACAATACAAAAAATTATGGTGGAATGGTAGCATCCGATACGTTAGGCCGCCAAAGCAATTGCTTACGCCAAATAAAGATGGCGGCCGATATAAGCAATTACAAGATGGCCGCCATATAGCAAAATACACACCGTGAACCTTTGCATACAGTGCATAAAAAATAATAATTTTTTTTTTAATTTTTAAAAAAATCAATATAAATTGTACTTGAAAATTTTATATTTTTTCAGTCTGGTTTATTCTGAACATGTACGCAACTTTGCGTCAATTTCATCCTAGTTTTGTCCCTTTAAAATAAAATTTCGGATAAAAAAAAAACTACAAAAAATTGTTTAGTTCCTGGCAAAATCCAGCTCCGAATTACCTCAGCCAAAACTTTCTGGTTCTTAATTTTCACCACAACCATAAAGCATTTATCCGTCACTCGTTCAAGTCCTCTAAACACCCATTTACCCTCCACTTTCTTACTCCTGTTATACCTTCTTTTGCCAAACTTTTGTCCATTCTTTCTACATTTCCTCTCCTATCACCAGCATCCTTTCTCAATGTTAAAATCATATCATTCTCAAATGACTGACATTTCACCCTCTTCCCAATCAAGCTACATGTTTGCAAAAAAAAGCGTTTTCAAACGTTCAGTAACACCATCCACTGCCATATCAAATCAACTAAGGGGAAGTAAGGAAAGTCGCCAAGGAAATAATTATTTCCTATCTCTTTGTCTGTCACAAATTTTTTTCTTTTTACAACTCACTTTTTAAGCACATTTCAAAACGTTTTGAAAAGTATATTTTTTAAAAACTTTCACAAAAAGTTGTAAGCTTAAGCACATATCAAAACACATTTGTGAACCAGCAGCGAAACTAAGCTACGAATGTTGGGTAAGAATACCCTGAAACTTATCAATTATACTAAATACAGTAGGCATGTTGAAAAAGAAAAAGATTTACAAAAGAAAAAAAGCAAGAAATAATACAACCTGATAACGTCAGAATTCTTTCGTAAAAAATAATGAAAACAAAAGTGGTCAAAAAAACAAAACTCTTAATCCTATCGTGAAAACTATTATAATAAAATAAAAATTCCCCAAATGTCAAAATACAAATAAATGGACCAATGGTATCACAAAAAACGATTTAAAAGGACCAATGCAATCAACTTATATTTTAAAAACAAAATAACCAATAGGAGGAAAGAAAAAATTTCAAACGAATCAATGAAATCAAACGACGTTAACGGATTTTGGAAGAACTTTCTAGAATATTCAAAATGAAAATTGAAAGTTTCCGTTTGCCGAGGTTGCCATGAAAACCACAAAAACAGCAACGAAAGATGGGTTGCCTTAATTTATCGTAACTCGCTACTAGAAGTGCGCCAAAAAAATCGCCAAGCCGTTGCCATCACTCATTAACGTAGAGTGTAGCTGTACCCCGATCTATTCACTATGTTCAATTCCAATTTGGGTGGAGTGGTCGTTCACGGTAAGAAGGCGATTTGTCGCCAAATATGGTAATCTTCACCTTTTGCGGATTTTCTTCACATCTGCCGTTTTTGTTATGGCAACCCTATCTGCTGTAACGGAATTCGACCGCCATCTTGATTTGGCGACAAAAATTAGTTGGCGACAAACGTCTTACCGTGAACGACCACTCCACCCCAATTTGCATTAGCTCATGTATAAATAGTTTAATTGACTCCGTCATTTTTTATATTAACGTTTCCAAACTTTTATCGAATTCTGAAGTAAACTCTGTCCTAATGCGCATTTCGCCATTTAAGAACTTACTTTTTCTCTTCCACCCACTTTGAAGAGGACAATTACTCCATCTGTAGGGGAAAGGAATAATTTTTGTCCTAATTCCGCAAGTAGTCTCTTTAAAAACCACAAAATTAGAAAGGACTCACTAAATGTTTATTTACTTTTCAAAATTGAAATATATATATATATCCCACGTGTTTGTATGTCAGATAAAAAATGCGCGCTATTCTCTAATAAAAACAAAATACTCTAGTCGCTAAATCGGTTAGTTTTGCTACAGTAACTCCTCGATACGTACATTGCTCTTCTTGTGAGACAAGAAAAAAGCACGATATATCGAGAATCGAAAAAACGTGCTAATCTATCTAAAGAAAAATGGGTACATCTACACTCTACGTTTATGAGTGATGGCAACGGCTTGGCGATTTTTTTTTGGCGCACTTCTAGTAGCGAGGCTAGTATAAATTAAGGCAACCCATCCTTCGTTACGGTTGTTGTGGTTTTCATGGCAACCTCGACAAACGGAAACTTTCAATTTTCATTTTGAGTATTGTAGAAAGTTCTTCCAAAATCCGTTAAATGTCGTTTGATTTCATTGGTTCGTTTGAAATTTTGGTGGAGTGGTCGTTCACGGTAAGAAGGCGATTTGTCGTCAAATATGGTAACCTTCTCCTTTTGTGGATTTTCTTCACATCTGCCGTTTTTGTTATGGCAACCCTATCTGCTGTTACGGAATTCGGCCGCCATCTTGATTTGGCGACAAACGTCTTACCGTGAACGACCCCTCCACCGAAATTTTTTCTTTCCTCCCATTGGTTATTTTGTTTTTAAAATATCCTTTGATTGCATTGGTCCTTTTAAATCGTTTTCTGTGATACCATTGGTTCATTTATTTGTATTTTGACAGTTGTGGAATTTTTATTTTACTATAATACTTTTCACAAAACGATTAAGAGGTTTTTTTTTGTGACCATTTTCGTTTTTATTATTTCTTTACGAAAGAATTCAGACATTATCAGGTTGTATTATTTCTTGCTTTTTTTTCTTTTGTAGATCTTTTTCTTTTTCAACATGCCCACTGTATTTAGTATAATTGATAAGTTTCAGGGTATTCTTACCATTCGTAGCTTAGTTTCTCTGCTGGTTCACAAATGTGTTTTGATATGTGCTTAAACTTACTACTTTTTGTGAAAGTTTTTTAAAAATATACTTTTTAAAACGTTCTGAAATGTGCTTAAAAAGTGTGTTGTAAAAAGAAAAAAAAATTGTGACAGGAAAAGAATTAAGAAATAATTATTTCCTTGGCGACTTTAGAAGTGCGCCAAAAAAATCGCCAAGGCCGTTGCCATCAGTCATAAACGTAGAGTGTAGCTGTACCGAAAAATGGTAGTGTTTGTTCCTACACATTGACTATATTCTTCCCATTTCAAGTTATTTATAAGTTTTTGGTCATTTTAATGCAAAATTATTGGTTTCCTCGTTTGGGTCTGTATGTTTGAGCCCTCACTACGTCCAAGCGTCTGGAAATATCATCGGATGAGAGCAGAAATTTATTAACTGGCAAAAATAGCTCTTTACTGCGCAGTTATTTAATGACAAATTATTTGGTTTTTTTTATCAAAAATTAAAGATTATAAAAATTTTGATAGAGCTTTATAGATCTTAAACGGATTACACTTTGATTTCTCATTATCATGAAAATAGGCGCTTTATGATTCCGAGAAAATGGCAGTTAACAAGTTTCTGCTCGAAGCCGACGTTATTTTCATAAAATTTCTTATACTTGGTATCGGAATTTTAATTAACGTCGTACTGGAGCAACATAAGTTTGAGGGACCAATCTCCCAACGGAAAGATCCTAGGACGACATCAACTTTTGAGTCACGATCAGATGACGAGGTCACTCCTGAGTTGGCACCCCAGTTTCTAAACTTCCACACCACACGAACGTGAGGATATTTGAGGCCACGATAGATTTAACGTGCACCAGCCCACTTTGTACACTACGGTTTTTGCTTGAATTTGAAGTCGAAACTCTCCGTTTGCAAATGCGTCACACTTCCAATCAGGCTACCATGGTCCTCTTCATATACTTCAGTACTCACAGTAATTTCGTTGGTTGTTTGGTGCTGATCCCATAAGATGGTCTATACCAGTGTTTCCCAACCTTTTTTGTGCCATGCCCCACCTAAGCCTTTCTAAAATTCTTATGCCCCCCTATGTAACATATACATAATTTTTAATATTAAAAAATTGAATTGTTCACTTAAGAAACTTAAATGATAGGTTTTAGGAAGAAATCAAATTCTTAAGCCCACCTAAGCCACCGCAAAAAAAAAAAAAAAATTTAAATATATATATATATATATATATATATATATATATATATATATATATATATATATATATATATATTTTTTTTTTTTTTTTTTTTTTTTTTTTTTCCATTTGACAAATTTTTTAGGAAAATTATGCTTCTAATATTAAAATAAATAAAAATCAAATCAAATACTTACCAATTATATCTATACAATGTATATATTTTTTAAATCAACGAGACTTTTATAACAGTTTTTACGGACGCCTATTTCAAATTAACACCAACTGAATGCTGCGAAACACTACAGAAGTTCCGACAAGCCATTCAGATGCGAACAACTGCGTTGTTTAGCGAGATTTTAAAGCGTCCGGGTGTCCACGCAGAGCCTGCCGTCTGCCGCAGGGAGGTTAACTGGACGACGCCAAAAACCCAGTTGATATTTTGGTCTCGTCAAACGAATTTATAATATTTATTGGCCGCAATTATTTAAGAATTTGCTTTTTTATTTCAATTTTGGCACCGAAATCTAGCATTGCATTTGAATGGCCCGGAGCAAAAGGGTTAAACTCGTGTCGAGTCCATTTTCGAATTGCCCCCTTTTACAATCCAATTGCCCCCCTGTGGGGCGTGGGCCCCACGTTGGGAAACATTGGTCTATACCATCGCATTGAGGTTGAACAGAATTAATTTTTCAGCTATTGTAGGGGGATTGGAGAAGATTTCTACGCTATTTGACATTTTAAATGTAGGATCTGATGTTGTACAATTCCATGAAATTTGGATATAAGGCGTCTGCTTATGATCGAATATCCTGAGAACATTTCTGCAGCAGTCGTACTAAGTTCCATTACCCCTTTATGTATTGTATTAGAAGTGTAGAGTAGCAGTCTTCGGTTGACCTTTTAACCGGGTTTACATTTTACAGACATTTTGTCTGCAATTTTTGTGTCCAAAACGTTTGTCAGCGACTTTTGGTTGCAGACAAAATACTGGTGGGTTTTTGCAACTTTTTTCAACGACACGAAGGGGTGAGTACTCTTCTCACTTCATTTGTAAATATGTCGAGTGTGAAGGATGTGCCATAAAACTCCAATATCCATCCATCGACTGGTGACAATGTAGAAGCAACCAATGAGAGTTGTTGACTACTCAATGAACGTGGCGCCGATGTGGGCAGAGAGGGTAGGGGGGGGGAATGTCTACAACGCCGAAAAGCAAAATGTCAGAGAGCGAACAAAAGTCGGCGTGAGTCCACTGAGAGCCGAAGGACAAAGGGTATCGATGAAATGTCTGCAAAACCAAAAAAACGCAACTTTTGTCGCCGACAAATGTCATTGTTCTTTGACATTTACCAACTCCTGGTGGACAACAAATTTTGTGTTGCAGACACGCCAAATCTGTCAACGACACGAGATGTTAACGTCAAAATTAGTGCCGGTTCTCTAAATGTCGTAGACATTAGTCGTCAACACGTGTCTTCAACTCCGGTGTAAACGTGGCTTTAGGAATAATTACTCCCGACATACTTCACCTGTGTTATCCGTTGTCACTCTCTCACCACGTTGAAACTACTGGACATCACATCAGATCGACAATAATTTAAGAATTGAACATGACCACTTCAGAGATAGTCTATCATTTCACTTTACATCTGCCTTTGTGTTTACATGTTTGTGCAAGTATTACACCAAATTAATTTAATGTACTTCCTGACAAAACATTCTACTTTAATAACTGTATTGTTTAAATTTTCTTTGGTACATTTTTAGGCAAGGTTTCACTTAAAAACAGCTTACTTATATCAATCTTAATTGTGGCTAGTGTATCTGGTATCTGAATTGAGGTGAAGGTGATTAGGTTGGTATTTTAATTAACGTCGCACTGGAACAACACAACCGGCTATTGGTGACGTTCCTGTATCAAACCCGAAGGTAAAGATCCTACAACAACACCACGTAATTTTCTACCACGATCAGATAAAGAATTCACACCTGAGCTTGCAACCCACTCACCAAACTTCCACACCACGCCAACGTCAGGACATTTGAGGCCACGACAGATTTAAAGTGCACGAACCCCCCTTTGTACACGACAATCTTTGGTTGAATTCGAACTGGTACCACTCCGGTTGTTAATCCGTTTATCCGAACTTCTGGTAGAAAATAAAAGTATTTTAAAATTTTGTTTAGGTTTCCTTTACAAAACGATTAAACTTATCAAAACTTGCATTTATTTCCATGTTTCAAATAAAATTACTTCGTGGCACACTTACACCAAGCATGTCACATTTTCTAATTTCACCATCTTTATGGGAATAATGATCAATTAATTTGTTAAGTTTATTCCTAACTAATTTTTTTAAGCTAATACCTTTTTTTTCGTGAAAATTTGATTTAGTAGCACATGCAACAATTGAACTGTGAATGCAAAGCAAGGTAAACCGATTACCTTTTTTCAAAAAAAGATAGGAAAATCTGACAGCATTTTCAAGACAAAATCACTGTTTTCAGTAAGATTTTAATAAATATAATGAGCTACTAAATATAGCGTATAAAGCAGATAACCTTGATATTCTGTCACTACAACCAAAACGTTTTTAACATTTCAAGTTCTTATTCAAATTGTTTCTAACATTTATATTCATTTAAAATTTGCTTTACTCTATCTTGCATACAGTGTTGAGTCGTCGAATACTTTGTGGGGCTATTCTTGTGTGTGTTAAGTAGGGATTACAATTTATTAAAAAATTAATATCCATTAAGTTTATAACAACAGTAAAAAGTGCTGAATAAAACTAAAGTAAAGATGATGGGAAAAAAGTTGTTCTAAAGACATTTAATTCAAGATTCCTTTTGTATGTTGTGATCGCCCATAGTTGCCATAACTTGCAATTATAAGTAGAAAATTTTTAAACGTAAAATTAAGGAGCAAAAAGATTAGAAAATAATATTAATGCACAGACACAAGTTTCCGTTCCGTTGACAAATAATCCAGCATCTCTCCACTGCGACATAATTTCAACTTCCTGTATACTGTTTTGTACATTTTAAAACAAGTTTTTCAATTCAGATATTCTGTTTTAAATGGAAGCCATTCAAAATTTTGGTATGAGAATCATGAGGACTAGATTATTTGTAGTAGATTCGTCATTTCTACGAATTATAAGTCACGACAATTGAGTCTATTTGAGGTATATAAACCACATTTAGTCCGTTCTGGCTTGAATGGTTTTAACAAAACGGGGTAAAAACAGCCTTCATCTAGTAAAATAAAAAATTCTGGGATGGTCCGTTCTAGTACTCAACGCCTCAATTTTACAGGAAGGGAACTTAAGAAAGGCATGCATAATCCTCCACAAAAAGGAATCCTCAAAATCGACTTTTTGTGGTAGTCACCTTAGTGTAACCTTTCGTACATTTGTCCTGCAACAGGGGAGCGACGTATTTGAAATGCATTATGCTGCTGTATATGCGTGTATACAATTTGTGTTTAAAGTCTCAAAGATTATAAAAATGTCGAAAGTGTGTTAGAAACTTATTTTCTTTACACTTAAATGATGTTGACATTTTTCTACAAAAGAAAAGAGTTCTGGTCGCTTTCTCATTCTAAAGTAAACCAATCCAACTCAAATATGGTCGGGTAATTGTACAATTTAGAAATAAAAAGACACACATTGTGTATTAAATTACACGTTTGTCGATTAAAAGTATGTCAAACTACAAGTCAAACACAGAATCGATGCTAGAATCTTTTAATACGGAGCTCGTGGTCTGTCTAGCACTCTTCTTGCGGCTGGAATTGCCTTAGAAACACGATTTAACCCATTTTCTATAGATGAATCTTGAAGCATTGTGTGTAACATTTGTGTATTTAATGATAATGGGCTATCCATGTTATTGTGAGATAATAAAGATACATGATCGCAAGAGCAACATTCAAAACTATAGCCAAATCCTCATTCGATTCATCTCCACTTAAAATGTACGAGATCCTGTTTCTATTGTGGTGTCATCGCCCTAAAATGGTAGCGTGTACGAATCGTACACAAGGAGAAGACAACCAACAGCTAAGATATTAAGTTCTTATTATTTCAAGAACATTATGAAAAACATACAGCATTCACATCATCACATTAACATCATTACACTAATACATAAAATTATCAATCATCACAGTCCAGCACGATGACCAAGCGTCACACTCTCCTCTGGCTCTCCAATGTGCTCTTCCCGTAGTACAAAAAGAAAGCCAATGGTAAAAGTCTAAAACCCATCAGAGACAATCTGGACGAACACCTGCAAAGGACGTTCTATTTCACCTGTTCTTTTCAAGTCGCTGTAAAGCACGTGACAAAAGAACAGCAGCTGTCGCCAAACAAATAACCAATCAGAATACATTCGGCATTCCGATGTCACAATGGAGTAGGCACCTGCCTTGCAAGTGACCTTTCCTAAAGGTCAAGCACAGTGGAGTTTTCCACGATGCCACACTATAGTTACCGCCAGTTTCTAAGCTTTGTGTTTGGAGTAGTTCTGACAAAGTTTAAATACGGTGAGATATAATATAATTTTAATTCCATTACATCTCTACACTTTCAAGACACCATGACCTATTATGCACCAATTCAGTTTAGGACAACTTTTGAGGTATGCGATCTTTGAGCTCCTAATTCTAAAGAAACAGGTTGATATATCTTTGTTCCCTAAATCGGGGAAAGTACAACAGACCGATATAGCCAAAGCTGAGTGATATGTTGAGGTCCCTGTATTACAGAAAGAGTGAAACGCCAGATAAATGGATATCAAAGATTCAGAAAGTATAAAACAGCAATTCAGCCAAATGACAATACAGCTGCGCGCAATGAAACTAAATTACTTTATTGCAGTTATTGTGTATCGTCAGGGAACAGAAATACCAAACCAAGAGTAACATAGTATAAAAGAGCGGTTCTGCCAAATGAACGGGTTATCGAGAGGTGTGACTTAACGATGTCACTGTATTACAAAATAGAGTGGAAAATCAGAAAAAAATGAAATATCAAAGAATCTGAGAGCATAAAAGAGATACAGTCAAATTATAACAGGAAGTGTCTGCGTGAACTGTCCAGACGAATCTATGGCGCTTACAATAAAAAGACTGGGCACACAGGAAGTCCGAATTTTTTGCGATTTTTGTACTAAGCCCGAATTTTTAATTTCAATCTAGAACATTTTAAAATTAATTTAATGGAATTTAATTATTATTGCCATCCTTAGAATGGAAACACCATAAAGGGTTGACAGATTCTAAATTTATTTTTCCTTTTCCGTTTCATTTTGCGAAGGTACGTTTAGGCCGAAGAAAAAAAAAGTTTTCCTGGAGTTATGTAGTTCTGTTTCCATCTCGTAGATCGTTAAAAATAGAGTCAAAATTGCAAAGGATTTCAAATATGCGGAAAATTTCACGTTAGAGTGATTGATACCTAAAAATATTATTTTCAAAAAATAAATATTTTTTAAATTGTAACTTTTATATTTTTTTCAATACGAACGCCGCTGCTAAGAAGGGCTTTTGTTTGATTCAAGATATCACAGATTTCATTTCCTGCGCTCAAACGAATCCAAGCGAAGGAAAGTAAAACAAATAAAAAGCCTTTTGACTAGCATTATATAATTCTTTTTTTGTAAAATCGGTATCTTTAAAGATAGATTGAAAACTTCAAGGAATTTGAAATGTGCGGAAAATTTTACACCAGATAGATACCTTATTCACTTGATTTTCTTTTAATAAATAGTTTTCAATTGAATATTTATATTTTCGTAAGAGACTGTGACGTCACGTTGATTGGATCGCTTCGCAATTCGAATTTGACCGCATTTGACTATGAGCGTTGCCCGTGGTGTTGGTTTGTGAAGCAAACGGAAGTAACACAACGGACCGTTATGGCTGTTATCTAATAGGCTACGAATTCTCATTTGCGAAGCAAAATAAATGGGAATACGTAGCAATCACCGGGGTTAGCGAGCAGTGGTAACACCTGACCCCACGAAAAGAACTGTCACGGGAAACGCCGTACTGGCCACGCAGTGGCTAGTAGTCAAATAAGCGATACATCGAAGCATGTGATATGGCGAAACTACTGCATTACAGACAGATGAAACACCAGAAAAATAGTGGTTCAAAATTATGTGATGTCCTCGAATCCTTCCCTTAGGGGATTGATCCCGGACCTACGTCAAAGCCCATTGCGTTACTCTAGTACGACGTTAATTAAAAATTACCTATTACCTACCTACCAGAAAAATGGTAGGTAGGTATTTAATTTACGTCGCACTGGAGCAACACAACGGGCTATATGCGACAGTCTGGGATTAACCCCGAAGGTAAAGATCCACCAGAAAATGAAATATCAAAGAGAGAGATAATCAGAAAGTATAAACGAATGATGTAGCCAAAAAAGCGATAGATTAATGCGCAATGCAACGAGGTTACTGAATAACAGAAAGAGTGGATTCGTTGACATTCGAGAGTTGGAGGTTTTCTGTCGCAATTGCCATATTTGTACATGCTAAGCCTGATACAAGACATGCAATAACAAGTAACAGTCATACACACAATGAAAGCTTTACAAACAGAAGATAGAAATAAACCTAGGGAAGAATCTACCTGACTGGAATCGAACCATCACCACCTACAACTCGAAGGTTGTTAGCGCAATGACATACTCACTGAACCATGACGGGCAATTCCAGATAAATGGGTCGTCATCTGACCGTGGTTCAAAATTACGAGGTGTTGTCCTCTGATTTTTCCCTCAAAGGGTTCCAAAACACAAAAATAGTCAAATTTTCGAAAAAAATTTCATATATTAAAAAATTATCTGTGTCTTTCTGCTTAAAATGACGTATGAATCATGTTTTTATATTAATTAGAACGAGAGATATAATTAATTTTGTGGTTCGCGTGTTGTTTTGAAAATCAAACACTCAGACAGCTGTTGTCATGGCAACAACATCTGTGAAAGACGTTATTTAAGTCTGCGGAGACCTTTAAATTATGCAGAAAAAAGGTAGAACTTGCAAAAACAAAACTAAACCAAAGATTTAAGAGGAAAGAAGTAGTTAGATACTCATCTGGATGCTCTTAAAGGGTATTTAAACATTTTATGAATTGTAAATCTGTCTTTAAAACTTTAAATGCGTTTTCTCCATGATACAATTTTTCAAGATTTCCTGTATTCAAATTGTTATAATGCAAGAACCGATAAAGTTTAACTGTTGAAATTTGGAATATATCTTTTTCAAACATTGTACTTTAATTTTGATTCAGCAAATTTGAAACAAATATTTACTTTTAAAAATATGAATTAAAAAAAGTACCTTAAAATTTTTAGAAGTTTTCATTCAAATATTTTTTATTTAATTAATATTTTTTAATTTGCTTAATCCGAATTAAAGCTTATAAATTTGTGAATAATTTACTGCAAGAATTTGAAAATTGACCAAGAATATTTTGAGTTTTAGCAATTTAAAATAACCCTTCTTTTTTCAAAAAATTTAATTTTAAATTTTAAAAAAAAAATTTGGAAAACTTTTGTGTTGTGATTTTGTTTTTTAGTTAGATGGGTAATCAGTAAAAAAAATTCAAATTCAAAATTAACTAATAAAAAAAAAATTCTGATGTGTCCCGGACCCCCTTAAGGGATTGATCCCGGACCGTAGTCAATAGCCAGTTATGTTGCTCTAGTACGACGTTAACTAAAACTTATCATTACCAGATAAATGGGTATCAAAGAATCAGAAAGTATAAAAGCGTTGTACCCAAATAAGTGATGTCTCGTCACGATATGACGAGGTTACTGTATTGCAAAAAGAGTGGTTGGTATTTTATCAATGTCACACTGAAGTAACACAGCAGACTACTGGCGACGGTCCGGGATCAAACCCCTATGGGAAAGATCCGAGGACAACACTACGTAATTTTGAACCAGTCAGATGACGAGGCAACACTTGAGCTGGTAACCCACTCTCCAAACTTCCACACCAACACAACATGAGGACTTTCGGCCACGACAGATTTAAGGTGCACCGGCATTACACAAATGAACTAATTTTTCATTCGTCACCAGGAGGCTGGCTGCTCGCCAATCTCTGGAGTATACAAGACAATCTTTATCGGTTCTCTCGCTCTCAATGAGCCTTAAATGAGAATAAAATATGCAATGTCACACACATAGGTATCTTTTATTGCAATCACAAGAAAACTACACAGAGAACGAATAAGTACGGAATTTCGGAAATCGTATTGACTGGGTGGTTATTTAAAATTAGACATTCTACGGCAGCTTTCGGTCGCTCCAATTTTTTTCCAACCACCTATATGAGCTAGCCCAGCACAACCCTCGGGAATGGTCTCGTTTGTGAAAGGAGTACTCAATAGTACAACTTGAATTCATTTTTAAATATTTGTTGATCCCGTCTCTGCTTAGTTTTAAACTTCCAAGTAGTTTCGACGAGATATCTTTTTCATGATAATCTTATTCATTTATTTTACTGTAGGTGAAATATGTCGTCATCAAGATATTTCCATTTTTTTTATCTATTCGGGTTTCGATCCCGTAGCGTATCCAATGGCCCGTTGTGTATCACCAGTGTGACGTTAATTTAAATTACATACCTATGAATATTTTGAGGATGATGACAAGATCAAGATCTGGTCATTTTGTTTCTTATGATGGTGTCTCTATTCTCAAGATGTGGTGAGTCTTGTTAGTGACGAGATACCACCTCGAGACAACAACCAAAGAGGATTAAATCCGTGACCAAACATTTTCCATCCACCGATTTCATTTGTGAGCGAAATCCTTTGATACAGTCCGGTTCCCGCGAGAAGAATGCAGTTGGGTCACGTGTTTTTGGAGGAGTCTATTACTTGAATTAGGGGACTGGTGGGAACGTAAGCAAATTATTTCCTTAATTGGTGTCCTTAACGATTATTCTGGCACCGAGTTTGTCTTTCGATTCCAAATTTGACAAGGGATAAATTCCTTATGGCAATCGTCGCACGTTTCTTTGGCTTCTGGGTAAGTCAGCCCTTATCTGAGACAACCCTTCACACCTATTCAGAAATCAACTGACCCCAGGTCGGTCACTTTCTCGCTAGAGACGCACTATACACGATCTAAGCGTTTGCTGAGCAACAAATACAAATCGGACTATTGGATGATGCTGTACCTTCATGTAAGAATTTGACGGACAGCTGGTTAAAAATTAAACTATTTATTTACATAAATTAAATATTTACAAGAAAATTTAAAAAGATAATTATGGACACAGCCATCGACAACCGAAACCTGCCTGAAGCCAAAGTAACAAATGGCAAAACAGAGACGTCTGTCTCTCGTCGATTCTCGAGTCCGAATCTCTCCTAAAATCCACGTTCGCTTCGCAGAACCGCCGCTGACAACGAGAGGGGGGTGAATTCCGAGCCCTCTAGAGATGTTTATGTCCTCTCCAGAACAGAAACACCCCCACACAGATGCGAAAACCGTCTGTCATGCCGACTTGAGTCCCCCACCGCAAAACTTGATCCCAGACCTGGGATTAGGGAACCGATGGAAACTCCAGCTGTGTATGGATCAAATGGACCGCCGGGCCGCCGAGGAACCGCACGTGCAAAGTCTGAAGTTGTTTTCGCATTCCGAGACATTCCAGCGTCCACGTGTTAGGGAAAAGGGTCGGCTAGTACCATATGGTACAATGCCATCATTCAATGTCAAGGAAATACCCTGCTGATATGAGAGGCATTTTTTGTCAAGTTAAATGTAGTTGGTGTGGTGTATTGGGGCACCGCAGTAATTCAAATGGAGTTGGACCCGTTTTAAGCTATTTATTGCACTCAAAAGAATTTCAATACAATTGGACCACTATTTACAAACAACCGATCACTGCTCGATTGTTTATGAAGAAACAGTAAGTTTATCTTTTCACAGTTTCTTTCCGAGGGGTTTGACTTCCCCGTATCACTGTCTCGAAAGCTATCTCATCCACCACCTTCTCCTGTGGCTTCTGTCGCTCGAGTTCCCTTTCTGTTTCTCTCGGAGGCGTTCGCCTCTTCCCTGGAATCTCGAACAGGTGTTTTCCAATCCAAGCAACACCCGTAAAGATGTGAACTCCCCCACATTCGAGTATCCCCTCTTTCGAATATTAGTACCGTTAGAAAGTTAGGTGTCAGGTGCTAGAAATCGGTGTGCAAAAGAGTCAGACGCCGCCCCTAACAATATTTCCAGCCTTACACGGCCTGAGTTATTTCCACACGTGGCTGTCGACTCCCTTCTCGTGGAAACCCCACGCAGGGGGTGAAACGTTTCTTTTTCCAGACGTCACGAATCCACAGTGGTAGTGTTTCTACGGTGGAAAATGTAACCGAACATGGCGTTACTTGGCTTGTTTTTCGGGCACAATCTCAGCAAGTTTGTAATAGAAATTCCAAAGAACGAATTCCGAATTGATGTGTGTAATAGTTGATTGATGAACACCAATTAGATTTAACGCCAAACAACGCCAAAATGGCGATTAACAACATTTTAATGTAACCCCGAAATGTATCATGGGAGAGTATTTTTGGGTATCGAAAGTACAATCTTCACACCTACAGGTTTGTTTGCCCACTCAGAGATATTACGGGAAATTAACTTAGACTTCAGGATAAATGCCCCGAAAGCCTACAGTTTTCTGAAAGTTCAAAAATTTCCCTGAATCAGAAAATTGACACAAAAATGAAAATGTCATTAGCTTAAAATTTATACACTTGGTGCTAAGAACAGCACCGATTAAACTTGGGCAACTTAATTAAAATGTATAAATGAATAGTATCTCAATACCATTAATTCTACAAGTGGCATAGCTGAGTACAGCTCGGAGGGCTTTTTGTGTGATTAGTTAAACAACCCCCATATTATATCGTGGACTGAAATGTCCTGGAGTTTGGAGGAGATGTCCTGGAGTCCTGATGAAATGTTCGAATATTTCTGGTTTGCCACTTGCCCAGGGGGATTTTTCCAGGATGTATCCGAACTGTGTTCGCGCGTGCCGTGTGTATGGAGGAGTTCAAAATATTTCACAGAGCAATTGTGCCAATACGACAAAGATCTATATTATGTACTAACATATTATCAGTACAACAGCAGAAATAATAAGTAATGAAAATCATTGCATAAAAGGAAAAAATTGAAAGCTCGTTAAAAGGATTTGCAGTTATTCATCTTTATTTGGACTTATTTATTACCATTATTAATTCAAGAGAGTAAAATTATATAGAGTAGGCGTACCAAGTATCGCCTACCCTAACTATTTCTATGTATCTCGTCCTCGGGTTTGGAAATCAAGCTGGAAACTAAATTAAAATCACTAAGAACTAATCTCCTTTGGTTTCCAGAGACTTATACCTTCTTTACCTTCTTTTTCAAGGTACAATATACCTTCTTTACTTATGTCAGTTTAAGTAAACTAGTAAAACTTCAAAAAGTTTCCAGAGAGAATTTTCAAGAGTGGGATCCTAATATCGCCTACTCCTGTTCCTACTACCTCCCACCAGGCAAAATGAGAAGCTACGAGTTGCTAGTAAGGCATGGATACTACATTTAGTATTGAATGTACTTTCAAGTCATATAAACGAAATTATGATTTGGAAACACTAAACCTGGATATTCCCTGAATGGATTAGAGACAAAAAAAATACGCTGGTCACAGCCTAAAATACATCAGATGCAAGTGTTGTTGATATAACTGATAGGAAACATGCCGGTGGCGCTACGTGTGGCGAAACCCTATACTTTCAAGGTAACATACATAAACTCATAGATGTCGCGCATAGTAGCTTGCAAACACGAGTAGGCAATATTAAGTTCACAGGGGTGATATTTGGAACACCTAACCCTATCACTGCAAAAGATAGATTACCCTTGGCTCCACGTTCACTTCTCAAGTTTATAATAAAATAATCTAATACATTTTACAAGATTTCTTATTTAAATATCACTCCTGGATTTGCAATTGAATTCTACGATAGGACAATCCTCCCCGTAGTATTTCACCCACTTATTCTTAAGAATTCAAACCTTGCTGATCACCATTTGTACTAAATTTCTTACTTTAGGAGTGACGGCACATTTGAAAGGTTTAACTCTTCGAGCATCTTACAACTGAAACGATTCAGCGGTGGCCGAGCGGCTAAGGGCGTCGCAAGAAAGGAGCTGGTTAACTGAAGCGCTTAGTTCCAATCTCGTAGAGCGCTTGGTTCCAATCTCGTAGAGCGCTTGGTTCCAATCTGCTTAACTTTTTAACTACGGCTATAGATATAACTGGCGCGATTCTTGTCACTTTCAAGGTACAACTGTAATACTGGCTGTAGTTTAACCTTTTGACTACGGCTACAAATATAACAAGAGCGATTACTATAACTTTCAAGGTACAGCCGTGAAAAAAAAAAAAACACTCTGCCGATCGCAATTGCACAATTTACATCACCGAACAAAACGGAAGGTAGCAATCGATAGGGATTAATGTTTTATACAAATATCTATAGTTAAAATTTGTCTAAGGGTACGTCTCCATATGAAATTGGGTGCTTGCTTCTATAAATTCAATACGAACCCCCATCTTTTATCACAAATTTGGATTCTACACACAATTTCAGGTGGATTTGATGAAAAAATAACGTAAAACAATTTAAAATTGATCGAGAAAATCCATAAAATCCATTGAGGGAGCCTATAAATATTCGGAGTTAAATTACATTATAAATATTAATAAAGACGTGTAGTGACAGTCGCAATCAATGACCAGTTTCAAGCGTCTTGGTAGGGATAATTTAAAATACTGACAAGGTCAGAATCCATTCTGACTGAATCCCAGGATCTATTAGTAGAAATTTCTGTTTTCACTTTGTGAACAATCCCCAATAACAATGATAATCATCGAATTTTGCAAACTGTCTCACTGCGCTACGAATTATGCACGTAATGAGCTGGAATTTGGAATTACGATGTTTCAGTAACAGTTGAATCACATGGTCTCAAAATTTGCACATGTTTGTATTCATAATTTTTATGAATATTAATTTCATAGTTGATAATAGCCCGTAGTGTTGCTCTAGTACGACGTTAGTTAAAAATTCCCAAAAAATTACCATTCATAATTGATAAAAAATAGTAAATTTAGATTGATAATTAAAATGTTTTTGATTGTGGGGGTTTGTTTTGGAATTGTTTTGGGATAGTTTTGGGATAGCAAAAGATGAAAAACAATTTCCAAGAAAAATTAATGTTTGTAGCAATATAACAAAGAACGCGCGAGACACCAATTTAACATTAGATCCAATTTTCAAGCACTTACAAATCGGTGAAAAATCCAATAAAATCTATGACTTTTTTTTTATTTTTGCCTGAAATTGTGTGTAGAATCCAAATTTGTGATACAAGATGGGGGTTCGTATTGAAATTATTGGAGCTGGCACCCAATTTAGTATGAAGACAGCCCCTTAGACAAATTTTAACTATTTAGATTTGTACATTAATCTCTATCGATAAACATTAATTTCTATCGATTCCCGCTGTGATGTAAATTGTGCAATTGCGATCGGGTGAGTTTTTTTATTTTACGTCTGTAAAACTGCTGTAACGGCCTTAGTCAAAATTCTTTCTTGACGCTATTCTTGTAACTTTCAAGTTACAACTGATGTACTGGCCGCTGTCTAATTTCTTTCTTGACGCGATCATGGTACAACTACTCTACCGGTCGTATTCTAAATGCTAAATTCCTACTTGACGCGATCAAGGTACAACTGCGGTACCAGCCGCAGTATAAGGGTTAAAGTTCCCTCGTATCTTCAAGACGATACGTAAAGGCAGGCCAGCTCTATGAAAATACTTCAAGAATGCATGAACCCCACCAGCGGCGATAGCAATACCTTTCATGTTGCCCAGGGTAACGTTGAGTCTGCCATACTCTCACCAATTTGTGTTTGAATGGTTATGATCCATTCTAATTGGCATTGGGAAAACAAATTCAATTTATAAATATCTTCTTGCGTTTTACACTACACCCACTGATGAGGTCATATTGACCCCTATCGAATTTCTTTTCACCTCCAATATTTTTTCTCGTGTAGAAAAATTAAAATTACAGGGGTTGGACAAAATAATATGAACACTTGTGAAAAAATAGCACTCGAAAGAAACCTCTCGTATACTCCTGCCCTCTAGTGGTGAAGGGTGCCACCTAGCGGATGAGAAAGTACAAACATCAGTCTGCTACTAACAGTGGTAGAAGTCGGATGCGAAATATATTTCTGTGTTAAAATTGCGTTATGGCTGACCTCTCTGATTTCAAAAGAGGCATGATTGTTGGTGCCCGTATTGCGGGAGCCTCAGTAACGATAACGGCCACCCTTCTATGTGTTGGGAGAAGTACAGTGTCGACTGTAATGTCAGCATATTTGAAACAGGAAAAAACATCATCTAAAAAGCACAACAGTAGTCGAAAATCGAAGCTGAATGACAGAGACAGAAGGGTTTTGAAGCGGATTGTGGCAAAAAAACACAAGACAACAAGCATCCCAGATACCATCTGAGAGGAACACACATCTACAGGAAGCAGTTTCATCAAAAACTATCCGGCGTGAATTGCATATGGCAAATATTCATGGTAGAGCGGCTATTTCAAAACCATTGATTACACCATGCAATGCCTTGAAGCGACGAATATGGTGTCGCGAGCATAAAAATTGGACACGACAACAATGGGAGAATGTAATATGGTCAGACGAATCGTTGTTCACATTATTCCCGACAAATGGACGTGTTTACGTTTGAAGAACGCCACCAGAGTTGACTGTCTTCGGCCTACGGTTAAGCATGGCGGCGGTTCAGTGATGATTTGGGGTGCGATATCACATCGTGGTCTTGGCCCACTTGTTGTTCTGAATGGCCGTGTTACAGAAGAGGATTATGCCAGTCTTTTGGCCGACCATCTTCACCCAATGGTGCAAACTGTGTTTTCTGATAAACGACCAGTCTTCCAAGATAATAATGCCCCCATTCACACCTGTGGAACTGCCCGAGACTGGTTTTATGAACACGACGATGAAATAGAGCACCTCATCTGGCCCCCTCAGTCCCCTGATCTCAATATAATTTTAAATCTTTGTGGGGTATTTTGAAAAACAAACTGCGCAGTCGATTCCCCCCTCCAAGGACTTTTTTTGCAATTTGAGTGGGAACGTATCCCTCTGAATGTTGTACGTGACTTGTATTTGTCTATTCCACGTCGGATACAAACTGTTATTCATGCCAAAGGAGGTGAAACGGCCTATTGATTTAAAAAATTCTCTTTTCACAGGTGTTCACATTATTTTGTCCAACCCCTGTAGTTGTAACTTCTCCTAAAAAGCATAGAAACGATCTCAAGATAAAAGAATTTTGTCTTTTAAATACCATATTTTTTTAGGTATTTCATTATCTACCTTAAATCCCTGTAGTAATATTTATTTATTCCCCTTTAGGCTTTTAAGCTTTATTTTAAGTGCTAATGCAAGCCATTTGTTCTTTGGATCCTCACTTTTTGTGAATCTCAAAGAACTGAGTGCGTTTGTTCGTTCTTACTGATTTCTAGAATAGTGTTCTAACAGTTTGATATCAAATTCAGAACAGTCAGGTGATTTAAGTTTATGATTAACTGTGCCGTCAACATTCAATAAAAGCCGCCACGAATGTCATGAGTAAATGAATTTTGCAAATAGAGCATGCATAGAGTAATTTGAAAAAAGGGGAAATGAGCAATTTGAGCTAAGTAATAACTAGCTGAATTCTAAGGAAAACATAGAAATAGGCTCAGTCAGGATTCTTCAAATATTGGAAAGAATATAAGTGTTTGTCCAATTAGAAACATTACCAAATAGATAGGAAACACGAGACACGAGAAAATAATTGAATCTATTTTTAAATTGTATGCACAGGTACAGCAATGAAAACAAATATCTGTGTAGATAATCAGTAATGTTGTATCTTTCTCTTGAAAATTTGTTGGTAGTGTGGAAGTTTCGAGGAGTGCCAGCTCAGGTGTTGAACTCGTCCTCTGATAGTGGTTCAAACTTACGAGATGTTGTCTTCTAATCTTTCCAAACTGAACTGATCCCTGACCCCAATAACTCGGTGTATTGCTCTACTACGACATAAATTCACCTACCTTCCTCTTGAAAATTAAATTATTTTGATTATTTTTCATTATTAGAAAGAATTGATTCATTTGACCAACCAAAATAGTATATATTATGTACAGTAGGGTACGGCAAGTGCGAACCCAAATCTTTAATGTTCCAATTGAACTTGTTAATATACTGCCCAGCGATATTTTAAAATTTCGTTATCTTTACCACTCTCAAACTCTTTATTGATATGTTTACTTTCTTGTTTAAAACTTACCATTGATATAATTTAAAAAGTACTTTTCAGTGTTATTTTTATGGGTGTCGCACTTTCTCTACATAATCTGGAGCAAGTACGACAACAAGAAATTACATTGTAAAATACTTTTTAAATTGTATCAATATTAAGTTTGAACAAATAATATATGATGCACGAGTAACCCCACATGATAGAGCAAGTCTTGGATTGTTTCCTTGATTGCAATGTGTTTGGTTGCGAATTGGGCAAGAGCGATTCGCTTCATTCATGCCTTCTTTGATCTGCGTATTCGAATCGCTTTAGCAGTGAAACTAATCTACAGGATTCCTTCAAGTATTGACTGCAAATGGCATCCCATACTTCTATCGAGGACACATTTAATATTCAGTGGACGCAATAACCCTGAAAAAAGCACATGCACTACCTCATCCTATTATGGGATAAGTGCATACTATTAACTGGTTTCCTGTTTGCAATGTGATGTCACTTGTAAGTGTATGTAAGTGCTTTGTAAGAACGTGTGAATATAATTGAAGTTCAAACGCTAATCCTTGCCACTTTTATTCTGGTTGGCTTTGATGCGGTCAAAATTTTTTAGGATCCAAAATAAAAGGTAGGAGTTTTCTCCCCAAATAAACAAATGTAGCATATTTTAAAAACGGTAAAATGAAGTTTAAACAACCTGTGATGGGTGCAATGAACTTAATATCTGTAACTTAAGCAGTGGGTCCTAATCTTATTGGACAATCTCGTCATTGGTATCTCGTCATGAAAAAAAACTGACCAGATCTTGATCTCGTCATCATACAACAATAGACAAAATTTTAATGGCGATATACCTCGTTAGTAGCAAAATTGGTCAGATCTCAATGGACGTGATATTTTTTCAAAAATATTTGGAGGGCAAAAATCTGTAAAATATGCCCATCCTCAGCTCAAACTGAAGATGGGAAAGAACCGCTTGAAAGTGTTTTTCATTAATCAACCAATCCCAACGTTCCAAAGCATCTTCACAGTAAACTTGGACATACGATGAACTTTTTTAAGGCAATGGATGAACATGGACTTGGTTGGTGGGGTATTATAGCGCATATGGGCCTAATTGGCTCAAGCTGTGTCAAACACAAGACAGACAATGTCAACGGACATACACACAAGGAAAGATTTTGCTGACACATAACTGAGGAAGCGGCACCATAAATAGACTAGGACACGAACCCACTTAAGAAACAAATTTCTTGACACAGGTGATAACAATAATAATTTAATAGAAAGTTATATCTGGGGATCATATAGAACTTCGATCAGTTAGTGAATCCAGTTGTGAAGGCTGTAAGGTAGTCTGTGGTTATTTTCTGTTGAAATATACGAATCTATGTGATGCAGTACATCTTTGGAATTTCAATTTTGGTAAAACTCAAGAACAAGGTGACGGCCCCAAAACATATTGGCGACTAAATCTTCGTCATCAAACTGAAATTTGGAAATGCTGCCATACTGGATTCCTGCCTCTGTATACAAATAGATGTTGCAAACCCTACAAGGGATAACCATGTTCTAAATTGGTAGCTAATTGACAAATGTACCATGCTTTGAAGCTTAACGTGATTTGTTTTCATCCTCACCCATATTTCTTCCCTGCCAATATCGAAGCAGTTAGCGATAGAACCGTGAATGATTTCACTGAAAATTTTCGATATTAAAAACCGATATCAAGGCCATTTGCTGAGTCTCCTTTAAGAACTGTTCCCCATATAAAGTACAACAAAAAATCGAAAACTTTCACCTGCTTCTTTTCTTGATCCATATTAAAACTATGCATGCTCGTGTGAACTTAAACTATGTGTTAAAAACAGTTCTTACGTGATACTTAGACAACATATTTGAATTTTTCAATAGAGGTGTTTTGATAAAAAAAAATGTACTCATGTAGTGTTGAAAACTTTCGAACGTGAAAAGAATACAATTTTGAATATAATAAAGAATCAATTTTGACAATTTTTCAAATCGACAACAGAAATGTTTTGAAAAAATGCACTCAGATCGACTCAACCGATGCTTTGAAAAAACTTTTTCGGGACAGGTAACTTATGATATAATTGAATTAGGCAACACAATTGTTTTTCATAGAATGTTACAATTTGTCCAAAGTATTATCGAACTGGTGATGTATGAACGTATAAATTTTAAAGACATAATAAGCTACTTTTATAAGCTATAATAAAAAAAGCTATTATGTGGTAAAGTATAAAATTATCAGACATGTCACATCACTGCTCAGTATTATTTATAGTTTTCCGTGAATTATGGCTAAAAAGTAATTTATGAGTCTTACTGTAAATACGTGTTCCTGTTTCTTTTCATGAGTTAAGCGATGATTCATAGGTAGCTTGAGGGACAAACATTTCAATCCTTTCTACAAAATATCGATCATTTTGTCACTTAGCTGACATAAATGCCAAATATTCTAAATAACTGCAGATTACAGCAGAATTAAACACTTCAATGATGTTATTACCCAAATCGGGCGCACGTTCAGCTTTTTAAGAGTTGGATTTAGAAAGAAATTTATGCTATACACACACATTTTATCTCGATTCAGCGTGCTACTAATTCATTTATTTAATTAATTTTTCATTATTTAATTCATTTCAAAAAAATTTCAGAAATTTAATTTATTTAAATTTTATTGCCTTGCACTTAGAAGAGTTGTTATGTGAGGAAATTGGGGGTTTAACTAAATAAGAATAGCGACGTCTTTCGAAAGAATTTAAAAAGTACTTTAATTTGAGTTACAATTTACGCACAAACAAAAAAGTTTCTACGAAACTCTGTCGTCAAAATAAAGTTTTCTCAAACATTAAAAAAATATTTTCATCAGAAACATGTTGCCAAACGTTAGCTTTCAAATTATACGAGTATACGGAAAGGATTTTCATTTATTTAGTTTTACAAACAGGTTAAATGTAGGCAACCTGCACAAAACAACTGACAAACATTGATCTGGATTTCATAGTAGTAAAAATCAAGCCTATATTCAAGCCCTTAATATATAAATTATGCAGTTATTTTTTTCATTTTGCATTTTTCATTTCGGAGAATTTTTTGTTGATTTGTTTATTCAATTATTTTAGTCGACTAACTTCAAAAAAAAACTTTTCCCCGTTCTAGAATATTAGTTTTTTTTTTATTATTATACTTTAACTGAATGTTCATAAAATCAGTACGAAGCTTTTGTCGAAGCTTCCACGTTTTTGCTGTTAAAAAGTTGTCTTGGAATCAAGAGAACATTTGTTATCCGAAAAGGTTAATAGTACTGCCATCTATTGGGTGATATTCAAGACAAAAGCTAACGAACAAATAGAAGATATAATATTGAATTCTAAAGCATACTCGAAAATGACATTATAATCCTCAACACAAAACCTGTTGGTCGAATTGTTTGTATACTTTTATCAGACCGCGATCTCATATTTTTTTCATCAGCTCAGATAAAAAAGATAACACAAAATACTCAATATTTCTCTCTTATATGAATATTAGGATATGTTTGTATTTGGAATTGCATTTTTATTGCAACAATAATTTGTGTGAATTTCAGTAACATGACAAAAATCGCTGTGATCCATTAAAAATATTTCTTTGTCACATATATATTTCATAAATTAATTATATTCATTAAAAATGTTCAAAAAGAAAAAAAAGTTTTTTAATATTTATAAAAACAAATTTTTATGAATCACACCGTACAAAATAACTGGATGGAATAGTTTGTCCTTAAATAAACGAACCTATGGTAGGAAAAAAAAATTATTAAAAGCTAAGCAAGAGTACAAAAAACTCTGTTTTGTGCTGCCATCTATTATAAAATAATCATACTATTTTATGTTTCGATGAAGTACTAGATTTTAACTTTTAAAATAACAAACCCATAACCCAACACTGCAGTAATTATATTAAGCAGAACTTCATTTGTCGAATTCTGGGCTTTCTTTTAAGTGGTAATCCTTACCTTATGTTAACCATACAGAATCTCAGAAACACACTGTAAAGTTCAATTTTAGGGAATTAATGCTTGGCTTCTTATAAAATGAAGATAAATACATAAGAACTTACGTACAAAAATATAGTTAAAATAGGCTTTAAAGAAATGTAGAACGAAATTCCTGAGTCACTAAAAACTGCATGCTACGATTTAAATTTTAGTAAAATTATTTAGATGCGAATAATTAACCCATAATAATAATATAGTAAAAATAGGCTTTGAAAGAAATTTAGCACGATATTTAAGATTAGTTAAAAACTGAATGCAACGACTTCAATTTTAGTAAGAATATTTAGATACGAATAATTAACTCAGCCTAGCATCTGAAAATGTGAAAGGTAATATAGACAATGAAGCAATGATTTATCGCAAGATGAAGTACGATTTGTAGAACCTTAATATAGTTATGGGGAGGGAAATAGAATCGTAGTGGTATACTACTGATTTTCAGATAAAAAGAATCTAAATTGTTTGCTACTAATTTTATGTGTATAGATCAACCGACAAGCGTCGCGTTTATGCGCGCGCTTACTGGCTGGTTATAACAAAAATGCATTTTTTTTAAAGTCTGATAAGATCTTAACTTTTTGCCTGAAAAAAATCCATTTTTAACATGAGGCCGCATCTTGGATAGTAACAGTAAAAAGTATGCGTTGAGTGACGTAAGAATACTTTATCCTTTTCAGGTGGAGAATCGTCGTTGCTCACAGCAGCTGCCTCTGTCATTGGCATCGGAACTGACTTAGGTGGAAGCATACGAATTCCAGCACTGTTTAGCGGAATATTTGGACACAAACCTTCGAGAGGTATGACAAACAACTGATATTATCTTCTATGTTTGATTTCAAGTATTGTCATAATATTTTTAATCTGTATCGAAGCATATATTAAGGGTTATCTCTCTCTTCTTACCTATCCCAATTGACCTGTCCCACTAGTCTAAGCTAGACCAGGTTCAAAAGACCATTTGGCCAAAGCATTGAGCGCCAGCACAGGACGTCTTAGGAAATCCTCCTTATTGACTTCAATAGGAAAGAAGGTGCTCAGGCGAAACTGGAGCGGTCATGTCCTTGCAAAATAGAAAATTCTTCATTCCCGGTACAAACGCCATGAGGCTTTAAAGGTTCCCTTTTGAATCTTGGAAAAGCGGTTGAACCTCCTTGTCCTAGCATAACTCGATTGCACCAGGATGTCTAAAGTCTGACCGGTTTGCACGTGTTTGTCAAACCTTCAAGATGTATGATAATCAACTTATGTTATCTTCTATGTTTGATTTCAAGTATTGTCATAATATTTTTAATCTGTATTCAAGCCTCGATTATGTGTCGTATTCTCTCTCTTCTTACTTATCCAGATTGGACCTGTCCCACTAGTCAAAGCTAGACCAGGTTCAAAATACCGTTAGCCTTGAGTACATAGAGCGCGAGCTCAGGACTATTTAACAAATCCTCCTTCTTGGCTTCAAAAGGAAAGAAGGTGCTCAGGTGAAACTGGAGCGGTCATGTCCTTGCAAAATAGAAAATTCTTCATTCCCGGTACAAACGCCATGAGGCTTTAAAGGTTCACTTTTGAATCTTGGAAAAGCGGTTGAACCTCCTTGTCCTAGCATAACTCGATTGCACCAGGATGTCTAAAATCTGACCGGTTTGCACGTGTTTGTCAAACCTTCAAGATATATGATAAACAACTGATGTTATCTTCTATGTTTGATTTCAAGTATTGTCATAATATTTTTAATCTGTATTCAAGCCTCGATTATGTGTCGTATTCTCTCTCTTCTTACTTATCCAGATTGGACCTGTCCCACTAGTCAAAGCTAGACCAGGTTCAAAATACCGTTAGCCTTGAGTACATAGAGCGCGAGCTCAGGACTATTTAACAAATCCTCCTTCTTGGCTTCAAAAGGAAAGAAGGTGCTCAGGTGAAACTGGAGCGGTCATGTCCTTGCAAAATAGAAAATTCTTCATTCCCGGTACAAACGCCATGAGGCTTTAAAGGTTCACTTTTGAATCTTGGAAAAGCGGTTGAACCTCCTTGTCCTAGCATAACTCGATTGCACCAGGATGTCTAAAATCTGACCGGTTTGCACGTGTTTGTCAAACCTTCAAGATATATGATAAACAACTGATGTTATCTTCTATGTTTGATTTCAAGTATTGTCATAATATTTTTAATCTGTATTCAAGCCTCGATTATGTGTCGTCCTCTCTCTCTTCTTACTTATCCAGATTGGACCTGTCCCACTACTCAAAGCTAGACCAGGTTCAAAATACCGTTAGCCTTGAGTACATAGAGCGCGAGCCCAGGACTATTTAACAAATCCTCCTTCTTTGGCTTCAAAAGAAAAGAAGGTGCTCAGGCGAAACTTTAGCGTTCATGTCCTTGCAAAATAGAAAATTCTTTATTCTCGGTACAAACGTCATGAGGCTTTAAAGGTTCACTTTTGAATCTTGGAAAAGCGGTTGAACCTCCTTGTCCTAGCATAAGTCGATTGCACCAGGATGTCTAAAACCGGTTTGCACGTGTTTGTCAAACCTTCAAGATATATGACAAACAACTGATGTTACCTTCTATGTTTGATTTCAAGAAATGCCATCATATTTTTAATCCGTATCCAAGCCTCTGTCTAAGCTAGACCAGGTTCAAAAGACCGTTAGCCTTGAGTACATAGAGCGCGAGCCCAGGACTATTTAACAAATCCTCCTTCTTTGGCTTCAAAAGGAAAGAAGGTGCTCAGGCGAAACTTTAGCGTTCATGTCCTTGCAAAATAGAAAATTCTTTATTCCCGGTACAAACGTCATGAGGCTTTAAAGATCCACTTTAATGTTAGAAAAGCTGTTGAACCTCCTTGTTACCCCATAACTCAAAGATTGCACAAGGATATCTGAAATATGACCGGGTTGCACTTGTTTGTCAAACCTTCAAGAGATACGACAAACAAATAGTATCTTTTCTGTTTTACTTTCAAATAGTATCAAAATATCTTTGGTATGCGTAGTCAAGCCTCTGTTAACTCCACTTGCTTTTTCCATTTGCCCTTGTCTATATTAGTACTTTCAGTGCTGATTTTCAGGAACACGTTTCCAACTTAGATAATTACGAATACAAAAAGAATAACTTTTATAATTTTAGTCACAATAAAATATTCCAGCCATTTGTGTAACATAGGTGAGTTGCCATAGTTGATTTTACCAGAATTTGCTAGAATTCCCAAAAGTTAAACAGGATTTCCTAAACATGGGAGATTTTATACAGAAACTACTGTTACATCTTTCAATCTAATATTACCCTCATATAAATTATTTTTTATCTTATGTCATTTAACTGTTGTTGAATTTTCATTTGACCAGTTATACAGAGTGTCCTAAAAGTTCCCGTACTCCAACTTTAAAAAATTATTGCCCGTAGTTTATTTTTTATTTTTAAATAATCCAATTTCCAATTTTGTCGTCTGCTTATAATTTTATCGAGTCTACTATTTATCGTTTGGTTTCTTCGCGTTCATGTTGTGCGATAATAAAGTTTCACGTCATTATGTTCTTCACTGCAAGATGAGTTTATCACGCATTCTGAGAACTGCGTCGTTTGAGGCTTATTTCGACTGTCAATCATATGAAAGATGTAAAGAGTTTTGGTGACATAAATATCCAAATGATGCAATACCGAGTAATGATACGCTATATCAACTCGTTCGGTGATTTCGTGAGACAGGTTCGATGGAACACAAAACACAGGACTGGAAAACCGAAAGTCGTTACACCAGAATTTGTGCCAGAAACTCAACGGAGAATATTGCAATCCCCTCATCAATCCGTGAGGCGTTTGTCGAAACAAATAGGCACATCACAAGGATCGATATTTAAGGCTTTAAAAGGTTTGTTTTTTCGTGCTTATCGTGTAAAAATGTTATAGGAGCTAAAGCCATCGGACAATGAGTAGTGGCTTTATTATTGCCGTTGGTATTGTGATCTTATTATTGCGATTAACTCATCTCAAGAAAACTTTGGCAACCTCGTTCCCCTGATCTGAGCATCCCTGACATTTTCCCGTGGGGATATTTAAAGAACAAAGTTAGTAATGATAATCAAAAAACAATAGGTGATCTGAAAATTGCCATTACTTAAAGGATACAAGAAGTCACTCACAGCATGTTGAAACGCGTTTCTAGAAATATGCGGAAACGACTTCAGCTTTGCCTCCAAGAAAAGTGCTGGAAGTTTGAACATTTATTATAAATGTAAGTTCAAATTCTTTCTCTACGCTAGATTAAAAGTGCTTTTCAACATTGGCATAAAAATAATTGTTTTAAAGTTTGTTGTTTTTGTATAATAAATTAACGAATTGTCAATACGGGAACTTTTAGGACACCCTGAAGTTTACAAATATAATGTTCATCGTACTGCCTAAAATGCTTTAGCTTAAAATGCTATTTTTGAAGCTCTTAAGTTTATTTCATTGTCACTGGTAAAATGTTTAGGGTTTATCTTTCAAGAATTAATACTTACGAAGGATTATAAATAACACCTTCAATTCCTTATCCCTCATATTTCTACTCATGTATCATGATTTACTCAAACATGTAATCACGTCGATTGGTATGCTCACTATTCACACTTTGTTTTTTCAATAATTTTCTCTATTCACTAAATAAAAACAAAAACATTTTGATTTGTTTATCTTTCATTTATTTGGTACCAGTTAATTTTTTTTCCATCCAGTGAAAGGTAACAAGATTCATTTTAGCATATCTTTTTAAAATGTTTTGTTTTGTTTTCTGACAGTAACTGTGTGAATTGATTAAAGGAACGAAAAGCAAAAAAGTATATTATTTTTTTTTGTATTCATGCAATCTATAAATATTATATCTCCTGAGGTAAGTCTCGCTATCTGTGTGGTTATGGATTTTCAATTTTAAAAAATCAAGATTTAAAATGACAAAATGTACCGACAGCAAATTATTTCAACAATTTCTGGTACAGTAGAGCAACATGGGGAATTCCAAGGACAAACAATTTAGATCGAAAACTTCCTCTAAAAATGGTACAATACTTTCAGCACATTTAATCAGTATTCATTAAAACATTCATAGCTATGTTGCCGAGGTTAATAAGTTCGTTTCAGATGGTACAGCAAGATTATCGAAGAATATCTAGCTCAAAAGTAAATAAATATACTTATCACTCACATATGTTTACATTGGTTTTGTAAAGTTCAACTCAACAGCAATTCAAGTACATGGCGTACCATCAAATTAAATAGGTAATTATAAAATTGGTACAAATGGTAGAGATCAAATTGGTTCTTATGAAATTGCCTATGAAGCCAATACCTGCCTCTAACTACAAATGAAATTTTTAATCAGAACATACACAGTCCAGTCACATTATTGTGACCACCTGTCAAAAGCCAGAATAACTACCTTTGGCAGAGCGGACCGCTGCTAGACGTACAGGAAGAGAGTCAATTAGGTTTCTGAATATGTTCACTGGGATGTTGAGCCATGCCGACTCCAGTGCCGTGGCCAGCTGCGCTAGATAACGCGGTTGAGGATCCATAGAGCGAACAACCCGATCGAGGTGATCCCACAGATTATCGATTGGGCTTAAATCCGGTGAGTTTGCTGGCCAAGGGAGTACGGTAAACTCATCCTGGGGCTCTTCGAACCACGCACATACACAGCGAGCTGTGTGACACCTCGCATTGTCCTGCTGGTAGATGCCATAATTCTGAGGGAAAATAATTCGCATGTAGGGGTGGACATGGTCCGCAAGGACAAAGGCGTACTTGTGTTGATCCATCGTGCCTTCCACAATGATGAGTGCAACCAGTGAATGCCAGGAAAACATTCCCCAAACCATAATGCTCCCTCCTCCAGCCTGGATCCTTCCGGCAATTGTTGCAGGGTGTTTGCTTTCAGACGTTTCACGCCGTATACGCCAACGTCCATCTGTTCGATGGAGCATAAAACGTGATTCATCGGAAAAAGCCACCTGTCGCCACTCTGTGGACGTCCAGTTGCGGTACTGGCGTGCAAATTCCAGCCTTCGTCGCCGATGAACAGCAGTCAGCATAGGTGCATTAACCAGGCGTCTGCAGCGGAGGCCCATGCGCAGCAATTTTCGCTGAACCGTTGTTGAGGATACACTCTTGGTAGTCCCTTGGTTCATCTGGGCTGTCAGTTGCTCAACAATTGCACGTCTATTCACACGAACGCATCTCAGTAGCCTTCGTTAGCCTCTGTCATCTATAGCCCGTGGTGCACCACATGTGCCAAGCCGCTGATTTTGGATAGTGCCATTTTGCCATGCACGGTATACTTTTACCACGGCGGCACGCGAACAGTTCACAAAATTAGCCGTTTCCGAAATGCTTCCACCCTTGGCCCGAAAGCCAACAATCATGCCCTTTTGGACTTCGGATAAATCGCTACGTTTCTGCATTACGCCAAAGGTTGAAATGCTTTCCGATGCCCTAGGACATCCTTTATATACACCACTGCAATGTGCTGCCACCTGCCTTTTGTGATTGGTTATTTCACGTTGACGTCGAAATTAGGTGGTGGTCACATTAATGTGACTGGACTGTGTATTTCGATTGAATATAATCTAACTCAACTAATTGCTCATGTCTTTTATTTTTAGATAGAAAGCAGAAAAATAGAATAGAAGAAAGACAAAATCAACAAAGTCAAATTATTTAACATTTCTTAATCTTATGAAGTTTCTTTTGTAATTTTTTTTCTAAGACTTCCTGAGGTAAATTTACTTGATGAGAAGTACGTATTCTATTACTGCAACTAAAAATTAGCATTCAAACAAGAACATTAATCTGTTATTACATTCCATATATTTATCTCCGGTTATTACTTTTTACATAGTTCTATTCCAATAAAACGATAAATAGAGTACGCAACATTGCGATAACCTGGTAAGCGATTACTAAACCATATTTGCGCTTGCTTTAACAACCCTCAGCGCATGCGCGATGTATCTAAGTTTGTTTACGTTGATGATTGCCAAGGCCGACCGCCATTTTTATTACGAGTAAAGTTGGAATTTTTTGTGTGTTTTTTCCTTTCTTTTATAAATTAAAATATACTATTTATTATTATTTATTTATTATAATATTTGATATAAATATAAAAATTAACTAACTTTTTAATGCATTTCTTAAAATTATTTTTTTATTTTGGCGTTAATGCTCATTTACACTTGCACGTTTATCCAAATTTGCTCTCCGTGTTTGGATCCGTCGAACTAGTGAGTACCGAGAACGGAAGTGATCGACAGGTTTAGGCAAGGTGCATACATCCGGGTTTTTCAATGTGCGGCGCCGCTGCCGCAACGCAAGTGCGGTCTGAGATAGATTAGATCCAATGGAGTAGTGCACGCTGCGGCGACCCACGTCCAACTTGCGTACAATTTGTACCATATTTCCCCACGGCGCCGCAGCTAGCCGCACACGCTTCTCCGGTCTCAAATACATTTATTTCATAAATAAATGGAATATAAATAATAATTAATAAATGGTTGTATCCAGTAACGTCTATTTTGTTTTAAAATATACTTCGTTTACACCAAGTTAGCGGAATAAAGACGCTTTCTTCGATAGAATTTTTATGGCAAATGGCGCGAAATGAGTATTTGAATCATTTCACGGTAATGTGTGCATAGTTGGGCACCAGTGCCGCAGCGGCGCTGCACGTTGAAAAACCGGATGTGTGCACCGGGCCTAAATCACTCTCATTCTCGGTGTTCATTGGTTCGACGGACGCCAACCTGGAGATACGCACAAATGTAAATGAACCTTCAGTCAAATCGAGTTGTTTTCTAATACATTATCTCTCACGTTTTCCGTTGCATTGTATTAAGTTCGGAGTATGAACCAAAATGCTCATCACTGATCACGAACCAAAGCGATATGGCCGCACTTCTTTCAAAAGGATCACTATTTCTAGGTTTCCGCAGAACCCCATAAGGAGAACCTTCAGTATTCGAACGAATAATAATCAATGGAAATTGTTCTTTTTTCTTTATTCCCGAAGGCATCGTCCCAAACGGGAACCAGTACCCAGTGGTCAAAGAGGCTGTCCGACAAATGATTGGTACTGGACCCATGTGCCGTTATGCTATCGATCTGCTGCCGATGATGAAAGTCATGACGGCCGAACACCGCGAAATTCTAAAGTTGGATGAGCCTGTAAGTGTTACATTTTATTACTAACTAGCTGAATAACATTTCTCTTTCTTGTCTGTTATTTAACATAGCTCTGGAAAAGGCCGTTAGAGACTCTGGTATCTACACAAATGGAACGATCCTGCAAAGAACTATCCAACTACTCGGTTTTGCCGATGGTATTGACATAATTGGAAGAACGAAACGCTCAGTTATCGACGCTTTTGTAGCGCTTGAGAGTGCGGCAAAGGAGATGGGGCTCTTGATAAACGCAGACAAAACAAAGTTTTTTATAGCAACAAATAAAACTCCCGATCTATCCCCTTTTAAGATAATGACCTACTCCTTTGAAACTGTAACCCGCTTCAAGTATTTAGGAACCTTAATCTCAAGCCACAACGACCTGAAAATTGAAATAAATAGCAGAATTTTCATGGCTAACAGAAGTTTTTACGGCCTCAGAAACCAACTAAAATCCAGGTTCATCAGCGTAAAGACTAAACTAACCATTTATAAGACTTTAATCAGACGCATAGTCATGTATGGGAGTGAATGTTTGACCCTCAATAAAACCGAGGAGGAAAAACTACTAATTTTTGAAAGGAAGATCTTAAGAAAAATATTTGGACCTACTCAAGAGAACAACGTGAGAAGGATCCTTTACAACCACGAAATTTACAAAAAATATGATAAATTCGGCGGGACCGACCTAGTGAGAACAATTAAAGCGTCACGCATCAGATGGCTGGGCCATCTCCTTAGAAATCCCGATGCTGACCCTACCAAAAAAGTGACTTTTTCCAAAATTGAAGGGACTAGAAGAAAGGGACGACCACCTACAAGATGGATTGATAACGTAGAGAGAGATCTCAAGTTTTTGGGAGTCAACCGATGGCGGGCGGTCGCACCAGACAGAGCCAGATGGAGGAGGATCTGCGAGTCAGCCTTGGCCTGTAAAAGGCTGTTGTGCTCCTGAAGAAGAAGAAGAAGAAGCTGAATAACATGGCGTTGCTCGGGTTTCAAATATGACTGCGACAACTAAAATATGACCACGACATTTCCCTGAGTTAACTCAAATACACAAACTCTATAGAATGTGTTTCCTAGCGCGATATTTCCCTGTGTTAACTCAAACACAAACCCTGTAGAACATGTTTCCTTATCCATTTCCATTTATTGCAGAAAACCAAACTTTAGATTTTAAAATTGGGGCTTCGAGGGGCACTTTTAGGACTACATGTGTGCCAATTTTCATGGCTAGAGATTGGTCTGAAGACAGGAAAGAAATAGCCTATGTTTTCCGCAGTGTTCTAAAGTAAAAGTGTACCAAATTTGATATTGGGTTGGTCAAACGGAGTAGATTTGTATACCGAATATATACACACATACACATCCTTTTTTTAATAGATCTCTCGCATATGAGGGGTGAATGTGTTTTAAATAAACTAACAGACAAGTATATGCGCTAAACCTTTGTTAATTGCTTATATCTCTTTTTTTTGTCTTTACTCACATTTCAAATATTATTTCAGTATATTTAAAGTGAATGCAGCATTCATTTGCATATAAACAGATTTCATTCCAAAGAAAACATTTGGAAATGCGCATGATACAATTATTTAAAACCTTCTGTCTCCTTTTAGAATCAACTTTTGTAATTTTCAGTTAGGAATACTTAAATAGCATGGAAAGTTTCCAGACGTAGAAATCGCTCCTCTCTCGAAGTAGGGAGAGTATATTTTCGGCATTTTAAACCGTGGGAGGTTAGCTGTCATTCAGAAGACGTTCTCCAATTCTATTCTACTGATGTTAACACAATTTCTTATTTTTTCAAGGTAAACATTAAGAAAATCCGGGTTTTCTACATGGAAGATGATGGAGGATATCCCTTCAGAACTCCTGTGTCACGTGAAATAAAGAAAGCTTTGCGAAAGGTACTGTCAGTTGATAAGGTATTTGTTTGATTACAAATATACGGTTTAGCTAGCCCTAAAATGCGATCGAATAAACAAAACGCTTAATGAATTATTTCTGAAACGTCTAGGAAAATATCGTGGTATCAACTGTATTTTGTAGGTTATGTATTGACCACTAAAATAATGGTCAAGCGAGTCAAAGCATAGTATATTAACAGTATACACTATATGGACAAAAGTATTTGGACATTGCAGAATTTTGGAGGGACACATATCTTAGTGTGGGGTTGTTTTTCCTCGTTAGGACTCGGTCCATTGTTTTATGTACCTAGCACCATGAACGCTGACGTGTACCTCGACGATCTGGATGATTCGGCCTTGCCTATTTAGCCTATGGCAATACTCCGGCGATCATGGTTGTTATTTCTAACAGGATCGAGCTCCATGTGACACTGCAAAATGTGGGCTGAACTGGTTTCCTGGAAATGAGTTGAATTTGCTTGACTGGCCTGCTGAGAGCCCCGATCTCAATCCGATCGAGCACTTATGGGACAAACTGGAGCGACGAGTACGACACAACCACGCACGCCCATCTTTACAACAATCTCTTCTCACAGCCTTGCAAGAGGCATGGCGATTTATTCCTGCCCAGACTTACAGAGAACTTGTGGAAAGTATGCCTCGACGTGTTTCAGCTGTAATACAAACAAAAGGAGTGCCTACCCGTTACTAAATAGAATAACAAAGTACTTTTTTTTAAAACATGCAGTGTCCAAATACTTTTGTCGATATAGAGTATTAAGCAACTAATTGTGATCCTCTACTTATGTGCATTAACTGTAGGAATTTGAACATATTTTTAAAGTCATTTTTTATCTATCTTTCAAATAGTAATGTGAAACATCGCATAATATGGTGTATTTTATGTTACTGGAATATTTCATTGTGAGGGGCTTTTCAATACCTTGAAAGAGGATTATTTTTACAGATTTGCACGTCTATTGTGGCTATAAAACATAAATTGTAGCTTAAAGTTTCTTTGATATAAATAATTGGAGTGTTCAAATTATAAAATGAATGGGAATTTTATTTATTTATTTTTTAAATATATATTTCAGTTGTATGCATACTCCCGTGTGTAATGATTAATTTTTCATTTTCTTTTCTAGATATTCATAATAGTTTAGAAGCTGTTTCACATACGGAAAAAAGTGACACTTTATATGCAGTTACCCTGCAAAGAAAAATATAGCACACTTATTTTATGCTGAAAGGACAAAATAATACACGTGTATAGTATTTAGAAACGTGTTTGTCCTTCTGCGTTAACAAATCGAGACGTTAAGAGGACGTGGATGTTACTAACAAGAAAGTTAATACAGTAGATCGATCGTTTACCTGAGTCCCATGGTAGACAATATAGAGCGGATTTACATATTAACTTATATCAGTTACGACTATATCATCATTTGTCCTTTCAGTGAATTAGATACTAACAGGTAATTTGTGAAAATGATAAGACACGATGCTGCAGAATTTTCGTCTTTTCTTATTGAAAGTTATGATCAGAAGAGAAATTTAACAAGATCAGTTAGATTTGATTCACTTTTCTAATTTGCCAATAATATCATATCACAAATGGTTGATGCTGGAATGATTATGTGTTTTGAGAGTGGAAAGTACAACAGAACCTTGGTTATCCGAGCTGATTAACCGAGTGCTCGTGTTATCCAAATAGAATTTGTTATCGAGTATTTTTGGCTTAAGATAAAGCTTCTAGCACGAGTGTACGTACTTTATCCTTAGCTTGTATGGCTTTTAGATCAGAATTCCACCTCTCACAACGAGAAAGTGAGTCGTAAAATTATGCAAATAAATTCATACTGTGACACAAATCCGAGTATACTATATAGATTTTTATTAATCCTTGCTTTATGAATATTTTAGATGTAGAAGTAGAAACATGTTTTTTCTATTTGAAAGGCACATAGGCACAATACATCTATTAACTCCCAAAATTTATTATGACACATAAAGGTAGAGAATAGAACAAAAGTAAATATTTTAATATGATCGACACGATTCCAGCTCCTTAAAATGTTTTCTGGTCTTCCAATAGCATGCATGGGTGCCTTGCCCTGGTATTGTCGAACATTCCAAAAGGTGGTCGCCAGTTCAATGTCAACCATCCCTCTGCACAGGACACATTTCGGACAATCAAAGATGTCAAAACGATGGCTTTTTTTTGTGTTATGAGTCACTCTGGATTTATATCTGTCTTATAATTTATTCTTAATTATTCAAACTGCAGATCCCAAGCAACATGTAGTACAAAAAAAATTATGTTTCGTACAAGTAGTTATGTGTCAATACGTTCGCATATCTATAATCAATACCCGGCTAGTCACGGGTTTTTGCGATAACCAGAAACTGATCCTAGGTAGTCTCGGATAATCACTCGTTACCTCGGATAATCACGGTCTTGTTGTGTTTGAATCTATACTTAAATCTTTTTCAGTTAGTTACCTACAATGCGCCTCTTTAAGACAAGGAAATCGTAAAAGATTCATATTAACCTAAAGAAATCACTTAAATTATTAATGGGAGATGAAGTTTTAAATCTAACTAAAACCATCACACACTTCAGTGCCTAGTGTCATGAGACACTGTACCAGCAGGAATTAGTACGTTTAGAGGGAATAGGGCAGACAACCAGGGTAGCATATCCATCAAGAGTGTTAAGTTTTGTGCATCACATAAATTTTGAAATGCATTATTCATTTATAATTCGTACGCCTTGACATGAATTGATACAAACGTCTCGTCTATTCTTGCAGGCTGTTGGCCACTTCGACAGTGTTTGCGAGATCAAGCCTCAGAAGATCTTCAAGGAAAAGCTCCAGGACGCAGTTGAGACATGGGTGTGTGTGATCGAGGCCCTCAATGACCAACAACTGGGCAACGAGATCGTGGGCTACAAGAAGAAGCTGAATTTCAGCAAGGAAGTACTCAAGTCCATGGCAGGCAAGTCCAAGCACACTTTCCCCGTCATATGCCTGGCCATCCTGGACCGATACATCCGGAACTTCGACGTTAAACTGGCTGACCCGTTCTTCAAGATGCGAGACGAGCTTCTTCAGGAGTTTAACGAACTTCTCGGAGACGACGGCATCTTCCTGTACCCGACTTATCCCGATACCGCTCCGTACCACATGGAGATGCTCTTCAGACCTTTCAACATCGGATACAGTGTCATTTTCAACATTCTGGGACTCCCTGTCACGCAGTGTCCAATGGGTCTTGGAGACAAGGGTCTGCCATTGGGAATTCAATTGATTGGGGCCCTGAATCAAGACCGCGTCACCATGGCAGCGGCACGAGAACTGGAGAGGGTGTTCGGTGGTTGGATCAGTCCATGTGATATCAGGAAGACGTCCATAACCCTGACGGAAATCGTGTGATACTTCCTGGTGGTGGTACTGCCAGTGAACTCGTAGAAAACTTAGTCACGCTTGCAACATTTGATTCCTCCCATCTTCGATGGCTCCAGCATTGAAGTGAATTCACTTGAAAAAGTTTTATCGTGAAATGTCGTGTCTTCTATTGCATCGCTCTTCTTGCTGTTTTTTTCCAAATCGCGAAGAAGCTAATTTAATGTCATTGTTTGAATTTAAAGTTTCACTTCGAGGTCCATTGCGAATTAAGGTTCCCGGTGTGCCTTAAACTGATTGCGTTCGTTCCGAAAAGAGACATTTCTTTTGGGTTCGTGAACTGGTCAATCTTCTTGAGATGAACAAGATATTGCAATATCAATTCACAGCCGTTTAAACTTTCATTGCCGAGCTTCTGGTTATCGCAATTTCGGAAATGGACGTCTGTGTTTTGGTGGATATACTCATGTATTGGTTTAGAGGGACTCGGTAATGATTGCTTTGGCACTTTTTGGTTTATTTGAACGTATGGCTGATCGCGAATGGAATGAAAATGTGAAATCCGAGAAAACATTCTGAATGTTGGTGAACATCAACAAATTTACTGATTTTCACAATTTTGGATATAGACGTCTGTTTTGGTGAATCCTCATGTAGTGGTTTATAAAGATTGTATACAACTAAGTAATGATTACTTTTTTTATTGTTTACACACATAAGGGATCGTGTATGGGGAACAGCTACACTCTACGTTTATGAGCGATGGCAACGGACTTGGCGATTTTTTTGGCGAACTTCTAAAGTTGCCAAGGAAAAAATTATTTCTTAACTCTTTTTCCGTCAAAATTTTTTTTTTTACAACACACTTTTTTAACACATATCAGAACGTTTTAAAAAGTATATATTTTTTAAATTTTCACAAAAATTAGTAAACTTAAGTACATATTAAAACACATTTGTGAACCAGCAGAGAAACTAAGCTACGAATGTTAGGTAAGAATACCCTGAAACTTATCGATTACACTAAATACAGTGCTCATGTTGAAAAAGAAAAATATTTACAAAAGAATAAAAAGCAAGAAGTAATACAACCTGATAACGTCAGAATTATTTCGTAAAAAAATAATGAAAACGAAAATGGACAAAAAAACAAAACTCTTAAACCTTTTGTGAAAACTATTATAGTAAAATAAAAATTCCACAACTGTCAAAATACAAATAAATGGACCAATGGTATCACATAAAACGATTTAAAAGGACCAATGCAATCAAAGGATATTTTTAAAACAAAATAACCAATGGGAGGAAAGAAAAAATTTCCAACGAATCAATGAAATCAAACGATTTTAACGGATTTTGTCGAAGCTTTCTAGAATATTCAAAATCAAAATTAAAAGCTTCCGTTTGCCGAGGTTGCCATGAAAACCACAACAACCGAAACGAAAGATGGGTTGCCTTAATTTATCGTAACTCGCTACTAGAAGTGCGCCAAAAAAAATCGCCAAGCCGTTGCCATCACTCATAAACGTAGAATGTAGCTGTACCGAGTATGGATTATATAAGTGAACCCTAGAAGGGTTTTCACAATTTGAGAAAATGGACGTCTTTGTTTCAGCGAATGACTCGTGGTTTAGAGGGATTCGGGATAAAACTAAGTAGCGGTTACTTTTAGGTTTGTTTGAACACATAGGTGATTGAGTAATGGATAATGAGTATGAAATGTCAAAGTGAAATTCTAGAAAACATTTAGAATATTGGTAAACATTAACCAATTTACTGGTTTTCACGATTTCGGGAAATAAATATGTTTTCGATGAAAACTCAGGTAGTGGTATGCCATAGGGATTCAATAATGGAACCAAGTAAAGGTTTTCATTTGGATTGTTTGAATACTTAATTGATTGAGTGTGAAACGATAGGTTTTCACAATTTTGGAAAATGGACGCCTGTGCTTCAGTGAATAAACCCATGTAGTGATTTAGAGGGATTCGGTGATGAAACCAAGTAACGGTTACTTTTTAGGTTTGTTTCAACACATGGGTTATTGAGTATAAATGCCAAAGTGAAATCCTAGATGAATATATATTTGGGATGGATGTTTTTGTTGTTTGCATTAGTTACCCAAGTAGAGTGGATTATAATTCCTATTTTGAAGCACATTTGAATACTCACATTCAGGTTTGGTGGTTGAACTCATAAAATTTAGTGATGGTGTTTAAAGTGGGAGTGGTTTTATGGTTTGAAAGTACCCGTTTGTGAATCTCAAATGCCATAGGGAAGGACTATTATATAAAAATATGTCACTCATATATTCAAAGTTTGATACATGAATGTGTTACTCATATTGTGATACAAAATAAAAATGGATATCAATGTTTTCTGTGTTAATGTAGCTATAAGTTATGATGTAATATGTTTATTAGTCAGTAGATGCTGTTGTTTTTGTATTTGACTCCATTTGAAATAAACATTAATTATTTTATTTATGAATATGAGGTTTGCATTCATTTATTTGGTGTTTTAATTTGTATTGAACACAAAAATGATTAAAATTATGAAGTAATGTTTTAAACGCAAATAGAATAACAGATACATCAGCATTTCTTAAAATTTAGGAAACCACGTATATGTATTATTCTGGAATCTAGGAAGAATGAAAGGAATTGGAATAAAATCTAGACAGTAGTAACTCCTTTCTCACTGCAAATGAAAATTTATACAAAATTTAAAAGCAATTTTTAAGAAGTTTTTAAATAAAAAAGGAATTTTCAGCAAAATTATGCAAACCAGATGGAATGCGAAGTTTCTACTTCCGCTACCCAAAGGCCCTCGAATGATACATATCGGGGTTATCTTTAAATGTAGATTATCGGTTTTGTGAAGCTTGGCGTTTTATCTATTGACCAATAAACAATCATATATCAATTCGAAATTAAATCTTTGTACTTTTTATAGGCGAAGTTCTGACATTATAAGTAAATTGACATCATATTCAGAACACGCACAGGAAGAACGTTCTACAGAATCATTACCGTCACATGCCTTTAGCTAAACAGAAGTGCCTCACATAGGCTGTATACGTTCAGTACAAAAAATTTTAATCATCCTGTTCCAAAGTAAATGCAGAGTTTTAAAAAATTACTGCGCCTAAGTAAACCAGAACACCAAAAAATTAAAAAATATAAAATAATAAATGATATACATTAAAGTAAAAGTAATTTTCTTGCTAATTGAATCAATCAAGGAATAGTAATTTTATAGCTCTCTATAAATGCAAAAGTCATTTAAATTTAGATCAAAAATATTTATTTTAGCACCTGGTTTAGGCTTATATTATATTTATTACTATACTAGCAAAATACCCGACCTTACTCGGTTTGAATTGGTTTACTCTAGATTGAAGAGATAATCAAAATATATAATGACTTACATTTTTTGTAGAGTAAAAATTTATTTTAACACCTTTCGCCATCTTTATATTTTCTACAACTTACTTTGGACACAAATCCTACACATGCATATCCATTCATGTAATACATTTTACATACATCGCACAATTGCTGTATGACAAAGCTACAAAATGACGAAAAGTGATACTAAGGTTACTACTATAGAAGACGATTTTAAGGGTGATTTGGAATTCCCTTTCTTAAGTTCTTTTCATGTTCAACTCAATTAATTAAAATTACGAGTGCTCTCGCACTCATAGTCAACAAAACAATATTTTTTTACTTGTGGCACTCTTGCCTCCGGTATGCGACATTGTGAAATTTTGCAATCTTCTACTGTCATTATTACAACGAATTTTTTAATGTTGGAAAAAGTTCTAGTTTGGATTTTTAAACATTATTATTCTTTCAATAACGGCATTATTCTTTAAATAACGGCATTATTCTTTCAATAATGGTATAACTACACTTAAAATTTACTGAAAATTTATTCTGACTTACCTAACATTTTTAAGTCGAATACTTTGTGGTGTTGTTGCGTGTGATGAGACGGAAAATACATTTATTAAAATTATAAATATTTAAAACAGAAAACAGTGAAATAGAACAAAATAAAAGATGTCGGAAAAATTGTTCTAAAGATATTAATTTGTGATTCATTTTTATCTCTTGATCTCGCACAGTTGCCACAATTTAAAACTAAAAGTGCACAAAATTTAGAAATGTGAAATTAATTCAGAGCGAAAGAAACAGAAAATATCACTGTTCACGCGATCTTGTTCATTCTCGTTTCGTTGAAAAATATCGTCTGTCTCAAATATTCCGAAATCGTTTTCATTGCGCAAAGAACAAAAATAAGACTCGAAATAAATGAAGTATCAGAGCTGAAATTCCATTAAAAAATATAATTTTTTGAAGAATACTTACTTTTACAGCAGTATAGGTAAAGCAATCGAAGTAATCGTAATATTCAATAGACATTCCAATTTTTCCAAAACTACCAAATTATGGTTGATTTAAGTATACTTACTCAGGTGTTTTAGCATGAAACTCATCTAAATATAACAATAAAGAAATGTTTAATATTGTATTCACTAAACTCATAGATAGTGTATAAAATAAAATACACTGCAATCAATTATCTGGAATACAGTATCAAATATCTGGAATACACACACACACTTTCATTATAACTAGATGTTTACATTGGGCTTGTTGGTAATGTGATAATCTCGAAGGTTTTCTTCAATAAGTGGTTCCTTTAATTTTCAATAACAATAAAATTTGGAGGACTGGAGAGGTAGTTTCAAGATGTGGGACAGTTATACGGCAACCAACACCTCACAACCCAAACGTTATATTTGGGATTGTTGTCTAGATAAAAGTAAAGGTCGATTAAATCCCGATTTTATAGCATCTATTATATAAAACACTAACGTAAGTACGTGGACCCGAAATCGACGTTATTTATTAAGTATAAACGATTGCTGGTACGCAGCTCAGATTGTTTTACCAGTATTGACCGAAAAACAATTTTTCTTAAACGAATTAAATTATAATATTTATGTTTGAACTGACTTTTTATTTCTTCACTTGATGTAAGCAATTTATAAATAATTGATTGAAGAAATAATATTTAAAAGATTTGATTTTACATAACTTACATTTTGTAATGGAACATGAAATGCCTAAAATAAAAACTCATCCATCATATGAGCGTAATTTTGCTACTCGGTATCTGTTCACGTCAGGAGTAATAATCACTTTTTTAATTTGATTTAGAATTCTGTGTTTGGGTATTTGGTACAGCTACTTTCAAAAATATTTTTCTATTTACAATGGAAAATGAATTGAAAGCTTAAAAACACATTTGAGAACGCTTTGAAAAATATAATTTTATAATCTTTCCGGGAAAAAATGAGAAAAAACGAAAATTCTACAAATGGCTAAACAACAACTCAGAAACGTTTCGTGAAAAATATTATAATAAAATAAAATTCCCCAACATAAGAAATACAATTAAATGAGCCATTGATATCACAGAAATGTTTTTTAAAAGAACCAGTGCAATCAAAGAATAGTTTAAAAATAAAATAAAGCAAAGAAAAAATTTCAAACGAACCAATGAAATCAAACTTTTGGGACACCTGTATTTCACAAAAAATTCAGGAAGTCGAAATTCAACACGATTGAATAGATACGTATATGTTTTTTTAAGAAAATTCTGTATTTTTTTAAGGATTGAATTTTTTTTTCTGTTTGCATTATGTGTTCCCGTATATTACCTATTGCAGAAATATTATAAAAGGAGTTAGATTTAATGATTTGTCTATTTCCTGCAAAATATAGGACAGATGTAATTTCGTTGCGGTATATGAATATTTCGACCAACTTTCCATAAATATTTGATTGAATATGTAATGATTTGTAGAATTTTATTCCATAAAAGTAAATAAACTATACAAATCAAACATATTTAATTAAGGTGTGTAAAATTGTTAAAAAAACTTTACTACAAACAGCCGAGTGCTAGCCGTCACAGCCCGGCTAGTTTTTTTTTATTATTTATTTCTATTCAGAATGTCAATATTAAATATTATGATCCATATTTCTTTCCATAAAGCATAGTTTACTGATACACTAGTGGCCTACTAATTAAACTGGAATTTAAATTCTGAAAATCTAGCTCATAAACTGAGCATTCTTCAGATTATGACTTTTGTGATAGATAGAGACAAGTTAATTTCCCCCGTTTGTGTAAAACACAATTATACTAGAAGAATGACAAATATGTTTTTTAATTAAATTTTGCTAATGTTAAATGTTGTTAGGTGTCTTGTTAAAAGTGCTGATGTAATGTTGCGTCCATCAGTTGTTTCATATTAAATCTGTATTTTCTGACGATAACATGATTGTTTCTCCGGGATAGTTTTCGTTCATAAGAACTTAAAAACTCCACCCCCAAGCTCTGGAACAGTAAACACTGTTTTTCTCGTATTCTTTTGCAACTCAATGTTCGTTCGCATTGATGAAAAATGCCCACTTATCTTTACTCCGTCTGTCTTCTATGTTTATTGATCTTAATAAAACGTGTAATGACTTTGAATACATTAAGTAGTCGTATAAAAAGTTTTGTAACTGAAATCAGTACTGTCATGGTGACCTAGCGTATACGAAGAATACTTAAAACGAGTCTAAATATTTAATAAATAAAATAACTGGAAATTTAACTGTGCAACAAATCTTACAGTCAAAACTAATTAATTAAATAAAATAGAGTTCTCAGTTTAAAAAAAAATTAAACTACGTAGTTTTTCTTTTAATTTCACAAAAATATGAATTTTTATAAAATTATGAATATCGACATTTGAAGTGCAATTAACGCATAACTTTTAGTATTCCAAGTTTGAATCTCTGAATGTAACCATATTTCCAAGTGGTGTAGTATTGATTTTACACCACACAACATTCAGTCAATAAATAACTCGATTTATTGATTGAAACAATCGAGGCAAAAATTCTACGCGTCAAAAAGATCAAAATAGGTTAGAAGTCAATCAGGGAAGACAGTAGGTTGCAGAACGGATATACATGCTTCTGAACACCTCAAAGGGCTAACTGTTTTAACTAATTTCGATCTGGTGTCCGATTTTAACTGGCTCATTGTAGTATAACATATATTACCACTAGAGCTGGAAAGTCGTTAATGTGCACAATACGCAGCTGATCTGCAGATTAACTGATTTGCTCCGTAATCAAGAGTTTCCCGCATTTAATATAGGTAATGTGCACATTAACGAATTCCGCATCGTTAAAGTTCAAAAGTTTGTTTCCCTCATTTCCTTTCCCTACACCTTCCCCCCCTGCCTCCACTTTTAGTTTTTGTTTGGTTTCGCCAGAGTCTTGTCGTCGCCGGATGTTTTTATTTCTCACTAGCTACTATCACCATCACCCGCACTCATCAATAATTATTTCCCCTAGTTGACGCACTAATTCTTTTTAAAGAAGCTTAATCCACCAAGTGGTTTTGACAAGATATCTCGTCAATGAAAACCTAATCCATTTTCCTTTGATCGAGATATCTCGTCATCAGGACAGTCTCTATTTTTTTCTGGTAACGAGATAAAGATATTATAAGTTTTTTTACCCCTAAGGACGAGATACGTCATCCCTCAAGAGCTGGTCAGTTTTGCCAATGACGGTATATCGTATAGAGACAACCACCCGATTTTGCTAATGACTTTACAGAAAAAGATGTGACAGTTAAAGGGCACTTTTTTCGTGTGAATGAATAGAATTATTTTTATCTTTAAATTCAATGAAAAGGCGTGACTGTATCGAGCAGGTCAATGAATTTAACTTTTATCAAGGAAACGTTTCGCAAATTACGAACCTTAATTTGAATGCTCCGAAAGCATTACAAAGTTACGTTCTTAAATTGATTTCGGTCTCTAAAGTTTATTTTATTTCATATAGAGAGTATTCTCATAAATGTTTACATTTAGATAATTTTAATCGAAAGGAATATTGATTTTATATTCAAATGTCAATTGTTGGTATCCATTGTTTTAGAGATATCTATAAGTTTAATTTCTTATATTGTTGGTAATTAAACAAAAGGTGGAATAAAAGTAAATAACAATGTGCGCGCTTGCAACAGTAGTTTCTCTTTCGACGTTGTTTTTGAGAATTAGAACATACAAGAAATCGATTTACTTTACTTGAGTTGGCAAATATTATAACTCCTTTGACAACTTTCTAGTGACTTAAATATGGATAAAACAACGGCTGTGGCGTGGCTTTTGTTAACCCCGTGGTTATGGGGAATGTTTGGATTAATCGTAATCGGAGATGCAACATATATTGTACCGCTGATGGTGTATTTCATGTTGGCTCTGACTAACGAAGGTGAGAAAGATACAAATTTGGATATCGGCTTGATTCAAAGCGAAAATATTGGAAACGTTGATGACTATGATCATGGGATAATGAAAACGATCAATATATTACTGAAAATGATTGGGATTATGGAAATCACCGTAAAGTTGATGACTAAGATTGTGAAGAAAATGATGAATGGGATCAAGCGGATGATGAAATTTATGGAAAAGGTAATGGATGTAGTTGTGAGAATATTGATTCTGCCGTTGAATTTGATTTTAGACATAGTGAACTTGATGGATCAGTTGATGAAAGTGATTATGGTGATAACGAAAATCGTTGAAAAGTTGATAAATAGGATCGTGAAGACAATGAAAAATTTGATTAATTTGACTGTGAAGACAATGAAAATTATGAATATATTGATGTATATGATTGTGCAGACAATGAAAAAGTTGATTAATTTGATTTTTTTTATAATGCATCAGTTGTTAGATATGATTGAGGAGATAACGGAGAAGTTGATGGATTTGATTGTGGGGATAGTCAAAATGATAGAAAAATTGGTGATGTTGATTGTAGTGGTAATGAAAGTGATGGATCAGTTGATGAAAATGATTCTGGTGATAATTAAAATGATAGAAAAATTGATGGATGTAATGATTGTGGGGGTGCCAAAACTTATGAAAATGTTGATGGATTTTACTGAGGAGATAATGAAAATGATGGAAAACTTGATGTATATGATTGTGGGGTTACTGGAAAATTTGAAGAATTTGACTGTGGAAATAATGAAAAGGATGGATTATTTGATGTATGTGATTGTGGGGTTAGTGGAAAATGCGATTGGAGAGATAATGGACACGATGGAAAATTATATGTACATGATTGTGGTGATTGCTGAAATTTTGATGGATGTTCAACTGTGGGGACAGAGCAAAGAATGATGAATAACTTGATGGATGTGATTGGGGAGGTTACTAAGACATATAAATGGACTGATGAATAGGATTGTAAAAAGAACAAGAGAACTAGAATTCGTACCTGGAACTATCATCCGAATATTTCAGCGGAAATAAAAGAGATTGACAAGATTATCGCTATATTCCAAGAACGAGTAGAAGTATAGAACTTCGCTTGTAGAAATACACTGAATACCTTAACAAGATCAAACAAAAGTGCCAAGATTGTGAATACCTCCAAAGGACATGATAAAAAAATAATAGCATAATTTAAGCATAAATGTACCCCCAAATGCTTTGTGAAACCAGATACGAAGATAGGGCAAATATTAAACCAGAAAAGTATACACCTCTCTCTGTGCTCGGAAGAAGAAAAACCTTATAGCAAAATATTTGAAATATTCCTTGTGTGGGTCGCTTTGAGGAAAACTATATGGTCCTCTTGAACAATAACTACTCTTACATCATGCATCGTTTCAGTTGGAGTGAATTGGGGGGAAAAGATTCAATCCGAACATAATTTAAGATTTATTTATTTATGAAAGAAACGAAGATGATGAGATATTCATTTCGCAACTGATGTAATCAGCAGTGGCTCGATTATCTTGTCCAGAGAACTTAACCTTTCGATCAAGGAATCAATTCGATAGATTTTGGGATGATTTTGGGCAACCATTCCGAAAAATGCAGCAGAAGCTCTTCAAGAAGAAAATATCATATTTTTCTGTTTGAAGACTATTATTATTGAATACATCATTTGCAGGGACTACTTATTTACTACCACCATGGAATTTAAAGAAGATTGTGCACACAGACTTTCTAATTAGTTAATTTTCGTCTCAATATAATTTTTTAATACCTTAAAGTTCAATAAAAAGAAATAGAATTTGCATCTTTAGAACTTTTGATTTTTATTTCACTCATTTATCGCATTTGACCTACTAAATAGAATAATAAAGCACTTTTTCAGAATACTTTAGTCTATATAGTGTATATTATATATTATAATATATTTTGTAAATACATTGTCCCCTACATGAGAGTCAACAGATTTTTATATTGTCTTTAAAATCTTCATGTTCTCGTCTTAGAAGAAATTAGTCGTGTTCTCTTTTACAAAACGTTATTAAAAATGACTATTCTAGTGAAAAAATACTGTGAAGAACGAGTTGAAATTTTGCATTTACGTGCTAAAAGTCACGAATCAATTTCTTTATCGGAAGTTTCCTGGTTCGAATCCGGGTCAATGCATGTATGTTTGTAAGCGCATGGTGAAGAGTCGGCTAGTGCACCTTAAATCTGTTGTGTCCGAAAGTCTTCACGTTGGGTTGATGTGGAAGTTTGCAGTGCCAGCTCAAGTAGAAGTTTGCGGAGAGTGGGGTGCCAGCTCAGGTGTTGCGTCGTCATCTGACCGTGGTTTAAAATTACGAAGTGTTGTCCTCGGATCTTTCCCTTAAGGGACTAATCCCGGACCGTCGTCAATAGCCCGTTGTGTTGCTCTTGTATGACGATAATTAGAAATTACCATTACCTTTGCCAACGGCCTTGTCTGATTATTTTAGCACACTACTAATTTCGCCAAAAAAATAATTCAAAAAATACTCAAGAAAAGACACTTCCGGATTTTCTACACGTCTTAAAATCTAACTTCTATTTTCTTTCGTTAAAGGTTATATACAATGTTTTGAATTTTTTAATGCTGTCTGCAAGTCTTTGTTATTTTGCGACATGTTCATTTAATGCTTTACAGCAATTATTATTATTAAATGAAATATTTGCCAATATACTTGCACATTTTCTGATGATAGCATTTTGTTATAATCAGAATGTGTGCGTGCATAATGATTACAACATATATTACACTGGAGGTATCTATTTTAAGTAATTAGTTATACTGCAATCGCTTTTGGAACTACAGTAACAGAAAGTCCTGCATACAGTTCCTCATTTAATTCACTGAAAATCTCACTTTGTAGAGTACAGTCATGAAAAGAAACCGAACACTACCTCCATTAATTCGAGCACTATTCATGCTAGAGCAAATTCAAAGGTAGCATTAGATAGCGAATAATGTCCTCTACAGTTCAAAAATTACATAAAATTACAAAAAATTACATAATTACATATCCCATTTTGTACAAACAACGAAATTTCTTTTATAAACACACTGTTTTGATGCCATAATCAGATTCTGCATCGTTAAATCAGTCTAAATATCAAATTTCATATATATACTACCTTTGTATTCCAGATATATTCAATCCTAAAATGTGTGTCAATTTCAGGGGTCATCACGATATAGAAAGTCGCTATTTGTAGGTCCAGATTATTTCTTGTTATAGCTACAGAAATTTCAAATTTGAACACTATTTCAAACTTATTTTTCAGCGATTCGAAAATTATTATAGCTAATAGCAAAATACCCGACCTTACTCGGTTTGATTTGGTTTACTCTAGATTGAAGAAATAGTCAAAATATATAATGACTTACTTTTTTGTAGAGTAAAAATTTATTTTAACACCTTTCGCCATCTTTATATTTTCTACAACTTGGACACAAATCCTACACATGCATATCCATTCATGTTGTTGTTGTTTCTTATGCCTACACTGGCAGACCAGAGGAGTGCCAGGCCCGTCGAAGACGGCAAGAGGCGAGGGGGGTGCGCCTTCCATGTTATTGAGCCCCATTGGGAGGAAGTCCGACTTTGCTCGACATACATGACACATTCGTTTTACAGGAAGGTCCCTATCATACATCCATTCACTCACACATATCGTAATTTAGATCCCAATCTGAGGCCGATAACCCCCTGATCAGGTACCCCCAGAGGTATTGATTTGGTATGGGAACATGGGGGACATTGTGACCCCGACCTATTTAACGTGCCCCAGTCACCATTAGTGAACACGACGGTCTTTAGCCAGGTCGAAGCGCCGATCTCGCAATCATCAGACTTGTAGGCTCCGCCGAGGACAGAACCCACAACCCTTCTGATGCGAGCCCGACGCTCTACTGACTGAGATCCATTCATGTAATACATTTTACATACATCGCACAATTGCTGTATGACAAAGCTACAAAATGACGAAAGGTGATACTAAGGTTACTACTATAAAAGACGATTTTGAGGGAGATTTGGAATTCCCTCTCTTAAGTTCTTTTCATGTTCAACTCAATTGATTAAAATTACGATTTACGGCGAGTGCTCTCGCACGCATAGTCAACAAAACAATATTTTTTTTACTTGTGGCACTCTTGCCTCCGGTATGCGATATTGTGAAATTTTGTAATCTTCTCCTGTCATTATTACGACGAATTTTTTAATGTTGGAAAAAGTTCTAGTTTGGATTTTTAAACATTATTATTCTTTCAATAACGGCATTATTCTTTAAATAACGACAATATTCTTTCCATAATGGCATAACTACACTTAAAATTTACTGAAAATTTATACTGACTTATCTAATATTTTTAAGTCTAATACTTTGTGGTGCTGTTGCGTGTGACGAGAAGGAAAACACATTTATTAAAATAATAAATATTTAAAACAGAAAACAGTGAAATAGAACAAAATAAAAGATGTCGGAAAAATTGTTCTAAAGATATTAATTTGTGATTCATTTTTATCTCTTGATATCGCACAGTTGCCACAATTTACAACTAAAAGTGGACAAAATTTAGAAATGTGAAATTAATTCAGAGCGAAAGAAACAGAAAATATCACTGCTCACGCGATCTTGTTCATTCTCGTTTCGTTGAAAAATATCGTCTGTCTCAAATATTCCGAAATCGTTTTCATTGCGCAAAGAACAAAAATAAGACTCGAAATAAATGAAGTATCATAGCTGAATTTCCATTAAAAAATATAATTTTTTGAAGAATAGTTACTTTTTTAGCAGTACTGGTAAAGCAATCGGAGTAATCGTAATATTCAATAGACATTCGAATTTTTCCAAAACTACCAAATTATGGTTGATTTAAGTATACTTACTCAGGTGTTTTAGCATGAAACTCATCTAAATATAACAATAAAGAAATGTTTAATATTGCATTCCCTACATTAATAGATAATGTATAAAACCAAAATACACTGCAATCAAATATCTGGAATACAATTCATGTGATGCCTACGCAAACACACAAACACAAAATCGAGCATAGAACAGAAAGACGGACAGACAGACTTTCGCAACAAATTCCACTCACTAAATGAAGATAAGTACTCACTGTATGCAAATTTCCATGAAAATATCTTAAACCGCGTGGACGTGTATAGGGCACAACATACAGACAGACAGACAGACGGACGGACAGACAGACACCAAACGAGAAAAAGGCGGATTCGTCATCAGAAGGGTCCAAAACGGATAGAAAACTTGAAATGGGTCGAAAATATTGAATGTACAAACAAACACTCCATTCTTATTTATATAGATTTCTGATTAAGAACATATAATACTGAATATTTTAAATCTCCAGTAATAACATGATAGTATACTATAAAAAAGAAAATTTAAAATACTATAAAATAATTTAAAATACTTTAAATATTATAAAAAGAAAGGCGTAAGTAAACTAGAAGACCAAAAAATTAAAAAATATAAAATAATAAATGATATACATCAAAGTAAAGGTAATTTTTCTGGCTAATTGAATCAATCAAGGAATAGTATAGCTCTGTATAAATGCAGAAGTCATTTAAAGTTGGAAAAAATGTGGCTGTGTAGGAACACATCATTTGTCTAACATGGACAGTGGTTCTACAAATTAGTTAGCAAAAAAAATTACCACATTGATTTAAGAATAATAAATAATTGATGTATCCACTAGTACAAAAAATTTAAGTGACAAATATTTTTAAATCAGGAAAAAGACAATTTGTGTGCCTTACTTTTTTACATATATTTACTTACATTTGTGCTGACATGTTGTTTCCGCTTTTTTTGTAACTTTTGTTACTTGGCATGATAAATTAAAGTATTATGTCTGGCAACACCAAATGGAATATGGATTGCGATGTAAACATTTGCATCAAATGTGAAAATCTTCTAATTTTGAGTCTCACAAACTAAATATCAGAAGAAGAAAAAAGCGAAGAAGTAACATAGTATCAATGGAATTCAGTGGATAGTGGAGTTGGCATTTATTTTTAAAATGCTAAGATATTGCTTAAGTACGCATTTTTTTGTACATTGCTGCATTATTTATCACTTTATAAGTACAATAACATTATTAAAATGTTAGAACCACAAAATATTTTTTTAATGTAATATTTTGTCTTGGGAAGTGTTTTTTGACTTACATAAGCACATTTTATTGCTACAAAACATAAATTTTGTACATGCTATATCACTATCACTTTAAAGTAACACAATATTTGTAGGAAATAGACACAAAAACAATTTTCAATACAACTTTTATTGTGTGTGGTATTTTATGAAAGAGTTATTTTTCATGATGCAAATGTACATTTGAGGGCGAAGGATGTCATGGACGTACCGCTGGGCTGTCATTGTGCCATGGATCAATATTAGGGGTGATCGTATATCGTAAGCAATGGCACCCCAAACCATCACACAAGCTGTGGGAGCGGTGTGTCGCTGTAAAGCGAAGGAAGGGTTTAAGGCGTTCACCACAGGGCCTCCACACACGAACACGATTGTCATCACTGCTTAAATTGAATCTAGATTCGTCGCTGAAGACAACCTGGTTCCATTCCGTTGCAGTCCAGTCCCGTCGTGCGCGGCACCACTCCAAACGGTGACGTCGGTGGGTGGGTGTCATTGGCATCACACGTAATGGGCGCCGCGATACTAGATGTAATTCAGCCAGGCGCCTTGCGATGGTTCGGGAAGACACAGGGACCCGTAGTTAAGGTGCTGTCTGTGTCTGGATAGCTGCCAATGATGCAGTTGGCTCTACGCGTGCGTTTCGTATGATGTGACGGTCTTCTCGACGATTGGTCTGTCGAGGGCGTCCGGAGCCTGGTCGCCGTGTAAATTACGTCTCTTTTGCCCACTGGTCCCAACACCCCTCACAGTAAAATCAGAACGGCCTACTTGACGAGCTACTCGCCGAGCTGACCAACCAGCTTCCATCCTCCCGATGATTCTTCCCCTCTCGAACTCTGACAGCTGCTCATACTGTCTTCGATGGCGGCGTAACGGCATGTCTACCTCAGCGTTTCCTTTGCAAAAGATTAAGTACACTCAAACAAGCTCTGCTTACCTGTTTTATACTCCAAAGAGAACGAAGTTCAACGCCCTCTAGTGGCATTACGCAATGCGCAATCACGCGGCATTTCTAATCATTTGCATATTTGACCGACATATACCTTCATGCCAAGTTTCGTTACGATCCCACAATTATTTTTTGGTGCGCAAATTTTTATGGCAATAAGTATATATTAGGTTGTTTTTTGCCTAAAAATCGAATCAATATTATCAAAATAATTTTTTTAGATAATAGACAAACGTTATACTTTTAATTTAAAGATGATAAAAATCTCATAAAATACCTTAAACGGTTCAAAACAGACTATTCGTGAAATTTGTTAAAGGACGAAACGTACAAGATAACAATGTCAATTTTAGCCGCCAAGTACTCATGTCCACTTACATGGACCTATATAGAATCGTTCTCAAATGCACAATATACAGATTTAAATCAGATAAACTATTTCACCACATATTTAAAGAAATTGTCAACTAAAACACATTAACTAAAGGATTTCAAATTCATTAGAAACAAATTATATTTACTTCTTTTGCAAGAACGTTGAGTCGATGCCATTTCTTCTAAATCGCTTTTGAATAATAAATATTCCACACGATTTACAGATTTATACAGACATTTATTGGTGTCAATCGGAAGCCTAGACGCCCACGCATAACCGAGTTCTTAACTACCAATTTTTTTCAGAAAGATTATTTTTAAGGCGAAAGAGTAGAGGTCCACACATGTGAACCCATGGAGCAAAGAGGGTGTGCTTCAGAAATTTCTAAAAAATCTGGAACGCCTTTTTACTTTATGGATCAAAAACATTTTTCTGCTTAGTTAACAAAAATGCAGTAAGACGAATATAAATATGTATCCAGTAATGACAGTAATTTCCGTCCATGGTGTAGATTTAAAAAAAAAAAGGACTTCTGCAAAAAAAAATTTGGCTGTAAAATGACGGCATTTCTGTTGTGAACATAAAGATATTGTCGACATAGTTGATGAACCCACAATTGATAGTCTAGATAGACATTTGATGTATTATTTAATATGTGCAATTTTTAACTTAAAAATGTTTTGTCATTGTGTAGTACCACGACATTTTTAAAAATTTCATGAAATTATGATTTTTTGTTATTTTGCTAATCATCACGGAAATGTTTAACTACCATTATTTTTCTTTTATTTATGGTAACAATTTACTGTAACATATTTTGTACAATAAGTAATCATAAAGCAGTGTAAATATTTCTGAAGATTATACGTCCGTTGCACTTCATGATACGTCCGTTACAATTTGAAATCTTTATTAAAATGTAAAGATGTCCACAAATTAGATAATCGATGTATTTGCAATGTCTTTAAATCTTCCTCATTCATAAAAAACAAAACTTCATTATTTTCCTTTGTAAACATCAGATAATTTGTCATTTGCGTACAGAGTGACCCAATTTGTTTTTCTAAGGGGATACGTCCGTTACACCTACAAAAAGTATGTATTACCCCTATTTCTGTTTTTAACAAAAAATGTTTATTAGTGATACTTTTAGGGAGAGATAGTTATCCTCTATTTAAATACCAAAAAACCTTTCACATATCTGAATTATGTAATTGTGATAAATGCTTTTATTGTCTAATGATACGTCCGTTATATATGGAATTGCCCTACTGTATATATGGCTACTTTTTTCTACCTCATCGCAGCATTCATTACCTCATCGCAGGAAATACACTCTATAACAAAAAAAATCGACGCACCAAGAAGGAATCATCCGATTGCTTTGAAATTTCGTATGCAAAAATGTTTTGACCAAATATGCAAATGATTAAAATTTGGTGTCCAATGAATGAATAGTGCAATCTCCAGCGCATCGGAACTGCGCATCCAGCAGATCTATATAAGGAGTTGTTCTTGAACTGTTGTTAAAAATTTCTGCTGCATTGCGATTTAGGATACCTTTCAATGACTGAAAAAATGCCTCGCCGCAGGATTCGAGCTCATTACGAGCAACTTTCAGGGTTTGAAAGAGGTCGTATCATTGGATTGAAAGAGGCAGGTTGGGCAAATCGGAGAATCGCTCGTCATGTGAGTCGAAGCGATGCGGCGATTAGAAGATGCTGGCAAGAGTGGGTGGACAATGGCAGATTTCAGCGTCATGATGGTAGCGGTCGACGTAGGGCCACAACAGATCGCGAGGACAGAGCGATTGTCAGATCATCTGTCACAGCGCCTGATTCATCGCTATCAACCAAGGGCAGCGTGCCGATCCTGCTTTCACTATTGCACGCCACACGGGCCCTCAACAAGGAGTTATGGTCTGGGCTGCTATTTCCCTTGATAGCCGGACCCCTTTGGTCGTCATTAGAGGTACACATACTGCACAGTGGTACGTTGACGACATTCTAAAACTTGTTTTGATACCGTTCATTTCGCAGTACCCTGGGCTTAGTTTTCAGCAAGACAATGCCAGACCACATACGGCACGTGTTGCTATGAACTGTCTTCAGGCTTGTCAAACACTTCCTTGGCCAGCCAGATCACCAGATCTCTCTCCCATCGAGCATGTCTGGGATATGATGGGACGGCGACTGCATCCCGTAGGGAATGTTGATTACCTAGTCCGACAATTGGAGAAAATTTGGCAAGAAATACCGCAGGAGACTATCCGTGAGCTTTATCGGTCTATGCCACGCCGTGTGGCAGCTTGCATCCAGGCTAGAGGCGGGTCAACACCTTATTGAGCTCGTTACTGTAACTGAAATAAATCATTCAATTGTTCTGAAATTTTAATCATTTTCTATTCTGTACATAATTTTCCTATCCACCAATTTTTGTCTCCATCGGACAACTCTTTCTTGGTGCGTCGATTTTTTTGTTATAGAGTGTATCAGTGAGTGATCCTCAAAGAAATCTACATTGTCAGTGGTTTCTTCAGAGTAGAATTTTTCAAAATGCCACTATACAGGGTTATTCAAAATGCCACTATACAGGGTTATTGAAAATGATTCAACCGATTTCAAAATGCTATATTTTCATAAATAAACACATGGTAAGTAATAAATGAATACTAAGGGGAAATGTGGAAGTTTTTTTACAAGTATCCGTTATAACTTCCTTTAGTTACACGTATAATGCAAGACGGTATGTAAATTCCTGCCAAACACGTTGTAAAGTGTCAGTGGTAATTGATTGTACAGTAGCAGAAATCTGTTGTTTAAGTTCACATGAATTTGTGGGTAATGGTGGCTCACACACTTCATCTTTTACAAACCCCAAATGGAACATATCCAAATAGGTACTGACAATGACTGTTTTTCCGCACGAGCGCCATCTATTCTTCACAATACAAAACTTCCATATTTTTCCTTTGGTTATTCCATCTATTAGTTATCATTCTGTGTCGTTTATTTTTGAAAATATGGAATTTTGAAATCGGATGATTCATTTCGAATAACCCTGTATAATGTAGTAAGAATTGCGCTCGATTAAATTCGTTTTGGTTTTGCATGTTAGTGGATGATATATTGTATTGCAGAGTTGTTTTATTCTCACACATACATAGAACATCTTAGCATATAAACCAGCACCAAGTCATCATAGCTAAGGCTTGGGGTAAAACATCTTTCTGGATTCATGCATTTAGAATAAAACCATATGGTCTATAAAATGTCAAGTTACCTCATTCCAGCAATTATCAGTGAGCCGCAAACCAATCCTTGCTTTCAACAAGTTAGCTTACGGATTAGAAAGTTTTCAAACCCCCTTAATTAATGTTGTAAGAACTGTGTTTGAATTAATTCGGTTCTTAGCCAAACCAACAGCTCGTCATCATAGTCAAGGCGGCAAACAGACAGACATCGTTCTTGATTCATGCATATATGCTTGCTCATATAGAATGAAACCCATGAACTGCGAAATTTCAACTAATTCCAGCAAATATTAATGACCATCGAACAAATCAATGGTTAACACAAAGGAATTTGTTTACAAATTCCTATAATTTATGTAGTAAGAATTGTGTTTGAATAAATTTGGTTTCTGCTTATTAGGTTTGTGTATGAGAGCTGCAGAAATATTTTATTCTCACACATACATGGAACATCTTAGCATATAAACCAAGACCAAGTCATCATAGCTAAGGCTTGGGGTAAAACATCTTTCTGGATTCATGCATATAGAATGAAACCCATGAATTGCGAAATGTCAACTAATTCCAGCAAATATTAATGACCGTCGAACAAATCAATGGTTAGCACAGAGAAATTTGTTTACAAATTCCTGTAATTTATGTAGTAAAAATTGTGTTTGAATTAATTTGGTTTCTGCTTATTAGGTTTGTGCATGAGAGCTGCAGAATTATTTTATTCTCACACATACATAGAACATCTTAGTATATAAACCAACACCAAGTCATCATAGCTAAGGCTTGGGGTAAAACATCTTTCTGGATCATGCATATAGAATGAAATCCATGAACTGCGAAATGTCAACTAATTACAACAAATATTAATGAACTTCGGACAAATCAATGGTTAGCTCAGAGCAATTATTTTACAAAATTCTAATTAATGTAGTAAGAACTATGTTTGAATAAATCTGGTTTCTGCTTTCTGGGTTTTCGCATGAGTACTGCAGAATTATTTTACTCTCACACATACCATGGAACACCTTAGCACAAACAATACCAAGTCATTATAGTCAAGGCGTGGTAAAGATATCATTATGGATTCATGTATATTGAATGAAACCCATGAACTGCGAACTGTCAACTAATTACAGCAAATATTAATGAGCTTCGGACTAATCAATGGTCACACACACACACACACAGCTCAGAGTAATTTTTTTACAAAATCCTATAATTTATGTAGTAAGAATTGTGTTTGAATAAATTTGGTTTCTGCTTTCTACGTTTTCGCATGAGTACTGCAGAATTATTTTATTCTCACACGTACATGGAACATCTTAGCATAGCCAAGGCGTGGGAAGACATCATTCTGGATTCTTGCATATCGAATGAAACCCATGATCTGCGAAATGTCAAGCGGTTAGATCACAGAGAACACAGGTTTTTTTTCAAAACCTCATAGTATTTTCTGAATACCAGTCGCATTGATAAGGGTGATATATTCCAGAGTGTAGCGATAGAAAACACATGGCCTGGTAAAAACCCTCGCAAAGTTTGAATACGAAACCGACTCTAGCCGTTTTGCAATTTGTGTTAGGACTGTGACGAAGTGATTATTCTGCTTTTGCTGCGAAAAATTCTTTTACCTACGAAATATGGAAAAATTTCGCTTAGAATTTATCTTGCTTTGTGTTTGTTTTGTCATTACTTCACAAAACTCCACAGAACGAGAGAGAGCTAGAGAAAGAGGTAGGTAACATTTATTATTTTTTTCAAAATCACTTCTTTTACGCAACTTTCCTGGGTCTAGATGAGGTGTCTCCTCATTAGAAAAACTAACCAGATCTTGATGGACGTGGTATCTCCTCATTAGCAAAACTAAATAGGTATTGATGGATGAGGTATCTTGTCATCACAAAAACTAACCAGATCTTGATGGACGAAGTATCTCGTCATTAGAAAAATTAACCATGTCTTGAAGGACGAGGTATCTAATCATTAGAAAAACTAACCAGGTCTTGAAGGACGAGGAATCTCGTCATTAGAAAAATTAACCAGATCTTGATGGACGAGGTATCTCCTCATTAGCAAAACTAACCAGGTCGGATGCACGATGTATCTCGTCATTAGAAAAACTGACCTGGTCTCGTCATCAAAACAGGGCAATGTCTTCATCATTCGGAATTAAATCGTCAATCAACGACGAGATATCTCGTCATTGGCAAAATTGATCAGATCATGATGGACGAGATATCTCGTCGAAACCACTTGGAGGGTAAAAAAAAGGTCAGTAAATTTATGTATTTTTATTTCAAGACCATCTTATAACCTATTAAAAATTTGTGGCTTAGGTTCTGCATCGAGAAAAGAAGCTAGAATTTTTGGGCCTTATGTCCAAAAGCAAAATTAACTTATTTAAATGAGGATGAAGTATAATTATTTAAACTAGCTGACTAGCATCTTCTAAACTTTATCTTAAGTCCATTGATATTCTAGACCATAAATCGTGAATATAGAATTCATATTAACATTCAAATTTATATTAGCATAAGATCAATGTGAGTATTTATAACATGCTTAGTTTAATGCTCTATTGAACGCGATATCGTTCATTTATGTTTTTCAAGTTATTAAAAGTTTCGCGATTCCTTTTTTTCGTGGCACTTAAAAATTAAGCGTGGTACCCCGGTTTCGAAAGGTAAGACGTACTGTACGTCAAAATGCTTAAACTAAAATGTCGAATACCAGGGAGAACGTCTCGGTAGAATTGATACCGTACTGGGCCGAAGCCCTTTGGTTCGAGACACACTACTCGAGATGGTGTTGCTAGACATGAATGATATATCTTTTATAGCAGCCTAACATTTTTTCCGCAAATGATTTGCAAAAACCTTTCTATCTTACGGAATATCTTGTTAAAATAAGACTTTACAAAAAACGGGAAAAATTTCCCAACAAACATCGGTCTATGGGGCTCAGTATTTGTGCCCATTGCGCTAACAACCTGTGAAATTTAGGGGACGCAGATTCGATTCCTTCCCGAGTGTATTTTTCTTTTTTTTTGTGCTGGTAAAACTTTCTATTTGTCCATCACTTTATGATGTCAGTCTAATGTTTGACGATTACTTAATGATGTCAGTCTAATGTATAACCATCACTTTATGATATCTGTCTAATGTCTGACCATCACTTTATGATGTCTGTCTAATGTTTGGCCATCACTTTAGGATGTCAGTCTAATGTTTGACGATCCCTTTACGATTTTAGTCTAATGTATGGCCATCACTTGATGATGTCTGTCTAATATTTGACCATCACTTTATGATGTCAGTCTAATAATTGGCCATACCTTTGTGATGCCAGTCTCATGTTTGGCCATCACTTTATGATGTCAGCCTCATGTTTGGTCATCACTTTATAATGTCAATCTGAGGTTTGGCCATCACTTTATGATGTCAATCTGAGGTTTGGCCATCACTTTATGATGTCAGTCCAATGTTTGGTCATCACTTGATGACGTATGTCTAATGTTTGGTGCAGCATAGGCAAATATGGCCCACTTTACCATAAAACTCCATGTAACCAATAGTGTCAGAACGTTTGAAATGTAACGGTTTTCCAACCAAAACCACGAACGTTTGAAACGATAATAACGTGGTAGGTAGGCATAAAAGTAACGTTGCACTGGAGACTGGAGAAACACGGCGGGCGATTGGCGACGGTCTGGGATCAATTCCGAAGGGAAAGATAGAGGACAACACCATACTTTTGAACCACGATCAGATGACGAGGCAACACATGAGCTGGCATCTCTCCAAACTTCCACGCCACTCCAACGTGAGGACATTTGAGACCATGACAGATTTATCGTCAACCACCACCACCCCTCTGTACACTACGGCCTTTGATTGGATTCGAACTCGAAACCCTCTGGTTGCTAATCCGTTGCGCTTCCAACAGGGCTACCACGGCCCCGAAATAAAACATGGAGGGTACGGTAAGGTAATTTTCAATTAACGTCGTACTAGAGCAACACAACAGACTATTAACGACGGTCCGGGATCAATCCCCTAAGGGAGAGATCCGAGGACACCACACTCAGGTGTTGCTTCGTCATCTGACCGTGGTTCAAAATTACAAGTTGTTGTCCTCGGATCTTTCCCTTAAGGGATTGATCCCGGACCGTCGTCAATTGCCCGTTGTGTTGCTCTAGTACGACGTTAACTAAAATTACCATTACCATTACCGAGGACATCTCGTAATTTTCAACCTGTAGCGTGGAGGGAAATTCCGTAACTTTTCTCTTGAAATCTAAATATGCTAATAAGACACTACGTTCAAAGGTACAAAGTAGTTTTCCTGGCATATTAATTTGTAAATATCGATGTTCTTTAATAGAAGTTTTCGATGGCAAGGTAATATTACATTTGTATCGTCAGTCATTATCGGCTCAGTCTCCAACATGAGATTAATATTGCAAATTTGCCGTAATATTGTGGTGATCATATGAACAAAATTATGAATTCCAAAAACACACAAAAGCAATGGAGTTTTATACCACTCTCCAATAATTTCACGAGTAGCGCCACTGTTTTAGTTAAGAAAAGAAAATATTCCAAACCTGTAGCGTGGAGGGAAATTCCGTAACTTTTCTTTTGAAATCTAAATATGCTAATAAGACACTACGTTCAAAGGTACAAAGTAGTTTTCCTGCCATATTAATTTGTAAATATCGATGTTCTTTAATAGAAGTTTTCGATGGCAAGGTAATATTACATTTGTATCGTCAGTCATTATCGGCTCAGTCTCCAACATGAGATTAATATTGCAAATTTGCCGTAATATTGTGGTGATCTCATATGAACAAAATTATGAATTCCAAAAACACACAAAAGCAATGGAGTTTTATACCACTCTCCAATAATTTCACGAGTAGCGCCACTGTTTTAGTTAAGAAAAGAAAATATTCCAAACCTGTAGCGTGGAGGGAAATTCCGTAACTTTTCTTTTGAAATCTAAATATGCTAATAAGACACTACGTTCAAAGGTAAAAAGTAGTTTTCCTGGCATATTAATTTGTAAATATCGATGTTCTTTAATAGAAGTTTTCGATGGCAAGGTAATATTACATTTGTATCGTCAGTCATTATCGGCCCAGTCTCCAACATGAGATTAATATTGCAAATTTGCCGTAATATTGTGGTGATCATATGAACAAAATTATGAATTCCAAAAACACACAAAAGCAATGGAGTTTTATACCACTCTCCAATAATTTCACGAGTAGCGCCACTGTTATAGTTAAGAAAAGAAAATATTCCAAAACGCTATAAAATATTTGTGTTTTCTGCAAACAGCATGTGTTCCATAAAAAAGCGTTTCAACAAAAGCTTTACTAAATATTGAATTTGTAAAAATAAACTACCGAAAGTAGACGATATAGAATTTGATTCTTTTCACAGATCCGAATCTTATGACCATAATCCAGCAAGTGCAGCTGCAACTCAATTCTCTGGAAAGCGAAAGTCAGAGGCAAAGTTCGAGATTGCAGGAGGTTCTGAGAGCAACAACCAGATTGGAATCTCAGAGGCAGGAGTTCATCGGCATTCTGGACAGATCGGAGTCTCACCTGACACAGAAAGTCGAAGATGCAAAAGCAGACATTATAAAGGTAAATTTCAGTTCGTTTCAGCACGTTGTACCGTCATGTAAGAATTTGACGGACAGCTGGTTTAAAATTAAACTATTTATTTACATAAATTAAATATTTACAAGAAAATTTAAAAAGATAATTAAGGGCACAGCCATCGACAACCGAATCCTGCCTGAAGCCAAAGTAACAAATGGCAAAACAGAGACGTCTGTCTCTCGTCGAATCTCGAGTCCGAATTCAAAATCCACGTTTTCTTCGCTCCACAGAACCGCCGCTGACAACGAGAGGGGGGTGAATTCCGAGCCCTCTAGAGATGTTTATGTCCTCTCCAGAACAGAAACACCCCCACACAGCTGCGAAAACCGTCTGTCATCCGACTTGAGTCCCCCACAGCAAAACTTGATCCCAGACATGGGATTAGGGAACCGACGGAAACTCCAGCTGTGTATGGATCAAATGGAACGCCGGGCCGCCGATGAGCCGCACGTGCAAAGTCTGAAGTTGTTTTTGCATTTCGAAACATTCCAGCGTCCACGTGTTAGGGAAAAGGGTCGGCTAGTACCATATGGTACAACGTTTTTTACAGTGGAAACACTACCAAAAAACTCTTCCGGATTACTGTGTTGGTGTTACTCTTTAAGGTGGATAAAATAACCTGAACGCGACACAAAGTATTTTATTGTGGGGAATGGCTCAATAATTAGTAGATTTTCTCCTCGGCCTAAATTGCCCCTTGTTTTGTATCCAACATGCGATAGGCAAACACAGGACACGAGTCCAAAGGAATACGCATCCATTCCTTGTACAGAACTGTCTATTCACCCAAAATGCCGAGATATTGCACTGCTTAGATCATGGGTAGCCAACCTTTTACATACCATGCGCCAATTTTTTTTTTCACATCAAGTTCCGATGCGCCATACAACTCAAGCACCTTTTCTACCTTACGTTCAAGGTCCTGCCATATCATTAATAACTTTTATAATAAAAGTATGTTTATAGACATAATTAACATTTGTAAATGCTGTAACTATTGTACGTAAAATCATGTCTATTACAGCACATAAACATTACCATTAATAAGACTTTTGAGCCTGTTTGGATATCGCTAGTCTTTCAATGTTTGATGTAAAGTTGTTACTGAGAGCAACAGAGGATTTTTCAAATTTGTATCATTCATTCGCTACCTCATTTTCCTTTTAATGAATTTCATGGATGAAAATGCTTGTTCACTTGCAGTCAAAGAATATGTAGGCGCAAGGATGCAATGCGCCACTTGTAATCATCCAATGCTCCAAGTTTGGCGCATGCGCCACAGGTTGGCCACCTCTGGCTTAGATCTTCCTAAGCTGGACTACAAGAGGTCGCAGACCAAGTAAAGGTGTTGCATCCCACATACAACCACAGAGCCCTGTCCATAATTAGCAATTGAAAGGAGGCAGAGTCAACATAAATGCTTTTACAGGTTTCTCCAGACAAACGTCCGGTGGTCTAAAATAATGTAAACACAGATTTGTCTGACCATATGACCAATCCCCATTGTTGTTGTGTCCATTCTGTGTTCTCGGTTGTCATCACTTCAAAGCAATCCCCCAATGAAATCAGAATAACCACACCACAATGAATGCTAAAAAGCAAGAAGTTCCCGTTAGATCGGTTTCGTTGATACAGTCAGTACCAGCTCTATAGTCACCCTGTTATAAGGTCGACCCGCTAATATAGTCAGTTTTCTAAAGTCCCTTCGAACTTGATAGGGAAACATGTGTTAAAGCGCACCGCTTATGTAGTCATTTTATTTTTCTGGTTATCGGTTATAGGGTCGGTTTTTCATCTTTTCAATGAGGCTATCGTATTTTTTTCTGTTGAAAAATAGTAATTGTAACATTTTTTGAGGCGGGGAGCAACACAGGAAACGACAATTAAGAAAAAAGTCCTCGAAAGATATGAATCTACCAACGTCTTCAACGTTGATGAATGTGGACTTTTTTATCGAATCTTGCCAGACAGAACTCTTTGTTTCAAAGGTGAAAAATGTGTAGGGGGAAAGAAAAGTAAGGGACGCTTAACCGTGTAGTGCAGTAGGCCTTGACGTGGAGCTTACTATGAATTTGGAGCAAGGTCCCAGTCCACACCAGGAGACACCCCAGACCATAATTCCACATCCGCCGAACTTTACTATGGGCACAATGCATTCTGGCAGGAGGCGTTCTCCAGGCAGACGCCAGACCCTGCCATCGGAACTGCAGAGGATGAACCTTGATTCGCCGCTCCAGAGAACCCGTTTAATAGAAATAATTTTTTTAATGTTCTTAAAGGGGTCCGGGACACATTGAAATTTTTTTTTTTATTAATTAATTTAGAATTTTGAATTTTTTTGTACTGATTACCCATTTAACTAACAAGCAAAATCACAACACAAAATTTTTCCAAAAGTTTTTTTTTTTTTATTTTAAATTAAAATATTTTGAAAAAAAGAGGGGTCATTTTAAATTGCTAAAACTCAAAATATTCTTGATCATTTTTCAAAATTCTTGCAACAAATTATTCACAAATTTATAAACTTTAATTTTGATTCATCAATTTAAAAAATATTAATTTAATAAAAAATCAAAAACATTTGAATGAAAATCTTTGAAAATTTTAAGGTACTTTTTTTTAAAAAAGTCATGTTTTTATTTGTTTCAAATTTGCTGAATCAAAATTAAAGTATAATGTTTGAAAAAGATATATTCCAAATTCCAACCCATAAACTTTATCGGTTTTCGACTTATAGCAATTTGAATACAGGAAATCTTGAAAAAATGTGTCATGGAGAAAAAAAGCATTTAAAGCTTAAAAGACAGATCTTGTTGTCATGACAACAACTGTCAAGAGTGAGATTTTCCAAACAACGCACCACAAAAATTATTATATCTCTTGTTCTAATTAAGATGAAACATAATTTAGACGTCATTTTAAGCAAAAAATCACAGAGAATTTCTTAAAATAATAAAAAACAATTTCGAAAATTTGACGATTTTTGTGTCCCGGACCCCCTTAAAAGTTTAATTATTATTTTATGAGCACTATATTCTGATAGGTGAATATAATCCTGCCATAATTAAATAGTGTAGTATTCTTCCGCATATATGGTCACCCCGCTTATATGGTCGGATTTTTCTGGACCGCTGAGCTGACCATATAACCTATACTGACTGTATATGGTTTAGATGTGTGTTCATTTCGGAAGTTATCTGGACTCAGTTGAGCTTCCGGGCCATTATTTTCTTCAACACCCGTCCATCTTTGATTTGCGCTCACTGCTCTGTTTTGAAGATGACGTCTTGTCATGTTTCGTGTAGGCTGTTCTTTAACAGCTGACGTAGAGAACCCACAAAGTTGTTTTTGTCAATGCTGATCCAGGCGAAACGCATTCCAATGATCGTGCCTCGTTGGAAGTCTGAGAAGTCGGGCATAACGAAAGAATAACCAAATTTCGTATGGGTGTTCATATCATTTTGCATTTAAGTAACGCCGAAAATTGCATTTAAGTAACGCCAAAAGTTACGAAAGATATTATCAAATCCATACCTCACTGTGTCTAGCTTTAAAAAGAGAAATCAACAAATAATGTATGGTCTCCTGCGACGCCTTGTAATAAATCGAATGCCAAGCCATTTATGCTTGACATTTCGTATATTTTGTGAACATAATGAATTTCACGTCATGGTAGGTATCTAGGCAATCAGTTTAATTAATTTTGGACGACAGGGTGAAATTGAAAAATGGATTCACATGAATCATATTCATGAGGTATTTTCTATCAAGCTAAAAGTAGGTGGCGAGTTTCTGCAGAGGTAGTTGAGAAAAAAAAGAAGAAACTACCTCCTTTATTTCGAGCATTATTCATACAAGAGAAAATTCAAAGGTATCATTCAATAGGGAACAACGTCCTCTGCAAATTCGAAGAAAATTGCATAAGGGGACGTCTTTATATTAAATTTTGCACAAACAACGAAATTTCTAATGGAGGCACCCTGTTTTGATGTCATTATCAGATTCTGCATCGCTAAATTTGTCTAAATATGAAATTTCATGACAACTATCTTCATACCTGGTGTTCAAGGCTCAAGTTGGTGACTATTTCACGGTAATGGTAATTTTAGTTAACGTCGTACTAGAGCAACACAACGGGCTATTGACGACGGTCCGGGATCAGTCCCTGACAATTTCACGGATCATCTTCACACAGAGTATTGCTAATCGTAGATCGAGATTAATCGGAGTTGGCGCTACCCGAATTTCAAATTTGAACACTATTTCATACGCACTTTTCAGTGATCCTAGAACTATACATTTAGAATGTAAGACGATTAGAATAACATTGTTATATTTACTATGGAAGTACAAACGATCTGAGAATTTTTTCCGAAGTTTGTCAGACGTCTATTAAACTTTTGGTTTGCAATATGACCCCGGGGTACAAAAACTATTGGAATGTACTGAATTTTGAAACTATTGGAATGAACTGAATTTTGAAACTATTGGAATGAACTGAATTTTGAAACTATTGGAATGAACTAAATTTTGAAACTATTGGAATGAACTAAATTTTGAAACTATTAGAATGAACTAAATTTTGAAACTATTGGAATGAACTGAATTTTGAAAGTATTGGAATGAACTGAATTTTGAAACTATTAGAATGAACTAAATTTTGAAACTATTCGAATGAACTGAAATTTTGCATGGTCATATTAGAGATACTTAATCGATTAACATCAAAACATATGAACCAATTCATAATTTTTGCAAACGTTAATTTAATGATTATTATTACATAGTAAAAAAAATTATTAAAATAAAATAATAGGTGGATTTGTTTGGGTTGTTTACCATTATAACATTACAAAAATATCAGCGTTATATAGAAATATATATTATTTAGATAAGGTAACTTTAATTAACGTCGTACTAAAGCAATACAGTGGGCTATTGACGACGGTCCTGGATCAATCCCCTTAGGAAAAGATCCGTGGACAAGACCACGTAATTTTGAACCACGGTCAGATGACGAGGCAACACCTGAGCTGGCACCCCACTCTCCAAACTTCCACACTAACCCAACGTGAGGACTTTCGGCCACGACAGATTTAAGGTGCACCAGCCGCCTCTGCACCATATGCTTACAAACATAGATGCCCGAACCCTGATTTGAACCAGGAACCATCCGATCTAGAGGCTAACACCTTAAACACTATACCGTTTGGTCGGCACACTTGAATGGATAAATAATAAATAAATCGCTCTTTCCCCCCCCGACATATTTAACGTGCAACAGCCCAATGTATACGTTCTTTGGTAGGTAGACATTTAGGTATTTTAATTAACCTGACCGAGGTTAAAAAATACGTGTTGTCCTCGAATATTTCCCTTGGGGAATTGATCCCGGACTGTCGTCAATAGCCAGTTGTGTTGCCTCCAGTATGTTAATTTAAAAATACCACACATCAGAACGCGACATTACTTGATTTGCTTTTCGATTATCAGCGAAATTCAATTTTAAAACTTCCTAAGAAATATTCTCGTCATCTGACCGTGGTTCAAAATTACTTGGTGTCCTCGCATTGTCCCCTTAGGGGATTGATCCCTGACCGTCAATAGCCCATTGTGTAGCTCTATAGTATGATGTTAACTAATAATTACCAATTACCTACCCAATAAACATTCAAAAAATAAATTTCGAATGATAGGCAAGATATTTTAATGAAAGTCGCACTGGAGCAACGCAACGGGCTACTGAATTTCGAATGAAAATGACAGTTGATTGATTAACTCCAAGCGGTCAAAAAAATATATGTTAAAGTAAACTCAATATATTATTATTCTAGAGCCCTTGATTGATTTGTTTTGCACTGAAAATCCCTCTTAACCCCTTGGGTACATTTGACGACAGACTCGTCATGCACTTGTTTTGCCTAAGTTACGGATGACGAGTCTAATTCGTCATTCAAACTAGGACAAAATTAAACAAGTACATTCTTGTTCATGGCAAGAGTGATTGGTGTTACGAGACTCTCCTTGAATCAAATTATTCAATCGTTCTCTACTAAAATACACTTTATTTAATCTGACTCCATGCATAGAAATATTTACGATGCTGCGTTATCAGACATTCTTTTTTGGAATGAACACGGAGATCAGAAGTTGTGCGATCTCTCTCATACTGTTGCCATTCTTATCAAACGAAATTATACGAAGATATAACAGTAACTAGTGTGCAAACGATAATACGAAAATATAACAGCAATTAGTGTACAGACGATAATAAATAACACTAAATAATGTGCAAACGATAATCCGAATACTTTTTTTCAAATAAATCTGCACACGAGGGGTTAATTAAGAAACCAATTTTATAGATTCGGACATTTTAATCACATAGTAAACTGCCCTTTTTTTCCCCAGCCAGCTTATGAATTCGTAAATTATGCATTGCATTAAACTTTAGGGTAATGGTAATTTTAGTTAACGTCCTACTAGAGCAACACAACGGGCTATTGATGACGGTTCGGGATCAAGCCCAACGTGAGGACTTTCGACCACGACAGATTTAAGGTGCACCAGCTAAAATTTAGGGAATGCTTTCACTTTAAGCACGAAATTGAAATAGTTGCTTTCAACGTAGTAAAAAATAGCTTAGTCTCGCTCCATCACGACGTAAATTCAACTACCTACCTCAACATTGTAAAAATATTCATTTTCTGAGATCGACATCGAAAAAATCGCTCAATATTTTAAAAGCATAACTTTATTTAAAAAACACCAACTATGCCTTCCGCTTTACTAGAAACACAATGACTAGATTAAAGGAAACATTTCGAAGGGTTATTTTGTTTCTTTACTTTTTTCCCGCCGACCAACCGGTATAGTGGTTAAGGTGTTAGCCTCTAGATCGGAAGGTTCCTGGTTCGAATCCGGGTCCGGGCATGGATGTTTGTAAGTGTATGGTGTAGAGGTGGCTGGTGCACCTAAAATCTGTCGTAGCCGAAAGTCCTCACGTTGGGTTGGCGTGGAAGTTTGGAGAGTGGGGTGCCAGCTCAGGTGTTGCTTCGTCATCTGACCGTGGTTCAAAATTACGAGGTGTTGTCCTCGTATCTTTCCCTTGGGGGACTGATCCCGGACCGTCGTCAATAGCCCGTTGTGTTGCTCTAGTACGACGTTAACTAAAAATTACCAATTACCTAGAATTAGAGGGATAGCGAGTTAGAAACATCGTCGTGTACGCGAGATGGTGCACGTTAAATCTGTCGTGATCTGAAATTTCCGTGGAAGCTTAAGTGTTAGGTCGTCATCCGAGCAGTGATTCAAAATAAGTGTGTCCTCGTTTCTTTCCCTTCGGAAAATTGCTCTCTGGTGTGAAGTTAACTACCTTCGTACTCCGAATTGTAACATAAGTAACCATCATTTGGATTAAACGCGAAACGTTGTCAAAAGCCGATCTACTGATTATGGTAAGACGATTTTAATAAACGTTGTACTAGAGCTACACAACGGCGTAAGGAACCACGCTAAAGTGTAAGATTCTATTAACGTTTTTATATGGGACGTAAATTCAACACAACCTACCTTTTCGTACAGTAAGATATTTAATTTTTAAAACAAGCAGTTATTTCTTGTTCCGTTTTAAGGTAATGGTAATTTTAGTTAACGTCGTACTAGAGCAACACAACGGGCTATTGACGACGGTCCGGAATCAGTCCCTTAAAGCTTTGGTTTCCTAAGAAAGTGGAGCCGTTATCTAACAGCCGTGATACGTCATGATTCCGCGGGCATAACTAGACGGCCGTCTAAACAAAAATCCCGACGTGTCAACTTAGACGGACAGAATACGTTGGAGAATGGGCAACACAGACGGCTGTCGTGGTTTGTTTTATTCGAGAAACAAAACAAAGTGGTTTTTTTTATTCTCTAGTTTAAAGATTCTAACTTCGGGATCGTTGAAGGTAGAGTGAAAATTTCAACAGATTTCAAATCAGCGTAAATTTCTACGCCAGATCGATATCAAAAACAGTTTTATTATTCAATTATTTACCATTTGATTATTTTTTAAATAATTATTTATTTATTTAAAGAAAATCACATTTAAGGTATCGATTGGGTGTCAAATTTTCCGCAGCTTTCAAATCCGTTGAAATTTTCATTCTGTGTTTAACGATCCCGATTTTACAAAACCGAATTGATCAATGGCAGTCAAAAATGTTTATTTATTTCGCTCCTCTCCGTTCGAATCGTTTGGAGCAGGAAATGAAATCTGGAAGCTACAAGAGAAAAAACGTTCCCCATCTGTTTGAGACCGCTATGACGCCAGTCATGGAAATGGCGGCTCCGATCATTTTTGTTACGCTCACAAACAACGCTCTCTAGGAAACCAACACCATGTGTTAGTATAAGCAACGTTTTAGTGACGTCACCCACCGATACATCACGGCTACCGTTTCTTAGGAAACCGAAGCTTAAGGGAAAGATCCGAGGACAACACCTCACAATTTTGAACCACGGTCAGATGACGAAGCAACACCTGAGCTGGCACCCCACTCTCCAAACTTCCACGCCAACCCAACGCAGTGCCACAGGGAAAAGTACTGATAGGAAAACTCTGAAAATTGACTTCGGTAGTGTCCACCTTTTAGTTTTCTTACAAGGGTGCAGTGCATGTCCAATGGATCACATAGCAGGCACTTATTTGCGTTTAAAATCAATCATAGAAGCTCTGAAAATGTTAAACTATTTTTCGTACACTTAAATGTTTCCAGTTTTTTTTTTTTTTTTTTGAAAGAAAAAATGCCTGATCTCCTTTCAAACATTTAACAAATTCCACCCGAGCAACGAGTAATCCTGCTATCAATTAAAACTGTAATCAGTCAATGGTACTGCTTTCGGCAAAACAACAATTTTCCCGATTGAAAATAAGTAACTCAACATTTTGCAGCAAAAATTTTTTTCTGTGTATTATCAATAAAGAACGAGTTAGTTCAGGATTTCGAACGAATTGATTTTTCGACTAATTAATACAAAACTGGCAAGAACCAGAGGATTGCTCAAATTTCGTGATTCGAAATCTTAGCGAAATGGTATACTATTTATTTTGTACTGTTTTAATAGGTACAAGAAAAAGAAATAGGTTTTTGGAACACGTAAAAGAGTGGTTACAATTGAGAAGCAAGTAAATAACATTTGAATATTCTATTAGTAGGTTTATTTGATTTCAAGAACTTGATGCTACTGAATCCATCAAAGCTGCATTTCAAAATCTGCTTGCATGTTGCGCAAGAGAATATTTTGTGAGAATGAGATCTGTGAATATAGACTTTAATGGTTATGAAAAGGAATACACATTTGCAGCATAATTATTAAAAACTACGAAACATATTTAAACATGTTGCTCACAACTAACATGAAATAAATGCACGAATATTTTAAGCACTTGCATGGTACAGGACATGCACAATGTATTATGAGTGCCAGTTTTAAAGCAAATTCGAGGAATTATATAAAGATATTTTCCTATCAAAATTCATATTGTTGCATCTTTAAGCTTGCACTTGTTTATACCTGTAGCTAAGATTTGACAAAGGTTGAAAAGGTTTAAGCAGGAATTAAACAGGGAAAAATAGATAGAGCATAATTGATAATAACTATTTTAACTGTTTAAGTAATTTTGAATACAAGGTTAATTAAAAGCTATTAATTTGTTGCACAAAATACGTATCACTGACAGCTGGGGGAAGTAGTTTTAAATTGTTCCTATACTAAATTCTCTCGAAACTCCTTATTGAAAACCTGTACAAATGTTTCATAGGAGTAATAAACTTATTGCATAATTTACAGGACATACCAAAATTATGTACTCTAACAAAATAACTTGTAAAACCAAGATATGTAATTTTATGACATGGTTAATATTTATAAAAATGTGAGCAGAAAATAGTGAAAAAAGGATGCTAAATATTCTAGTTTTATTATTTTATTGCAGAAAAATTAATATTAATTGTAGTACCTGACAAAATATGTAAATAATAATTGCATGTTCTAACGAAGTAGACCCTGGTATAATTCATTGAAATCATTCATAAGGTATCAATAATGAAAGATTTTTAGAAAAGGACAAGTATAATGAAAACAAAATGGTTTATAGCTATATTAGTAGAACATCGTGTCCCCCCCCCCTTAAGTTATGATGGTGGATCTCTACAACTAGATTTATTATCTGAATTAATCAATCTTTTGAGCTTCAACTTAGTTGACCATCAGTTTGGCTATGATAAGCTCCCCCTTCAATTGTTAGATATTAACATATATATTAGATATGAAACTAAGGGCTACCCCTTAAGTCTAATATCTAATGCAATCTTTTCTTTTATAACTTTTTTTAATTAAAAAAATAACATACTATCAATGAAAAATCATGTCTTATCTTTGACAATAATGTTTGATTTAAATAATTTTTTCCGAGTAGTTTTGGTAGAAAAATCTTAAACTTAGTACAAGCAGCCTATTTTGTAATGTGAAGTAAATGCAAGGGCATTAAGTAAACTGAAATATGAAAAAAACCTTGCACAAGTGCTTGTATACACATACACCCACACCAATTTTGACATTTAGATATTTATTTATTGAGCACAAATTGTTTAGTGATAACAGACCATCCACTTTTATAATATTCAGTTGTTCCATAGTATACATTTCACAATAAAAATAATAATTAACAAATTGCAATTTTATCAAAATTGTAGCATTTACTAAGTTTTTGATTGAAAAATCATACAGCACTATTACTTCACTTTGAGGAACACAAATTGTCTTAAGACAAGTGGAAAGAATGCTGACCCTCACTAATAGCTATCTGGAGCTTCTCCTGCATGATCTCAATGCTGGTATAGTCAGGAAGTTTAAGGTAATTCACACAAGTCATGACAGATGGCAGATAGTTATCCGAATTTGTGTCATCTTCTGAAGTCTTTCGAACAATAGTAAGAGGCGGGGTTAAAGACTTAAGACCTCCAATAGGAAGTCTTGGTGATCCGGTTATAAACTGGATGAATTGTCGCTGCTGTACAGAAGAATAATTGCACAGTACTTCGAAGAGATATTTAATAGCTTGGCTTTCAAGAGTGTATCCATGGTCTGGGCGGCAGCTTTCAGCCAAGGTTTTGGCATCCCATTTATTATGTACATTGCCACAAAAGAGAAAGGCAAGCTCATAAGGATAGAAAACTTGCAATCGATTCAAAGAAAATACACTCTCAAATCCTTCTTTAAAAGCTCTCATTTGTTTCGATACTCCTTCACACATGGTCCAGTGTTTTAGCAATTTCAGATAATCTTCCAAATTATGAATAGAAACTTGTAAGTCTTTGCCTCCTTTCTTTAACTCAATACGTGGATATCCAGGCAGAGTAAAATCTAAACTCAAATCCTCTACTAGACATCCTTCAAGAGTCATGTTCTCAAGACTGCGCTTCAAAGCATCTTCTTTTAAAAACCCCCCTCTCTCAAGTTTCTTTTTCTCTGCCACAACGTGTTCCATTTTAGCAATATTGTGCGCTAGAGTTTCATCAATGTGCTGCAGGTCTGCAAGTGATAAGTATTTTTCTTGATTAAGCATCCATTTGTAAAATGCCAAACTCAGAGGAATATCTACCAACCTGGAATCCATAATTGCTTTTGCTAAGAATTTCCCTAATAGTTTAAACTTGTTGCATACTTTGGTCAAGGAGCTTGATCTGGCATTTCGGGGCACGGGCAGCGGGAACAGGCCACTTGGACTGTGGACATAATTTAAGGCCTGATCTTTTTCTCCATCAGCTACAACTTCAAATGCTCGCCACATGTCCAAATCAGCTCTTTGAAGTTCTTTAGAAACTAAAGCATAAAACTCCAAAGTGGGACCCAGACCTGTTCCAACTTCATTTTTGTACTGAATTTCCAACAAAGCCTTGGAATCCCCATGATCTTGCAGGATGGCTTCTGCTTGCTTCAAAAGACTATTTCTGGAAACGGTTCTTTTCCTTTTCTCAAGTCGTGGTGTTATTTTCTCTGTATTGGTCAATTCAGGAACTGTATCTAGAAGTCTTTGCAAAGCCCTCTCCCTATCAAAGGAAGTAACATAAAACAAGAGATGTCTGGTTTCAAAGGGAAACAGAAATGGGAAATTGTAGGCAATATGTGACAACCAAGAAGGTGTATTTCCAGTCATGACTGCTAAAGGATCTTGAAGTTGACGATTCACTTTCAAAGTCAACTCATTGTTTATGAATGCTGTCTGAGGAATAAGAGGAGACCAGGTATTCTTTTTATGTAACAAGCCCCAATGGTAACTTAAACCATGAATAACTCGAAGCAAAATAATAACTCCTAAAGAGGGATCTTTAATAGAATCAAAACCACTCAGTTTTGATACATAGGAAGATGGGAACGTAACCTCAGGTATGGTACCGCTATCCCATAAAGCATCTTTCTTACTCTTTGATGATCTAGTTTTCTCCGAAGCCCCTTTACTCGAATGACCAGAGCGACTAGATGAGGTTTTCTTCTTTGAACTGCTTAAATTTGCATTGGTAGAGTTAGCAGCAGCTCCTTCTGTATCTTCAGGAGGAATGGGACGATACCAAATAGTGTGAGTCTTCAACCACACTGAAGCATAACCAACTGGATAATCACAATCTAACTGCAGAGTTGCTGAGCTCTGTCCATCACCATTTCCATACTGCCTGACTGCTTGATAAAGGGTCATGTTGTAGGGTAGGACATTTTTCCCAATTAAGAACTGCAATTTTGGAGTTCCATGACCATGATCCATTCTAATGTCAGCAACAATCAAACCTCCGTCATCATCCGAGCTATCATCATAACTTAAATCGCTCTCACTCTCATCATCCTCCTTTAGAGTTCCATAACCTTGATTCACCAAATATCTATCCACATTATGAATCGAGGCTAGAGGATCGATCATAACAGGACCGCTTTGCCACTGTCTCAGGGTGGTACAAGCAGGGTGTCGCTGAAACAGACATTTAAGTTGATGCATATTGAAAAATTTCATAATACTAGCTCCTGGTCTTCCAGTGTTTCCACTTGAAGGTTGATCATAAACTTTAACTGGAAACTGCTCCAAGTGACTGACACAGGCATTCAGTTTCGATATCAAATTCACTAGCGATGAGGTATCAAAGGTATCAGCATGAACTTCTGGAGTCGCAAGAAGTGGGCTATTAATGAAAACATGCAGAAATGTTCTCAAACGATCTTCCAGAGGCTTCACACCAAAAGGCTTCGATTCACCTTGAGGTACTGATAGATACATTTCAAGTTTTTTAACCAAGCCGCTATGAATAAGTTCAAAGGAGGAAATGTCATTTTGGGTCACAACATCTCGTATACTGATTAAAGGCTGCAGTCCACAATCATCCATGCATTCCAAATTCTTCACAGCTTCAGTTAACCTATTCAGGACATTAATTACAGGATGAGAGCTCATTTGATCGGAGTTGAAATATTTATCATCAAATGCTTGAGCTTGTTCCTTGATCCAGGTATTAATCTTTATTCTATTATCAGTAGAGATTGCTGAATCGGCACCACAAAGAGCACCTATCTCTTTGTCACTAGCACCAAAGGAGCGCTTGATATTCATGTAACGCCTCTTTAATGCATCCCTAATTTTAGAGGCGACATTAGAGCCATTACTTTCGTCATCTTTCATAGAGGAAGAAGGCTGTGAGCTTCCAAATACAGGAAGTGATGAAGAGGATGATGAACTAGACGACTGGCCTGCCTCCAATTTAGATGATTGACCACCTTCTGCACCTAAACAATCCAAGCCAGATATCACTGAAGGATTAGATACGAGAGATGTACTAGGTTCAGGGGATGTATCGATTTGCCAGGTCTTGGCATCAATTTTGGCCAAGACTTTGATTTCATACAAAACACCTTCTCGAATGAAATGCACTCTGAATTCTGTAGGAAGTTTCTGCATCAAAATCTCAGCAATCTGAAGAGCAGAAATAATGGTTCTGAAGTTTTGTGAGGCCAACATTGCAGCAATGTGTCTAGCAATGCTCTGATTCTTTAAAACTGTGTTAAGGATATCGGGAGGTGCATAGTATATCATACGTATTATAGCTCTCAAGCATTTATGCTTTACAGTGGACCCTGCTGAACTGCAATAGATTTCAAACAACACAGGGAAAAGGATTTTTATGCTAGAAACAACTAGATCACTATTTTCGGCAAAGAAATCAGCTCTAGATGTTTTAGCGTGTTCTTCAGACGTCTGTAACATGTGCCTTCGAATTTGTCTGGGACTACCTGTACCTTCATCAAACTGCTCCATTGCCTGAAGATCAACATTCAAAGCAGTTCTATTTGAAATATACAGCTTCACATTACCACGCTGATAGGCCTCCTCTATATGCTTGCTATCATTTCTTTCATGTGAATGCCAAAAACCCGTTTCATCTTTCCACTGCCATATTACAGAATTCGGCATGCCAATCCTCTTTTTAGCTTCTACAATGAGAGCATTGATACTGAAAAGGTCATCAGGAGGAAGACAAGGCATAATTTCACACATAAGGAATGAAAGCTCCAGATATTCTTGTGGGCTTCTTGGAATTAATTCAATCTGTTCTCCACTGTGGCGCTCATCAATTAATAAATATTGCAAAGTTCCAGAAAAGTTTTGCTTTAGTAGGAAGACAACAATTTCTGAACAAGTTGAACACATTAGGGCCAGCATATGTATCACAGCAGTGAATATCTGAGAGCTCACAATAGGAGGAGACATAAGTAACAACTGCTGGATGTTGGTGAGGAGATTATGACTGCCAATTTGCATTAGACAATCATGATCATTCTGAAAACATTCGACAAGTCCTGAGAAAGCGAGGCAAATGCTTTCGACGGATTTCTCATCTTGATGTGTAAGCCAACCACTCAAAACTGAAAGTGAGTCCTGGACTAGACAAAACTCATGAGGTAATATGTTTTGACAACAATTTGCAATGATGGCAAGAGCAGTACGTTGTGCATTAATTGAAAAAAAGTCTAAATGCATAAGGCAGGCTGAAACACCTTTAGCTTGAAGAATGGCTTTACTATGCCACTTTGATAACATTTTTAATGCAGTCAAAGCTTGCTCAGCCACATCAATGCACTGAATGACTTGTACTTTGTTTAAAAGAACAGGAATGGCTTCTACAACAACGGATGAAGATCTGGGTAATGCTTCTATCAAATAGGTCAGAGCTCGACATGCTTGGTTCATGAGTTCAAAATTATATTCTTTTAATAGAAGATTTATAAAAAGTGGTACAATTTGCTTCACAGGAAACCCAATTAAAGTGTCTTCATTACCCATGACTAGTAACTGGCTCACTTCTATAAGTACCTGGAGTTGGTGTTCATCATCTTCAGCAGCTTGTAGTTCTTGCAATAACTGCTGAGCCCGGCTGCTTGTAGCACTTCCCATTGACTTATGAAACAGTTGCTGCATGCGGCTTTCAAGGGCACCAAACAAGGTGAGAGGAATTCGCCTAGAGTCCATTAAAGCTTGTAAACGGCCAATCTCCCCATCAATCGATTCTGAATTTCTTTCTACTGCAGCAGTATTACTAGCAGTGTTGACTCCTTGTGTAGAAGATTCGCTGTCCATACTTTCAGGAATAAAAATCCTTCTAGACAAGAAGGGATTTGAGATTTCTTCAGCGATTGGCACATCCATTTCTTGCTTGATTCCAACGGAATGAAATGCACTTGCTTGTGCACCACCGGAACTTGAAGCCAGTGGTTTGAAAATAGATTCTCTTATATTGGAGGGTTTACTGAACTTGCACTGATCTTTATTCGCATCACCATCTTTTTCAATTTTAATTCTGAGAACATTGTGAAATTCTGAGGTGCCACTTACACTAGGCCTAGAGTCTGGCTGACTCTCTGGACTTTTGCTGTTGTTAGCTTGGCAGTTTTTTGTTCTTTGCATGGCAGACAGGAGGCTTTTCTGAAACTCACTCTTAGTAATAAGCTTGCGCTCAGATATAGTTTTCAAAATCTCATATCTTTGTTTTCTTGCTTCAGCGGACATTTCGTTCTCATTTTGTGAGAAATTGGGTAATTGCTGAGAACTACCTTCGGCTTCAGAAAGTCTGGAACAGGAAAGAAGACAATCTTGAACAAAAGGATGGAGGAGGGGATCATTATTATCCAAATTTAAATTATTTACTTTATCACTTGGAAGCAAACTGGTATCCATCAAATGAGATTGTGAATTATCACCCACATTTAAAGGGGCCTTATTAATTATAGATCCAATTTCCATACACTCTGGTTCTTTCCCTGTAGTAGATTCTTCTTTTGCAATTTGTAGTTGATTCCTGTTATTTGTTACATCTTTAACATCTGGCCTAGTCCCAGAAGAATCATTCACATTATTCAACTCATTTGTAGAGCTTGGAGGAATATTGCTCATCTTTGCTCTCTTGGATTTCTTTGAAGGTGAAGACTTAGTTTTCTTTACTCCACTTTCGTTTGACCCTTCACCTAAAGTGTTACGCTCGTGATTGGCAAAATGCTTCCTCTTCAAGCTGTCGTCTAGAGGTTTTTTTGAAAAATTGTCCATGGGGCTTTTAACAATATCCACAGATTGCCCTTTTTGCAAAGCGATAATTTTACTTCTGGATCGTGTGACAATTGGCGATCGAGTGACACTTGGTGAAGAACTGGTGGATTCTTTTTGAGTTGGCTTGCTGACTTTGTTCTCACTTGAAACTATGCTTCTACTTCCTAAATGACTAACTGATTCTTCTTGAGATCTGAGCAATCTTTTGGGGGTGCCTTTTCCACTTGTACATTGAGCAGCCATAGACTTTCTCGGCATAATCTATATTATCTCCTTGAGAGACTTCGGCAGCACTTCAAACATTTTGAAAATTCATTAGACGAACTTTAGAAACTCAAGAGGTAGAGGGCTTCTTATACAACAGCTGAAAAATAGAATATAAATACATGTCAACTTAGTTTATAATTATGTCAACAAAAAATAAATACATATAAGGATGTGCAAAATAAAGAATGAAGTAGTTCATAAGATGTACAAATCCTGTTTTAAATAACTAAAAAATATCCTGTGGTAAAATTACTTCCTTTAAAATTACGTGATTAACAAATAATACTTTGAAACAAAGAAATATCCAATGAGAAACTCAAATTTTCATTTAAAAAAAGCATTTCAAATCATGTTTTATAAAACAACTTTGTTGATAAAAAGCTTGATGAAACTGAAGCAATATACAGAATCACCAAATTAAGACAAAAATTTGAATTGTTTTATATTTGCCCACAGAATATTCATGTCACATCTGAGGACAGTCACAGCTTATTGTTTTTCTTTAGTTAGTGTTTTACTTTATAAATTGAAACAGGGTCATTGTAGCTCAGTGGGTTTGCTCAATGGGTTTTTGGGGTGTATTTCTGTGTTAGTCTGTATTGTGTGTTTGTATCAGCATGGCAAAGTGTGACACTAGTTCCATAAAAACTGACTAGTGTACGTATCATCTTAAACACTTTTGCGCCCCTACTGAAAATATTTAAACCATTCAAAAGTGCATCAACGGTTCATTACTTCTGATTTATTTCTGCACTTTGACAACAACAATGAAACGGCTATGCTTTAATGCGCATTTCAAGGACACTTATTTAAGAATGGTGCAGACTTTGTTGGCCATGCGCAGATAATCTACCTTCCAGATAGAAGTATTACAACGTTCTGCAGAGTTACAGATCTCGAACAGTTACGTCAGTCCTGGAAATTAACAGCTGCACTTTGTAGAATAAGTCACAGCAGTGGAAAAAATTAGGGTTTCATAAATTAAATGTGCACTTTTATTAGTTTTGGTTATTGTTAAGTCTAAAAGCGTGAATAAGAACTTGAAAAATGCCCCAGGAGTGTTATACCCGTATCACATTTATTGACTAAGTAACCTCATTATTTGTTAAGATGCCTAGGACATTTTGTGGTCAAGATCAAAACAAGCTAATATATCAAGGTCCCTTAAAGTTGAATTTAGTACCCTTTTTATATTTAATTGAATATATTTGGATTTTTCTGCTTTTTTGTTAAAGGGTGTTCAGTGGACCAGGTAGTCCTATCTCTGTAATGTTAAAATGGTCAAATTTTAAGGAACATTTTGTCAGAATCTTTTATGTGTATCGATTTGAATTTTTTATACAGGTTATAAAAACACTTTTAAATCTAACACAAGAATTTTAAAAAAACTGAAAATTTGAAGTTTTGTGATTTCCCCCCCCCCCAAACTCATATTTTTTTTAATGACCAATTTTCAACCTTTTCAACATTTAAAAATATTTAACTTTTCTGAGCAGATAGAAAAATGCCTGTGTTAAAATATGTTATAGGGTATGTTAAACTTGCAAACCAATTTTTTTATATACGCTTTAATAGACTGAAAAAATGTTCCTTTTATGGAAAAAGTAATCATTTTGAGATATTGAAATCTAAATAATACAATACAACTTACTTCAGATATGTATAGGTATTTTTCAAAAAATTATTAAAATGCTTATACTCAACACATTTCCATAAATAATATATAATTTTAAACAGAATTGTAAAAACATTTCTTTAAATTTATGTATAAAAAATCGAAACTGTGAAAGATTTTTGTGCACTTGTCCACTTAAAATGTTAAAAAAACTGATGTTCAAAATATTTTTCCTGTAAATACTGAAGTAGCTGTTGTGGAAGGAAGGCTTTGTCTTTTACACAAATACTAAAATCTAAATGAGTTTTCCTACTCTAGAGAAACGTATAACATACTGGCCAAATTTGCAAACTGTGCATCAGTAAAAATTTAGTGCCAAATGCCCCATTCCATAAAAAAACAACATAAATACATGAATTTAATGTTTATTGGAAATATCTGTATATGTCACAACTAGTACTATTTGTATTTAAAAATGCATAAGTGAAAAATTCACATTTTTATCAACTGCAGAAGCCTTGCAAAGCAGTAGTATTAAATTACCAAACTGAACACATCCACTGTAAAAAAAAAAAAACATTCAAGTTTATGAGTACCTACACACTGCATCTGAAACTGTATGTTATATACTATTTAAATTTGTGTCAGGATTTCAGATAATTGTTGTTAATAAAGTTTATTTACAAGTAGATGGAAGGGAATAAAAATCAATGTACTATTTACAAAGTTGTTTCCTTTAGTGTTTCATCAAAAGAGGGGGTTACAGAAAAAATTTAATGAAGCTGTAAGTAGATTTTTGGTCTTCTTTAATAAGTCTGCTACAGATTTCTGCTCAAAATAAGGTTTGGAGGTTTGTTTCTTCAACACCAACAAATTTCCAACGTTTTGTTAGAAATGAGAGAACGAGGCTGAAGATTCTCTCACTCTGCTTTGGAATGGGGGATGAGCATAATTTGGCCAATCTAGCGAATTTTAGAAGTCCACCAGCTCCCCTATAGTCAAAAGAGCCCATATTTGCAGTTAGCCAGGGGCAGTCATTTGGCCAATGTCATATTCCATAAATATGTAACAGGAGAATTTTACAGTTGAGATCATTCATAAATTTAACTTGGACTTTCTGATCGTATTGATGGCTGTTCGGTTTGTTCATGCATACACTAATGTTAAAAAGAGCTAGCAAACTGAAGAAATCACATGGTCAAAAGAGCCCATATTAGCAACACAACTACTGGTTATTTATCATTGAGTTAACAATATCCAGGGGAAGGGGGAATTAATGTTTCATTTAAAAGTTATAACAATACAGTGCCTAAATAAAATATATCCTGTATTCATATTGCTTATAGTAGGCATCACTGTAATGACATCAGCAACTTCTTCATGACAAATCTGGAGTATTTTATCTCCTGTTCCAAATTAAATGGCTCAAACCAAAACACTTCTACACCAGATTATGCATTCTGTCACTTGTACCTTTACTGCGTAGTTGTACTTGTTCACTATTGCCTTTCATTGATAGAGATGGTATTTTATGGGTGAGAGAACATTTGCAGAACTTCCATTGAAGTATGATACCAAACATCCTATCATTTTTCCTCATCAGTATGCCATTAGAAATTTGGTAGTAAAACAATAACATGTATCATCTTCATGCGAGTTCAACTGTATTATTCCATATTTTGCATTAAACGTATTGCATAGTTGCCAATTTTGAACTTCTTCGTGAAGATCACACACCTACAGACTTGGCCACTCAGAAAAGTTGTGGAGATTTATCCAGGCCAGGACAATATTGTGTCTGGTTACAATTAAAATCACTAAGGGTATATTTGAAAGGTCAGTAGTAAAGTTGTCTTCTACCATTGTATCACAAAGAAATTCTTGATAGGGTGGAAGTATGTCTAAGCTCATCTTGGCAATATCTGTAGTTGACCAAATTTTTGCCAACTGTTAAAAACTTCCTCTTTTCAAATCAATTTTTAGCCTGCTCAGGGGTGAAATTGCATCCTTAACTACAGGTACATTTTCCACCACTTTGAGGAACGTGTTCTTCAGCTCTCCACATTGATGGACGCTTATGTCTGTTCCTGCTACGATCTCCTTGTAAAAATAAATCTATTTCTTGTTTTAAAAATTCCTTGTCTGATCATACAGTCGTCCACAGTGCTGTTTCATGAACCTTTGTTTTAAAATTGGTCAAGAATTGGCAAGATTCGCCAAGGAATAGTTTCAACAGTTGTACTTGCACTGGTAAAAAGGCAACTGTAGAAGGAAAATGCATTAAGGGTGGTTGTGTTAAAACATTTTCATAGGTCAATTTTGACAACAAAACACTCACCCCACAACATTTTGAATATCGTCACTCTGGGTACAAAAGGTTGTAGGCTGCATTTTTCAGGAGTTTTCCGTACAATTTGATTCTATTTTTATATACATTTGGTTGTAACAATTATTACATCAGCTGATGACATACAAGATTTTGACACTAGGTAGAAATCACAAAATGCCACAAATAGCAATAATAAAAAAAGTGGAATTTTTGACATACGATCTTTTGCACTTTGAGTGACGATATACCTCATATTGATTACAGTAAGAATCCTTGCAATGCCATTTTCACCCAAGTTTTTAATATTCCATTCAAACTTGACTAACACTAGTGTCTATAAAATTACAGGTTTTGACACTTCAAGACATCCTGAGAGAAGATGTTGAAAAAATTCAACAAAATCAATTATTAGCAAAGACATGGATGGAAGAACATCTTCAAAGTTTGTCTCGCCAATCGCCTTCGACATCTGAAGCATCGTCTGATTCGAGATCTGCGGCCTCATATACAGATATTGCAACCAAACTGCAGTTTTTGCAATCTTCTTTACAAGGTCTGAGAAGAATGGCTGATACATTGCAGTCTACTGCGAATTTAATAAAACTAAATTTGACAGACCTGACAAATATTACAAGGTGAGATTTAACATCAACAAATGTATTGGCAAGTTTTGTTTAGATAAATGGAAAGAAATTACTGTACCATATTTAAAATTTTTAAACACCTAGTAAGGATTATCAAAAGTATTAACTGTAATAAGCCAAAATAGAAAATTAAATAAAAAATTAGCAAGATGCCATAAAGTCCATTGCTATTCAGAATCAAGATAAAAGAAAACTAGTTAAAACATGAAATAAAATCCATGCAGTGTGAACTCCCATTCGTTTCAAGTAAATTTTCCAGATAATACATAAAAGTGAAAAAGAGAGCATCAGCTAATAACATTTTTTTTATTTAAGACAATGTGTCTAAGATTGTAAATGATGAAATTGTAGTTGAAATTCCAAAGTATCTTTCACTGAAACATTAGTGAAGAGGTTTGATATGAAAAGAAATAATTATAACTTTTTCTCTCATCTAGATTGATGGCAAAATATGGAAAAGACTCTCTTGTCACCAAGACCTATCTTCAATCATCTTTAATAGCCATAGCAGGCGAAAAAATAGAAGCTCAAGATTCAATAAAAGGTGATTAGTCAGGTACTCTTAAAATTTGTTTTTAAATTTAGACTATTTTAAACTAAAGAGTGTCAATGATAATAATTGCAGCCATCTAATCATTAAGCCACGAGATCATAAATATCAGATTACATAAAACGTCAATTTTAGAAACATTTAAAATAATTCCGACATCCATAAATGGTATTAATTGCAACTAGTGATATGCAAACAAGTTTGTACTGTAAGTGAAAAAAAAACTGAGTTATATAAATTATAAAATTGATTTATAAACAATTAAAAAATTCTATTACATAGATTTTGCTTTATTGATTTGCAAATTCAAAATCCAAAACAGAAATCAATGGCATATGAATTGAACCGTGAACAATGTTTTGAAATTTTGATAGATTTTTCTACTGCAACAAACACACGGAACATCTGGCTTTAACATTTTTGATAACAGTTAGAAAATAGATAGAATTAGAAGGTCAAGGATCAGCAGCATCTATTTATTTTTCTATAGTTGCCAAATACCTTAATTGGATGGAATTTGAAAATATATATTGTTCACATGAATATGCAAATACAGTGTATAAAATGATCAGGATTTAGACCAGAGATGGGTAAACTATTCATGCTGAAAGGCTGTATTAATTTAGATGCTATCAAATAAGTTGAAAATCAGATACTCAATAATGCAGGGCTCGAAATACCCAGGTGCACATGAAAATATAATTGTTATATTTAAAAAAGGGGCGGGGCGTGTTTTATCTTATTTTGATGTTTGAACAAAATATTAGTACCGACCTCTCTCGCTCTAAAGGAACGTAATTAAAATTCTTAAATACACACCAAGCGAAGACAAAATCGCCCGGCCATAACGGGTTTATACAGGAAGAAGGTTTGCTTTATCCACTGCCACCAGAACTTTCCGATGATCGAAACATATTCCATTTAGATGTTTAAATATTTTTATTTACTATCTACTACTAACCTATCTAAACATACCAACTAATAAAGTAGTTTACATTACATTAATGCTCTTATATTACGTTTTTTTTTTTTTTAATATGCTCCTAAAATATAACTTTTGCACCTAATTTAAAAACTTAGGTGCACAAGGTGCACCTGTATTTAAAAATCTATTTCAAGGCCTGCAATAACGTGTATTACGAGGGCCATTCGGAAAGTAATACCCGTTAGAGCATGAGCACCACCGACAGTGGAAGGTGCACTGGTTCAAGGTCAACCAGTTTTAGGGACTCAATCAGTCAGCTGTTTACCGAATAACATCGCATTATTTCGGTTATTTTTGTTTGGTAAGCAAACAAAATGTTCAAGAAAATTGAGCATGCTGCCAAATGTGATGTGATCTAATTTCTAAACACAAAAAGTGTACGACCAAGCGAAACTTGCATGACAACGCATGGCCTCACGCAGCTGCGAAAATGCAACAGTTGAACAACAAGTTGCATTGGGAAATTCTTGACCTCATAGCCCAGACTTAGCCCCCAGTGACTTTCATTTGTTTGCATAACTTAGTTTCTGGATGGGAAACATGACGCTGGTATTCAAAAGCTCGTCACAAGATACGACAAATATTTAAGTTTGCAAGGGGACAATGTAGAAAAATAATACATACAAAGTATGAAAATGTGAAGTAAAAAGTGCGATTGAAAAATTTTAACTGGTCCAAATTTTATTTAAAAAAGGGTATTACTTTCCAAACAACCCTCATATTTTGTAAAAATTATAACTACTATGGTTAGATGATTTTGGGTCAATGACACAGTGGCCATATTTGGCTAATCTAATATGCTTAACACAAGACAACAACGAGGGAAGACAAAAAGCAGAAGGGTTGGTGAGGGTAAAACAGTAGAGAACAGATCGATAACTTGAATTTGTAATGCCTGTGTACACCAAAAGATGCGATCCCGAGGCCCAAATGCTATGTACTTAAATTCAAAATATAAAAACTATTTGTTAATTTTAAAGTTAACTAACTAACCTTTTAATGATTAAAGTGTCTGTTTGACTTTAAGGTGTGTAATGATTTGTGCAGGAGAATGTAAATTCCAAGCAATAAGAGGTTGCTGAGCAACTATTCACAAGTTCCCATACAGTCAAAAGCAGATAATAAAGCATTCCATGCACTATTGTCTAGAAGCAAATATTACACTAGCATACTCTCAACTAAAGGTGAAAATGGAAAAAATTTTGCAAGTGGCTAGGGTCCACTGAACTTGTTTCATTCTGTGGCTACTTACGAGCGTTCACATGTTTTGTAGAATACACACACGTTATATATGTATCAAAGATAGACTTTCTCACCCCGCAAAATACCAGCTCTATGAAAATACCCCAGGTCACATGTACACGCGAGTTCCAATCTTCATCTTTCTTTCCCTAGATTGCTTTGCGCTTTCCCTCTCCAAGCGTCTGTGTATTTTACCCATAATTCCAAATACTATTTTCCATGTTTGTTCCTTTCTTTTTTCTTTCTTTTTTTACAGTCCTCAGAACAAAAAAAAAAAAGTAAAGTCAGAGGTTTCACCATATGTAATTTCTTATAAACTAATGTTTTTAAGAAAGTGTGGTAACTTTAGCAAAATTTTTCAGTCTCCTCTTTCAAACATTCATTTGCCAGATGGCGACCTTTTTCCTTTGTTGAGTAAAAGTGAAGAATTTTCATCAATACTCTCTCAACCCCCATAGACTCTCACCACCCAGCTACATGAAGTAGTGGTGCCAGCAGGCAGGGGAATTTATCCATTTTAGAATCTCATTAGAAGTAAATCATGAGAGTAGCAGTTGTCCATTTTGCCCTTATGACATACTAACGTTTGTCTTTTGCTGGTCAGTTGGGGAGGATTATATAGTTGAAACTTATTTTATTATTTGGTATTTTAAATAAATTTACTAAAAAATGTTTAATGTGTCATAAAAATTAAAGAATTTCTGTAAAATTTGGATTCATTCAAAAAGACTACATTCAAGCACCTTTGTAGATCACATGTGGCTTTATGGTTAAAGTTCTCCCCTCAAGCCTAACTTTGATGACTTATATACAATTATTTTGAGCCACTTTTCTCTTAAAAGTTTTTGTTTTAGATCATTATTTTACATTTACAGTTAAAATTTTTCATTTAGAGTAAATTGTTAGAAGGAAACTAATCAGTTGATCAATCAGAATTTGCAGTATGAAATGATGAAAATTTAGGAATCAAAACAAAACTTAAGGTGCAAAATATAACTAAAGACAGCTAAGTTCAAACCTAGCATTTTACTTTGCCAATTATTGACAGGAAATCCTGAAATTTTCCATGTGTATTCTGAATTTCAAACAGAATTATTTCAAATATCACATGTGAAATAAAATTAAATACATTAAACTAAATGTGTTAAAAATAGAAAAGTAGATTTCAAAAAATTTAAAGACTCAATGCACCCAGTAACTTTCTATAATTCTAATATTCTTGAGCTAGACAGCTTTACAAAGATCACTAAATTTATATGAAAACTTAGTGGCCATTTTGTATCTTTACAATAAGTTTAGCTAACAGAAGTTGTAAGAAAATTATGATAAAATGATAAAGGATAAATGTTCATTAGACAGAATATAAGATTACTTGATCAGGGCAGCCAAAGCCAAAGAACTTGTAAAACAGTAGCATAAATTCTAATATTAAAAAATAGTCATCCAAAATTAGTCTTTCCTTAAACCTTATTTTAGTAGCCCAGATACTACTTGGCTATGCAATTCCAACACTATCAGAATTAGCAGAAGAGTTTCAAGCAATTGAATATACCTTTGTTTATCTCGAATTATTTTTTCCAAGTCTATTCAAACAGCAGTATTCATATTGAAAGATTTTTAATGAGGTAAAATAAAAAAGAAACTAAAACAAAACCATTCCCTGAGGATTTTATTGCATGTTTTTTGAAAAAGTGTAGGAATAAACATTTTGCGAGTTATGTAAAACTGCACAAGTCTATAGTATAAGCCTGCCTGCTAAAACAATCACCTGAATGCTTACATTTACCCAAGATAACCTTTAGACTACGGCCGATACAGCAGTTGTACCATGATCGTGCCAAGAAAGAATTTAGATAATTGCCAGTACAGTAGTACCTTGAAAGTTATAGGAATCACGGCAAAAAAAGAATTCAGACAATGGACGTTACAGCAAATGTACTTTGAAAGGTATAAGAATCGCACCAAGAAATGATGAAAAGAAATTTCCTCCAATTTAAGAGCCATTAAAACTTATTTAAATTTTTAATGAAAATTGCAGCTTCTTGAGATAGTTAATTCATTCTTTTAGGAACCATGTGAGATAAGGACCTGTGCAGCCTCATTTCAAAGCTTTTAATGTGTTTTAATTTCATATAAAACACAATGCAGGTTTATTTTTGTTTTAATTTCTTAAAAATAAAATTACATTAAAAATAGACCAATTTTTAAAAATTTCTTTTTTTTTTTTTACTAGCCAAGTTTTGATTTGAAAATTCCCAGCCCTTTTATCACCCTCAATCTGTTGGATTCCATTTAATAGTGTAATTTGATTAATGAATCCAGCTATACCAACCCAAGAAATTTGTAGGTCAGTAAAGCACTTGCAGAAATATTATGAAAATAATCAATAATATTACTGTATGAAGTTATTGAAGTGTCATGAATATAGGCACTTTAACAGACTATATCATAAGCACTTTTACATAGCATTAGATGATTATTTTTCATAACATACTAAATTGAGGCTGAGATTCAGTAGTCAGCTACTATAACAATACCATTTAAAAAAAATTTTAAATATAGCATTAAACTTTTCACTTTGAATCAAAATACTTCTGATTTAAAACTATTTTCAATTGCTTTAGTAATCAGTTTTATTTTGAAAAATGAGAAATTACTTACTGCAACCAAAGGTGCACTGATGAAGTTTGAGTAGTCTAAACAATCCTTTAAGCTGCATTTATATATCTCAGATCCCTTTCTACAACAAACAAAAAAGTAATCATTAAGTTAACATTAGTACAAAAATGTGAATAACATTAAAAAAATGGTACAGAAAAAATTTTTCATCAGAGAATTATCAGCTAAGAATAATTATCACTGTCCCAAAAGGATGACCGCACAATTTCACGATTAGGATGAATTTTTGATACACCTTCATGAGTGGCATTATTTTAGAAAGTAAAACTATCAATAACCTTTTACTTTCATTACCATCAATTTTTCACATATATTGCAATTAAAATTAACTATGAATCTTAATCTTAAGTATTTCCTTTTTCTGAATGAATTCATGAATTAAAGTTGTGTCAATCTCCTCCCAGAACAGATATTAAAGCCAAACTTTGCATTAAGTACATAAATTTGAAAAATTCAGAGAAAATTATATACATGTACAAAGAAAGTAATCAACCTGGAACAGTAAACTCAAGTTAACAATTTTTGAAAGGAATAGAAAGAATAAAAATACATCACACAAAAAGTAACAGGCAATATCTTCAAAAACAGATATATTTGAAAAGAAATTAATCAATTGAATGGGGATGCAATTAATTCTTCATTTTCATCCTATTCCCTTGATTAAAGGTGATTCAATTTTTTTACATTTTATTTCAATGATCAACATTCATTCACAATTTGTAAGCTGATTTCTCGCTTCCACATACATCAATGCCTAATGTAATCAGACTTAAGAATTTCACTAGAGCCTTTCCATGCTGTTCTAGCATATATTATGCAGTTCCCTAGCTCACATAATGCATTTTTAAACTAAGCAGTAAAATTTGCAAATGAATCCCATAGCAGTTAATTTTATCTTGTTTACAATCAATCATTGCCATTTATAACTACAAATAATCTTGATTTCTTGTCCAATTTCTGAGTAAAATGTAGATTTAAAAAAAAAAAGTTTTGAACGAATCAAAATTTTCTTTTAATTTGTTCATATTTCAAGAAATTAAACAACAAGGAAATTGACTTTGTAATTTATTGTTTTCTAAGATATGATTTAAATGCAAGTTTCATCAAAATTACACAGAAACAAACTTGTTACCTAGTACAAGCTTAGTGAATGATAGTCAGACTATTAATATTATTAAATAACTTTAAAATGGGATTTATCAGAAATAATTGATGTTCTGACAGTTTAAAAAGACATAAATAGAACTAATTTGTGAAATGTTAAGGTAAGCTAAAAAAAAAAGTAGTCTCGCCCATATTCCATGGATCATTAGGTTATAAATTGTTCAACCTAAAGCTATTCTAAAATTCCCAAGAAATAATTTCAAGTTAAGAAAATAGACAGAAAATTTTAAAATTAAAAGTCCAACTAACTCAAATGATTTTTAAAACAAATACCATCACACAAGAGAAATGTAATGCATACCAGTCAACTTTAAAAAGTTGCTTGTGCAGTTTTGATAACTGGAGCATTACAGGGGTGCAGAAAATGTTTCACAGAACGATATTTGCCGAGAGCACAATTTGTTTTGTACAAAATTTCCCCCAAAATGTCCCTGTATTTTCATTCCAATTTAAGAGACTATTAGAGTACAATGTTGATGAAAAACTCTCTAAATACTATAACTTAAAAAAAAAAAAAATTTAACTAATATTTATTCCAATGAAAAAAAATTTTTTTTTCATTGATGGTTTATATTAGTTGTCACCAAGAAATGGCAGCCTTCCGGTCTTTTTGGGGAAAGTTTTCAATCACCTTTGTCGTTATATACACCTTGAGAAGAGATGCTGAAAACCTCGTGAAATGGTATCTTCCCCCATGTTAAATGCATGTCCAAGGATTCTTTCAATAGTTGTGAAGCCTTATGAATTGGAGGTCCATTCTATGAATTCAAGACTTCATTGAAAAGTGTGTTGAACTGGATGTTTCGATTATGTAGATGGTTGCCAATTACAGATCCAACTGATTCAGGCAGCTTCACTGCAGATTTTTAAACAATTTTTGAGCAGATAAATAATTTCTGGGATGTGGCCATACATTTCAGGGTTAGTAAATGCTTCTTTTATTACTGTGTTATCCTGATGATCAAGCTTGATTTTTGATTTTCTTCCAAAGTTCATAATATTCATTATTTGGTTTGCAAAGCAAACCAACACTACGGGCAACGCCATGATAACTGTCATCCAATAGGCTACAAATTCCCAATTGGTTTGTGAAGAAAATCAAATTGGAACTGGTAGTTATCACCGGGGGTTAGCAAGCAGTGGTCAGACCTTACCCCACGAAAAGAACTGTCACGGGCCAGAGAAGACCACGAGCAATGCCGTGTTCGCCATGCAGTGGCTAGTGGGAGATAAGAGAAACTGTCATTTTCCTTGTGCAAGCTTATTTCGTCGATTTCAGTAAAATATGAAGATAAAACCATTTTAAAATTTGCTTCACTGCAAAGAACAAAAAAGGGGTGAACAAAAAATATTTGTTCATCACTGATGACAATTGAATTTGTAGTTTTTTTACATAAACTTGAGCAAAAATTTCCCCACAGCTGCCTGAATTTCTCCCGAACCTAATTTGTGCGATCGTATATATTCTGCACCCCTGGAGCATTGCACTTAAAAACATCATACAATATAAACTAGTATTCATCAGTGATCTGCTAGGCACAATACATATGCTGGATTTCTAAAGTCTTTATTTAACCCTCTATTAACAGCACTGTTATAAGGCAGCTGCAGACATTTAGCAATGTTTTGCAATGTTAAACAATGGAAATAGGTAGCTTAATTTGGGACAATTAAAAAAAATTTCATATTTAGTTATGTACCAAAACAAGCTACCTACATTTTTTTTATGAAATGAATAATTAATGAGTTAGTAAATAAAAAGAAAACATCAAACACTGTGATCTACTCATCTGATAGAAAAGACCTACAACTAATGGGGATTATAATATGACTACATGCACAGCATGCTCTCTATTTAGAAAAGTAGATTTTTCGGTACTAATTCTTTAGATAATAACGATTTTTTAATACAGATTTCTCAATTTTGAAATTTTTTTCAAAGGCATAAAATATACATGCCATGCAATATATATATTTTTTTAATCAATGTGAATGAACACATTAATGAAAATATTATAAGTTTAAAAATGCACTTCAGGAAAAGTAAAACCCACACATATTTTCATTGTTTTATTCTATGCTCTTTTGAATTTTGCTTGGATTGTGAATTATTTACTTTTTTGACACGTTAGTAGTTGTTTAATTCACTAGAGTCAAGTTAAATGAGCATGCTATTACATGTTAATGATCATACCACTGGACTTCAATAAACCAGCAACATTATCAGTAATCTATGAAAAATGTGTAATGGTTTTCAATAAAAACTAATTATAAATAATTTTAAACAACAATGCATACATAGATTGTGAATGAAACAAAAAAGCTTTAAGTTCATTTCTGCAATAAAAATATGAGGTTTTAAATAGAAAATTCTCATTATTGGAGAATAAGCTCAGCTAACACAACTACAAAATTTGGATGAATTTTCAAGATATACCTGAATGAGTTGCATTATTTAAAATGTAACATGCTATTACAAACCTCTATTTTTAATGTCATTCAATTTTCTCACACGCCGTAATTATTGATCATGAAAAGCATTCTCAGAAATCTTTTTGTTTGAAAGATATTGCTAATAATTTATTCCCTCCTATAAAACATTCAAATTATGCATCCGATAACTAAATTTTTCAACAAGCATTTGTAAATACAATTCTTTTTATTTCTGTATGAGAAAAAAAAATGGCATTTCTTTGATATCCATACAAAATATCTACATCCAGGAGTCAATTTTTCATTTCTGGCTAAGGCCGACTACTTTTGTTTTGACTTGGGAAAAATGACAACATTTGCTGATGTAGTGAAGGTAATTTTAGACATTTTGTGTTCAAATACTGATATGTTTAAAAAAAGTTGTGCAAAATGATATTGCAGCAGCAGCAGCAGCATCATCATCACCCCTTTAAACATTGCCTGAGCAAGTGCTACTTCCTTAAAATCTTTATTTTTTTATTGCCTTCTTGAATCTATCATAGGCTTCCTTTAACAATTTTGAAGCACTGTCCAATGCCTCATCCTCTTCCTTACACATAATTTTAAGTTTTTGTTCTTCTTGTTCAATAACCTTTCTTTTCTTTGCCAGCTGCTTTAAAATTTTTTTGTGTTTATAGTCTTTCTTTTTCTTTCATGTCCTGCTCGAATTTTTCTTGTGCCTTCCGTTTTTATCTTCTAAATAGGCATTGTAGGCTTTATAATGCAACCCTTATCATATCCATTAGCTTTGATGTGATTGGCATCAAATAAGGTTGATAGTCAAAATTTGCCAAGCTGCTATTGACTGTCTTCAATGCATTGAGTATGTGTTCTGACATTGATGCTATGTGTCCTGTCAAAACTCTTCCTGAGGCTGAGAAGCCACGTTGAATGTCAGCCCTACCATGAGAAAAAAGTCAGAGCAGTCATCACTAGCTTTGACACAACTAGGTATTTAGGATCCACATCACTAATGTCTCACAATCTGAAGAACTGGTTCCAATTATTAATTCTAGATCCTTCTTCCTCAAATTCTCTTTGGAGTAATGTCCACTCATCCAGTAGTATGTCTGTTGGGACCTCCCATAGCATGGCTCTAACAACTTCTAATACTTGTTGCACACTCTCACCACTGAGACTCTAAAGAGGACCAAGACATGATAAACTTTTAAAGAGATGAACTCAAGGAAGACTTCTTCAAAAGATATTTAACACAAGCAATGTAATGTTTCTGAGCCCTTAGAAAAAATAAATTCATTTCCTTCTCTTTCACATTCTGAAGCACTTAAGAAATTTGATCTCCAATCACATTATCAGCCAGAGGCAACAGTTTCTGAGGACATATCTTCCATTTCATCCATCTTCAAAGCTCGAACAAAAATCTCTTCGTAGATCTTACCCAAAATTGTTCTTATCAACTAATCAAGTTGAGAATGAAGGTTATGCATCAGGGGTATCTTTTTCTGAAGAAATTTGGTCACACGATTAAATAGACTTGCACTTGATACAACAAATATCACCTCATCCTTCATAGTTTCTCTTCCAAGTAAATGAACAATTTTTATGTAGTCTGGTCTTTGTATCATATTTGGCTTTATTATTGGAATGTAGTGAAGGAAATACATTTGCACTGCAATTCACTGTTCAAGCAACCTTTCAGCAGCTGGCTTCAGGCTTAGCCACCTGCTTGAACAATGCTTGATGAAATAGTGAGTGGGAATATTCAAATCTTCTTGAATTTGTTTGTATGTTGACTAGTGCTTTGGCAACCAAGTAAAAAATCAGTGAATAGAAAAAACTAGTTCAGACACATCTTACCTAAGCTTCAAAGATGACTTTCCCATTCTTCCTATATCAAATTCCTAAGCACCAGGCTATGTGACCAATGGTGTTGTGGGGGAATTTGATGGAGCAGTGTTCCACTGCCTTTATGGACATTACAAAGGAAGAAAACTATATTCTGCTGCTCCGTATTTAAAGGGTTGCTATTGGTTATTTGATGGCAATATTATCTTATTTGGTGATACTTAAGGCTCCAATTTCTTTCGCGAATCGAAATCAATATTATAGCAGCTGGCACTAACCGTGTAGCATTACATTACAATCGCCTCAAAATAAATATAAAAAAAGTTTGATTTTGGCAGAAACACAGGCGTCATTTAGAAGGGGGAGGGGAATTGTTCCCTCTTCTGAATGATGCTCAAATGCTATACCTGCCGAAAAGGAAACTACTCTGGACAAGTTCCAAAGCAAGACGAAATTACACAATATGTATTGAGCTGACATTTGACTTTTTTAGAGGAAAAAAATATTTTTTTAATCACGCACTAAAAATTGTTTTCTCTAAGTAGAATTTAAGAATTAAAACACCTTAAAAAGTCACAAAAAAGCAAAAAAGTGACGAATTACATGCAAAGATACTGTAATCAAATGGGACAGAAGTATTTAAATACATTTCACTCAGAACTGGACATTGAAGTTTGCAATAGTTTTAAAAAGTTCATTCCAATAACTAATTTTTTCAACTGATAGTGTAAAGCAAAGATAACTTCCAGACAACATTGATAATTTCTAACCAACAGAAACAGAAAGGTAATCGAACAAGTATACTTACAATCTGTTAGATTCACCCCTAAAGAGTTTACTTGTGGCATATAATGTCTGAACTGAATTTATAATAAACAATTATTATAATATTAATTGATTACGATCACTGTGACATCGTAATCAATTAATCATTTTTACATAATGTTTTTTTTAATGAAATTAAATTTTTTTTTTAAGTCTAAAAAACTTTAGGGTCAGATTTTTTTATTTAATCTCACGGTTGGTCAGGTTACAGGAAACAAATCATTTTTTTCTTTGGCCTTACTAGAAAGTCTAACAAAAAAATTATAAATACAAACCTTTATAACAAATTTCTAAGATTTTAGGCTGCAAGTGAAAATTTTCTCGAGAAAAAAGTGAGGGAAGGTAGGAATTCAAGGCAACATAGAATATCTTTTCACACAAAATTTTTAAAAAATGAAAGCAATGTCAATTTTGAAAAGTGAAAGCATGTTCTCCTTAGATTTTAGAGGTATAAGGATACCTCTGAAGAGAAAATCATTTCCAATGATGTGGATTTGTTCCATGAAGAAATAAAATCTACCCATAAATAGTAAGTTATTAAAGAATGGATAGATACTAAATTCTTCTTCTTGAGAATTAGGAACTTAAACTGATGAAAAGTTGTACTTAGATATTTACTTTCACTTTATAATTTCACTTTCTATTTAAATTTAAATCACATTCATTTATTATCATAATATACTATCATATTTCATAACTAATTTTAAAGGAATATTGTAATGCTGGCTGTTGCATTAGAATACTTTACAGTTTAGTATCTATTGATGTGGTTAAATAAATCTGTGGAAACACTGGCACAATAAGATATCAGACAAAAAGTATGATCTTATGAATATTATGGCAAAGATCAACTGTACTTAACCTTTAGACTACTGCAGGTGCAGCAGTTGTATCATGATTGCTGCAAGAAATAATTTAAACAGTGGCCAGTACATCAGTTGTACCTTGAAAGTTATAAGAATCACGCCAAGAAAGAATCGTGCTAGGTATATCTAGTCTTAGTCAAAAGGTTAATAAATTATTTTCATGTCCAAGTTGCTCGGCAATTAATAAAGAAACAAACACTCAAAAGAAAAAAAAACACTTTTGTAGAACTCATTAAGCAGCAAGCTATTCTGAAGACAGGAACTTAATGGCTTTAGTCTGTGAACAGTTATGGTAACATAAAGGCTAATTGGACCAGATCTATAGCTTTAAGTGAGGATTAGAAAAGAGAAGCCACAATTGATAGTTCACAAGTAAAATCTACATTGAGCCACTATCAATATCTATTAATACTCAAGATCATGTTGTTTCAATACAAAAATAATTTTCAGACTGGATACTTTTTACAAAATTGAAGAAAATGCCCAATTGGGAACACTGAGGTAAAAACGCAAACAAATTCAACTTAAACTAATTCAGAAAGTGAAAAGAAATCGAATTTGAAAAAAAACATCTACAATGTAAAATCAAGTTGACATGGCAATCAGTATAACCCCACAACGACGGTTATTCGTGAAAAATGGAACACATAAAAAGGGGCATTTTTTTTGCCCCTTTTAACATTGCGCATAGAAAGAACAGAAAATCATAATGCCCAGCAATATCGAACAAAAATTGGTCAGATGATGCTGTGCAAAATGATACTACGCGTAGAATAACACGAAAATATTCCAAATTTGTTAAAATGAGTTTTACTGATTAAATCGAGGCTTGATTCTGAAGCATGATGTAAAACAAGCAATTTTGTTATCCTATTAAAAAAGCTGTTAATTAATTACCGAGATTGACAACTTGTTTGATTATGAAATTAACAGCGAAGCAGAACAGGAAATGTTAGATTAAATCAAAACTAACAACCCACAATCTGAATAGACAAAACGAAAACCATGCTATAAGAACAATTTCAGTAAACTTTCATAAGTTCGAAAATCTAAGATGTTCAATAACATATTGGAAATGGAACTCGCTATCTATTCCAACGCAAACAAAGCAGTATCCATTTTATGCCAGAAATAAAACGCCAGTACTATGTAAATAAAGTATACCTTCTATTATGATTGTTGTATCTTAGAATTACGTTTCAAAAACTTACCAATTACCTTGCATATTGCATTAATATAGAAACAAAACATACTCACAAGTCTCGAATAACAGCAGCGAAGTCGCATCCAAAAAAATATTATAAAATCATTATCATTGATCATTCGCTTGGACTGCAAGAAAGAGCACGGATCCTTTCTCAAAGAGCCAATTGAATCGCTTGTTGATAGATCGAGGCGTAAAATTCGCTGAATAAAATTCTCTTATTTCCCTATGTCAAAAATGCAAAAGTGATTGCTATTGGTTGAAAACGTGTATAGAAAACATAGACAGTAAATAAGGAGAAATAATGTGTGTAAAAAATTTATTTAGTAATTTGGTAATCAATTTCGATCATTAATAAACACATGTAAAATGTAACTTTTCGTGTTTTCGCGAAGACATTCCCGAATTGACAGAATTGTTTCTCTACCTCTACTCAAGCCTCGGTCTAGCCTGAAAATTTATTTTTGGGTTCAGACGGTAATTCGGTAATTGGTAATTTTTAATTAACATCGTACCAGAGCAACACATTGGGCTATGGACAACGGTCCAGGATCAATCCCCTAAGGGAAAGATTCGAGGACAGCACCACGTAATTTTGAACCACTATCAGATGACAAGGGTTCAGACTGTAATTTGGGTAATTTGGAATTAACGTCCTACTAGCAATACAACGGGCTATAGACGACTGTCCGGGATAAATCCCTTAAGGGGGTCCGGGACACAAAAATCGTCAAATTTTCGAAATTTTTTTTATTATTTTACGAAATTCTCTGTGTTTTTCTGCTTAAAATGACGTCTAAATCATGTTTCTATCTTAATTAGAACTAGAGATATAATAATTTTTGTGGTGCGTTGTTTTGAAAATCTAACACTCTTGACAGTTGTTGTCATGGCAACAACATCTGTCCTTAAAACTTTAAATGCGTTTTTCTCCATGATGCATTTTTTCAAGATTTCCTGTATTCAAATTGCTATAAGTCGAAAACCGATAAAGTTTAAGGGTTGAAATTTGGAATATATCTTTTTCAAACAATATACTTTAATTTTGATTCAGCAAATTTAAAACAAATATTTACTTTTAAAAATATGACTTTTTTAAAAAAAAGTACCTTAAAATTTTCAAAAATTTTCATTTAAACATTTTTTATTTTTTATTAAATTAATATTTTTTAAATTCCTGAATCAAAATTAAAGTTAATAAATTTGTGAATAATTTAATGCAAAAATTTTGAAAATTGATCAAGAATGTTTTGAGCCTTAGCAATTTAAAATGACCCCTCTTTTTTTCAAAAAATTTTAATTTAAAATTTTTAAAGAATTTTTGGAAAACTTTTGTGTTGTGATTTTGCTTATTAGTTAGATGGGTAATCAGTACAAAAAAATTCAAAATTCTAAATTAATAAATAAAAAAAAAATTTCAATGTGTCCCGGACCCCCTTAAGGGGAAAACACCTCGTAATTTTGAACCACGGTTAGATGACGACGCAACATCTGAGCTGGCACCCCACTCTCCAAACTTCCACAACAACCCAACACGAGGACTTTCGGCCACGACAGATTAAAGGTGCACCAGCCGCCACTACGCCATACACGTTTACAAACACAAACGACCAGATGGAGATCATAATTTAATGATGAACAGTTCTACGCGAATTCTGGTGAGGAAAATAGGAATACCATACCCAGTGATATTTATTAATTTTAATCGTGCTTTGTTTATTGTTTGGAAACAAAGTTTCCAAAAAATATTCAATATATATTTTTCTCTTCTGATTTCACCTTAATGTTTTAATTAGTGATAGCTATTTTATCGGGTTTCATTTGACCCTTTTCAACACACTTACAAGATCAAAATAGACAGATTGGCTCCTGAAAATGAGTATATAAAATTATTGGTAATAGTATTTTTTTAATTAACAATTAATTTTAAAATTAACTGGAGCAACACAACGGGCTATTTATACAAAATAATGAGACGGCAACCCTCTGAGTCCGATAGGCGGTCAAAAGATGAGTACATTCTGATCTTAACTAGCGTATCTGTGAAGTGAATTATCCTCGATTTCATAGATGGTCTTAAAGCCTCAATGTGGCATTGTCTGATTGAGTGTCAACAAAAGCCCCTTCATCTCAGGCGAATGGGGAGATGCTCTTTGTGGAAGATCCTACATGCCTAAAGCAGGGGTTATTTTGCGTATTCTCGCAGTTCTTTTGAACCAAAAAAGATAGCCCATTGTGCCATTTGACCACGCACATTTAGATTGGACACCGAGGTGGCTGGGAATCAAGGCTAGTAAAGGAGACAGATTGGTCCATAAGCCTTTCTCCCTTCTCCGCGACAAGAGGGGTGAGCTTATGACGTCACGTGGAGGAAGGAATGCGATTTTCAGAGAAGAAGTGTCTGGTCCTTGTCACTCAGTGGAAAGCATTGCTCTCAGAGTACTGGAAGTTCACTCACTGTTTTAAAAGTTCACTTTTCATAGTTTTACATCTATTTCAAAAGTACATATACAACACAGGTCTTCAGAGTTATGTATGTTGTGAGGTAGATAGGCATTTTTGATTTCCTTTCTGTTTATCTTTGTTTTAATCATCTGGTTACGGCAGACGGTCCAAACGGCCGAGGTATTCCTGTCCTTTCGTTATTAAGCAGACGGCCCAAATCCATTTTGGTTTCCTTCCTTTTTTTTCTAACGAAGAGACCTCCTCGTAAATAACTGCTTCCCCGATGATATTGGGTTACGAGAGACTGCTATATTCGTTTCTCCTCAAGCTATTACGATTTGTGAGAGGCGACTTCCCATTTACGAAAGAAGATTAGAGAATCTATGAAAGAAACATACACTGTTAACTGTGTCTAATTAACTAAAAAAAAACTGTTCATAAAACCTTTTTTTAAATCATGGTATTCTTAAAAGCTTAGAAACAATGATTTCTTCCCAGCAATGATATAGTGAATGTCGTGTAGTACTGCATCGTAAACGTTAAGTATAATAAAAGAAAATGAGAAAACAAAACTTATTTTATGTATGGAATTAATACAACCTCCAGAAATAAAGAAAAATTGTCAATAACCAAAACAGGATAATAATACAAGTATCTCAAATAATGAACATAGTTTAAAAAATATAATTTACAATGAACTAGCGGAATTTTTTAAAGGTCGGAAAAATAGAAATGTAATTAAATTTATTATTATTAACTTCACACGCTCTTAAGAGTTGGAAATCTAAAAAATTTGTTTGTGCCTAGATTATTTATTTTTAAAAAGTACAAATTAAAGTGGAAGCTTTCTAATTCGTTAAAAATTATGTTTGTACTCCTTATAGTATTTTACTGAACCGGGGCATTTTCATTTTAGTACTTGTATGCTCTTATACCATAAGTTTTCAATCAGAAAAACTCCATAAAATTAGTGTAGTATTTTCAATTGAATTTTATTTTTCTAATATTTTTCTCATAACGCTCATTTGGTGAGAACTAATATCGCAAAAAAATTTTTAATTTCCTATCATTTTCATAATTTTTTAGATTATTTTCAAAATAAAAAAATAATTTTTTACTGATAGAAATGGGGGAATTTCCAATACATCATAATATTCTTTGTACTTAAGAATAAATTAATTAAAAAAATTTTATTCCCGTTAACAACTTGGAAGGAAAAAACATGTGCGTCATGCAGCTCAGCACCACATTAGTATAGGTAAAGCTCGTCTAATCGGTGTGGGCAGACTGAGTTAAGCATTGAATGCAACTATATGTAAGCAACTTTATTTTCGTGTCACGTTTTCATACAAAGAATCAATGCTTGACAACACAAGAGAGAAATGTTACGAAGAAAAAAATTATCAGTTTCTCTAACTCTTAAAAATATTTCCCACGGTATAAACGAAGAAAACTTCAGAATCCCTTGAGTTCAAATGCCGCCCTTTCAGTGACTCGGGAAGGAATTGCACCTTACAGGCATACCTCAACCCAACAAAATATATCCCCAACACGAGGTGATAAGAATTGACACACTCTCCACGCCGCCTGGATGAAGGCACAACGTAGGCCGTTTCGGGCGTCTTTCCTTAACCAAATGACAAAACGAAATTTCGACCTTCCTTATGCAGAGGGTTAAGACCTATTGATAGTTCTACATCTATTTGAACGGGAAACAAGGTAGTTCTTCTCTATAACAGGTCTTCTGGGTGAGTATGTCGAGCTGTGCTATAGCAACTTGCAAAAATTACAAAAAAACAAATGTGCTCTTTCATAGATTTCCCGCCGATGAGTATTACAAAAATGTATGGATCACCAAGTGCAAAATATTCTTTCAAGCCTCATACTCGAGAATTTGATCTGTTCATTTTACGGAAAACGGCTGAACATGATCTGAGGATAGATATGATAGTTTTAGTTAACGGTTGTAACAAAAAGTAGCGAAAATATCCAAAGATTCCGAATTTTGTACGACCAACTTTTGATCGCATCCAATTTAATTATTAACCGATTTAAAAAATAATAGTACCGTAAGAAAGAATAAATTCTGCGGTATACTGCGATATTTAAAAAATAAAAAAATAATAGTAATAAAATATAGATACGGCAAATTTAAAAAAAAGTAACAAAAATGTCCTGATTCAAAAAAATATTATCAAGAACCAAATTAAAATTTCAAAAAAACTCGACAAGCTGCAAAAATTTACGTTGAGAGGTACTCTTAAAAAAAATTTACGGCTGAAGACTGAAAATTTGTATGTGTTTTGCTCACTCACGGAAGAAATTTCGCTTCTTCAATTTTGACACTTAATAAACCCTAAACCAGGCCTCGAAATATATTTTTTAAAACAGGTGCACCTTGTGCACCTAAGTTTTTAAATTAGGTGCACAGGTGCGCCTAGCGGGAAAAAATTAGGTGCACAATTTTATTTTCATGTGCACAGTGCACCTGTGCACCCGGGTATTTCGAGCCCTGCCCTAAACTAATAGCCGCATCGGAAAAAAATTTTAATAATTGTCCAGGGAATACGATGAAGAACAAATCATGTTAATTTCGTTTTTTTCCGATCAGTACTTTCTCGGGAAATCGTTAAGAATCGAGCTAAACAGCACAGTTTTTAATCCTGCGGCGGCGGCGGTAACTTTTTTTTAATATAGAGAGATAACGAAACCATATATTAGATAGTCTCACACGATAGGTGTTAGCATATAGATCGAAAGGTTCATGGTTCGAATACGGGTCAGTGCATGGATATTTGTAAGTGTACCTGGAGCGGAAAGTACGTCGCAGAACAAACAAAGGCTTTACAGAACAATTTTTCCTGAACTTTAGTCAACCGGTATAGTGGTTAAGGTGTTAGCCTCTAGATCGGAAGGTTCCTGGTTCGAATCCGGGCCCGGGCATGGATGTTTGTAAGCGCATGGTGTAGAGGCGGCTGGTGCACCTTAAATCTGTCGTGGCCGAAAGTCCTCGCATTGGGTTGGCGTGGAAGTTTGGAGAGTGGGGTGCCAGCTCAGGTGTTGCTTCGTCATCTGACCGAGGTTCAAAATTACGAGGTGTTGTCCTCGGATCTTTCCCTTAAGGGACTGATCCCGGACCGTCGTCAATAGCCCGTTGTGTTGCTCTAGTACGACGTTAACTAAAATTACCATTACCATTACCTGAATTTTAGCAAAATTTTGGCCGGTTTTTTTTCAATCCTGAGTTACGATATTCTGCTGTGCAAAGCGCGCTCATTGGCACATTAATTTTCTTTTCTAGTTACGGAACAACCTCCCTACACCGCCCAAATTACCACAGTGGCTTTATAAATAACACATCTTCTATGTCAATGACAAAATATTTAACTTCAAAAGTTATCCACCGAATTGAAAATTCTTAGTTTGCCTTGATTTTAAATAAAGTAATTTAATTAATTTTGGTAGTTTAATATAAATATGTAATACTAGGGTCCCCGCCTCCTGCTCGATAACCCGCGGAGGATTGCTTCGCAATTCTCATTGGTTCGCTACGCGAACCTATGCTCGCTTCGCTCGCATCAATGAAGACACGTGTCAAGGGATTGATTACAAAATAAGATATTCCAAAAAAATATTTTTCAAATCTAAATTTGTTGCATTTAATTTTGTTATTATTTAATGCAATTTTGTGTTTGTTTCTGTGTTTCAGTGTCTTTTGGAAATAATAGCAATAATTAATTTTGAAAATTTATGCAATATAAAAATTTACAAAAGCATCACCGGTTACTTTTGGTTTTGATATCTTTTTGGAAGTTTATCGATTTCTGTGTACTTGAGTTTTCGTACAGCAACATTTCCATCGTTCATTAACGCATCTGAATCAAATGCGTCAAATGTGCATACTGTTCCACTGTTGAGTCATGTGATTCAGTCGTATGTACAACACTTTCTCCGATTAAATCTCGGAATACATAGCGACAATAAATTGATGGAACATGTCTTTTCTTCTCAGTAAAAAGTTGAAATTCTAAGAGCACATCATCATCCTGTGAGCGTAGAACTACATAGAATAAATGTTCTTAGTTTGCATAAATGATTAAAATCCAAGATTGGACTGAGTGCAGTAAAGACCTTTTAAATTCTGTGGACATTTCTAGGAAACCAAAGGGAAAAAAATAATATCGCTTTTCTTTCTATAAGATAAAAATTTACTATACAAAAACCTAAGTACTATACAGAAACAAACAAAAGATAGCATAAATGAAACAAACCAGAAATTGCACAAAAGATTAAAAAAAATATCGCTAGACTTTGAAAAAAAATATCCAAATAATCCAAACTAAAAGTGAATATGCTTAAAAAATCAAAATCCAAACTATCGTATTCTAAAAAACAAACAATAACAAACGTATTGCACAACCGTTATCCAGTTCAAAAAATGAAGTAAGCACAATAAAAACATACAAATATAAAAGATTAAAACTTAACTCTAACTAAAAGTTAATATATACTTTTAAAAATGCAATAAATTTCATAACGTATATTCAGTAATACTAAAAGTGAATATACTTAAAAAATCAAATTCCAAACTACGATAGTCTACAAAAGAAACAATAACAAACGTATTGCACAACCGTTATCCAGTAGCAAAAATGAAGTAAGCACAGTAAAAAAATTGAAACATAAAAGTTGACACTAACTAAAAGTTAATATGCTTTTAAAAAAGCAATAAATTTCAAAAAGGATATCCAGTAATAGGGCGGCTACACACGCGCAGAAAATACGGATTCATTCAATACCGATCATGACTGTTGCCATTCGGAGGAAAGGGAATAATAATTAAACATCGCATTAAATTAACTTTATAATTTTCAAGATTAAATTTTAAAAATCGGGCTGGTCTATAAAATTGCAAAAAATTCGTACTACATGTGTGCCAAATTTCATTAGTGTGAATGCCATAAATTCGTTAGGGCACCCCGTATAAACCCGACACACATAAACACAGAAACTTCATTTTATAATAGTAGATATATATATATATATATATATATATATATATATATATATATATATATATATATATATATATATATATATATATATATATATATATATATAATTTAAACACGTAAATTAATGAAAGATCAAAATAAAAAGCATAGGTATTCAACCAGAAAACGAAAGTTAAAACTAACCATGCAAGCGCGCTGAAAGCTGCAGACATAGCATGGTAAGGAATATAATTTCTAAAACAAGAGAAAATTCAAAAACTAAAAACTAAAAGGAATTGATTGAAAATGAAAGTGTTGGTGGTTCTGGGCGTCAACAGGGAGAAGCCTGACCCATACAAAACAAAATAGCAAAAAATAAAATAAATATATTGTAGCGTCGTAGCGGGTCTCTCTGACCACAGCTTTCATGGTGGTCCTTGAATTTATGACCGGATGGGGGTATCCCCTTTTCTTTGAACTGTAGCGGTTTCGGAAGAACGTGTGGGGTCTTCTCTCGAGGAAAAGAGAGAATCGTGGGAAGGATGAATGTGAACGGACGCAGAACGAATCTGCTCTGATGAAGCCGCGGGACTGAAACCCTATTTGTATACACTATCTATTAGCCTCGAAATAGCCTTAACTTCTATGTATATCTTCAATAATTAATTAAATGTGCTGTAATTTTAAAAGTCATTTTAATTGCCTTCAACGGGGGCCACTCACCACGTAAATTATACTCACGACGTTACATATAATTCTCTTTTGTTTGACATCAATTTTATGATGATATCTTGAGTAGAACCGAAGTTATAAATAAAAGAACTTTTTGATAGCTGCCAAAGTTTTAAAACGAAAACTATGTAGACTTATCCGAAAAACCGATAACAAAAATACAATTGCATACAAATTGTACCGTAGAAAGGAACTATTAGCCAAAATAAACCTTAATCAAAGGTCTGAAGACAGTAACGGATTTACTTACGTACTCGGAGTGAAAAATTCATCAGGTACTAAAATTTCACCTTTTGTAACTGATTTTCATGAATGCAACTTTAAGGTGATTTTTCTCCATGATGGATTTTTCACACTTTTCCCAACGTTAAAATGATATAACTCAAAATCTATTCAAGATAATTGCATGACATTTGGTATGTATATTCTTCATACATATTTAAGTGATTTGTCTTCAGCAACTTTTACAATTATTGATATGTTATAAAATATAAGTGTTTTTATAAATTATAAAATAAAAAAATGCTCATTTTTAATTAAAATTTTTTTAATATTTTTTTATATGCATGTAATAAAAAACTTCAAAGACAAATTTTTAAATATAATATCTGCTTCTAGAGAATGTAAATATTGTGTCTTTTCCTAAATAATTTCTCAAATTATAATAACAGTAAAAGCAGTCACTTTTTTGAAAATATTTAAATTTTTTGAACTGATATGAAGTTAATTTTTTATAATTTTCTATTTGTAAATTAGGTGCTATGTCTTCATTAAAAATTCGAAAACAATATCTTTATTAGCAAAAAAGATAGAAAATGGTGTCCCCCCCCCTTAACTAATATGTATACTAGGGGGCCCGCCCCCTGCTCGCTAAAGCTCGCTAATCCCCGGACGATTGCTTTGCAATCCTCATTGATTCGCTGAGCGAACCTATGCTCGCTTCGCTCGCATCAATGAAGACATGTGTCCTAGCAGAAAAGATTGTTTTCAAAATATGATACTCCAAAAAAATATTTTTCAAATCTAAATTTGCTGTATTACAGAAAATATAAACAGTACCCTGGAATCAGAATTCAAATGAAAACTTTGAGCAAATTTTGAGTCGAAATGTGAGCGATGCTTTGGAAATTGAATACCCAGTATGTTGTTTGTGTACATTTCCAGCACTCTCGAGTAACTCACACTCTTTTTCATTGAGTTTGCTGCCGAAAGTTGTAGTTCAAGCGTCTTGTTGAACTAAAATTGTTGGCCCTGAAAAGGACCGTTTTTTAAATGGCACTGAAATGATCCTCCTCTTTCTTTGATTTCTAATTCTAAACTGCAACAGCTCGACTAAAAGTCTTTTTTTTTTCAATAAAATTTCATCCGATAACGCTATAAATTCAATTCGTGGTAAACAAACAACCGTACAATGTTGTCAAAACGCGATAACAAATAACGTCTTTTTTGCGTGCCACGTAAGAGAATTATATATATAGATCTTCAATAATTAATTAAATATGCTGTAATTTTAAAAGTCGTTTTAATTGCCTTCAAGGGGGGGGGCTACTCGTCACATAAATTATACTCACGACGTTACATATATATATATATATATCTTAACTAATCAGAGGCCTTTTCTCATTTAACCTTTGCTCCTAACAACCTCTCTGTACAGTATTGCCTCAGTGGGGGAACGATCTACGCCTACTGCATTTATACAATTTCCGACGGTTTAGAAATCGGAACAAGAATAACGTTTATTTTAACTGTTTCGTTTCGGGTTAGAAAAAAATCCTTCCCTTACTGTGCCTCCTGGTTGGATTGCTTGCATCGCGAAAAGATAGAGGCGCCGGTGTACTCATGACCTCATTCGGCACAGGAAAACATAAGCTTCAGAAGTCTACCTCACAATCAATTTTTTAGTTTTCGCAAATATTCATTCAGATTTTTACCTAGAAATTAATGAATTTAGTCTGTAGATTTTTTCCTCTTTCCTGTTTTTCTCGATCAACAATGTTGGGGAATTTGGTATTCCCATTTGATTATTCTGTCAAATGATTCATTCTATTGATAGTTATTCATTGTGAATAAAGTAATTTACATTCCTCACGTGTGCACTCCAGGCCACCAACACTAGGTTAAATGGGACATATCAAAATAATCAGCTCCTTTATATATTTTTGTTATCATAAATTGTTTGTATGCAATTGTTCTCACCATAAAGCTCTTTCTTCGACACCTATTTCATTCAGTTTAAAATGTATCATTTTGTTATTTGCGTTATTTTACGTACAATTAGTATTACTGTTAAGGTTTCACTTTGTAATCTATATTATTCATTTAAAAAAAACTATCAATGCAGCAAAGTGTCGAAAAGTGTCGAACTATCGAGTGTCAGAAAAGTAATGTAGTTAAAGTTTGATAATGTTTATGTGTGAAGATTAAAGAAAAAAGCAAACACTAAGATTTAAGAAATTCCGAAAGTTCTTGAGTCCCGGTACCATGATACCAGTTTCATGTGTGGGGTCGTTGTTAAACTTTTCGTTCAAAAGAGAAAAATCACGATTATTCCTTAAAAACTAAATGGGTGACAGACTTATTAAATCAGTTTTTTCTATTAATTAGTGTGCATTCATTCCTTTCATGTTAAATTCTGAGGTCATTGCTGTTATTGATTACGGATAGTTTTTACTTTAGCCCCATCTGTAGTTTGGGTCACACAAGGTTTAATGATGGGTTTACAATAAAAATTCAGGGCAGCGCTAGTCCAGTTGGTAGAGTAGCCAATTAGCAACTGGAGGGTTGCAAGTTCCAAACACCACCCAAGCAAACTCTTCCACAATTATTGATTACGGATAGTTTTTACTTTTGCCCCATCTGTAGTCTGGGTCACACTAGGTTTAATGATAGGTTTAGAATAAAATTCAGGGCAGTGGTAGCCCAGTTGGTAGAGTAACCGATTAGCGACCGGAGGGCTGCCAGTTCCAAGCTCAACCCAATCAAAGACCATTGTATACGGTGGGCTGATGCGCATTAAATCGGTCAGAGCCTCAAATGTCTTCAATGGTGAATAGCATTAAATAAAATTAACCATGGGACAGAGCTACAGTAAATTGATACATGGCAAGTATCGGCATACGATACTGCAAAAAGGATTCAACATCTTGGCCTAGTACCAAGAGTATCTTGTCACAAACAAAAAGCTTCGTTGCATGTAACTCGCCAAATGACATGCTTCGAGGTTTTGAAAGCCAAGTTGTAACAAAAATAGGTTCATAGATTAAATTTTCAGCCAAATATGCACCACATAGTCTTACTGTCTGTCCCATAGTCTAGCTTCAACATTATTTTGGAATTATTGTGAAACCCAATGACCTATTGAAACTAATGCTGTATAACTTCAAACATGATCAGTGGATATATTTTTATCATGATTGGTTTAGAGTCGCAATTCACTAAAATAAGTTTGAATACAAATAGGTTTTTAATAGATTTTCTCTATTTTTTAACCATAGATTCCGAAGAAAAATTACCAAGTGATTGTTGGGAAGTTCAACGTGATGAGCAAAACAAATCGGGTGTCTACAGGATCCGACTGCAATATGCTCGAAGACCCATCTTAGTGTTTTGTGACATGGAAACAGACGGAGGTGGTTGGACGGTAAGAAGAGAAAAAATAGATAAAAATAGTTCTTTAGAGCATAAATACTATTATTTAATGGAATAATTTATTGATAGTGTTTGGCTGGTTGAATCAAATTACTCAAAATAATGGTAAAATTTTTTTATATGCTTTCGAAATGTTTTCTTACTTACATATTAATCACTTGGATTCATACAATGGTACATAACATTTATTACATAATGGAATAGAAAATGAAATTAACAATAGTGAATAGAAGAGTAATGGTAAAACTCACTTATAAAACACCGAATAATCTCAAAATAACCCTTGGAAGGGCACAAAACCAAAAACGATTTCTTCTAGGAAAACATATTTTTTATGTGAAATGAATAACCCGGCGTTGCTCGTGTGTCAAATATGACCGCGACAGTTCCCTGTGTTAACTGCAATGCACATACCCTGTAGAGCGTGTTTCCAACCGCGGCGGTTAAATTATGACAACGACATTTCCCTGTGTTAATTCCAATACACAGACCATGTAGAACCTGTTTCCTTGTTCATGTCCATTTAGCGCAGAAAAACAAACTTTAGATTTTAAAATTGGGTGTTCGAGTGGCACTTTTAGAATGACCCATGTGCCAATTTTCATGTCTACAGGTTGGTTAAGACAGGAAAGAAACAGCCTATGTTTTCCACGGTGTTCTAAAGTATAAGTGCACCAAATTTGGTGTGGATTGTTCAAACGGTGTAGATTTTAACAGATAATATACACCCACATCCTTTTAGATAGATAGATAGATAGATAGAGATATTGAGAGAGTTCGTTAATATGAGTTCGTATAAGACATGTGTGTGTCGTTTGGAATTGAAATATTTATTTAATTAAATAAAGTCTATGTTATTTGGAATAGGTGATCCAGAGAAGGAAGGACGGAACGGTTGACTTTCTTCGAGAGTGGCAAGATTATAAGCATGGCTTCGGAAACATTGGAGGCGAATTTTGGTTTGGTAAGTGAAGAAACACACAGTTCACTAAATATTTCTGCCTTCATGTTGAGGAAGAAAAGTTTTCTTTGAAGGTTCCCACTTATAGATTTTGGCGTTGAGATTATATATATGTATTTATATATATATATATATATATATATATATATATAAACAATTAAATCATCAATAAATCTAAAAGCAGTATTGATGATTTAATTGTTTTTAATAATAGCAACTTTGCTAATATTTGGAAATCCATCTATCCAGACGAACTTTCTTTAATTAAAACCAATCTGGATAACAATAATACTGATTTTCTAGACATAAAAATTTCTGTTTCATCCGGCAAAGTTGACATTAATGTATATGATAAACGCAGCGATTTTAAATTTACAGTCATTAAATTAATATTTTGGGACTCCAATATCTCTAAAAGAATATACTACAACACGATAGCTGGTCAATTGGTACGTTTCAAAAAAATTTGTAATTCTGATGCTAACTTTTTATTACAATGTAAATATCTAAAAAACACACTTCTCAATAACAAATACCCGTTTTCATTCTTTAAAAATATTTTTGAAAGATTTATTAATATCAACACCTACACAACACATGAATAATTATTTTTCGTAATTTACCCAGAGCCATGGGAATTGCTTTTCAATTTTATTTTTTTACTATTTATGAATATATTTTTGATAAGGGGCTGTGGATTTTCATATTATTATTATTTTTTTGGACTTGTTGGATCGGAGGTATGATGTTAGCATATAAGTTAGACTGTGTAATTGATGGCATTTGGTGGCAATTTTTAGGCTTGTTGTTGATGATATCCCAGCTGCGGCTTCGGGTTTCATTTCGTTCTGTTCCTGCTCTGTTTTGGTATTTTGTTCTGTTTTTGTTTTACTTGATTTTTGGTGGTGTTTGGGGGAGTGTATGAGCAATTTTTTCAGCCTAATGCTGCTCATATGTAGAAAACACCATTTTATGTTGTTTGGGTCAGGCTCCTCCCTGATGACGCCCTGATCCATCAACATTTCTTCATTTTTTATTATTTTTTAAGACTTTTGTTACATTTTTTTAGAAATTCTTGTGTTCTTGAAATTATATTGCTTACCATGCTATGTCTGCAGCTTCAGCGCGCTTGCATGGGTAGTTTCGATTTTCGGTTTCTGGTTAATGCACCCCGGCTGTTTGGTTATTTTTTGTTATTTTGTATATTTTATGTTGTTATTATATATATATATATATATATATATATATATACTAGCAAAATACCCGACCTTACTCGGTTTGAATTGGTTTACTCTAGATTGAAGAGATAATCAAAATATATAATGACTTACGTTTTTTGAAGAATAAAAATTTATTTTAACATCTTTCGCCATCTTTATATTTTCTACAACTTACTTTGGACACAAATCCTACACATGCATATCCATTCATGTAATGCATTTCACATACATCGCACAATTGCTGTATGACAAAGCTACAAAATGACGAAAGGTGATACTAAGGTTACTACTATAAAAGACGATTTATAGGAAGATTTTGAATTCCCTTTCTTAAGTTCTTTTCATGTTCAACTCAATTAATTAAAATTACGATTTACGGCGAGTGCTCTCGCACTCATAGTCAACAAAACAATATTTTTTTACTTGTGGCACTCTTGCCTCCGGTATGCGACATTGTGAAATTTTGCAATCTTCTTATTCTTTAAATAACGGCATTATTCTTTAAATAACGGCATAACTACACTTAAAATTTCTGGAAATTTATACTGACTTACCTAACATTTTTAAGTCTAATACTTTGTGGTGCTGTTGCGTGTGATGAGAAGGAAAACACATTTATTAAAATAATAAATATTTAAAACAGGAAACAGCGAAGTAAAACAAAATAAAAGATGTCGCAAAAAATTGTTCTAAAGATATTAATTTGTGATTCAATTTTATCCCTTGATCTCGCACAGTTGCCACAACTTACAACTAAAAGTGTACAAAATTTAGAAATGTGAAATTAATTCAGAGCGAAAGAACCAGAAAAAATATCACTGCTCGCGCGATCTTGTTCATTCTCGTTTCAATGAAAAATATCGTCTGTCCCAAATATTCGGAAATCGTTTTCATTGCGCAAAGAATAAAAATAAGACTCGAAATAAATGAAGTATCAGAGATGAAATTCCATTAAAAAAAAAATGTTTTGAAGAATAATTACTTTTTCAGCAGTACTGGTAAAGCAATCGAAGTAATCGTCATATTCAATAGACATTCCAATTTTTCCAAAACTACTAAATTATGGTTGATTTAAGTATACTTACTCAGGTGTTTTAGCATGAAACTCAACTAAATATAAAAATAAAGAAATGTTTAATATTGCGTTCACTAAACTAATAGATAATGTATAAGATAAAATACAATGCAATCAAATATCTGGAATACAATTCATGTGATGTCTACACAAACACACAAACACAAAATCGAGCATAGAACAGAAAGACGGACAGACAGACTTTCGCAACCAATGCCACTCACTAAATGAAGATAAGTACTCACTGTATGCAAATTTTCATGAAAATATCTTAAACCGCGTGGACGTGTATAGGGCACAACATACAGACAGACAGACACCAAACGAGAAAAAGGCGGATTCGGCATCAGAAGGGTCCAAAACGGATAGAAAACTTGAAATGGGTCGAAAATATTGAATGTACAAACAAACACTCCATTCTTATTTATATAGATATATATATACAATATATATACATATACAATATATATATATATACAATATATATATATATATATATATATATATATATATATATATATATATATATATATATATATATATATATATATATATATATATATATATATATATATATATATATATACTAGCCGCTGCGTGGCCAGCACGGCGTTGCACGCGACAGTTCTTTTCGAAGGGTCAAGTGAGACCACTGTTCGCTAACCCACGGTCATTGCTACGAATTCCCATTTAGTTTGCTTCGTGGTGTTTATTTGTGAATTCGTAGCCTGTTACAGATATCACGGCGTTGCCAAATGCGGCCAAATTCGAATTGCGAAGAGATCTAATCAGCATGAGGTCACAATCTCTAAAATATAAATATTTAATTGAAAAATTATTCAATAAAAGAACATCAAATGTATAAGGTGGTAAATTTTCCGCAGATTTCAAATCCGTTGGAATTTTAATCTATCTTTGACGATCTAGGAGATAGAAAAAAAAAAGAACTACATAACTCCAGTTGAAACTTTATTTGTTTGTTTTTTGTCTGCTGAAAAATCGTTCCTCCGCAAAATGAAACAGAAAAAAATATTTAGAATTTGTCTTTATGGTGTTGCCATTCTGAAGAAAACTATAATAATTAAATTCATTTAAAAATGTTCTAGATTAAATTTTAAAATTGGGCGCGACCCAAAAATCACAAAAAATTCGAACTTCCTGTTTGAGAAATATCATTTTCTAAGTTCGTCAGGGCACTGTATAAAGACACACGGACACTTCCTTTTATAATAGTAGAGATTTACAGATGACTTTAAGGTGAATTTTAAAACTTACAATCAATTTAAATTAGATATTAAAACGTTGATTTTTTTTAAAAAACGTTTCGATTTTTCTGAACTTTTTTAGATTTAAAGATGATTTGCTTGAAGAACATCGGTACAAATTCTTTCGATTCTGACTGTGCCGCTCATGAGTGCTGAGAATTTTAAAAAAGTGTATTAACTATATACTTGTGACTGTACATGCAACTATTATATTAATGATGAGATTAGACATGAAATCAGTCATCAGCGTTGGTTGAAACTTGAATGGAGATATCACTGTTGTAATGTTCTAATGTCAGCGAGAAGAAAAATAAGTATATTGTAAAATTATTAAATATTTTGCATCTAGCAAATTTTAGTCACTTTCATTTGAAATAAAATCATTTTAAACAATACTGTTTTACTGTATCAATAATCACTGCTTGGCTAGCCCGGCGTTGCCCGAGCCAGATGCTTTTGTGGGGTTATTGGTGTTTTTCGCAAACCAAATGGGAGTTCGTAGCCTATTGGATAACAGTCATAACAGAGTTACCCGGGGTGTTTTCGTGGTTGTCACATTGCCCGTGTGAATGTTTGCTTCGCAAACCAAAAAATATAAATATTCAATTCAAAAATCATTTATTAAAAAAAATCAAACGTATAAAAAAATTTCCGCAGATTTCAAACTCATTTGAAATTTTTAATCAATCTTTAACGATACCGATTTTACAAAAAAGAACTAAATAATGCCAGAATTTTTTTATTTTATTTTCTTTGCTTTCTCTTGTTGAAATCATAAGAGGGCAGGAAATATAATGTGTTTTATTTTGGAACACGAATATTGACGTGACGTCACATTCTCTTCCTTAAATATAACAGATCTTCAATTTAAAAATTTTATTTATTTATACAAATCATATTTTTAGGTATCGATCTAGTGTGAAATTTTCCGCAGATTTCAAATCCGTTGAAATTTTTACTCTATCATTAATGGTCTAGGACAGGGATGGCGAACCTTTTTCTAACGAGTGTCAAAAAATGTCTTGAAACCGTAGAAATTAACACCGCGTGTCACTTAAAACATTTTTTTTTTCGGCCTTTGGTAGACATTCGGATACTAAAAAGAATTATAGGATAGATTTTAAAACAAAAACAAATTAAACTTTCTATCGTTTATTTAAAACTATCAATATCAGGAAGAAAATAAGTACAGAATTATCGAATGTAATGTTACACTTGTTGTTGTCTTTCGGAGGATAATTTATTTTTACGTGGTTCGATATTTGAAACTTTTATTCGTACGCAAGCAGAGGACAAGTCGTTGCCGAGGCGATTTCTATTCTTACTTTTAATAAAATTCACTGTCGAAAACAACTATTCGCAAAAGGTAGGTTGATTCAAACATTGTCGAAAGAGCTCTTGCTAACTTTTTCATCGACATTAGCGAATTAGGCAACGAGTTCCATTCAGTTAAATTTATATTTTCAGTGCTTATTGTTGAAATATATTCGTCATAATTTTCCAGATCTTGTAATTTTTTTTCTAAGTTTACGTTTAGTTCTGCAAATTTAATCGTCCATACAACACTGTTTTGAAATTCAACCATTTCCATTTCTAAGTTATCAATTTGAAGCCAATCGAAAGATATTTTAAGATCTTTAAATTTAAGTTTGTGTGGTAAAAGGACAAACTGTAAAGTTTTCTCCATTTCACGATATTGGGAGAATCTTTCGTCAAATATTTCTTTAGCATTCGCTAATACTGAAGAATAGTGTTTTAAGTCTTCTGTTTTGTTTTCGACATTGCTGGCAAATTAGGATTATGTTAGAAAATGTTCTTTTAATGATGGGTAATACTACAATTTTCCAGGAACCAGGTCATTTGAATATATGTCTAGCTTTGTTACAAATGCTGTGAGAATTTTCATACATTGTTAAGGCGATTTGACCACGGCCTTGAAGTTTCGTATTTAGCTCATTAAAGTGCCCTGAGAAATCAAAAAAGAACATAAGATCTTTCAACCAATTAAAATTTATGAGTTCTGGAAAAACTTTACCCTTTTCATGTAAAAATAACTTAATTTCGTTTGACAAACTAAAGAAACGTTCCAAAACTCGACCTCGACTTAGCCATCAAACGTTATTGTACATTACCAAACCCGAATACTGAACATCCCTTTCCTCCAATAAATTTAAAAATTGCCGTTTAGCAAGAGCATGGGCTGCAATAAAATTAATGTCGTTACAACAGAAAGCACATTTTCAAGACAATTTAAAATGTCTTTTGTCCTAAGGGCTTATTGGTGCACAATGCAGTGAAATTCGACCAGAGTGTCCTATTTCTTTAGCTAGAAGCTTAACGAAACCAACATGCTTTCCTATCATGCTTGGAACTCCATCAGACGTTACGGATACGATCTTCTTTAGGTCAACATTCAATTCAGTTAACTCTTTCTTAATTTCATTCATAATATCAATACCAGAAGTTCTTCCTCTTAAAATGTCATCAATTTAATCAATTCCTCCATCATCATATTTCCAGAAGTGTATCGGACAATAACTGCAAGTCGGGCAAGTCCAGTGACATCTGTGCTCTCGTACATAAATATAGAATACATATCTACATTTCTTAAATCGGGTGTAAGTTGATCGGAAACATCTTTATTCAGTGACAAGATTCTATCTTTTACCATATTAACTAACGGTAATTCTTAGATACGTTTAACTATAGAGTCCTTATTTTCAAAATCGAGATTTGTCAGGACAGTCCATACACAGACGCACTGTACTGTATCGACGAAAAAGTAAAACCACTTCCTGGTTAAAATAGTTATATTAAGAATTAATATTTACAAAATTTGTACAGCTACAGTTTTATAATTAAAGACGATATTCCTCACCGATACAATACAGCCGCCTTAAGATAAAAAGTTTCACAAATCGACTGCGGCTAGAAAAAGCCTCTGTTCCCAAAGTGTCTCTTCCCAGCCCCCTCGTCACTTCCGCAGTCAGACCAGGGGGTGGACTTGGTGAACGATTCCCGTTGTGAGCTCCCACGATTCTGGATAATGATTCTGGATGTTCTCACGATGTTATAGACTCCTCCCCTCCAGGAAAACTTTCTGCAGATCTCGATCGAGGAAAAGTCCCGAAAAGAGAATGAAAAGTAATGAGCATAAGTGCTCACACAAAGGGGCCAGTATCATACCAGACTGAATCAGTGCATCACCAAATTCAGGGTACTGACATAATTTTTACATAACAAAATTGAATAGAAGAAACTGTACAATTAATATAAAACAAAAATAAAAGATACCTTAGTTACATAAGACATAATTGCTTAATTACATTTACTTAGGAGTGTGTGTGCGAGGTGGATAACCGTAAAGGGAAAAGGCTTCACTCATGACAGTTTCCCTGTGGTAAGAATCAACGCTTTCAATTCTAAAACACCTGCATACTCCGAATTTGAGAGTTTTTTTCTTGTGTTTGTGGAATTGCTTTTTAGCAGTCACCTTGTTATTCTGATTCGATTCATTTGCAATCTGTCCAATGAATTTCTTGTGTCCTGTTGGAACCATGGGCATAAATTGCCCGTAGCTTGCTTCTCTAGTTCTAGGCTGAGGACAAGCGAAAAGCAGTACACGCATGTGAAGAACGGTAGGTAAATAAGGTGCAGCTCGGGAGACAATGTGAGGTTCATTTCTGTAAGGACCTTCAGTTGTGGGTTGGGTAACAAGTGTCTGAACTCCTTCAGGTAAAGGTGGAGCGACAGGCAAACCCAAGTTAGTTTGTGCTGTAACAAAATGTAAGGAATGACTAGTCACAATCTTTAGTACATTGCTGCCTTTTGGAATCGTTCAGGGATCAGTTTCATCTGAATCTTCAATTTCTGAAAAAGACTCAACGTAGTTTTCAGTCAATTCAATTTCCCATGGCAGTACCATGCAACCATTTCTCCCAGAACCTTTAAGCATAGCCTTCTTATAATGGTAGAGAAGGAGACACTATTTTGGATCGATGCAAAAATTATTTAACAAACAAAATTTATTTAACAAATAAACAAACAAGCATTTCCTTTTATAATATTAGAGAATATTATCTATTTGTCACTTAAATATTTTCTGTACATCACAATCTTTAACATTGATATAAATCAGTGAACACATTTTTCATCTCGTGACACATACTAATTACTAAATTACTCCATCACACCAAAGTATTAAGTCGTTTTGCAGATATGATATATAATTTTGATTGATTAACAAAAAACAAATGATAGCAATTTCCTATCAATTTTTACTCCCTAGAGGCTTTAAAAAATATTTTTGAGTATACCAAATATGACCCTTGTACGAGGGTCGTTCGGAAAATAATGCCCGTATTTAAATAAAATTCTGACAAATTAAAAAATTTCAACCCCACTTTTATTTTACGGTTTCTTCATTATATTGCTTTTCTACATAGTCCCCTTGCAAATTTAAACATTAGTCGTATCTTGTTACGAGCTTTTGATTACCAGCGTCATACTCTTCTGCCTCAAGTCCATTGAGATAAGCAATAACATCTCTTAAGAGTTTGTGGTCGTCATTGAGCATACGCAGAACCCACCTTGCACAAATTTTTCTGAATTTAGGTGATCTGTTTCCATTTTTTAAATGGTAGTGTAAGACGCAAATGAAAATTTATCAGGAATTTCATATGAAGTCACACACCGATATTGTTTGATGAATTCGTCCACAGACTTGACAAGCTCCTCCATAATGACACTTGGGCGGCCACACCGCTCCTCATCATGGACGTTCTCGCTTCCATCATTAAAATTTCGGCACCAACGGCACACACATGATTCATCCATCACATCACAATACACTGCTTTGACTTCAAGATAAATTTCGCTTGGTAGCACATTTTTTTTTTTTTTTTTTGTGTTTAGAAATCGGATTACAGATATCACTTCACATTTGGTGGCACGCTCGATTTTCTTGGACAGTTTGTTTGCTTACCTAAACAAAAACGATGTAAATCAGTAAACAGCTGGTAGACGCATCCCTAGAACTAGTTGACCTTGACCGATGCACCTGCCATTGTCACAGTGGTGTGCATGCTCAAATGTTTATTACTTTCCCCTCGTTCTTCGGTGTCAGGTCAAAAGTGATTAAGTATGACTTTTGATGAATTCAAAGGAGTGCATCTCATTACAATTTAAAAAGTAATGTATACTAAATATTAAAACTAAAGGAATCTACGAATCCAAATATCAATTATTTGTACCATGTCATGTTTCTTTATCTTCTTGAATATTTGCGAGAAAGATAAGTATTCAAATTAAGATAATCAGAAGTAGCCATTTTGACCAAACCCCTTTTGCCATCACACAGAAGAGATATCGTTCAAAAAGCATATTACATAGAGTCTTAATAACTGAAAGATCGAATAATAGCTAACTACAGTCGAACCCAATTGTAATGAACCCGAGGTATAGTGAACTCTCGGTAATAGTAAACTTTTTCACTGATCCCGACTGAACTCCTTTTTAACTAATGTTATTTTAAACGCTTTGTGTGAACTCCTGAGAAAATGTAAGCTCGCTTGTAGTGAACGGAATTTTCCCTTCCACAGATATTTTTCCAGATTTTCAAAGGTAATTCTTTATACTTCTTTTTTAACGGAAAATGTGGACAAAAGAACTATGGAAACTTTCGAAATCGCCGATAAAAAAATTGATGTGAACTATACTTAAAATCGAAATGTACCCATTCCAAACTAACGAATTTTTTCCATAGGGAGTAAAAATAAAAGAAAGTAAAACTACTGAAATCTTTATTTCTAATAAACATGATAAAAATTATTCATGAGAAATACTTAATAACCTCTTTTAGTTCATTGTGTTATATCACAATGATTGTTTTCAACAAAACTACCATTAAATGCCAATAAATTTTTTATGTGTCAACAAAATTGGATATAGTGAACTTTTTGGGGTCCGTGGACGGTTCACTACAGCAGTAGGGATGTAAACTCTCAGAAAATAACCGGTTTTAGGTAAACTGTTTTTTTTTTCGTCCGGTTATACTTGCCCCGGCTTAACCGAGTAAAAAAAAAAAAAAAAAAAAACGATTTTTAAAATAACCGGAAAAAATAACCGATTTTTTAAAACTTCAAGGTGTTTCTATTTAGTTGTATATAAAAAATGCTAAATGTCGTTAACTGCTTTTATTTATCACATCACAACTGTTACAAAAATTCACATTAATTCTAAAATAAACCAAAATTTAATTCTTTCAAAATGCACAAATTAATAACATAATTAAAACATTAGTTACCTTGTTAATATTGTTTATCTATTCAAACCAATACTTTTTATTTACTGTGCTCATTAATACTCGCTCAGTTATATGCTGGTTAGTTAATCGACTTCGGTCATCCGAAACCACAGAATTCAGAGCAGATACTAACCTTTCAAATGGCACTGAACTCCCAACAATTGTCAAATACTTAAAAACAAGCAATGGTAATGCAGGCAAACATGTCTTTCTTTGACCCTAAAATTCAAGTGGACTACTATCCCTTAACAACAGAGGCTGCTGCAAATAGAGTTTGAGCTCATTGGGAAAGTAAACATATGCACCCTGCGATTTTGAAAAAATGGATTTTGTCAAATTTTTCTCACGTGTTGCCCAAAGAAGGCTTGGGTTTGTTAAATCGGAACTCTCTGGTATTGTTGAAGGAAGCGAATTTTTTCCTAGTTGCTTCAGGCAGGGCGTTAACTCTTTGCTGACTTGGGAAACTGCTTGACTAGCAATTGTGGAAGACATATAAAGTTTTTGGAATCTGGGGTCAGAAAGAGACGCTTTGTACAGAAGAGGGTTTGATACAAGAATTTTTGAACGAAGATAAAACTTTGCGACAACTTTGCTAATAATATTTTAGAAATATCATGGATAGGAGTATTTTTTTCCTGTGATGCTTAATACACGAAATAAGAGGGACAACTAGACTGCCAGTTAAATATTCACTCCCAGAAATTTCTGTAGTTGTTGTTGTTTCTCATGCCTACACTGGCAGACCAGAGGAGTGCCAGGCCCGTCGAAGACGGCAAGAGGCGAGGGGGGTGCGCCTTCCATGTTATTGAGCCCCAATGGGAGGAAGTCCGACTTTGCTCGACATACATGAGACATCCGTTTTTACAGGAAGGTCCCTTTCATACATCTATTCACTCACACATATCGTAATTTAGAACCAAGTCAGAGGCCGATAAACCCTTGAACAGGTACCCCCAGAGGTATTGATTTGGTATGGGAACATGGGGGACTTTGTGACCACGACCTATTTAACGTGCCCCAGTCACCATTAGTGAACACGACGGTCTTTAGCCAGGTCGAAGCGCCGATCTCGCAATCATCAAAATTGCAGGCTCCGCCGAGGACAGAACCCACAACCCTTCTGATGCGAGCCCGACGCTCTACTGACTGAGCTACCGATTTCTGTAGTGGCTTCCTTTAACGGCCTTAATATACTTACTACTTCCGATAGTAGTTCAATTTCTGACCTAGAGAGTATGTGAGGAGCTCTTTTAAGGTTGGGATTTTCCAACACACGTGCGATGTCTGGAGATAAATGAATAAATCTCTCCAACATGGCATAAGTGCCATTCCACCTTGTTGGGACGGATTGAACAAAAAGGAGAATATTGTTATAGGCATCTTCTGTTGAACTTTACATCGTAATTAAACGCTGTTTGGTACAAATGTACTTTAGATCATTGCTCACCCCTTTGTTGGCACCTCAACCCGGATAGACTACACAATGCAAAGTCAGTGAGTGAGAACAAGCTATGTCACGGGAGTGGTTAAAAAGGGTTATAAACTATGTGGATCTTGAAAAATCAGTTACGTAAAAAAGAACCATTTGCATCCCATAAACACAGGCCACGAATATAATTTTCTTAAATTTTCGGGGCTGATTTTCCCCCTCGGTTATTAGTTTTTCCGCGGTTATAACCGTGCTAAGAAAACACCGAAAAAAAACCGGTAAACCGAAACGAATAAAACCGACTTATCGGTTTAACCGGACGGTTATTGACATCCCTTAAAACAGGGTTCGATTGTAGTACGTTGCATAAAAAAATATGGGTACATAAATTTACAATGCTTTATTAATTTTTGTGCTAGTTTTATTTAAAATATATTCTTTTATCAGATGCTGTGTGAAGTCACTGTGCAAATTAGGAAGAGAATGCTTAGATAACGTTGAATTCAGTTTTTCTTATTAATGCTTAGAGAATGTCAAATCCAGTCTTTTTGTCAATGATTAGAGAATGCTAATTCCAGTTTTTCATTCATTTTAAGTATGAATTTTCTATTGATGCGTAGAGAATTAACATTATTTAAACATCAATAAACATTAATTACCATTTTTCTTATTAATGATGCCTTATCTACATATTTTCAAAATATTTCCACCCAGTATTGTTTTCTAACAGTAAAAGTGATAACTTGAGCACTGAATTATGGACGATTATCATCAGAATCGCTCTACTTAAAATGGAAAGCGTAGGATGTGAGTTATATTTGACAGCCAATATGGGGGCGATAAAATTATACCGCAGAATAGCATACACGCATGGAAGTAATGCATCCGGAGCATTCTGAGGTTGCATTGAGAGATCATAGCAAGGTCTCTCGTTTCATAATCCATATTTGACGAGCTATCAAACGGATTGAAATTAGAGCGGCATAATGTTACACCGTTTAAATATAGACAGAGACATCTATACCCAGTATGAAATGGAGGAACTAATAGCCTGTGGCTTGAATAGTGTAACGATGTGTAATGGAGGATATTTTAAAATATACTCGTTCCTTTTCGTAATTGGGCAATATTTTGTTTTCAACGGGAAAGATAGAATAATCTTTTGATATATTATCGATTGCAAATCATATGTAATTTGGATTATTGTTTTAGTACAATCGTATGACTATGTTCAAGTTATAACAAAGCGATTTTCAACTTAGATGGCTTTAGCAATATAGAGCGTAGTCAAATTACATTTTTGTGATCACTGATATCGACGAAGTACAAAATGTAAACAAACCATTTGGCTCTAAATGTTTGATTAAGGGCTTCACTCTTTTAACCATAACTTCCGTTCTAGAGTGAAATTTTACACCAGGTTTGTTTTAAAACGTTACTAAAAAACAGAGCATTAAAATTAGATCATAATAATTTTTTTGATTTTTTTTTTTTAATTTAAAAGGTACCTAACTCTTTAAAATTGCAATGAATGTAAAGTGTGGAAAAAAATAGAATATAAACGCATATTATTTATATGCAGGGAATATGCACATGAAACACGTATCGTCGCAGAAACACTGCCAGCAAATATCTTTAGTTTGTCAGAAAATACCTCCCATGGTAGACATATCATTTGTTTGCCACGCTACGGTCTCGTGTTCAAATCAAATCTTATAAGTGCATAGATGTTGGTGATGCTCCTGTTGTGTGCAACAAACCCACTGGGTGTTCTCGCACAAATCACTACACTAGTTTTCTCCAGTAGTGCCGAATCCTGGAGAGGTCAGTGGTTGTGTATGAACCTTCCAAGCTGTTTCAACGAAATATGTCGTCCGCCAAGATTTGGTTAGTTTTTCTAATGAAAAAATACCTCGTCGAGACAACCACCAAGAGGATTAAAAATAAATGTTTACAAATTGAAAAATCAAAGAAGTTTAATTTCAATGTAAGAAACCGAAACAACTGAGTAGTAATTAAATAATTAAAAGCAGAATCAACTGAGTAGGATAAGTAGGTCGTTGAATTAAGCCAAGCTGGAGTAACAGAACGGGCTAAAGGCGACAGTTTGGGATCAATCCCAAAGAGGTAATTGGTATCATGATCAGATGTCGAAGTCAATACCTGAGCGAAGTTTTAGTTTGAATCGGGAGCCTGAATAAGAAAATGATTAAAACACTTTGCCAATTAAAAACTCTGTATTTTCTTGACAGTGTGATATTTTATTTTAACCCCCTAAGTGGCATCGACAGGATATCTCATCCATCAAGATTTGAAATTTTTTTCAAATGACGAAATGTTTCATCATCAAGATACTGTCGATTATTTGGCGATGATAAAATCCAGATCTGGCGAGTTTTTCTCTGATGACGAGATACCTCGTCCATCAAGACCCGGTCAGTTTTGTATCAGACGAGACACCTCTTCGAGACAACCCATCAGAGGTCTAAAGAATTTCCAAAGCGATATCTAAAAGATTATTGGTCAACGCCAATTGGATTAAATACCAAATGTCGCCAAAACGGCGACCAACCATATTTTAAGGTAATCCCTCTATCTGTGGTCAAGGGTAAATAACTGGATAATTCTAAAAACTGCTTTTCAGGAGCACGTTAAGATTTGTCCTTCACTTCTAAATCGAGTTTTTGTAATAATCTATTTGGTTACATTCTTTGTTACTCTTTTTCAGGCACATTACTTCTCCATAGCGTCTACGGCCCTAAGACAAATCCTCCACCAAACACACTTATCTCATTTTTGCCAACTTTCGACTTATCCAGTTATTTCCTTTGACCACAAATATGTACCATGCGGGAGTGTTTGGGTAACGGATATAAAAGCACCGGCTGATTGAACATCCCTGTATAATACACATCCTTCTTCTTTTTCAGGCAATGAAAACTTATATCTGATGACGCATCAAGACCTTCACGAATTGCGGATTGACTTAGAAGATTTTGATGGGGGCAAAGGTTATGCCCTTTACGATGCTTTTGCAGTGGGCAGTGAGAAGGAAAAGTATATGCTGAAGTTGCTTGGCTCTTTGAAAGCAGGTGAAATAGGTAAAATGCGAGATAATTTTTGCAGTCTTATATTTTCTTTTTACAAATTCGTCTTGAATTTTGTTTTGCTCTTCGTCCTCCTGGTGGTTGCCTCAATGAGGTATCTTGCAGTTAGTAAAGCTGGCCAGATCTGGATAAATGAGAGATCTGGTATCATGAGTTGTTCAAGTACTGTTGAACAATATATCTCGTCATCTTCTGCTGTTCAGGTCTGGATGAACGAGATATCTCGTCATTATCAGTTGTTCAGGTCTTGATGAACGGGATATCTCGTCATCGCCTGTAGTTTCGGTCTTTATAGCGAGATATCTCGTGATTATCAGTTGTTTAGGTTTTTATGAACGAGATATAACGTCATCACACACATCAGTTGTTCAGGTCTGGATGAACGAGATGTCTCGTCATCATCAGCTGTTCAGATCTTGACGAACGAGATGTCTCGTCATTATCAGTTGTTCAGGTCTTGATGAACGGGATATCTCGTTATCCTCTGTAATTCCGGTCTTCACGAACTAGATATCTCGTCATTATCAGTTGTTTACGTTCTGATGAACGAAATATAATGTCATCATCAGTTGTTCAGGTCTGGATGAACGATATGTCTCGTCATAATCAGTTGTTCAGGTCTTGATGAACGGGATATCTCATCATCCTCTGTAATTACGGTCTTGACGAACTAGATATCTCGTCATTATCAGTTGTTTACGTTCTGATGAACGAAATATAATGTCATCATCAGTTGTTCAGGTCTGGATGAACGATATGTCTCGTCAAAATCAGTTGTTCAGGTCTTGATGAACGGGATATCTCATCATCCTCTGTAATTGCGGTCTTGACGAACGAGATATCTCGTCATTATCAGTTGTTCAGGTCTTGATGAACAAGATATCTCGTCATCATCAGCTGTTCAGGTCTGGATGAACAAGGTGTCTCGTCATTATCAGTTGTTCAGGTCTTGATGAACGCGATGTCTCGTCATCATCATCTGTTCAGATCTTGACGAACGAGATGTCTCGTCATTATCAGTTATTCAGGTCTTGATGAACGGGATATCTCGTTATCCTCTGTAATTCCGGTCTTTACGAACTAGATATCTCGTCATTATCAGTTGTTTACGTTCTGATGAACGAAATATAATGTCATCATCAGTTGTTCAGGTCTGGATGAACGAGATGTCTCGTCATTATCAGTTGTACAGGTCTTGATGAACGGGATATCTCATCATCCTCTGTAATTCCGGTCTTGACGAACGAGATATCTCGTCATTACCAGTTGTTCAGGTCTTGATGAACAAGATATCTCGTCATCATCAGCTGTTCAGGTCTGGATGAACGGGATATCTCGTCATCATCTGTAGTTCCAGTCTTGATGAACGAGATATCTCGTCATCGCCTGTAGTTTCGGTCTTTATAGCGAGATATCTCGTGATTATCAGTTGTTTAGGTTTTTATGAACGAGATATAACGTCATCACACATCAGTTGTTCAGGTCTGGATGAACGAGATGTCTCGTCATCATCAGCTGCTCAGATCTTGACGAACGAGATGTCTCGTCATTATCAGTTGTTCAGGTCTTGATGAACGGGATATCTCGTTATCCTCTGTAATTCCGGTCTTCACGAACTAGATATCTCGTCATTATCAGTTGTTTACGTTCTGATGAACGAAATATAATGTCATCATCAGTTGTTCAGGTCTGGATGAACGATATGTCTCGTCATAATCAGTTGTTCAGGTCTTGATGAACGGGATATCTCATCATCCTCTGTAATTACGGTCTTGACGAACTAGATATCTCGTCATTATCAGTTGTTTACGTTCTGATGAACGAAATATAATGTCATCAACAGTTGTTCAGGTCTGGATGAACGATATGTCTCGTCATAATCAGTTGTTCAGGTCTTGATGAACGGGATATCTCATCATCCTCTGTAATTCCGGTCTTCACGAACGAGATATCTCGTCATTATCAGTTGTTCAGGTCTTGATGAACAAGATATCTCGTCATCATCAGCTGTTCAGGTCTGGATGAACAAGGTGTCTCGTCATTATCAGTTGTTCAGGTCTTGATGAACGCGATGTCTCGTCATCATCATCTGTTCAGATCTTGACGAACGAGATGTCTCGTCATTATCAGTTATTCAGGTCTTGATGAACGGGATATCTTGTTATCCTCTGTAATTCCGGTCTTTACGAACTAGATATCTCGTCATTATCAGTTGTTTACGTTCTGATGAACGAAATATAATGTCATCATCAGTTGTTCAGGTCTGGATGAACGAGATGTCTCGTCATTATCAGTTGTACAGGTCTTGATGAACGGGATATCTCATCATCCTCTGTAATTCCGGTCTTGACGAACGAGATATCTCGTCATTACCAGTTGTTCAGGTTTTGATGAACAAGATATCTCGTCATCATCAGTTGTTCAGGTCTGGATGAACGGGATATCTCGTCATCATCTGTAGTTCCAGTCTTGATGAACGAGATATCTAGTCATTCATTATCTGTTGCTTAATGTTTTGATGAACGATATATATCATCGACGTCAGTTGTTCATGTCTTGATGAACGAGATATCTCGTAATCATCAGTTGTTCAAGTCTTGATGAACAAGATATCTCGTCGAAACCACTTGGAGGGTTAATTTTTGAGCGCCAACCCTGTAACAGCAAAGAGTTTAGAGTTTTGGCAAAAGAGATGGTACTTGTGATTTTGTTTTATTTGTAACTTGATTTTGTTCAAAAACAAGACAAACGTGGAATATATCGAGAAGACCTCTCAATATGGTAGACTATTTTTGAAAATTATAAACTGGTTCATAATGTAGACAATCAAATTTTCAAAACTCAGAATGCAGTAAAAGTTTTTTTTTCTCTCATTTTTGTTATTCTTTTTTGTGCTTCTCCTTTTAACATAACCTCCATATGTCCAAAAATTAAGCATAATGCTAGATTCGCAACAAGCAAGATCCCCTGATCACAACCTGAGCTGGATTTATATGCTCTCAAACTCCTTAACTGTTGTACCGTATCAACGAAAAAGTAAAACTACTTCCTGGTTAAAATACTTATATTGAGAGTTAAAATTTACAGAAATGTGCAGCTACAGTTTTATATTTAAAGACGATGTCCATCACCGATACAATACAGCCTTCGTAAGATTAATGTTCCTCAAATCGTCTGCGGCTAGCAACAGCCTCTCTCCAAAAATTGTCTCTTCCCAGCCCGCCTCCTCCAGTCGTCACTTCCGCAGTCGGACCAGGGGGTAGACTTCGGGAACGATTCCCGTTGTGAGCTCCCACGATTCTCGATAATGATTCTGTATCTTCAAGACGTTACAGACTCCTCCCCTCCAAGAAAACTTTTCTGCAGATCTCGATCGAAGAAAAGTCCCGAAAAGAAAATGAAAAGTAATGAGCATAAGTGCTCACACAAAGGGGCCAGTACCAACTTACCAGACTGAATCAGTGCATCACCAAATTCAGGGTACTGACGCAATTTTTACACAACAAAATTGAATGAAAGCAATTATACAATCAATATAAAACCAAAAATTAAAGATACCTAAGACATAATTACTTAATTACATTTACTTAAGAGTGTATGTGCTAGGTGTGTAACCGTAAAGGGAAAAGGCTTCACTCATGACAATTTCCCTAGGGTAAGAATCAATGCTTTCAATTCTATAACACCTGCATACTCCGAGTTTCAGAGTTTTTTTCTTGTGTCTGTGGAAATGCTTTTTGGCATTCGACTTGTTTTTCTGATTCGATTCATTTTCAATCTGTCCAACGAATTTCTTGTGTCCTGTCGGGACCCTGGGCACAAATTGCCCGTAGCTTGCTTCTCTAGTTCTAGACTGAGGACAAGTGAAAAGCGGTACACGCATGTGGAGATCGGAAGATAAATAAGGTATAGCTTGAGAGACAATGTGCGGTGCATTTCTGTAAGGACCTACAGTTGTGGGTAGTGTAAGAAGTGTCTGAACTCCCTTGGTTAAAGGTGGAGCGACAGTCAAATACCAGTTACTTTGTGCTGCAACAAAATGTAAGACATGACCAGTCACAATTCCTACTCCGGTGCTGACTATTGGAATCGTTGAGGGAACAGTTTCATCTTCATCTTCAATTTCTGAAGAAGCCTCAACGCAGTTTTTGGTCAATTCCATTTCCCATGGCAGTTCCATGCAACCATTTCTCCCAGAACCCTTAAGTATATCCTGTATTTCTTCTATTTCATCATCACTGGCGTCTCTGTAGTCAACAAATTCCAAATCATAATTGATAACTTCTTCCCTTTCCTCTTCGTCTTCTTTTTTTTCTTCCACTTGTTGAGCCATTTGTCTCTGAGGATGTGGTTGAATGGTGCTCACCTGATGTGGCACATTATCCACCTTCATCTTTTCTAGAAGTGTATCTGTTCCATTCCCCAGCAAATGTATTTCTTTGTCAGATGGATTACAGGCAACTACGACTTTGGTTATTACATGCCCGAACATTCCTTGTAGCTCCACCTCTGCTAAAGGCAAACAGATTGGAGTGTTGTCAACGGCTTCTCTTTCCTCTTGTTTTTCTCTTTCTAAACTCTTCTCCTTCTGCATTTCAACGAACGTTTGGGAATCAATTTTCAGAAGTTCAAGTCCTTCACAAGATTCCATCTCATTTGGCGGGAAAGAAAACAAATCGCCTTGGTCAATATCTATCACAGCTTCAAACTCTGGAACTGAAATTACTTCTTCCTTTTTTTTCTTCCTCTTGATTTTTTCTTTCTAACCCTTTCTCCTTCTGCATTTCAAATTCCCGTAATTTGGTTTCATACTGGTACTTCTCTTTACTGCCTCTTCTCGAGCAGCTTTCAGTCTCTCTCCGGCTGGTTCCCACTCTTCTTCGCAAGATCTTTTCATTCCTCCCAACCTCTCATCTGCTTCTATACGAGCCAATCTCCGTTGTATAAATTCCCACGCCCTTTCAGCACTTTCCTGCCTCCAAACAGCTTCTTTCAACCTTCGTCTAGCTTCCTCTCGTTCCTGTCTTTCATTAATAAGCTATATCATTAAATCTTCCACAAGTTTTGCATCGTAGAAGAATGCATCGTAGCAATCTTCCACATTTAGAACCTTCTATTATTTTTTTCAAGTGAATCATTTTAGCATCTGGAGGAACCTCTTCTACTAATTCAATTGCCAAAATTTCCATCTCCTCCTTTCTAGATCTCCCAAGAAATGACATAGTGATCCCAGTGTAAACACAATCACATAATTCTTACGTCATACAATTATTTAACAACTCTTTTAAGAACACAATTCTAAAATAACCTAGAAATCACACTCTTAAAGCACACAAAATAGAATACACAAAACACTGAAAATCAGTTATTAAAATAATACTATTATGTTATCAAATACTATCGATTAACTCAGATAAAACAAATCAATTCTACTTTCTATTTGAATCAGAATAAGGAACCAAATGTATTTTATTAAATTTTCACATTAATTTGTCATACATTCTTTTAAAAGGAAGTAATTAAATTCTATCCTTGCTCAAATAAATTACCAAACGATAATAACACATTCAAATGATAATTAAACATAAAACTCTATAATATCGTAGTTTAAAAGCACTTTCGTATTCATATGTAACTACAACTGTTCAATGCAATACCCCTACACTAAAGCAAAACTAGAATTTTTCCAAATTTATTTACAAAAATTTCACACTAAATATATCAAAATTGATTTCACCAATGATAATAATCTTAAAAAATGATTCTTGTATTAGAAACATAAATCTTTTATATATAATACACACAACTTGTTATTAAAATATCCTTCTAATATGATTATTACACAATGATATATAAATTTTTCTAAAATAACAATATGGTATAAAACAACCACACACAAAAAAATCAGAACTGATGTTATATCTACGTCAGAATGACTTTTATACTAGTCAGGATTGACTTAACACAAACCAAAATTTGAAACAAGATGCTTCAAAACACACTCAAGTCTGGCGACTTCTACAATGAAAATGGAAAACGGGACGTTTCCAAACTAAACAAGTCAAGTTGATTTAAACTAACACTTGAAACAGGTTGTTTCAAAACACAATGTCTGACGACTTCTAAAAGGAATATGAAAACGGGATGTTTCCAAACTAAACAAGTCAGGTTGACTTAAACTAACACATGGTAATTTGGTAATTTTTTAGTTAACGTCGTACTAGAGCAACACAACGGGATATTGACGACGGTTCGGAATCAGTCCCTTAAGGGAAAGATTCGAGGACAACACCTCGTAATTTTGAACCACGGTCAGATGACGAAGCAACACCTGAGCTGGCACCCCACTCTCCAAACTTCCACGCCAACCCAACGTGAACTAACACATGAAACAGGATGTTTCAAAACACAGAAAACTCTGTAACAAATGCATTTTCGGTGTGCACCGATTGTTACAATTGCAAGGAAATTCTGGTAAGTTGGCCACATCAGACGCGCTGGTGGTCGTCAATATCCAGGTTCCACACGAACATTCCAAAAGACGCTAGCGGTCTTATCACAACTGTAGCTAAAAAATATAACGCGGAATTCGCATACCATAAGCTGCCACCACTCAGGCAGGTCTGTACCGTATCGACGAAAAAGTAAAACCACTTCCTGGTTAAAATACTTATATTGAGAGTTAAAATTTACAGAAATGTACAGCTACAGTTTTATATTTAAAGACGATGTCCATCACCGATACAATACAGCCTCCGTAAGATTAAAGTTCCTCAAATCGCAGCCTCTCTCCAAAAATTGTCTCTTCCCAGCCCGCCTCCTCCAGTCGTCACTTCCGCAGTCGGACCAGGGGGTAGACTTCGGGAACGATTCCCGTTGTGAGCTCCCACGATTCTCTATAATGATTCTGTATCTTCAAGACGTTACACTGTTCTATGGGTTAAAAGTAATACTATACTTCTTGGAAATCTAAGGGTGTTGATCCCGGACCTTCACCAATAGTTCGCTGTGTTGCTCCAGCGTGACGTTAATTGCAAAATAACAAAAAATATCTCACAAACGCTCAGAGGTTCAACTCTTCCTTTCAGTCATACATTCATTTAAATTGATTGGTTTGTTGGTTTTATGGCACAAGGGCCATATGTAACCACGCTGTGCCAGACACAAGACGTACAATAACAAGTAATAGACTTCACACGCAATGAAATTAGGCCATGCTGCTCATCCTACAACTAGGTAATGGTAATTTTAGTTAACGTCGTACTCTAGTACGCAACACAACGGGCTATTGACGACGGTCCGGAATCAGTCCCTTAAGGGAAAGATTCGAGGACAACACCTCGTAATTTTGAACCACGGTCAGATGACGAAGCAACACCTGAGCTGGCACCCCACTCTCCAAACTTCCACGCCAACCCAACGTGAGGACTTTCGGCCACGACAGATTTAAGGTGCACCAGCCGCCTCTACACCATACGTTTACAAACATCCATGCCCGGACCCGGATTCGAACCAGGAACCTTCCGATCTAGAGGCTAACACCTTAACCACTATACCGGTTGGTCGGCCCTACAACTAGAAAGCTGCATTCCCACTGAGCCATCTTCTAGTTGTAGGAGGCGCAGGTTCGATTCTTGTTAGGTGCATTCCTCCCAAGGTGTATTTCTTTCTTCTGTGCTGTTAAAACTTTCAATGCGTGTGATGTCTATTACTTGTTTTTGTATGTCTGATGCAGCATGGCCAAAAATGGCGTTTGCTCCATAAGACCCCATCAAACCAACCTAACCATTGAGCCATAACGGCAATCTCCTTTAACCTAAACGCTGCGGTGCTTAGATATTTTCAATCGTCTACAGGAACGGCTCTTTTGCCTACATGTCCAACCTCCCTTACCTAATTATCTAACTTGAGCGATAGAGCCTTGAGGGGAATTTACGACTAAGGCTTTCCTTTCATAGTATTGTGTGGCGTATGTCACCAGAGCGACTTTCTGCAGCCCTCTAAAGCGTTCACACCTCACGGTCAACAGGGTAGGGTAGAGTATAATATAATAAGAACAATATAATAAGAGTGGCGACATACGGGAAACACTTTCTGATTGGCTTAGAGACCTTTTCTACCGCCCGAGGCGGTCTTTTCCTAGCTCCCGTAGACTTAACATGGGAACTTTTTGTGTGTTCGAGAAAAACGTGTGTACATTAAATAAAAAAGAAAATATAGCTTTTTCATGTTCCATTTCGTGTTCTAGAATGTTTATTTATTGTTATTTTAGTGTTTTGTCAGTATAAATTTGAAGACTTTTTAAGTAAATAGCTTTTTTTGAACAACATGGTGTTTCCCGCAATCTAAGTTAGCGCGTTGTGCAATCCATCTCATCAATTACGCATGTAATTGAGCGTTTATAGGATTCATTTATACCGAATGTATCCATATTATAACAATCATATGCTTTTTGTTCTCCCTGAAATGATATATTAATTCGTCCAGCAACCTTCTCTGAGACGATTCTGGTAGAAAAATGGCTGCCGCGCATGCGCATTGGGCCAAATTTGGTCCCTTGTCGCCACTCTTATTATATAGGCACTCTATCCCGAACAAAAGGAGGGATCCTCTAGAAGGTCAGTCGCTGACATCTGGTAAATAGTGATCGATGCCAGCGGTCACTTAAAAGGGGGATACCATTCACCGTACACTGATCGATACCAATGCCGCTGGTGTAAACGAAATTGTAGTGGTAACAACTGTCCACCTGCCATAGCGTGAATGTTAAAGCGAAATAAAAGTCGCATGATCTTTGTTTTTTGCAGGAGATGGAATGACGTATCACGCATCGATACCTTTCTCAACAATCGATGTGGACAATGACAGATGGGAAGGAGGCCATTGCGCAGTGGATCATACAGGTGGCTGGTGGTACAACCAATGCGACGCCAGCAATTTGAACGGGAAATATCTCAACGGTGTGAACCCTCACGAGTTCCAAGGGATGTACTGGCACGAATGGCACGGCCCGAGTTACTCGCTCATGGCAACGAAGATGATGATAAGACCTATTGGATCCAAAATCACGAAAGCGAAAACTGATAAATCTGATGATGACTTTGACATCAGGAATTTCAGTTTCTGAAGCTGAAACTGCGCGATATTTACTCTCACATTTTCACGAAATTAATATAATTTTGATGGGAAAGTAATGTGATATAACAAAAGCAGGGCTGCCAGTGGCGATTTTTTGCTGCTATTTTCAATCTTGTTGACAAAGGATATCTTTTTAAGCATAAAAGTCTGCTTCAAAGCTTCGTCGACTTTTCGAAACGTTTTTTTAAGTCAACGTAAATTTAACCCACCTTTTGCTTAACCTTTAGACTACGGCCGGTACAGCAGTTGTACCATGATCGTACCAAGACGGAATTTAGACAATGGCCAGTACATCAGTTATAACTTGAAAGTTTTAAGAATTGCGCCAAGAAAGAATTTACACCTAGGCCGTTACAGCACTTTACCTTGAAAGTTATAAGAATCATGCCAAGAATGAATCGCGCTGGTCATAAAAATCAAAAGGTAAACTAATAGCAGATATGTAGGAATATTTTTTGGATTTTTCTTTTGGGAAAAATTTTTCCAACTGATGCCAATTTTGAAAGTTTGGAGCCAAGCCTTAACAACCACAAGAGAAAAGCATGAGAATTTGGGGATGCTAGATTGTCATGAAAACCTTACTGAGAAAAAGGTTTTCAATGCTAAAATTTAAATTTCCTGTCGAGATTTCTACGTGTTTCATAACATAATCAACCCGTTTCGTGCTATAACCGATTCATATATAAGAATCTAAAATTGCTGCTAAAGGGTTTAGGAGGAGACGTTTTTGTTGTGTCCTTTTTAAAAAATTGCTATCAATACAATTATTTTACAAGCAATTATAATTTCTACTAAACTAGGGTTCATGAAGAGACATTTTTTCTTCCATTAAATGTGTTCAATAAATAATAGGAGCAAAAATAATTAAATATATTTTTGCTATTTATACAACTATTTCACAAGCAACTATAATTGCTATTAATATAAGGTTTAGGAGGGGACTTTTTTTTGCTACCATTAAAAATAATTTGCTACTAATACAATTATTTCACAAGCAGTTAAAATTTCTACTAAACTAGGGTCCATGAAGTGAAATTTTTGCTTCGATTAAATATGTTCAATAATTAATAGGAGTACAAATAATCTCTTTTATATTAAAAAAAAGTTGCCACCGCTGTCACAGGATTGAAAACTGTGTTGTTTAGCTCGATTCTTAGACGGTTTCTCGAGAAAGTACGGATCAGAAATATATGAAATTAGCATGGTTTGTTCTTAATCGTGTTCCCTGGACGATTGTAAATATCTTTTTCCGATGCGGTTATTAGTTTTGGGTTTATTAAGTGTCAAAGTTGAAAAAGCGAAATTTCTTCCGCGAATGAGCAAAAACACACACAAATATTTCAGTCTTAAACCGTGAGTTTTTTTTTAAAGAGTACCTCTCAACGTAAATTTTTGCAGCTCGTCGAGGTTTTTTAGAAATTTCAATTTTGTTCTTGATAAGATTCTTTTCAAATTCGGGAAATATCGGGACATATTAGCAATCTCCGGGAGTTGGCGATAGTAAGCGAGCAGGGGGCTCCGCCCCCTAGTTAAATATATTTTCTCTTTTTATAGAACTATTTCACAAGCAACTAAAATTGCTATTAAAATAAGGTTTAAGAAGGTACTTTGTTTTGCTACCATTAAAAAAAATGCTACTAATGCAACACTATTTCGTAAGTTTTATGGCAATGGCAGCCCTGTAAAAGTTGTGCTTTTATAATGTTAACTTTAGAGTGCTTTATTATGTTAGCTTAGAGTGCTGTATTATATTAGTCAGTTTTAGTTTGCATTTATTATGTTGACTTTTTAATTATGGTTTAACTTCAGAGATTAGTGCATTAAGCGATGATGTAATAAAAGAAAGAAATTCTGGGAAGCTTCCTTTGAAATACATCCTGTTTGCGTAATTTTTTCTGTTCCGTCTGTGGTTGTACCTTGATTATCTAAGTGTCCGTGTTATCCGAGCCAAATTTTGTACCGAGTTTCCCTTCTTTGTGAATCTGTCAGCAGTAGTGACATGTCGTGCAGTGTAATTGTTCTGTTTCGTGTTACTGAGATTTCTTACGAGTTTCTGGTAACTCAGGGCCCTGTCCACGTAACCTCGGGCTATCAAGTTTCTCTCTTTTGCCTATGATTGGCACAATTTAACGATTTTATTGGTGGATCAATTTTCGACACTTTAAATTCATTCAACACATACAAAATTCAGCAAGTCGCTCTTTTTAAAACCAAATGATTTTTGTTTTAACCTATCACAATACTTTTAGAGTATGACAGGAAATTTACAACATCGTTCTGCTGAATCGAAATCGGCTTCTTGAGAACAGAGAACAAAAAAATTATGGTGGAGTATATAATAAATTTCTTTACAACATATTAAGGACTATAGCTAAAACATGAACTATTTCGACAGTTTTTCTATTTTATTAGAAGAACAGAAAAACCTCTGTAACCGTAAATGATTTTTGATTGAGGCTTTTCATCCTACTATAATTCATTTTCGAGTGAGTCTCAGGCTTCGTCGATCTGTTATTTTTTGAAGCTCTCAGTTTATTTAAGGACTATAGCTAAAACATGAATTAGTTCGATACAATTTTTCTATTTTATTAAAAGCACAGAAAAACCTCTGTAACCGTAAAGGATTTTTGATTGACGCTATTCATTCCACTATAATTCATCTTCGAGTGAATCTCAGGCTTCGTCGATCTGTTATTTTTTGAAGCCCCTCAATCTTCGTATTAATCCATCACAGAAATAAAAAGATGAGAATAAAATTGGGAGAGATGTGTTGATATTTTATCACTGTCCAAAATCAATCTTGACGGGTAGATATGTAATGTCAATCTGGAGGAAATAAATCTTGGGATTAAAATTGTCTTTAATACTCAAAAACCCGATTTCGATACATTTGAAGAAGGAGGAGCTATTTCAATAGATATTTTACAGTTAAATGAATAGCAGAAGAATACTTTCGATTTAAATAAAGATCAGTATTTATTTGAAGAATAGTTTCGTTTCAACTCGTAAAGTTAATAACACCTGTCGCAACGATACGGATTTTATGAAACCTAGCTCAAATTTCTTTTTGTACAGATTTTCTTTCCAGGTATTGCAACCAGCTTTCTACGTTAAATTTTTTTCAGTTTTGAGAGGGTTTATTCTTTGTAGCTAAATATAGGCATCTAGTGCTTTGGGGATTGTACGCACTTTCTGCATCCGTTACTAACATGTTACTGGAATGCAATTTGAACAGGTCGCGTATGAGAAGGTTGTTTTGTAAAGGTAAACACAGAGGGCGCTATGTAGTGATTAGATGAGAGTAGTTGGGTGTATATGGTACCACTAGAGCTCGAAAGCCGTTAATATGGACATTACGTAGCTGATCTGCAGACTAACTGATTTGCTCCGTTAACATGCGGAATCAAGAGTTTTCCGCATTTGACTTAGCTAATGTGCACATTAACGGCTTCCGTATCGTTAAAGTTCAAAAGTTTGTTTCTCTAATTTCCTTTCCCTACATCTTTCCCGTATCCCTCCACTTTTAGTTTTAGTTTGGTTTCGCCAGCGTCTTGTCGTCGACGGTTGTTTTTATTTTTCATAATTTGCGTCGGCTGCCAGTGCGTAGCATAGCTAATTCTGTTTTCCAATTCGCTTCTGCCTGTTAGCGCGCTGAATTTGTGTCATGATTTTTTTTAAAGCAGATAAATTAAACTCCTAGTATTCAAGCAAGCACCGAATTAGTGAGTAAAATGAAAAAACGATTCTTAGCAAACCTCTTTAGCGAAGATTTAAAATATAATAGTGTTTTAATGACAAAACGAAAGTATGATTCCATAATTGAAGAGGTAAAGCGAATAAAAGTTTCCAATAAAAAAAAAACCATCTCGAGATTATCGAATAATTCAAAGATATGATGTGTTGACTGTACTTTCCTATTGTTACAGAAAAGATCTTATTTTCATTTTAACGAGTGCCTAGTAGGTAATGTGTAGATTACCTAGGTAATTTGAGAAATGGAAACAATTTTCGACACTTTAACGCATCACCCTAGTTAATCTGAACATTACCTAGACAATCTGTAGAATAACCTATTACTGCACTTTAGCGGTAACATATATAATTGTTACGGAATTTTGGCTTGGAATGATATTTCAGCATGTGCTAATGAAAAGGATTTTCAATAAAACAAGCTGGACGAAAAGTGGACGATTATATTCTCTGTACCAAATGCTCTCGGGTGACACACGTCGGGTTTACCTTAAATTGCAATTTATTGCCGTTTTGTAGACAATTGCCTTTACCAATCATATATCAATTCGGAATGGTATTTTTGGAATATTTCGTAGCGATGGGCTGAAATCGTAGTGAGAAAGGCCTTGAAATAGATTTTTTAATACAGGTGCACTTTGTGCACCTAAGTTTTTAAATTAGGTGCACAGTTTATATTTTAGGTGCTCATTTAAAAAAAAAACGTTATGTAAGAGCATTAATGTTTTAAACTACTTTATTAGTTGGGTATGACATTGGTGGGCAAAAAACACATAAAAATAAACGAGTACACTATATCTTAAGCAGATAAATCTGAGTTTAAAATAAGTAATGAAAATATTTGTTTCCGATATGCAGTGGCCAGACAATTCTGAGGAATTCCTACGGCCTTTATTAAAACACGAGGTGTTTACAGAAATGCGGGATGCCTATCGTTCGCGGGTGATCAAGTGATCTTCTCCCTTCTACGGCTGTCGCGACAGTCGCTTCAAAAGAACCACCTGGAAAATGTTTCGATCATCGGAAAGTTCTGGTGGCAGTGACACAAGTAAACCTTCCTCCTGTATAAACCCCTTACGGACCAGCGATTTTGTTTTACGTTCCTAATCGTTAATAAAATAACATAAAACACGTTCCCCCCCCCCCTTTTTTTTTTAAACTTTAGGTGGCGGGGAAAAAATTAGGTGCACAATTTTATTTTCATGTGCACAGTGCACCTGTGCAGACGGGTATTTCGAGCCCTGATATATATATATATATATATATATATATATATATATATACACACACACACACACATTTGATGATTTGGTTGACGCCTAGTTGGATATCTTTCCCGATACAACCGAACAGCAGCGCGTCCATTTCCGTCGGCCAGGCCGTAGATGAAGTGGATGTCCGTCAAATCAGCGTTTGTGAAACTATTCATGTTGATCGCACGCAGTCGGCGTATACAATTAGAGCTCGCGTACACCTATCGATTTCCACCCATGCTGTGTAATTATGGTTCATAACGATGTTCTCTACCTCTCCTCCAAGTTTGTACACGAAGTTCCGGGACGCTTTCGCGGAATTCCTCACGCTTTCAGCACCCCTTGGCGAATTGGCGAAAGCCGGCTGTATCACCAACTGCGAGAACTAAATTGGGCCACATGAGACAAGACGACAGTTTCGTATACCCTCTTGCTGCCATCTGTTGACTCAGAAAGGAACCTTTTTGTTACAAAGATATTTGATTCATAAGAAACTGTATTATGAAAATAAAAACACTGGGCTATAAAGGCGAATAATTTCCATAATAAACAACGTAATTGATTTATCCGCCTCCACATTCGTATCTTAAACAAATACATACTCATCAACTCTTTCTATTTGACGAGTTTTAGAGTAAGTTATCATTTTATATTGTAAAAACCATAACGAAACGTAATTGATTGTCTAAATTTCAAATAAATGTAAACATATACAATTTGTTTACATGGGGTACCTGCTTCTTATATCAACCAATATTACGAAGTAGTTACAATAGAGATAGATAAAGTAAAACAAAAATAATCATGTTATATCTTGAATGTCAACATAATATGTATAGATTACCCAAAAAAAATCAGACGGAAAATCACAGCACTCAGCGAGAAAAAAAAAATGGCGATCTTCTAAACAACTTAGTAGGGTTGCTCGAGAAATTGAGAAGGATTGCCAATTTCCCCAGCTTTCGGTTCTCAAAGTGCTTTATATCGCCAACTCACCAAGGAGTGCTCAAAGCGTGGGGGTTTCCGCGAAAGCTTCCGGCTTACCCTGTATATATTCTCTATACAAATCTACACCGTCCAATCCACACCAAATTTGGTACATTTATACCTTAGAACACTGTGGAAAACATTCGCTATTATTTTACTGTCTTCAGACCAATCTGTAGAACTTACTACCATGAAAATTGGCTCACAGGTAGTACTAAAAGTGCCACTCGAAGCCACAATTTTAAAATCTAAAGTTTGTTTCTTGCAATAAACTAATATTGACAAGGAAACACGTTCTGCAGGAAACTTAACACGGAAATGTCGCAGTCATGTTTGAGCATTACTAATGTCTTTTTCGAATTGCTCTATTTGAGTTCACGAAGTCGAAATTCGACACTTCGCACATCTTTCATTTTTCAGAATTCTGCATTTTATCATCGGAACTTCGTTTCTGTTTGTATTAGTCTTAGTCTTTTGCATTATTACAATATATTATTCAGGAATCAAATGTACATATTTGCATCTGAAGTAAGTGGTAGAAGCTATGAAAAAGTTAAAAAGTATTTTCCGTGCAACTTAAATTATTACATTTTTCTATGTAGGAAAAGTAATTATTCTAATTCACTTTTCAAACAACATTTAACCATTTCAACCCGAACAACGCCTGGTAATTCAGCTAGTGGGTTATAAAAATTAACCTCGGACATTGTCAAAACGGCGATAAATCGAATTTCTTAACAAAAAAAGTATTTTGTCTTGTGATAGTATGTATTTAAGTCTGAAAAACTCATACAATCCTAAATTAAATACCTTTTAAGGTATCTTGTTAAACTACTTTTAAATCTTCGATGACAACAGCTTTTAATTTATTTGATGTGATAAAAACTAAGTTCCAAATATCGTTTGCAAATATTTTAGCTGTCCGAGAAATATTCTATTTTGAAATATTTTTCAAAGGTGAATTCTATTTTGGAATATTTTTCAAAGGTGAATTCTATTTTGGAATATTTTTCAAAGGAATTGTTCGCCAGATATCTATACGTTTCACTTTTGAAGGTGTTATTAGTTGAATTAATTAGATATAATCAGCTTGAAATAATTAAATCAATTAAGGTTGGCTGGTAGTTCAATTTAAGTCAAACTGGAGCAACACACGGGTGTTTGAAGACGGTCCGGGATCAATCTCTCAGCTAAAGATACGAACAAAGCACCTCGAAATTTTGAACCACTGTCAGATGACGTGATGTAGACCTGAGCTAGTACCCTACTCTTAAAACTTCCACCCTACCCTTATTCAAGAACATTGGTGTGTACAATAAATTTAACGTGAACCAGCCAATGTTATTACACGAGGGTCTTTGGTTGGATCGAGTTTCAAACGCACAACTATTCGGTTACTGAACAGCTCAGTAAACATTTCATTGAACATTTCAGAACATTGAGCATCGTAGTAAAATTTCGCAACTGTGGAAGTTAGTAACGAAACAAGAAATTGGCCATCTTTTTCTGCCGATTGTATATTTTCTACAAATTATTAAATATTAACAAGATTTTAGTGTCGAGGGTCCAATATCATTGAGTATATGAAAGCAGATGCACTACGCATTTGAACGAAATCTGATGTTTGCAAGAAGCGTTCAACTGCTTAAATGAATTTGTTTTTAATAGATTACAAAAGTGTACCGCGTTGCATAGTAAGCTTTATGACCTTGGTTTGCTTTAAAATTCATAGTACTTCGATATTATCTGTTGTTGGAAACCGAAACCACATTAGACGCCTTTTGGAAATTTGAAGCAAATCGTCCAAAAGAAAAACAGTCCTTCTGAGAACAAAAACATTTCATGAAGAGCATGGGTCATTGTCATTTTCTGTATCCAGTTCATCAAAGTTGGTTCAGAAATGAAATGGAAAGAAACCAAATTTTGGTGAAACGACAAAAACCTAAATCTTAAGGGCCCCATCGACGAAAATGAGGCCAAATGACCCTGTTCTGTCAACCTTTTTTTCACCTTCAAAGGCCCTGTAAAATAACCCCGAGCAATAAAAAGAAAACAACCGGGAATTTTCCCAACATAAAAACTCAGAGTTACCATTGTGTCGTGCTGCCATCTATCGGTAAATAATAAGCTTTTCTATGACATGTGCAATCTTAAACATCGTAAATAAAAACATGCACATTTCTAGAACTATAGAAGGAAAGCCAGTATCACTGCTGTCGCATAAACTTAAAATATACATAATATAAAAAAAAATCATTCAATAATACTGTTGTAAATTTCTCCAAATTTATAAAATTATTTAAGGGGATGAGGGACGTCAAGAAAAACCCCACTGCTTCAATGTTCAGGAAATTACTTATTTTATTTATACATATCATTAGGCTTGGAAATCATAAAAAAGTATATGCTGTCAAATTTACAAACAAACAAAAGAAAATGAAATTAAGACTAAAATATTGGAATAGCCTCGGAAGCAGAGAATTAAACTGTGTTTCATTTTTAAAAAGTACTTAGCTACAGACACACAATATTTTAGTCTTCAAAATTATTTGATCTAAAGACAATTTTGAATTTTGAAAGACAGTTGAAAAAGATAATTTTTGGTTGTTTTTGTCAAAGTATTTGAATTAAAATGTCCAACTTCACCAAGTGTTTTCATAGAGGAAGTGGAATTTCCAACGCAATGCACTTTCAATTCATACCGTACCCCGGCAAGAAAAGTGACACAGCTCAAAAAATAAAAACTTTGATGTAATGTCATTGAAAAATATGAATGAGGTGCCCCAGCGTGTAATATTACTATTCTACAGAATATAATAGAATTTAAAGACATAAATAGTTAACCTAAACTTTAAAAGAAGCTTATACTGTTTCAATATAAATTTTATAGTATCTCTTAACTTGATGTTTCTCAAGTTCTGCAATTTTGAGTTGTGTCGCTTTTCTTGCCGGGGTGCGATATCATGATTCGTACTTTTATTTCGATTCAGAATAATGTTTGGATTGTCGTAATATTTCTACTAATGTATTTGCTCTCTCATTTGTTCAAAAGTAGATATAATTAAAGGGGTCCGGGACACAAAAATCGTAAAATTTTCGAATTTTTTTTTATTATTTTAAGAAATTCTCTGTGTTTTTCTGCTTAAAATGACGTCTAAATCATGTTTCTATCTTAGTTAGAACTAGAGATATAGTAATTTTGTGATGCGTTGTTTTGAAAAATCACTCTTGACAGTTGTTGTCATGGCAACAACATCTGTCCTTAAAACTTTAAATGCGTTTTTCTCCATGATGCAATTTTTCAAGATTTCCTGTATTCAAATTGCTATAAGTCGAAAACCAATAATGTTTAAGGGTTGAAATTTGGAATATATCTTTTTCAAACATTATACTTTAATTTTGATTCAGCAAATTTGAAACAAATATTTACTTTTAAAAATATGATTTTTTTTAAAAAAAGTACCTTAAAATTTTCGCAAATTTTCATTCAAATGTTTTGTATTTTTTATTAAATTAATATTTTTTAAATTGCTGAATCAAAATTAAAGCTAATAAATTTGTGAATAATTTACTGCAAGAATTTTGAAAATTGATCAAAAATATTTTGAGCCTTAGCAATTTAAAATGACCCCTCTTTTTTTCAAATTTTTTTTTTTTTTTTTAATTTTTAAAGAACTTTTGGAAATTTTTTTTGTTGTGATTTCGCTTATTAGTTAGATGGGTAATCAGTACAAAAAAAAAATTCAAAATTCTAAATTAATTAATAAAAATTTTTTTTCAATGTGTCCCGGACCACCTTAAAAAACTATTTCACGGGGTGGTTATTTCATCTTTCAAAATGGTTCAATTAGTCCTTTTCTTAAAATAGCATCCTTCTTTGAAACGATTTGATTGGTCCTTTCCTTGGGATAGAATCTTTATTTGAAACGATGCTATTGGCCCTATTTGTATAGAATAAGGTCCGGTGCACACATCCGGTTTTTCAATGTGCGGGGCCACTACGGCACCGAAGCCAACTGTGCACACATAACCGTGAAATGACGCACGAACTCATTTCGCGCCATTTGCGATGAATATTCTATCGAAGAAAACGTGTTTATTTCGCTTACTTGGTGTAAAAAAGTATATTTTGAAACAAATAAGACTTTAATGGATACAACCATTTATTAATCTATATATATAAAACACTAACGTACGTGGATCCGAAATCGACGTTATTTGTGTATCGTCGAATGGCAACAAGCAAAGTAAATAAAATAACCCAGATATTTTGAATTCTTGCTGTTTTCAAAAAGCCGAGTTCAATTTCTATGCAAAATAAGGAATTAAATTGTAATATTTATGTTTGAACTGACTTTTTATTCCTTCATAGATAATAAAACGTAATTTTGCAACCCGGCATCTGGCCACGTCAGAATTAATGTTTACTTTTTAAATTTGATTTAGAATTCCGCGTTTGGGTATTTGAGTTGACTGCGAGATGTTGCGGTCATATTTGAGGATTCCCAAGTATTACAAATAGGTGTTCTTTTTGTTAATAAATCATTATTGTCTTTGTCAATATCGTTGAAAAGTCTTTTGTTCCATTATTCTATTTCACAATATATTCAGGAAGTCGAAATTCAACACGTTTGAATAGATACGTACGTGGTTTTTTTTTTTCAGAATTTTGCATTTTTTCAGGGATTGGAATTTTTGTTTGCATTATGTTTTCGGATATAATACCTATTGCAGAAATATTATTTAGGAGTTAAAATTTAATGATATGTCTATTTCCTGCAAAATATCACTAGACTTGGGTAATTTTGTAGCAGTATATGTATAGTTCGACCAACTTTCCTTAAATATTTGATTTTATACGCAAAGATTTGAAGAATTGTTTCATAAAAATAAATAAAATATACAAATCAAAACATGTTTAGTTACGGTGTGTAAAAAAGTTAAAAAAAAAAGCATTATTACACACCGCCGGGCGCTAGCCGGCGCAGCCCGGCTAGTTATTATTTATATTCCATTTGTTTATGAAACAAGGTAGTGCTTCAGAACGGAGACTCATGTGCGGCGCCGTGGGGAACTGCGGTACAAATTGCACGCAAGTTGGACGTGAGTCGCCCCAGCGACGCTGGAGGCATGTGTGCCCTGCTCCATTGGATCTAATGTATCACAAACCGCACTTGCGTTGCGGCAGCGGCGCCGCACGTTGAAAAACCGGATGTGTGCACCGGACCTAAATGTCCTCTGGAAGTATCCAATTGTTCTTTTTTCAGCTTCTTTTGTCAGAATTGAATTCCTTAGTAAGATTCTCTGGCCTATTTCTTTAGAATGGTTGATTTGTTAAATTTACGTCCAACTGGAGCAAAAGAACGGGCTATTGGCGACGGTCTGGGATCAATCTCGAAGTGAAAGATTTGAGGGCAATATCTTGTCATGTGAAACACTGCCGGATGAAGACGTCCAAACATCCATCTCACTCCAATGAGCGGATATTTGAGGCCACGACAGATTAAATGTGCGCCAGCCCATATGTACACAACGAACTTGGGCTGAATTGAATTTCGGAATCGCAATCCTTCTGTTGTTTATCTTTGCTAGGTAGTTGCTAGGTTGCAAGGTTGAAGCACTGCCGGATGAAGACGTCCAAACATCCATCTCACTCCAATGAGCGGATATTTGAGGCCACGACAGATTAAATGTGCGCCAGCCCATATGTACACAACGAACTTGGGCTGAATTGAATTTCGGAATCGCAATCCTTTTGTTGTTTATCTTTGCTAGGTAGTTGCTAGGTTGCCAGGTTGAAGCACTGCCGGATGAAGACGTCCAAACATCCATCTCACTCCAATGAGCGGATATTTGAGGCCACGACAGATTAAATGTGCACCAGCCCATATGTACACAACGAACTTGGACTGAATTGAATTTCGAAATCGCAATCCTGTTGTTTATCTTTGCTAGGTAGTTGCTAGGTTGCCAGGTTGAAGCACTGCCGGATGAAGACGTCCAAACATCCATCTCACTCCAATGAGCGGATATTTGAGGCCACGACAGATTAAATGTGCGCCAGCCCATATGTACACAACGAACTTGGACTGAATTGAATTTCGAAATCGCAATCCTTCTGTTGTTTATCTTTGCTAGGTAGTTACTAGGTTGCCAGGTTGAAGCACTGCCGGATGAAGGCGTCCAAACATCCATCTCACTCCAATGAGCGGATATTTGAGGCCACGACAGATTAAATGTGCGCCAGCCCATATGTACACAACGAACTTGGGCTGAATTGAATTTCGGAATCGCAATCCTTCTGTTGTTTATCTTTGCTAGGTAGTTGCTAGGTTGCCAGGTTGAAGCACTGCCGGATGAAGACGTCCAAACATCCATCTCACTCCAATGAGCGGATATTTGAGGCCACGACAGATTAAATGTGCGCCAGCCCATATGTACACAACGAACTTGGGCTGAATTGAATTTCGGAATCGCAATCCTTTTGTTGTTTATCTTTGCTAGGTAGTTGCTAGGTTGCCAGGTTGAAGCACTGCCGGATGAAGACGTCCAAACATCCATCTCACTCCAATGAGCGGATATTTGAGGCCACGACAGATTAAATGTGCACCAGCCCATATGTACACAACGAACTTGGACTGAATTGAATTTCGAAATCGCAATCCTTCTGTTGTTTATCTTTGCTAGGTAGTTGCTAGGTTGCCAGGTTGAGGCACTGCCGGATGAAGACGTCCAAACATCCATCTCACTCCAATGAGCGGATATTTGAGGCCACGACAGATTAAATGTGCACCAGCCCATATGTACACAACGAACTTGGACTGAATTGAATTTCGAAATCGCAATCCTTCTGTTGTTTATCTTTGCTAGGTAGTTGCTAGGTTGCCAGGTTGTTGGATGGAATTTTGCACTGTAAAGGCGAGGGTTAATAGAGTTAAATAATCTATATCTATAAAATTCAAATACCACTCACTGACTGACTGACTCATCACTGTATCTCAAGAACTAAAAGTAATAGGAAGCTGAAATTTTGCAGTGTGTTTCTACTTATACAGTAGGGGTGCACTAAGAAAGGATTTTGAAAAATTCGAATCCTAAGCGGCCTAAAATTGACCTAAAAGCAATTTGAAAACGCCATAGAAATAACATTGAGTGTAAAACGATTGCTATACGCATCTCAGATTGCTTTACCAGTGTTGATCGAAAAACAATTTTCTTAAAACAAATTAAATTATAATGTTCATGTTTGAACTGAATTTTTACGTCTTCCCATGATGAAAATAATATTTATAAATATTTTATTGATGAAAAAAGAATATTTAGAAAATTTAATTTCATATTTACTTAAATTTTATAATGGAGCACGAAAAGCCCAAACGATAAACTCATTGTTCATAAAAGCGTAATTTTGCTACTCGGTATCTGGAAACCTCAGAATTAATGTTTAATTTTTTAATTTGATTTATAATTCTTTTTTGGGGTATTTGAATTGAAAATGAGATGGTTGCGATCATATTTGAGGATTCCCAAGTATTATAAATATGTGTTATTTTTAGCTTATAAATCATTGTCTTCATCAATATTGTTCAAGTTTTTGTCGAATTGTTTTACTTCAGAATATATTCAGGAAGTCGAAATACAACACGCTAGAACAGATATTTTTTCAAAATTCTGCCTTTTTTTAAGGATTGGAATTTGTTTCTGTTTGCATTATGTGTTCCGGTATATTACCTAAATGAAAACATATTCATAGGAAAAGTAAGTGCAAGACTATCCACCGAAAATTCGCCAGTTTTAATGAAATGGAATGCACGGAATTATTCGTAGTCACTCGAAAACGTAAAATCAACTTCAACAGAAGTGTGACGAATATGAAATGGATTATATGGTTGTGTACAACATATATGCATATTTGATGATGACTTTTCAATCAACATATTATTAATTCAACCCGAGCAAAGCCGGGTCTTTCTGCTAGATCTTCCATATAATTCTATTACTCTTTATTCATTCTTTGTTCAAAAAAAGAAATTCCGAAAAGATTAAAATAAGCACTTTTATAGTTAAGCAAACAGACAACAAACAAAACAGACTTTAAAATTAAGTCTCCGTCCTTTAAGAAAAAAGGTTTTCAAAAAGTAGTAAAACATTTGCAAGATAAAACAGTCCTGAATAGGCAGTCAAGTAAACTCTGATCTAGAGCAAAACGGATTTCAGCTGAAAAGGAAATCTAACTTTTATATGCCGCTCTTAAAATTGAAATTTAGGTAAAATATTTACCAGTGAGCTTCTTGATTGCCTTTAGAATTAAAAACTAAAATTATTTCATATTCATAAAATATGTTTTCATTCATAAAATAAATTTTGTATAATTCCAAACTCTTCTCATGCACTTTTGGGTTTAATAACTTTACTTACTCCAAAGAGCCGCGGTAGCTCAGTCAGTAGAGCGTCGGGCTCGCATCAGAAGTGTTGTGGGTTCTGTCCTCGACGGAGCCTGCAATTCTGATGATTGCGAGATCGGCGCTTCGACCTGGCTAAAGACCGTCGTGTTCACTAATGGTGACTGGGGCACGTTAAATAGGTCGTGGTCGCAAAGTCCCCCATGTTCCCATACCAAATCAATACCTCTGGGGGTACCTGATCAGGGGGTTATCGGCCTCTGATTGGAATCTAAATTACGATATGTGTGAGTGAATGGATGTATGAAAGGGGCCTTCCTTTAAAACGGATGTGCCATGTATGTCGAGCAAAGTCGGACTTCCTCCCAATGGGGCTCAATAACATGGAAGGCGCACCCTCTTGACGTCTTCGACGGGCTTGGCACTCCTCTGGTCTGCCAGTGTAGGCATGAGAAACAATAACTTAAGCCAAGTGTAAGATATTTTCATAGAATATGACTTATGACTGGAAATTTCGGTGCAAACAAACTTAACCAAATTCGCAGATTTTAGGTCCGCTACCCATATGATATCGCATGATATATATCGGGGTTGCCTTAAAATGTCGTTTATCGCCATTTTGTCGGCATTTGGCGCTTAACCTTTATGCTGCGGCACTTAGATTTTTTCAATCCTCTCCAGGAACGGCTGTTTCACCTGCATGTTCAACACCCCTTATCTAGTTACCTAACTTGAGTGATAGAACCTTGAGTGGCATTTACGACTGACGCTTTCCTTTCATGGTATTGTGTGGCGTATATCACCAGAGCGACTTTCTGCATTCCCTCCTCACGGTCGACAGGGTAGAGTATCGAACAAAAGGAAGGATCCTCTAGAGTAGGTCAGTCGCTGACAGCTCGTAAATGGTGATGGATGACAGCGGTCACTTAAAAGGGGATAACATTCACCGCACACAAATCTATACCATGCCGCTGGTGTAAACGAAATTGTAGTAGTAACAATTGTCTATCTGCCGCAGCCTGTCCAGTCATTAGACTACCATAGATCAATTAGAAATTTTAATTCGCAGCTTGCTGAAATACTTATTTGAGAAACAAAGCAAGTGTCACTCGATCGGAATACGTTAGAACAATGGTTTCCAACTTGTTCTCCACGTGCCTTCACAAGGAGATCCATTGTCCCTCCGGGAAAATAAACTAAAAATTTCATTCTGAACGGAAATAAGTCAAGTTGTACCATTTATAATTTAAATACCCAACTGTTGGTTTCAAGAGAGACCAATAGGTGGTGTTGAGGAGGTTCCTCAACCACTGCGCAGTTAAGTTGCGCGAATGTTATTAGTAGGGATTATCGTATTCAATTATTATAAATGGAATGAACACCAATCTACATTTACGAATACAAATACAAATACAAATATTGACGACCAGCTACAGGCTCGAGCCCAACAAGGCTGGTCCTTTGTTTATGAATTCCCCAATTCCCACTGACTATCCAATTGTAATACTATGTATAAATAAATTCGAAGGAAATGTTCATATTTTTATTTTAATCGTATTACAATTTATACTCATATGCTTCGGGTGTTTTAAAACAAGAACAAGGTTTTGTCCTTTTTTTATAAAGAACACTAAACATTTTTTGTAACATTAAAAAAATAAGCAAAAATAAAGTTCGTTTAGATGGTCTTATAAGAGTGGAAATCATTCTAATCGTGTTGGTAATTGATCAGTTTAAATCAATAAAAAGTATGAATAGTTCGATATACAAAAAAAAACTATAAAAAAAAATTATAAAAAAAACTAACTCTAAAAATTAAAAAAAAGTTATAAAAAAAAACTAACTCTAAAAATTAAAAAAAAGTTATAAAAAAAACTAACTCTAAAAACTAAAAAAAAACCAAAAGAAACTCTTTCATGTTGTCATTTCAACATCCTTTAACAATTACAAAAAATTTAGTTTGATACGGCTTACATTTCTTATGAGGGTCAAGTTGACCCCCAACGGCGGTTTTAGCTAAGTCCAAAATCCGGCTGTTCTAGTGTTAACGAGACCCCCGGATGTGAGGGTAATGAACTGTGCTATGACATGCTTTTCTATGTAAAAGACGAGATCCGACTCAATCGCGGCATTAATGTACATAGGGTCAAACATTGCTGCGAATAAACAGCATTAATTACAACCAGGCAGTTCTGTCGTTCTTTCTGTCCAACATCCTTAAAAAATATTCTGTAAGTTGTCCGAGATGAAAAATGCATGAAAAACTTTCTTCAGCCCAGCCGAGTACTTACAAAGTTGAATTTCGCGCCTCCTCTAGCAGACGTCGCATTCTGCTGCCACTAAATGGAATATTATTGTAATGGCTAGACGGGACAGACGAAGAGGCTGAAAGAGGCACCGGTCAGCTGCACATACTCTGTCGTGTGCTGCGTTTTAACAGCCTTTCCTGGAACTGAATGTCCGTGTGCTGTTTTGGAACTGCACAAACTCGAAGCTTGTCAAAACTTAGCCCAATATAAATAGAAGTTATCTAGTCTGTTCGGACTCGCTTCACAGTGAATTTTCATAACGATACTATTGTGATTTCTTAGCTATTGTTCAGTGAGTTTTTTATTGTGAGGCGCATGGTTTGATTTATCGCATTTCGGAAGAACTTTTATGTATGGCATAGTTTCGACATTACCATTCGTCTTGGTGGGAGTTGCAGATAAATTGAGATATTATGACGATTTTCAAATTTTTAAAATGTAGTTTCATTGCACTGACATTGAGCAATTTTTTAAATATCTCTTTACTATCCACCCTCTCTTCCTCCCTAGATAACACTACTCTTAAACACTATTGAGTAATAAAACATCGGATAGGCCTGACGGACTCCGCCATAGAAATTGATTCTAAAAGGGCTCCGTAAGCCAAAAAGGTTGGGAAACTGTGTTACAAGAAGCACGTTTCACCGCAGAACACTACCGCCACATACCTTAAGCTTATCAAAATGTGCCTGTATTGGACAAACTAATACAGAAGTTTACTTTTTGTACGATACATTAAACACTACTCTTAAAAATCATTAAAGTGGTAAACATCGGCTAGGCCTGAGAGACTCGGCCATATAAATTGATTCTAAAAAGGGCTCCGTAAGCCAAAAAGGTTGTGAACCTCTATGTTAGACGAAGCACGTTCCACCGCAGAAACACTACCGCCACCTACATTAAATTTATTAAAATGTGCCTGTCTTGTAGAAATTAATACACCAGTTTACGTTTTTGTACAATACATTAAACACTACTCTTAAAAACCATTAAGTTGTTAAACATCGGCTAAGCCTGAGGGACTCCGTCGTAGAAATTTATTCTAAAAAGGGCTCCGTAAGCCAAAAAGGTTGGGAACCTCTGTGTTAGAAGAAGCACTTTCCGCCGCAGAAACACTACCGTCACCTATGTTAAGCTCTTCAAAATGTACCTGTCTTGGACTTAAATTAATACAGCAGTTCCCTTTTTGTACGATACTTTAAAAAAGGTAATATTCTGCTTATTTAAAAATGCTGTTTAAGGTATATCAAAAGAACATAAGTACACTTTTTCAAGTGAGGATACAAATGATGACAACATTTTAGATGCTGAAAGGTTATGAGATTTATTTGTTTAATAAGTAGTTTAAGTGTCTGATGGTTGGTTTGATTTGTCGTTCCACTGTCTTCTGTAAAGCTGTAAGAGGGCTAATTAGACCGGTCTTATTCGTTTTAAAGTTATTTGATCATTAGTATAGTTATAAAAAGATTCTTTAAAATAGAATAAAATAGGCAAAAGAGGTCTCTTGAAAGAAGTGGAAATTACAGAGAACAGTGTTTACGTGGAATTATTTTTTTTAAATGGCTCTATGTTTGCGTTAAGGTTGACTGGAACACTAAATAAATCGTATTTCAATTGGACTAATCCAGCATGTAAGTTCTCGATATCGCTTTTTAGCTATATTCTAAAAGCTATCTAACCGTGCCTTAATCCGTGGAAAGATAAATGCAAGCGATAAGGACAGAGTTGATGAGGACATTGTTTTTTGGCAAATGGCTTTAGGTTAAAACTCTTCATGATTTCTCGAAATCACGTTTTTGGATATACTGAAAGCAATCTTGAGCGGTACAGAAGAATATCTCTTAATGTTCAATTTTTGGATCAAAGTTTAGGGGATGAAAAAACAGTTATACAGGGTGATTCATAAGAACGTATAGTTTCCAAATGTTGTAAAACAGCAACAATTTAAGACACGGTCACCAAATGCAAATTTTTAGCTAGGTATACTCATAAAGTTTGTATCCCCCACCCGAGCGAAGTAACGTAAGCGATAGTGGACGTGTCACGTGACTAGCCATTGGAAATAGCTGCGTCTGCAGTGGAGAAGACGTTTTGTGTTCTTGAATTGAGCCAAAACGGAATCTGTCACCTTTGTGCAACGGCATTTTTGATCACGATTTGGAAAAGAACCTCCAACCAGAAAATTCACTTACGATTGCTTTCAAAAAATTTGAAACTACGGGCTGTTTTTGCACAGTTCCAAAGCCTGGACGACCGAGTGTATCGGCAGATGTCGTCAAAAACTTTATTCATCCAATTGAATAATTAAGTCGAAAAACTTTATTCATTCTCCGATTGGATGATGCACCACCCCACTGGTCAGGTGACATGCGAAATTACTTCTATTAACATCTTCTTCACCAATGGATTGGACGAAGCGCCGAATACAGCATGCCACTAACCCAATGGTCACCCAGATGCCATGTGACTTTTCTTTGGGGCTACATAAAGGATAACGTATCTTCCTGTTGATCTAGCGGAGTTGGTCGCAACTACTATCACTGCACTTGCTTCAGATACCCTAACACGCGTCTGGGCAGAAATGGGTTACCGGTTCAATGTGTGTAGTGTGATAATCCTACACATAGATAACACACATAGAACATGTGTGACTGTCTTTTAAATATTCTGAAACTTGAAATATTCACCTACACTTCTGTTACAGGTAACATAAAATATCTTACATTGTCACTGTTATATAGTGCGTTGAAATTGTATACTTACTTATGAATCACCCTGTATTAACAGTATTGCAAATCGAATTATGCTTAAATGTGCGTTTTACAAAATAAGATATGATTTGTATGATTAAGTTTATAACTTCAAGCTAAGTCTATCCGACCAGTTTATTGCTCCTAAGTTTAATATAACCCACTGAATACTTTTTTTAGGAAATTTGAGATGAGTCAGATAATTTCCTAACATTATCGATCTATTATACATATAGGATCAGGTGGGATAAAGTGGGCCCATGGGGTAAAGTAGGGGTATATTGAAAAAGACCTATCTTCTCTTTTTAAAATAAAATATTTAGTTAATTCTTTTTTACAGACATATATTGAGATTACGGCAAATATTTTTATTTTAGTTTTAGAAACTGGCAAGAAGTTTTTAATGTTTACAAACTATCTTGTTTATGCTTATTGCACATAATATGTTAGTTTAAGCTGCTGATGAACTTTTATCTAAAATATTAACTGGAAAAAACTATTAATTTTAGTTCAGACTTGTAGAGGAACATCTAAGGAACTGATAGAAAGATAAGAATAAATTTTATAATTCTATTCATTATATGTTGTTTTCTGAGGTGGGGTATTTTTTTTTTTTTTGGGGGGGGGGGCCCCAAATGGTTAGGTTTAGAAAGTGTTGCATGATAGGATATTTTTTACCTGTGTTAACTTTAGTAAATGTCTAATGTACTACACCCATTAGATGTTGGAGTGTTTTCTCCTATAAAAAAACGCTGGAAGGAGAATTTGAAACATTGGTTTAGAGAAAGCAGATTACAAAATGCTTCTAAAGCATCATTTCCACTTCTCTTGAAAAAGTTGTGTGAAAGAATGAAGCCAGAAAATGCAGTAAATGGATTTAAAGGAACTGGACTTTATCCTCTGGACAAAAAGGCTATTCAACACCGTATTATCATTACAAAAAAGAGAAACAACCAAGAGCATTGTATCTTCTGATGCAGCTTCTCTCGACTCACCTTTAAAAGATATAAAGAAAGCAATACTGCAAACTCACTCTTACTCCATCTGTAAAAATTGTTTTAGCCATTGAGAATTCAAAGAAAAGGCGGAAAAGAGTACAGAGCAAGAGTGGTAGGTTTTAACCAATGAAAAGGTTTTGGAAAGGTTGGATCTCTTTGCAAATCGAATTTGGACAAATTTGACAATGAGCGTTGCCCGTGGTGTTGGTTTGCTTCGTAACACCACGCGCAAGTCCGTTATGGCTGTTATCCAATAGTATACACTAATTTTTGAACTGCTCCCACTTTTCCCCACCATGGGGTAAAGTGGGGCTATCAAAACATGCTCTTTTAAATTTATTACTGTGAAAAAAACAATTTAACAAAATTGAATGGTTGTGCTTCATGTTTAATCTATATGAATCCAATGTAAATAAAATGCATCACAAGTTTCATTAAACTAAATTTAATAGTTTAGTTTTAGGAGCTTATCTAAAAAAAGCTTGATTTTACCCCCCACTTAACCCTATTACCCCAACGTATGTGGAACAGAAATCGACGTTTTTTGTTCATAATTGAATGGAAACAGACGGATATGAACAATAAAACAAATTGACCGTTACGAGATCCATTCTCTAATTTTCTCATTAACTTTAATTGTGCTTGATTTGAGCTATTGAGTTGTATAATATTAATAAACCTGTACTGAAGACCTCCTTCCTCTAACGAAATTCTTCTGAACTCTCATGATAGAAAGCAACAAGGAATATGAAAGACAGAAATCAGCGCAGAAGAGAAATTAAGTTCAGTGTTACGAAATATCGAATCACATTTGATCTAGGAATTAGATGAAATTGAAGTAGACATTCATAATCCAACTGTGGTAGCTTGACTATGGTGTGCTTTTTACTATACTTTGTTATTAAAAATAACAATTAACACCAGTAAAAGTAAACGAAATGTTGTAATATATTTTAAAAATAATTTAATTTCCTTTAGAGGGGTGAAATATTTTAATTTAAATATGGATGCTATATTCTCAAAGAATGGATTGAAATCAGAAAGGAAATATGAGTAACGAATCCCCAATTTTATCAATAGATACAAGGAAAGGAAGGGCACAGTGTTACATTGAATACTTCATTTTAAAGTGGTAGCAACATTAGCTCCAATTTGTTTACAATCTTTTTTTCCAGAAATCCATGTGTTTCGGAAGAATTTGCATAATTAGTTACATTTCTGTAAATCAATCTCTATTTTTTCATGCTAAAAGAAAAATTTGAGTTTGTAATTAAATTCTCTTTATTCTTGAGACGTGCTTATTTTATAATGAATAATATTTTAGTAGTAAAGTGCTAATTGTGTTTTGGTTCTGCTGAGTAAAAATGGATGATCAAAATTCACACTAAGCAGTCATAAAAAGGTTTTGTTACAAGCTATGTCAGATGGGGTACAGTGTTACAGAATGAAATGGGGCACATTGCTACATACATAATTTGTCCAACTAATACATTACAAGCAAGCATATATTTCACAATGTAAAATTTATTACTCTTATAGCTCTGCATTTTTAATTTAAAGATTTTTAATAATAAATATGAATGATAACATAAATAAATTGGTTAATTTTTCCAAGAGCTTTTTCTCCATATCAGATTGCATATTTTTTTAATTGAGGTTTACAGTCTTTCTTTATATTATTAGCGATTTTCTTTTGTTAATTTATTCGAAGCATTCACAAGCTGACTAATTTATGTCTCCGTAAGACGTAAGGTTTTTCCCTAAAGCCCCACCCCGAAAAACTGTACAAAATAGACTACGGGAGAATTGTAGGATCGTGTCTAATACATTAGTTAAAAATACGATAACCGAAGAAATATTGAAGAGGAAAAAGACAACAAACCCTAAAAAGAACAAAATTCCCAAGAAGCGAGGCAAAGTGAACCTGAGGCATAAACCTACTGAGATATGATCAACAAAAGATGAAGATTCACCATCTTATGCTGATAGTGATGATAACATCTCTTTTACAGAATTGCAATCAGACATTGCTGCAGATTCTGATACCCTAACAATATATTGACAATGTTGATTATGTTATAATTAAAGAAGGGGACGTCTTAAAAAACATAAAAAATAACTCTATTGGGGAAATCGCGAATCAAAACAATGTTGATTTTGAAGTGTTGTACGTCAAAATAATTTTTTCATCTAATAAATTTTGCACAGATGCTGGTATTTTCTGTGGATTTAACTTCCTATCAAAGTCTAAAATAAGTTTACAAATTCTTTGCTCTTGTTTTATCATCTACTCTGTGTAACTGTAGGCTACAATCATTGTTAATGTTTTGTTTTCTCAACTGTGTGGGCAATATTGTTATACAATTTATTTATTTTTCTCTATAAATACAAATACAAATATTGACGACCAGCTACAGGCTCAAGCCCAACAAGGCTGGTCTTTTGTTTATGAATTCCCCAGTTCCCACTGACTATCCAATTGTATCTTAATTCGTACACTCCCTTTGAATTAACTATATTTTCTGGCAACGCGTCCCATTTGTCTATTACCCTATTAAAGTTGTAGTTTTTGCTTAAATCCCGATTAAAATGTGTCTTATTCAATTTGCACACATGGCCCCTTGTTCAGTTATCCCTATTGAAATTTAATGCCTCTGTGTCCCCTAGTTTTACCAACTTGAAAAGCTGAATCAAATCCCCCCTCCTTCTTCTTTCCAGTGTATACATGTTTAGCTTACTTAAACGCTCATTATAGTCTATATTTGCTATCCTCTTTATTATTTTTGTAGCTCTGTGCTGAACCCTTTCAATTTATTCTATATACTTTCTCATATATGGAGCCCAAAATTGTACAGCATATTCTAGATGTGGTCTTACTAAGCCCTTATATAACGGCACGAAAATATTTTTATCCCTTGAAGTTACAGTCTTTTTAATATACCCCAATAACCTATAAGCCTATTATACTTTCCCTCACATTTAGAGCTGTTCAATTATACATAAACTAATCAAATGTGGTATTTTATTTGAAGCCTGGTTAAGGAATCTAATTAGGTATCTGTATATTTCAATTCAAATGAATTTTAATAAAAACCCTTTCTTTATATGAACTGTTGCTACTATAACATAAGACTGTATCCGGACAGGGGGGGGGCATAGTGTAACAATGTACATAACTACCAAAAACATTAAATACTGTAAATAAATGTTACTCTTTTTAATTTTAATGATATGTAATACGTATTTAAGGGATCAAAGGTCATTTTAAGGGCGTTGTTTGCTTCATATAGATGCATATATTGATGCCATCTTCCCCTACGTAATAAAGCCAGCTTAGTGCAAGATGGTACGCTCGGGTATGCTAGTATAAATATAAATAGTAAATAAAAACACTTTGTTTACTGTAAATAACTTTTTTACATTTGGTGTAGGAAACTACATGCCACGAAATGTCTACGATAAAACTCAATAACTGATAGGGAAAAAAGTTAGCTGCATTAAGTGTCTGATTATTATTTATATTTTAAATGGTATTTTCTGTTAAAGCAACTTTCAGTTTTTGAGAAATATCGAAAATTTTGACTTGGTAGTTTTAATCCGCATTGGGAAGTTTGAAAGAGTCATTGCAAAGTTTTGGAATTTATTAAAAATGATTGAAGCATTAAAAAATGTTGAAGTAATTATTAAGCTCTATTAAGTTTGTAAAGTTTTAATAAGACTTATAAGCATAAAAATATTAGTATAGCATCTTACATCCTTATTATTAACATTAAATTTTTTGCTTCTGTTTCAACTGTGCTATGATATGAATAGAAGAGCACATTTTTCAATTTATTTGACATTTACCGATCTTCTTTTCAGAATGGGAAAATCAATGAAGCATTAAATTTCTCACAGAATAATATTCTTGCTTGTATTTATTTCTGTGATATAAATGTAAAGAGAAATTCTCAACACACGTTTCAAAAATTTTCAAAAACATTTCCTTGATAAATGTTTTTAGACTTTAATTTTGCAGCGATATTTAAGTCTGTAGAAGATAATTGATGATTGATGTTTCTGTTTCAACTGTGCTATGTTATCGTTAGATGAGCACACATTTTATAATTTATTTAACATTTACCGGTTTTCTTTTCAAAATGGAAAAAATCAACGAAGCAAAAAATTTCTTAAATAATAATTTTCTTGATTGTATTAACTTCTGTGATATAAATGCAAACAGAATTTCTTAACAAAAGTATCAAACATTTTCAAAACATTTTTCTTAACAAATGTTTTTAAACTTTAATTTTGCAGACATATTTAAGTTTGCAGTAAATACACTATGATTGATATCATTGTTGTAATCGATTGTTGTCGGGATTTACTCGTTTAGTAAATTATTTTAAATCTTTCAAATATTAAGTTTCGGAAATATGCCTACATTTGAAGCACTAGCTACTACCTGGCCCGCACGGCGTTGCCCGTGACAGTTCTTTTCGTGGGGTCAGATGTGACCACTGCTCGCTAACCCTTGGTGATTGCTACGAATTTCGATTTGGTTTGCTTCGCAAACCAAATGGGAATTCGTAGCCTTTTGGATAACAAGCATAACGGCATTGCCCGTGGTGAGGGTCGAATGGGAATTCGTAGCCTTTTGGAAAACAATCACAACGGCATTGCCCGTGGTGATGGTTTGCTATGGGAATTCGTAGCCTATTGAATAACAGCCATCACGGCGTTGCTTGTGGTGTTGGTTTGCGAAGCAACGGGCAACGCTCATTGTCAAATGCGACCAAATTCGAATTGCGAAGCGATTCAATAGGCGTGACGTCACAATCTCTTGCGAAAATATAAATATTTAATTGAAAGATTATTTATTAAAAGAAAATTAAATGTATAAGGTATTTATCTGATGTAAAATTTTCCGCAGATTTCATATCCGTTGAAATTTTTAATCTGTATTTAATGATCCCGATTTTACAAAAAAAGAACTAAAAAATGGCAGTCAAAATGTTTTTTTTATTTCCTTTGCTGTGAAATTGTTTGAGCGCAGGAAATGGAAACTGTGATTTCCCGAATCTCGAATCAAACGAAAGTCTCTCTTCGCGGCGGCGTTCGTATTGGAAAAAATATAAAAGAGTTTCATTTTAAAATTTATTTATTTAAAGAAAATCATATTTTTAGGTATCGTTTTAACTTGAAATTTTCCGCAGAATTCAAATCCGTTGAAATATTTACTATATCTTTAACGATCTAAGAGATAAACAAAATAGCTACAAAACTCCAGTTAAAACTTTTTATTTGTCTTGTTCTTCGGCTGAAAGCGTTCCTCCGCAAAATCAAACGGAATCGAGGAAATAATAAATTTAGAATTTGAATAGGTCAGATCTTTAAGGTGTTGCCATTCTAAGAAAAACAATAATAATTAAATGCCATTAAATTAATTTTTAAATGTTCTAGGCTGAATTTAAAATTAGGGAGTGATAGAAAAATCGCAACAAATTCGGACTACCGTGTGGAAAATCCCATTGAAGGTGGATTGAAGATTTTATTTTTGGGACTCTTTTAACTTTTCAGAAATTGTAAGCCTGTTCTATTTTCCTATTTGTGATTATTTCCACTACATCCCACGATAACCACCTCCAGATACCCAAACCCTAATGCTCCTACGCCTTACATTTTAGCATAAAACTGTTTTAAAATTCAATGAGAGAGTGGTCTATGGCGAACGAGAGAGTGGTCTATGGCGTTTTAAAACGAAAAAAAGAACGCGTACATAGAAGTTGGAATCATATATGGATTTAAATATGGGTTTGATATTCTCTAATTTTTTTAGGAGGTGGAACGTGAAAAGAACTTTTGATGCTAGATTTGAATTTCATGCTATAGGTACTACTTCTATTTACCCTTTTCTATGAATATATTCAATATTCCGTACATTGAATACGTACTTATTTGACTGATAACCTTACGCTCAAGTCTGCTTCCTCATTTCAGGTTGGTAGGTTAGATATTTATTTATCGTATATAATGTGTTTAAAAATTATATTATTTTTCTCTGAAACTGACTTTTACTGCTGTTAGGTTAACAGCATGACTAATTGTGACCACGTTCTGTACTTTTTCGCGGTGTCTTGGAAGGAGGATATAGTTCACGTATCGCAAATACCGAATAGCTTTAAAACATCTCAAGTTTTTCTGTCTGTCTGTCTCTATCTCGCTCTGTCCAGGTCTCTTTCTGTCCCTGTCTTTCTCTGTCCTTGTCTCTCTGTCCCTGTCTCTCTCAGTCCCTGTCTCTCTCTGTCCCTGTCTCTCTCTCTGTGTCCAGGTCTTTCTCTGTCCCTGTCTCTCTCTGTCCTTGGCTTTCTCTGTCCTTGTATCTCTCTCTGTCCCTGTCTCTCTCTCTGTCCTTGTCTCTCTCTCTCTCTCTGTGAACTTGTCTCTCTCTGTCACTGTCTGTCTCTGTCACTGTCTCTCTCTCTGGTCCTGTCTCTCTCTGTCTTTGTCTCTCTCTGTCCTTGTCTCTCTCTGTCCTTGTCTCTCTCTGTCCATGTCTCTCTCTGTCCCTGTCTATCTCTCTGTCCCTGTCTATCTATCTGTCCCTGTCTATCTCTCTGTCCCTGTCTTTTTCTCTCTGTCTCTTTCTGTCCCTGCCTCTCTCTGACCCTGTCTCTCACTTTGTCCCTCACTCAGTCTCTCTCTCACACCCACACAACCCGATGTAGATATCCGATGGATATAAACTTTTTAAATGCACACACACACACACATATATATATATATATATATATATTTATGTTCAGAGAGAAAGACAATTGCATGTACTAGCTTCTTTGATAACTAGAAACCTAAAGCTATCCTCCCTAACGGCACAAATTATACAGAATGCGATACCGATTGATTTACCTGAAGTCCAATAAAAAAGTTCAGTCAAAGAATTCTTAATACGAACACTTCATGATGATTCGAGATCCTTTGGCAGTTCTAGCAAGAAGAGCATTATGTTACTGATCTTATTCTGACCCAGAAAAAGAAACAAGAATAAATTGTATTCTGTTTTTTCTGAGATCCAGATGCCTTACTACATGTACCAAATTTCTCACCCTGCCGGTCACTGCTTAGCACATATTGTACTGCAAGGGCCTCTGTAGAGAGGATATTAACTGACCTCCGTATTGTGCTTGATTTTCTGGGAGTCAATGGACTTTTGGACCTTGTTTGACTTCGTCAGACACTGGAGTATAAGTAACAACAACAACAACAAACCGTAAGTGTGGTGTGAGATCAGATCGTGTCGTGCATACTTACCTCCGGCAACATTGCCGGGACGAACATCCACCTTACGTGCAATTGGATGCGAATTTGTACCAGTTTTTGCATGACTTGCCTGTTCAGAGCCCTGATCTCAATCCGATCGAGCACTTGTGGAAAATACTGGAGTCCGCCACCTCCACGAACCCATCTTCACAATAATCTCTTCTCACAGCCTTGCAAGAGGCATATCGAGATATTCCTGCCCAGACTTTCAGAGAACTAGTGGAAAGTATGCCTCGATGCGTTGCAGCTGTAATACGAGCAAAAGAAGGGCCTACCCGTTACTAAATAGAATGAAAGAAGCACTTTTTATGAAAATCATGCAGTGTCTAAATACTTTTGGCTATGTACGTATGAAACGATACGAAAATTAACCACCTTTAATATTATATTCAGATAAGTCCCTTAATGATACAGAATAACTGCGCCTTTTCCTCTTTTCACGCGCGCTAGTCTCCTTGGTATTGTCTCATCTGGAACTCCACATATTTCCAATATATCTCAGCAGTGACTACTCAAACTTAATGAACTTTCTTACCTCTCTAAGGATGGCTTCAAACAGACACAATCACTCAAGTGTAGTGTTTCTTCTTCCTTTCTGATGACCGGTACATTTCACCATTACACCTGAGATGCATGTGCAACGTAATAGAAACACCAACTTCTCTATCAATAAACTTTATTTAAGGTCTTATCCCATAAGCTTCCTCTAAATCCTTAACTCCCTAACAAATAATTTTCAACTTCCCAATCTCTTAGGATGAGGAATTCAGAGCCGTTCTAAACACCGAACAGAAAGTACCATTATGCGTCACAACTTGTCAACATTAGTGAGGGATTTAATGTAAATTTTCTGCCTCTCCACTTATAACACAGTCAACACAAAACTCAGATCCTATGGACCCCTACGAAGATAAACATCTATTAAAGTTCGTAACGGACCATGTACCATTCCCCAGACTCGGATTATCTCAGATAAAACAATACTTCTGTGGGTTAGAGGTAAGCAAAATGCACTATGCATGCCCCCTATTAATTTCACTACATCTGCGTTGTTCACTATCAATACCCATCCCATGGCGGCTGATACAAGCCCTAAAACACAGGAAGTGCCGAGAGAATATATGCAAAATTATCCATGGATAATTATCCTGGATATGTATCCTGACCTCAGGCTGTGGCTTTATAGTAACTACATAAACACAGTTTTCGTATAGCAATCAGATAACCAACAAGAAAACCTAGCACTGATTCTGTAGAATTGAGAAACGGATCAACTCCCAAGGGAGATCATTAAACCGTTAAATTCTCACAAGGATTGGCTTGGGGTTTTAGCAAGCCGCAATGAAACAAACAGTGTAACTTTGTCCACCAAAAAGTACATCATAGTTCCATTACACTGTTATATATACTACTGCATCGTAAGTTAATTTTTGGTGGTGGCTACGCACGCTACAATACTCCCCGTCCAGAATTTGGATCCGAAATTCGATAGAAGATGCAACTAGTAGAAGGATTGCCATTTGCGTGACATTGCGAGAGCTGTATTAAGATCACAGTTGTAATTGTCCTGTGTTACTTTTAGCAGCCGAGTGCGAGAGCTCTTGTGAAGTGAAGGCTGAGCAGCAATGAATGGAGTGAAGCCGTGATAGTAAATGAGCAGTGTCTGCTATCACAGAGCCTCAGGTGGTTGTTGAAAGTGATTAGCGATTGGCGATTCAAATATCCATCGAAGTTGTAAATTTTTGTGTGTTCAAATCACGTTCGGGTCATCAATGTAGCAAGCCGGAATGAAACAGTTCAACTTTGTCTACCAAAAAGTACTTCAAGGTAGAGTTGGGTTATACTGTTATATATATATTCGAAGTATGCGAATGTAATTGTAACAATGAGAATTATAGTATTATGTCCATACAAAAATATTATTCGTGAGTGTGAAAAATGCTTCCAAAGATGTTTGAATGTTATGATGTTTCTAATTATACAAAATTTCATAGATTATCAAATCTAAATATATGTATTTCACTGTAATTATCTTGTGTTTGTTGATATAGCTATAATCCTTTGTTATATTTTGAGACAGACCAATTTAGCTTCATGACAAACTCAGCATGGATTACGTCAGTCATGTATAAGGTTAACGAGAATTTAGAATGGATGTTATGGTAATTATTATTTCAACATTTACTCAAAACAAATGTGCAGTAAAAACGTGTTAAAATTGTGCATAAATATTATGCATATCCTTTATTTTACAAAGCATTCGACATGTGTTTTAATATCCAATGCTTAACTTTTTGTACAAACCATTTCAACAGTTATTCCAGCTAGGAAAACATTTTCTTAATTCCAATTAGTCAAATGTAAAAAATGTAGCTTTCAATAAAGATAGTCTTGACTAAGATATTCATTAAAAAGTTAGCATCTATCGTTTAATTGTTATGGGAAATCTCAAAAGTTAAAAGAAATCAAGCATTTATATTAAATTTGTAATTAATTTTATTTACAGTTTTTTGCCTAGAATTTCCGCTACAGGAGTGGTGAAAGTTTTAAAATCAAATCGATGAAAACATCTGTATTCAGTTTTTCATGGAAATAGAAACCCTGTTCTGTCTAAAAAAAAGGATGTTTTGAGATTCTAATTATTATTTGATGAAATAACAGCATTTTTATATTAAAATAATGTAGACAAAACTGACAGTTTTCATCTTGTCAATTTTTCTCTCCTATTTTACGGTTACAAAAAACAATTTTTTAGGTCTAGTTTCGCATATGTATGGAATTTTTGGTACATACAATGATAAAAAGAACGGACGCTGGTATGTTTAAAAACCAAGATATTTTTTATTAGAATTTTTTTGAAATGATGAAATGTAGAGAGAAAATGGTAACAATGCTAATTATGTACATTATTTTATTCCCCATCTCTTTCGTACTACACGGATATTTAATTAGTAATTTATGAAGTAATTTTTTGAAAGTATGCCAACTTTTGTTTGTACAAATTCTTATTTCGTAGTGAAGAAACATCAGTATCCTCTTGAAGCATAAAGACAAGGAATGCAATTAGTGGACACGGGAAAAACATTGCAAGAAAACTACTTGATATTTTTTACAAAATTTCCGCATTTTTGTTTCAAGTACCATCTACAACTAATTAATCTAGAAATTTTCGTCAGAATATTTTTGAAAGTAGCAATTTGAAAATTTAACATTTGCTGTCCCTTTATAAATTTAAAGCTTTTCCACGAACAATTTAGTTAAAATTTTTATTTAACTAATTAAAATGACATTCCTTAATAAAGTGTCCATAAAAAGTTTTCCAATTTTTATACGTTTTTGGTAAGAAATATGACATATTCAACAGCAATACTTGAGTTGAACACTTTAACAGAATGGAACTAGCGTTCTATGGTTAGTTTATTTTGTTCCTGTGTGGTCATAATTGCCTATACGAGATGATTCAATGAAAATGGCTTACAAGATAATCACCAATGATAACCTCTGAATGTGCCCGTACGATAACCTATACTGGAGTTGGACCAAAATATGGAAACACCAAAAACAAAAAACATGTAACCTTGCCTAATATGGTGTAGGAAAACCGTTTGCATTCAAAACAGCTTGCAGTCTTCTCGGAATGGATAAATACAGTTACTGTATGCCTGGCATGGGAATTTTGTACCATTCTTCCTGCAAAATGGTGGTACGTTAAGATAACGATGATGGCGGTGGATAGCTATCAAGCACTTTCCTCTCTAATGTAGACCACAACGATTCAATAATATTGAGGTCTGGTGACTGTGGTGGCCAGGGAAGATGTAACAAATCATCCTCGTGCTCATAAAACCAGTCCTGGACAATGTGAGCTGTATGGACAGGGGCTTTGTCGTCTTGGAAGACACCATCACCATTGGGGAACAAAGTTTGTACCATGGGATGGACTTGATAGGCCAAAATGCTCACATAATCTTCGGCCTTAATGTGACCTTGCAGAGTAATAGTGGGGCCCACAGAAAACCACGATAAGGCTGCCCAAACCATCACAGAACCCCAGCCATGTTTCACTCTTGGCAACAAGCAGTCTGTATTAAAGGCTTGGGATGGCGTTCGCCAGAAGTAAACTCGGTCGGAAGTGGGAAACAGTGTGAAACAATGCTCATACGACGAATTTATTCTCTTCCATTGCTCCATAATCCAGGCTTTATGACTTAAACACCACTTTTTCCTTTTACAGACATTAGCATCACTGATGAATTGTTTTTGAATTGCAGATCGGCCAGAAATACCCTATTTATGGAGCTCCCTTCTTATTGATTTGGTACTCACAGGGTTTCTTATTTTTAGTCGCAATCTATATAAATAAGAATGGAGTGTTTGTTTGTACATTCAATATTTTCGACCCGTTTCAAGTTTCCTATCCGTTGTGGACCCTTCTGATGCCAAATCTGCCCTTTTCGCATTTGGTGTCTGTCCATCTGTCTGAATGTATGTGCCCTATACACGTCCACACGGTTTAAAATATTTTCATGGAAATTTGCATACAGTGAGTACTTATCTCCATTTATTGAGTGGAATTGGTTGCGAAAGTCTGTCTGTCCGTCTTTCTGTTCTACGTTCGGTTTTGTGTTTGTGTAGGCATCACATGAAGTTTATTCCAGATATTTGATTGCTATCTGTTTTATTTGATACATTATCTATTAGTTTAGTGAATGCAATATTAGATATTTCTTTATTGTTATATTTAGTTGAGTTTCATGCTAAAACACCTGAGTAAGTATAATTAAATCAACCATAATTTGGTAGTTTTGGAAAACATGGAATGTATATTGAATATTACGATTACTTCGATTGCTTTACCAGTACTGATAAAAAAGTAATTATTTTTCACAAAATTATTTTTTTTATGGAATTTCAGCTCTGGTACTTCATTTTTTTCGAGTCTTATTTTTGTTCTTTGAAACGATGAAAACGATTTCCGAATATTTGGGACAGACGATATTTTTTAACGAACGGGAATGAACATGATCGAGCAAACATTGATATTTTATGTTTTTTTCGCTCTGAATTAATTTCACATTTCTAAATTTTGTGCACTTTAAGATAAAAGTTGTGGCAACTGTGCGAGATCAAGAGATCAAAAATGAATGACAAATTAATATCCTTAGGATAATTTTTTCGACATCTTTTATTTTGTTTTATTTCGCTGTTTTCTGTTTTAAATATTTATTATTTTAATAAATGTGTTTTCCTTCTCATCACACGCAACAGCACTACAAAGTATTAGACTTAAAAATGTTAGGTAAGTCAGAATACATTTTCAGTAAATTTTAAGTGTAATTATGCCAAAATTGAAAAAATAATGCCGTTATTAAAAGAATAATGCCATTATTGAAAGAATAATGCCGTTATTGAAAGAATAATAATTAGTTAAAAATTGCGAACTAGAACTTTTCAAACATTAGAAAATTCGTTGCCATAATGACAGGAGAAGATTGCAAAATTTCACAATGTCACATACAGGATGCAAGAGTACCACAAGTAAAAAAAAATATTGTTTTGTTTACTATGAGTGCGAGAGCACTCGCCGTAAATCGTAATTTTTATTAATTGAGTTGAACATGAAAAGAATTTAGGAAAGGAAATTCCAAATCTCCCTCAAAATCGTCTTTTGTAGTAGTAACCTCAGTGTCACCTTTCGTCATTTTGTAGCTTTGTCATACAGCAAGGGTACGATATATGTGAAATGTATTACAGGAATGGACATGCATGTGTAGGATTTGTGTCCAAAGTAAGTTGGAGAAATTATAACGATGGCGAAAGGTATTCAAATAAATTTTTATTCTACAAAACACGTAAGTCATTATATATTTTGATTATCTCTTCAATTTAGAGTAAACCAATTCGAACCGAGTAAGGTCGGGTATTTTGCTAGTCCTTCTTAATAATCGTCTGTCACGATCACTCATCACACACTTTTGTCCGCGCCGTGATTAAGCGGTAGATGTTTTTCCCCTTTTTAAATATGTGGAATAAATATTCATTAATATCAACAGCTACACAACCGATGAATAATTCTTTTTCGTAATGTCCTCAGAGCCAGGTGAGTTGTTTTTCAATTTTATTTTACTGTTTCCGAATATCTTTTTGAATAGGCGCTGGGGATTTTATTTTTCTGCTTTTTATTTTTGTTTTTTAATGACTTGTTGCAACGGAATTTTGGTTTTAGCATTTAATAGGACTGTGTAATTGGTGGCATTTAAAGGCAATTTTCAGGCATGGTGTTGTTTATCTTCCGTCTGTTGATGCGGGTTTGATTTCGTTTTGTTCCTGCTCTGTTTTGGTGTTTTTTTTTTTTTTTGCTTTTTGGTTGTGTTTGGGGGAGTGTATGAGCAATGTTTTCATCCTAATGCTGCTCATATGTAGAAAACACTATTTTATGTTGTCTGGGTCAGGCTCCTCCCTGATTCACCTGCATTTCTTCCTTTTTTTATCATGTTTTAACGCTTCTGTTGTAATTTTTTTGAATTTCCTGTTTTCTTGAAATTTACTTACCATGCTATGTCTGCAGCTTCAGCGCGCTTGCATGGGTAGTTTCGAGTTTCGTTTTCTGGTTTATTGCACCCCGGCTGGTTGGTTCTTTGTTTTATGTTATTTGGTGTGTTTTATGTATATATATATATATATATATATATATATATATATATATATATATATATATCTGTAATAATAACACCTGCTACCTCCCCGAGGAACCTTACTACGAGCTAACCGTCCCTAACACAAACCACCATATGTTGAGAACCCCCAAAGCTAAAGTCAGGTCATAAGGCCGTGCCTTTACTTCCGGTCATTCGGAGAGAAGCCACACAGTGGACACGGTTTGCGTCTGACATCAATGTATCTCAACTGCCCATGAAAAGATACCGTCATCATCTAAATAAATACTGTGTGTTCATTAGCTTTCTCAGTGGTTCTTTGTAATACTTCTATGGACTGATCCCAAAGTTACGAGACCACTACACAAGCCGGATGGATAATTGCCTATTTCGAGGATAATCTATATTTAAGCCTAGCCTTCCAGCTCTTGCCCTAAAAATTAACCCTGAAGAACCAGTTGCGGCACGTTTTCCTTTCCTTTCTTCAACCGATCAAGGAGGCCTGGCAATCCACACCAGCAAAGGCTGTAATCATAAAAGTGTAATCGTGTCAACATCGAAAGCTGATGAGATGAACATAACAAAAAATATATTCCAAAAGGAACAAGGTAAAATCATGTGCCATCTATAAGAAAAGTGAATAATTTATTTTCTGTGTTTACTGAATCTTATTTCCCAATTATAGTGATATTTTCACTTTTGATTATTAATGCTTTATAGTGTGTGATAGCTTTTAGTATATTCTGTGAAGGATAAATTGCAGTGGTTAATCAATATTAATGTAGATAATTTATGTACAAACTTAGATTTGATTGTGTTTAACTGGGCATACCTTCGTTCACAAATTTTCATGATACTAAGATCAGGAAAAATGAATTCAAATAGGAAAAATTGCGTTGAAATTGTTAACGATCAGCAGCATGACTCAGATATTATAATATATTATTGTTTTGGTAGAGTTTCATTTGGCAAGTTAGTTTCCGTTTGTGTTCGACATCCCCATTTGCGGAAAAAAAATTATCGCTCGCAGAAGCTATCGTTTGTGACTGTTTGTGTTTGTCGTACTGCCAAAATACACTGCTGGCCACTGTAAATGCAACATCCTGAAGGAAGCATGCAAACAATATGAAATTTACAACATGCATTAGCGGAGGTGAGATATGCAAATGATTAGAATTTCAGCGCATACGCACATCACGCCCGCCTGTGGCGCCACTTCAAAGCGCTATTCAAGGCTTGGAGATTTCGACGATTTCAAGTACGGCAATTATGTTTTTCTTGTGTTTTTTTCAAAAAAACGATCAATTATGCCTCGTAGAAAACAGCGATCATCTTTTGATCAAGTATCCGAGTTCGACAGAGGAAGGATAGTGGTCTACCGAGATTGTGCATTATGTTTCAGGGAAATCGGTAGTCGTGTTGGACGAAACCAAACAACTGTTATGCGGATATGTGATCGTTGGATGCAGGAGGGTACGTCGGACCGACGTGTTCGATCGCATCCACCTCAGTGCACCACTTCACGTGATGACAGGCATATTATGCGTATGGCAGTGACGGATCGTTCAGCCACATCACGAACCATAGCACAGCACATTCAGTCTGTAACGCATCATCCAGTGTCTGCGCGTACCATTCGACGCCGTTTACAGCAGAGTGGTCTGTCCACAAGACGTCCATTGCTTCGTCTAACCTTGACGCAGAACCATAGACGTCTCCGCCGCCAATGGTGCGATGAAAGAAGTATGTGGACGGCAGAATGGAATGAAATTTTCTTTACTGACGAGTCACGCTTCTATCTGCAACACCACGATGGTCGGATTCGAGTCTGGAGACACCGTGGAGAGAGGATGCTGAACAGCTGCGTTATGCACCGCCACACTGGTCCTGCACCGGATATTATGGTATGGGACGGTATTGGATATCACTCTCGCACTCCTCTAGTACCCATTGCCGGTACTTTAAACAGCCAGCGGTACATCTCCGAGGTGTTGGAGTCAGTTGTCCTTCCTTAACTTCAGGGCTTGCCCACAGCCATATTTCAACAGGATAATGCGCGACCACACATGGCACGCATTGTCCAAGGGTTCTTCGTGAATCGCCAGATTGAATTGCTTCCCTGGCCAGCTTGCTCTCCGGATCTTTTGGCGATAGAAAACATGTGGTCCATGGTTGCTCAACGATTGACCCAAATTACATCCCCAGCTGCCACACCAGATCAACTTTGGCAACGTGTGGAAGCTGCTTGGTCTGCTGTACCCCAAGAACACATCCAAAGTCTCTTTGAATCAATGCCAAGGCGTGTCACAGCGGTGATCTCCAACAATGGCGGCAACTCTGGCTACTGATTTTGGCATGACCCCCACACTTCACAGAAGTCTATAAATTTAATCATTTGATTCTTGGTCAACATGTTATCTACAAAATAAATTTTGTTGTGATATCTCTTGTCTTTCTTGGTGTTGCGATTTGGGTGGCCAGCAGTGTAGTATTTGATGGAAGGTGTGGAGTGGAACTGTGCTATTGCGTAAGCGAAGTGTGCAGAACCGGAACTGTTTTCACTGAGCTGGTTATTAAGAATGGAAAACTCTGTTCCATAAATATTTTTGATACATTGCTCTGCGTCCGGTGAAAGTTCGACCGAAAGCAGATTGCAAACAATTATAAGATGTTTCAAGGTAAAAGAATCTAGTACACGGGATTTTAAATCGTCAAATTTAAGTTCAGCATCAAATCCTTCAAAATTTCTAATTCTGTTTCTATTGCCATGATGGCCAGCGAAGCCGAATATGAATTAGTGCAGCAATTTTACTTTTTGTGTGGAAGTGGAATGCAAAAGTTTTTAAATATATGGTATATCGTTCAGCTTCATAGTCAAATCAATTTTACACAAACAACACTTCTTTATGTTAAACAATGAAATAATTCCTCAAATCAAGCATCAATTGTTGAACTTTAGAAAAGTTTTTTTGTACTCACGTGTTGTCACGTAGTCCATCAATCAAAAGCAATAGTAATCCAAACAATCAATAGCCTGGAATTGAAATAACTTCACCACTGTTTTGTATCAAACTGGTTCACCACGGTAACATCCAAGAATGAAATTGTAATGTCCGTTGTACTCATCTTAACTCATATTACGTCTTAACTGTTCTTATTATTGTTGCCTAAGGAATAATTTTAATTTCAGAACTCAACCGGCAAGAGCCCCCCATGTTACTATGCCTTTTGGTAGATAAAGACACAGTTTGATAGAAAAACATTTAACATAACATAAAAGGACTAAACAAAATTACTAAACATAGGAAAGCGTCATCACAAAACAGTCGTCTTCGTCTCTGGAATGATCGCGAGGCAGCGATCACATTCGAAGGTTTTTTTTTTACTACAGTTACAGTTAATGATCGCGCGGGTGGTAATCTCATTCGGCAGGAGTTACAGTTACAGTTGGGAGGGATTACAGTTAATCCAAAGATTCTACTTCCTCGACATATATTTATTATTATTATATTATATATTTATTATTATTATATTATATATTTATTAGTATTAAATCATATATTTATTATTATTATATTATATATTTATTATTATTATATTATATATTTATTATTATTATATTATATATTTATTAGTATTGTACCATATGGTACTTGCCGACCCTTTTCCCTAACACGTGGACGCTGGAATGTTTCGGAATGCGAAAACAACTTTAGTCTTTGCACGTGCGGCTCCTCGACGGCCCATTTGATCCATTCACAGCTGGAGTTTCCGTCGGTTCCCCAATCTCGTATCTGGGATCAAGTTTTTGCGGTGGGGGACTCAAGTCGGCATGACAGACGGTTTTCGCAGCTGTGTGGGGGTGTTTCTGTTCGGCAGAGAACATAAACATCTCTAGAGGGCTCGGAATTCACCCCCCTCTCGTTGTCAGCGGCGGTTCTGCGAAGCGAACGTGGATTTGAGAGAATTCGGACTCGAGCTTCGACGAGAGACAGACGTCTCTGTTTTGCCAATTTTGTTACTTTGGCTTCAGGCAGGTTTCGGTTGTCGATGGCTGTGCCCATAATTATCTTGTAAATATTTATGTAAATAAATAGTTTAATTTTAAACCAGCTGTCCGTCAAATTCTTACATGACGGTACAGTATTATATCATATATTTATTATTATTATATTATATATTTATTATTATTATGTTAGATATTTTTTATTATTATACCCTCTTTGCCATAAAAATTAGCGCACCAAGAAAAAGTCGTCAAAATGAAACGAAATTTTACGTACTACTTTGATATAAGTAAGTGATTAGAAAATCGAAGAAAAAAGATAATTTATTGCAGAAAAAAGTACAAATGAACGGAAGTTTTAGTACTCTGTTGGACTCCCTCTAGCGCGAATGCACGATGCGATACTAGCGGGCATTGAGGGATACAAGTTCCTTATGATGTCCTGAGACATCTAGTTCCAGAGTTGCTGTAAACGCGCCTCTAGTTCGACCCAACTCGGAGGGTGTCCAACTTGCCGTCCCAACTGATTCCAGATATTCTCGATTGGTGACAAATCTGGGGATCGAGCAGGCCAGGGAAGAATGGCGGAGGCAGTCTTGTGACATCTTTGCTGTGTGTGGCCGAGCATTGTCTTGTTGAAAAATGGCTCCTGGGAGCCCTGCCATGAGTGGCATCACATGTGGCTGAAGGATTATGACATGGACTTACCGCTGGGCTGTCATTGTGCCATGGATCAATATTAAGGGTGACCGTGTATCGTAGGTAATGGCACCCCATACCATCACACCAGCTGTGGGTCTTCTCGACTACTGGTCTGTCGAGGGCGTCCTGAGCCTGGTCGCCGTGTAAATGACGTCTCTCCTGTGCACTGATCTCAACACCTCCTCACAGTAAAATCATAACGGCCTACTTGACGAGCTACTCGCCGAGCTGACCACCCAGCCTCCATCATCCCTATGATTCTTCCCCTCTCGAACTCTGACAGCTGCTCATATTGTCTTTGATGGCGGCGTAACGGCATGTCTATCTCAGCGTTTCCTTTGCAAAAGATTAAGTACACTCAAACAAGCTCTGCGCACTTGTTTTATACTCCAAGGAGAACGAAGTTCAACGCTCTCTAGTGGCATTACGCAATGCGAAATCACGCTGCATTTCTAAACATTTGCATATCTGGCCGACATGTACCTTCATGCCAAGTTTCGTTACGATCCCACAATTATTTCTTGGTACGCAATTTTTTATGGCAATGCGTGTATTAGATATTTATTATTATTATATTAGATATTTATTATTATTATATTAGATATTTATTATTATTATATTATATATTTATTATTATTATATTATATATTTATTATTATTATTATTATTATTATATTAGATATTTATTATTATTATTATTATTATATTAGATATTTATTATTATTACTATTATTATTATTATTATATTATTTTTATTTAACATATTATATTTTTTAATCCTATTTAAGAAGAGATCAGTAAATTATGTATATCATGGTGATAATTTTTTGATAGGTAGTTGAATAAACATCGCTCTGAAGTAACACAACGTGGTATTGACAAACTTTTGGCATAAATGAAAGTTTTTAACTACATTTAATTCTATGATAAAAGTGCATTTTTAAATATACATCACTTGGTTTCCTGCGCATGATTTAAGTTGACTTTGAGCATTGATATTTAATTGTAATTTAGTTTCCTTCATACATATTCAGAATATTTACTTTATTAGAATGATGTTAAGTTTTCTATTAAACTAGGGGGCCCGACTCCTGATCGCTGAAGCTCGGCAGCCCCCGGAGGATTGCTTTGCAATCCTCATTGGTCCGCTCACATCAAAGAAGACATGTGTAGGACACATGTCTTCAACAATCCCCTCTGCTAGGAGCAGAGGGGATTGTTTACAAACTATGATAGTCCAAAAAATGTTTTTTAAATATAAATTTGTTATAGTACAGAAAAGTTATACAGTACCTCTGGAATCAGAACTCGAACGTTTTATAGCTCAAATGAAAACTTTAAACAAATTTTGACTCGAAATGTGAGCGCTGCATTGGAAATCGAATACCCAGCATGTTGTTTGTAAGCAGCAACAGCTAGACTAATATTAAATTTTTTTAATAAAATTTCATCCGATAACGCTATAAATTCAATTGAGGCGCAAGGCTTCGGGGTGAACAAACAATCGTATAGTGCTGCCAAAAAGCGATAGCAAATAACGTCTTTTTTGTGTGAAACGTAAGAGAGATAAAATATTTATAGATAAAAGAATATATAAAATTAATTACATCTTTGTTCATTACACATGTATTCTATAATTGTAATTCATCTAATTATTTGCTATCACAACTCTAAAGATTAACAACAATTTAAAACTCGACTAATTCAGTTAAACCAGCTGCTTTTAAAATTAAGAATAAATATCAACTAAAATTATTCACTTCGATAATATAATTTTTAATTACAAAACATGTTTTTTTTTTTTTCAATTCCAGGCATTTTATTAATTATTTTACTTTTGCATTCCACTTCAAATTAATGGCCATTGAATTTTATCCACCTAATTTAATGTTATCTGTTTTTTTTTTCCAAAGCTTTGTTGAAATCCTTTTTGAACTGCAGAAAATTTTTAGGTATTTTGATGTAGAGTTCAGAGAGATTCTGCGTTTTTAAATGAAGTAGAATACTCAAGTGATATTCATTAATTTAAAATGAGCATCTTCAGCGGTGATCGATTTAAATATTGTGTGTGTCATACTTCCATACAAAAAAATTACTAAGAGAAATACTAAAGTTCTCAATTTTTTGATATTGAAAAAATGCGTTTTCAGAATATAATGCATTCTTTTTGAAATAAAACAATATAGTTTAACAAATTAAAAGTTTCTGATTTAGAGAAACGTAACCTTCACTTGAGAGATCCAAATTAGTTTCCTGTGTTAGTATATGCGTTATTTATTTTTTTGTGTGTGTATTGTTAAAGAGGGAACTATTTTGCATATTGCTGGCCCTTTTGAAAAATTGCGAAACTGAATACCAGAGAACACGATTTCATTTAATCGTGGTTTTAGTTTGTAGGGGATTTATATGTATATAAAACTAAGTAATTTAAAATGTAATAACGTATCTCTTTTCATGTCATACCAATTAAATTAAAAAGCTAGGAAGAAACATAAATTTGCTTTATATAAAACTAGCCACTGTGTGGCCAGCACGGCGTTGCCCGATACAGTTCTTTTCGTGGGGTCAGGTGTTACCACTGCTCGCTAATCCCCGGTGATTTCTACGAATTCCCATTTGGTTTGCTTCCCAAACCAACACCACGGGCAAAACATGGATTCGTCATTGTCAAATGCTGCCAAATTCGAATTGCCAAGAGATCTAATCGGCGTGAAGTCACAATCTCTTGTGAAAATATAAATATTCAATTGAAAATTATTTATTAAAAGAAAATAAGATGGTATAAGGTATCGATATTATGCAAAATTTTCTTTGCCCGTGATAGTTCTTTTCGAGGGGACAGGTGTGACCACTGCTTGCTAACCCCTATGTGATTGCTACGCATTCCCATTTAATTGCGAACATATCCAATAGGCGTGACGTCATAATCTCTTACGGAAATATAAAAGACGATCTAATGTAACATTTTCCTTGTCCGTGTTAATGATTGATCAGTTAGAATTGATACCGGATCGTCGTCAATACCCCGTTGGGTTTTTCTAGTACGACGTTAATTAAAAATTACCAATTACCTCGGAAATTTCTCATAGGGGAATGATACCGGACCGTCGTCAATAGCCCGTTGTGTAGCATCTAGATGATGATGTCGTGTCTACGACGAGTCTTGTTCAAATGATGCCATGAGCAGTTATCACAGCTCTAGCAATATCCACTATATTGTCCTCGTACAGGTTCGGTTCCGAGAAAAGGACCTCGACTTTAAATAGATCCGCAATTATTGCTGGACATTCGAAAATGTGAGCTGGTGTTAACTCCATATCTGGGCAGTTATTACACTTTCTGTAAGATCTATTACCCTCGCTGTCAATCTTCATTTCTCTGTAATGACCTGTTCTTAACCTGGCTATGGTTTTGGTAATTAGTCTATCCTCATTGATATTACAAAGCTGATGCTTAATTGAGATCGAAGGTTCTCTCAATTTGAAGTTAGCTAGGGCATTTGCGTCCAGCAGGGTGACATTCACATTGTCCTCATTGTTTAGATTTCTAGCCTCTTTTGCTAGTTGGTCTGCAGTCTCGTTGCCTGATATATTAACGTGTGCGGGCAACCACTGGAGTGTGCAGATCTTTCCCAAATGTTGAATTTCTCTTAGGTGGGAGCATATTCTGCTGATGATCGAGGAGTCTCTTTTTAGTATTGCTTGTAGGGCAGCTCTTGAGTCACAGAAAATAACTACACCCTCAGCCTGCTCAGAAGCAGGAAGGGTTTTATACAGGTCAAGTGCCTCTACAATAGCTAGAAGTTCGTAAGTGAAGTTGGACGCAATAGCTCCTGCACCAATTTTTCGTTGATGAACTGTATCACTTGGAGCAATCAGGAAAACCCCGGAACCTCCATTAGTGATAGTTTCATCAGAAGAGCCGTCAGTGTAAGCGTGGACAAAAGTTTTCCTTGGATACTGCTCAACAGTTCTGAGTCCTTTTGCTTTAATGACATCGGCCAACTCTTTTTTATTGCATGGCTCCAGAAGGTTTAATATAATTTTGGTATTCGTGGGAAGTTCGGAAGGGACAATAGGCTCTTGAAGGATAAGAAATTTGTAATGTTCAAGGCCAAGAGTTTCCCTAATTTCTGTGTCAAATTGAACAGGAGATGACCTTTTCAGTCGTGTGTGGCTGTTAAAATTTTCAAAGGTTCTCCTAGAAATATGTTCAGGTACACGAGTAGCATCTAGTACAACGTTTATTAAAAATTACCAATTTAAATTTTCCGCAGATTTCAAATCCGTTGAAATTTTTACTCTTATCTTTAACGATCTTGGTGATAGAAATCGTCGGCGTGACGTCACGTGAATAATAAATACAATGCTCTATTCAGAACATGGACGATACTGAGACAGTTTCTCCTGTTGCTCGCTAAAGTGCAGCACTTATCCCCACCAGTTATTGTTTGCTGTTTACATAGAATGGCGGTATAACCCCGTATCGTATCATCCGGTCTCCACTATATCTTATTCCACGCGATCTAGGGTTTGCTGATCAAGTCCACGAGTCGATACCATGTCAGGGCTCTCAAGAAGATCATCGCTGCCAAGAAGCTGCTGGAAAGATCAGGTCTACTCGGGCGTTGCATTTAAGGTACTTGAAGAATATTCTGGGATCTTGGCGCGATAAAGTAATCTAAATGGAAACAGACTGACTTACAGATAAATTCTAAAATAGTGAAAGGGCATTCAACACATCTCTGTCATTCATATATAGTTCGAGAATGGTGTACAGAAAGGGACATTCACCCTTTAAGACTGGTGACAGTATAAAGTTCTGAATAAAATAAAATAAACAGTTACTAACATATATAAACTCTCATTTATTAGCTAAAATGTCTATACTAAATTGCAGAACCATAATATACAAATCGAAATACGTACTCTAATCTTAATGAAAACAATGAAGCTGTTCTTTAGCTGTTAATTTAGAAATGTTTGATTTGATGACTGATAATTTCAATGTTAAGTCATTCTAAACTTCCAGCCTGTTTCAAATCAATAAATACTGGTATCATTCGAATTGTTCTAGATTCTAAAATTATATTTTAGGACATAAAATAACAACTGAAATTAAATATTTGTTTTTTCTTAGAAATTCTATAGTTTGGGTAGTGAAATATTGCAAATATTCAGCAGATCCCCTGGAACCTTGTAGTGAACACCTGGGTGTCAGAGAAACACAATTTAAGAACCATTAGTCCCGTAATATCTTTGATGAATCTTAAATTTTACCTTTTGGTTTGTCCGGGTTCAATTCAGCAGAGAAAGATCGAGGACAACACCTCGTAATTTTTAACCATGGTCAGGTGTAAGTTTTTAATGCTGACACATGATAAGTTCCAAGAGTTGGTCTGGACTGGCCGGGTCGGCAATATCATATGTTGTCGGCGATCGATTTGTAAGAACTACATATGGTCCTTCTCTTTTGGGCATTAATTTTCGACTTCTTTTATTTTTGCTGATGGGATGTGAATAGTAACCCAAACTTGATCACCAGGTTTGAAGTATATCGGTCGTCTACGACGATCAAAATTTTCCTTTCGTTTGTCTTGTTTATTTTCAACTCTATCTTTTATCTGGATGGTTAGACGAGCAAATCTTTTGAGATACGGTGTTATCTCGGGTATGAAGTAGTCGTTATCAATAACTCCTCTTATGTCATGAACCACATCGTCCGCTGTTCTCAACTCTCTGCCAAACTGTAGGTAAGCAGCAGTGTGACCGGTGGTGTCACAAGTAGAAGTATTCATCGCAAATCGGATCAAAGGAAGCTTGTCTTCCCAGGCAGTATGTTCTTCTCCAACTAAAATTGCAAGGCGGGGCTTCAAATCCCGGTTTTTGCGTTCTGATGGATTGGCTTGTGGATGATAGACTGGTATGAGATCTTGTGTGATACCTAACAGGTGACACGTCTGTTGCATGACGGCGCTCACAAATTGCGGTCCGTTATCGCTAATTAACCTTCGAGGTAGACCATAGCGTAAATAAACTTCTTCGAGTAGTGTTTTAGCTGATGTGGCTTCATTAAGGGCAAACAATTCAACCCACTTAGTATTTGTGTCTTCCACGATGAAAATCCATCTTTTTCCAGATGATGTCTCTGGTAGGGGACCAAAGAGATCGATTGCAAGAACTTCAAATCTCTGTGCATAAACTGGGGTTCTAAGCAGTCCAGCAGGTTTCTGGTTCGTTGGCTTATATCGATTGCATTCTGCACAGGTCTTGATATAATCAGAAATGTACTTCTTCATGCCCGTGAAAAGGTATCTGGAAGCAATCTTGTTGTAGGTGCCCTCCACACCATAATGACCGGCTGTAGGAGCGTCATGGTGCTCCTGCAGAACTCTCTGGCGTTCTTGAATGGAGACATCGTCTGACTCGGTTTCAGGTGAATAGCGATACAAGACACCCTCATTCATAATGTATCCTCGACTGATATAGTTGGCAAAATTTTCGTCTTTATCATTACTCTCAAGGGAGTCAATAATTTTCTTTAGATCTGTATCTGCCAGCTGTTCTTTTCGAATATCGCTAGTTTTTCTTGTGGGTATATTGATAGATACAGCTTGCTTCTCACAGTTTGTATCTTCATGTGAATATGTCGGGCTCGACAGCATATCAGCGACCACATTAGCTCTTCCTGGCGTATATTCCATTTTCAGATTAAACGATTGGATCTTCAGAGCCCATCTTGCTAAACGTCCTGAGGGTGACTTAATGCTCAGAAGCCATTTAAGAGGTTGATGGTCTGAATCAATGATAATTTCTTGATTCTCGATGTAACCTCGGAACTTTTCTAAGGCCCAAACTACTGCCAAAGCTTCCCGCTCAGTAGTCGAATAATTGCGTTCTGCTGGGATCAACAGACGACTAGCGTATTCAATCATATGTTCTTCTGGACCATTTCCTTGGAGAAGGACTGCGCCAAGGGCGTAGTTACTCGCATCTGTGCGAATTATGAAAGGCTTACATCCATCAGGTTGCTTTAACACAGGGGCTGTTGTCAAGCGTTCTTTTAGGGTTTTGAAACCTTCTTGCTGTTCAAGACCCCACGACCAATCGACTCTTTTCTTAGTTAAATTGCTAAGAGGTCGTGCTATGTCTGCAAAGTTCGGAACATATCTTCTGAACCATGATCAGGTCTGTAAGAAAGACAGGAGTTCTTCACATTAGTTGGAACTGGAATTCTTTGGATAGAAGCGATTTTCTCTTGATCGGCTTCAATTCCATCTCTCGTTATCCAGAAACCCAAGTACTTAACACGATCACAGGAAAAATGACATTTCTCTCTATTTGTGTGTGCGCGCGCGCATGAAGTTTAAAAAGAGAAAGTCTCTCAAAAACAGTCTTTAGATCTTTCAAATGTTTGTCAAAAGTCTCTGATAAAATGACTATGTCATCCAAATATGAGAGTGCAAAAACATCTTTCAGGCCACTTCGGAATTTATCTATCAGGCGTTGAAAAGTGGCTGGTGCGTTACACAGACCAAAAGGCATGCGTAGATAACGGTAAGTTCCGAAAGGACAAATAAAGGCAGTTTTGTCCAAATCGTTTTCATCCACTTGCACCTGATGATATCCTGATTGTAGATCTATCGTTGACATGTATGATGTCGGTGTAGCTTCGTTTAAAAGATCGTCCATCCTAGGTAATGGATAAGTGTCCTGTTTCGTAACAGCGTTGAGGCATCTGTAGTCAACACATAATCTTATTTTCCCGTTTGGTTTAGCTACGAGCACTACCGGAGCAGCATATGGGGATTCACATTCTTCTATTATGTTCTTTGCTAAAAGTTCATCAATTTGTTCTTTCAGTATTTCTTTCTTGGCCGGAGACATACGATACGGTGGAACAGATATAGGATGATGATTCATAGTAACTATTCTGTGCTTCATGAAAGGAGTAGGTTCTCCCCCCGGTTCAAAGCAGCGTTTGTACTCTTGAAGTAAGCAGTTTAATTCTTCACTTTGCATCTGGATCAGATGTCTTCCTTCATCACTTCTCAAGTGGACAATAGTAGTAGGCTCAGGCACAATCGTTGATTTAAAAGTTTTCGGCGCATCCTTCAATTCAGTAGGCTTCACATAGAAGAAATATTGTCTCTGGGGATCTTCGCTAAAATGCCAGGTTCCATTTTGAACGTTGAAAACAATGCCGGCTGCGTGGAGAAAGTCTTTCCCTAACAGCGTGCTATTCCCTTTTGCTTCAGGGAGAACAAGAAGTTCAGTTGACACAATTTTACCTTCTATACACAAGTTGATAACCGTTTTAAGAGCAACCATGGACTGGAGTTTTCCATCAGCAAGAGTCAGTGAAATCTTTTTGTCCTCGAAAGCAATTCCATGCTTTCGTAGAAAGTTATACAGCTTTTCTCCTGCGATAGAGTGTGAGGCACCAGTATCGGCACACACAGCAATTCTCTCACCAAAAAGTTCAAAGATAATCAAGCTTGAAAGATCTTTAGTTGTATTACTTGTGAACAAGTTCATACAGTTGACAGTAGTTTCTTCAATTTTAGATTTTGTACAAGTAGGACATTTAGATATTACAACTCCTGGTGTTCCGCATCCAAAACATCGAATTGGGGGGTCTTCCTTCTGATCTAGGAGTAGAATTTCGAGGTATCGAAACTCTTGAAAATTGACTTTGCGTATATTCGTGTCTATTAACCACAGGACGGAATCTTTTATCTGTAAAGATTCTTTTTTCGTATCTAGAATATGTTTTCTTTTGAGTCTGCACCACGTGTTTCTTCACTCCTTGACGGATATTCTCATAAGTATCCAGTTTTTCAACTAACTCTAGAGGGTTGGCCCAATCTGTCCACAAATCAATGAAGTGATCTTTGATGTCTGGTGGAGTTCCTTTCTTAATTTGATCAGTAATTAATAAACTTTTGAGTTGATAAAAGGTGGTGACATTCATTTCCTTTGTCCAACCTTCAAAATAAGAAGCCAGTTCGAAAAAGTAGTCCCTCCATGTCGTATCAGTATTCTTCCTATGTTGGGAAAATAACTGTCGAAACTTATCAGCAGTGACCCTAAATCTCTTGAGAAGCATTTCTTTCACTTTTGGTAATTTTGAGCCTCCTGTTCATCTTCTCTAGCTAGTAACTGCGCTATTTCAGCTGGTAAGGAACCAATGAGATATGGTATCCATGATGACTCTGGAAGATTCATGAACTTCAATTGACGTTCGAAAATAATTAAAAACAGTCCTATTTCATCTTCTTTTGGATTAAACTTAGGGATAATCCGACTGAGTTCATATTTCGGGTACTCTGAGCCATGAGTAGAAACAACTGAATTGGAAACCTTTTGAGCTTTAAGCTTTAGTTTTAGTTTCTCGAGTTCATACTTGCGCTCATTCTTAATTAGGACCTGTTCTTCTGCTTGTGCTTTAAGTAATTTTTCCTCTTCAATTTCTTTTTCTCGTGCCAACCTATCCTCCTCATCCTTCTTTTCAGCCTTCAACTTGTCTTCATCTGCCGCATTCTCCGCTTTTATGCGATCTTCAATTATAACGGCGAGCATATTCTTTACGAGCTCTTCTTCGTAATTTTCACTTTTAATTACAAGTTCTCGAAGTTGGATAACTTTTAAGCTGTCCGACACAGCCAGACCAAGCTCCGATCCAAGAGTTCGGAGGTCTTCTTTTCTTCCTTTCCCTAGGAACGCCATATTGTCCAAAATACCTAACTATTGTTTATGTTGTAATTTTTCCTTTAAGAAGAGAGTCCTAAATCTAGAGTCCTAAGTTTAAAGTTCAACAGTCCTAAACTTAATACCTTTAAATGCAAAACGTTTAGAATATATTAATGTTCATTCCATTATGATACTTAACTAAAGTTATATGCAAATATTCTTGAATTCTCAGAACCATTATCAAAATACAAATAAAACATTTCCCAAACACTTTTAAAAAATTCACTAAGCTAAAGTATGAAAAATAGCAAAATACACAATTGATTATAAAAATATACACCTTCATATAATACTTGATATGTTATTGTCCGTTGTAGGTAAATATTCAGAAAGACTTGTATACAGATACTTGCATTAACACTAATTATAAATCATGAATTCCTCAACATTTTAATATCTTGATCTAAACTACCATTCATTATAAAAATAATAATTCAATAAAGGCAATACTTTAATTATCAACTTCTTTCAAAATAAAATATCTCCCTAAATTCAGAAAGTAATATTTCTTTTGTGTGTTATCTTTATTGAAACTCACTAAATTTTTTTTTCTTTTCACTCGTTGAAGAATGACAATGCAGTAAATATAAAATAAAGATTATAAAAAAAAAACATGCATACATAATATTTTTTTAATGCAACGCGCCTAATAAGAAAAGTAAAAACAACTGGCGCCGTGTTAGACGTCGACTAAGATTTTCTTTAGGCGGGAAATTTTAAGAGTTCAAGGTCGTTCAACTACTAGTTACCGATACATTATTTTAGGACATCACACACATTCTACAGCATTAATATTCATAATTAATTATAAAAAATCCAACTATTTAAATACAGACATACAGTTAAATAGTTTTAAGCTTTCTGAAACACTTAAATCAGGATTGATTTGCAAGTTTAAGTAGTCAGACGAACAACTGAACATTAAAACGAAATCAATTTCTCATTACAATACATACAAAATAAAGGAATTTCTTCTGAGTTAAAAATTACTTATTTCTGCGGTACAACTTTGAAAAACCTTCTTTATAAATCACTTTTTTGTCTAGGTTTAGACGACATAAAGTATAAAAATACTTATCTATCCGATGGATATCAGGATCGGGCCCACAGTTAGGTAGCCATTTTTCTGTAGCAATGATGTATGCTGACACGGCTAGCTAACACTTAAATTGAATTTATTAACATATAACATAAAAACTACAGAAATTACAAGACTTTCACGCACACAAAATATAAGGGACAGGGACATTTTTACTATCACATACTACACCCAAGCTGCTGCTTACCCCAGTGTTGGAGTTACTCTGTGAAAGTTTTTGTCAGTCCGCTAGGGGGCGTTGTTGGTTCCTTTACAGTTGTATATATCTCCTAGAAATGGACCGTAGCGCCGAAAAAATAATGAAATTATAAAACCAAGATTTGACGGAGAAAAAATTATAATGTTAAATTTACCCATGCCCTGATTATCCCCATTTCATATTTTTCTATTTTTAATCGTTATCGTATTCACACTATTTAGTGCAAACGCTTGAAGACTGTAATCCAGAGGGTTACGAATGAGATATGAAAAATTAACTAGTTATTTTATATAAAAGATATTTTAAATAAAATAGTGGTACATACAATTATTTTCAAGCATTTTTGGTGAGAAGACTTTGAGAGCTACTGTGCGTTTGGCGCAGATAGCATATACTACATGCATACATAATTATTAAAATAATACTCATTTTTGAAAAATAAAAAATTACAAATATTCAAGCGTTCGAGAAACTTGACATTTTGTTCCAACTTTGAGCTCGGATATATGGGTTTGATTAATTTTAGTTTTCTAAATGTATTTCTGTATCTTGGTTGAAAAGGGACAATGTTCATTTTGCAAGTTTTAAGTAACGGATGATTCAGAAGTTTCAATTTCTTCACCTTTTGTTTCTGCGTACAAAAATGTAATCCAATGTTTCGATTTTTTTGAAAATGGAATTGACAGGAAGACAATTTTTTATTACCTTGAATTAGGGTTTGGTGGGGGATTTGTGGAACGAAATTGAACATCGACCTTTTTTCTACAGATCAATGCACAAATAATTTTATATATATTTTATTTCCGAGACAAAAGCAAACTTGCATAATGTGATGTCACTAAATTGCAAGTAGTAATCGATTTCAAAAAGTAAATCTTGAGCTTGTGACAGAAAAATGACATTTAAGGATCAATGTTTCATGTTGACAATTTCTATGAATTTTCAATTTTCTTTGGCCTTGCGTAGTTAGTGTCATCTGGGATCATAAGATGCTAAAGTTATGTACAATACTTTCATAATTTGAAGTGAATGTGTCCCGTAAACTCGTTTAGACTTCAAAACTTCGTAAAAACTGAAGGAACCGGTAGATTTGAATGCAATTTGTAAAAAAAGTATTATTACGAAGAGGAACTTTTTTTAAAGTGAATTATTCAGTTCAATTATGTCAATAGATAGCGCTTCATACGTTCAAATCAAAATTCCATCGAAATCTACGTTTATATGCATTCAGGCATGTACATTTTTTCTCAAGGACAGGAAATTACACTTTGCAAGTGCGAACACCGATACAATTAAAGCATGTAACATGTCCTGATGAATGTAGTATATTCCGTATCGAATGGTTTCTTTTGAGTTGTTAAACATATTAGAAATCACGAAAATCGATCAAAATATCAATAATTGTTTTATTAATTCAAAATATGTTCCGACTTTTTATCTTTCAAACGAAGCCAAGATCTTGTAAATACTATAAATAGTTTTCTAGTTACAAGGGTCTTCGTAAGGTATTGTTTCCCAATACAGACATGTTTCCATAAGTTTAACTCGATTTTTGAAGAACCGTTTTCTTGAAATAGGATACTTTGTTCAAACGAATAACTCAAAAATGAATCGATGTAACTGTGATGGATTGAAAACTGTGTTGTTGTGATCGATTCTTAGACGGTTTCCTGAGAAAGTACTGATCGTAAAAAAACAAAATTAACATGGTTTGTTCTTCATCGTATTCTCTGGACAATTATTAATATTTTTTTCCGATTCCGCTATTAGTTTAGGGTTTATTAAGTGTCAAAATTGAAGAAGCGAAATTTCTTCCGCGAGTGAGCAAAACATATACAAATTTTCAGTCTTTAGTCGTGATTTTTTTTAAGAGTACCTCTCAACGTAAATTTTTGCAGCTCGTCGAGTTTTTTTTTTTTTAATTTCAATTTGGTTCTTGATAATATCTTTTTGAAATTCGAGAAAAATCAGTTTACTTTTGTTACTTTTTTTTAAAACTGCCGTATCTATATCTTATTACTATTAGTTTTTATTTTTTAAAATATCGCAGTATACGTCAGAATGTACTCTTTCTTACGGTACAATTATTTTTAAAATTGGTTCATAAATAAATTCTATTCAATCAAACGTTGGTGACACAATTTTTTTTTTTTTATTTCGCGGAGCAAGTTCGCGGAGCTTATGAGGGTTGTATTTTTTACTATCGGGTTTGCCAGATTTCAAATTTATCGTCACAACAATTGCCATAAAAACGATTTATTTTTATTTGGCGGGGAAAAAGGCTCGCTTTTTTCTCTCTGTTCTCAGACGGTTTACCGAGAAAGTACAAAGTACAGATCGTAAAGGGAACAAGATGCAGAAGATTTTTTTACTGATGCGGGTATTAGTTTAGGGTGCATTAAGTGTTAAAGTAAAAAAAAGTGAAATTCCTTGCGAAAGAGGTATTAACCAAACGGGATTGAGTAGCAATCCCCGTGGATCGGCGAGCGCAAGCGAGCTTGTTGCGAAGCCCTCGCTGTGACGTCATGGACCGGAAAGTGAAATTAGAATAATACAAATTATTCAGATAGTTTCACTCTGCGAAAGGAATGTTGGTATGCGAAGCAAACCAAATGGGATTGCGTAGCAATCCCCGGGGTTTGGCGAGCGTAAGCGAACAGAAAAAAAAAATTCGATCTTTAAAGTCAAAATTAAAAAAATTATCTAGTGTATACGCGTAAAGCTTGAGTTGTAAAAATACGATCTATTTTTGTCTATTTCAAGATAGTTAATTGATTGGTTGAGGTTGGTTTTATGACGAAAGAGGCTTTATTTGGCCATACAGATATAGTACCATAATTATATTCTGTTTTGTGTCTTATGAGTAGAATATCAATTCCCCACAGCAGGGGATCAGTCGTACAATGTTTATGGTGACCAAGAACGAGAGGCTATGGTAGCTATGTGAAATCGCTTTTCTAAGATGAAAAAATAAAATATTTTACTCGTGTTTTTAATAATACAGCTGTACAAGTAGTTTGAATAAAAAAAGTGAAAAACGTAGAGTTTGGACTAAAGGTTCAGATTGCATATGAACACACTTTGTTATTCACAACTCTGGAGTAGTATAAACTAAAAGTGTCATTATACTTGGAATAGTATTCTATTTTAAATTATGAGTATTTCATTTGGATAAGAGTCTTAAATATTATTAACCCACCCCAATTAATAACCCAACACAAATCAATCTATCTTTTAATTACAAAGCAGTATCATTAATTTATAAATTCTCGAAAATAAATAGGAATTGAAACCTGTATTAGTTTCGGTTGTAATTGACTCAGTGGGGTATACTAGGTATACAAAGACGAAGTTGATTAATTTCAGTAGCTTTGGAGGTACAGTGTTTGGCTCAAAACTGCGTTCTCACTTGTTTTTTGGGCTGTCCTGATACAGAATTTCGCATTTGTGTGAAAGAAATATTTCTAATGAATTTTTTTGTTCTAAAATACTACACGCTTAGGAATTCTTCAAAGTCAAATCTATGTGTAAAAAAACAAAAACAGAATGGATACTGCAGTGAATCGTGATCTTTTTCTTGAAAAGTTAAATGCATTAATTGCGGGTAAACGAGAAAACAATTGTTTTTATTTTTCTCAAGAAAAGTACTCTAAAATACTTTTTGAAGTGGTTTCTGCTAAAACTAAGTGCAACACACCTTTGGATTACAGACGATTAAAACGTTTTGACGTTTTAAAAATTAATGATGAAGAGAAGTTAATAGTTCTATTAAAACCAGGAGAAACGAATATACAGAATTATGTTACCAATGAGCAATTATTCAGTATACTATATGAAACTCACACCAGAATAGGAGGAAGAACACGAATGCTTAAAGAGTTGCAAAATAAATAGAAAAATATTACATATGAAGTTGTAATGGATTTAAATTTATGCAAACAGTTTCAAATGAAACACAGTGCACCTAAGAAAGGTATTGTTGTGAAACCAATGATCAGTTCTGAGTTAAACTCAAGATGTCAAGTTGATCTGATAGATCTTCTATTATTTTCCTTTCTCATTTTGAATGTACTGAAAAATTAAGTAAGTTTTTAACTTCTATTATTTTCCTTTCTCATTTTGAATGTACTGTGTGTTTTAAGTTCTTAGTCATTCCTCTCAGAAAGAGAGTCGAAAAATTTATCGTGACTGAATTACGGAGAAGAAAATATAAATCTCGGACATATTCAACATTCACCATTAGTGCATGGTGAATGTCGACATTAACCGGTGTAAGTCAGAAATAAGGGTATTTAGCAAATATTTCGGACATACATCAAGCGACTATGTAAATGTTGACATTCACCGGTGAAAGTCGACATTCTCCAGATTTCGGTGTTTCACCGTTACATATATATATATATAATAACCGAGTTCACACGCAGTTCCGTTAAAAATGAAAAAGGTGAAGCTGATGATATTTACAAGGGAGTGTTCATATGGCGAGTACATAATAGCAATGCCCTTCTGGCATGTCTAAGCCACAAACAGTTATAACGGTGAGCACGTATTTCTCATTCAAGTTCGGTCCAGAGGGAACATCTTTCCTCTTTTATGCTTGGCTTCGTTCGCTGCTCACGCTGACCATAGGAGGTAGAGGGCGCTGGTGATGAGGAGTGGGGGAGGTTTGGAGTTTCACCCCTACAGATTCGGCAGTCCTGTGTACAGACGTCCTCGGCTGGTAACTCCACAACATCAAATGAAAGATAAATGGAAAGATGAATCTGAAAAATACAAAAGAAAAAAAGGGAAAGAAGGTATCTTATTCCATGTACATTCACTAGTGCAGGTTATTCGACCATAGTTTCATACTGTCAGCAGCGGTAGATGTCTGATTAGGTCCATGATGGCGTCCGACCATTTCTACATCATACCGGTCGTTGAGTTTGACAGATGTGACTTTGTAAGGGCCGTAAAACTTGGCTCTCAGTTTTCAGCCTGTTCCATACTGAGTCCTTTGAATGGCAACTAAGTCATTCAGCTTGTAGAGGTAGGGTTTCTTTCTCTTCTTGTTGAACTGTCTTCTATTTTCTTCTTGTACTTGTAGGATGTGTTTTTTAGAGTCGTTCCTCATCTCATCACGTTCATGCATTAGATGATTTAAGTACTCTTCATTCAGAACTTCGTTGATCCTCACGTCTTCTTTTTTTTTTTTTTTTCATTTTCGTTCCCAACATTAGTTGAAATGGGGTGTACTTGGTACTCCTTGACGGTGTACTGTTGATCACGCGTTGTAAGTTGGACACATAACTCATCTATTTGGCCGCATCTTCATGAGAAAGCTTTGTCAAAACAGGTATTAGTATCCTGTGCATTCGTTCAGTCTGTCCATTTCCTCTGGGGATTCCAGTCGTAATTTTCATATGTTCTATTCCTTCATCGGTGCAGTAAGTTTCAAACTCATTTGCAGTAAAGGGAGAACCTCTGTCGGTAATTATCTTGACAGGATTTCCAAATACCGTTTGTTGTAATTTTAATTCATCAATAGCTTTCTGTGAGGATGGATATTTTACAGGGTAGAACCAGATGAATTTTGTAAACGCATCTACGACAGTAAAAATATGTTGGTATCGTTTGTTTGTAGACGGAAGGGGGTCCAATGAAATCTGTATGGTAAGTACTTAATGGAATGCTTTCTTTGGGTATAGGGTTCAAAAAGACTTTACCCTTACCATGATTTCTAGTATATACAGAATACAATCTACACAATTAACTATTACACTTTCAATTTTGTTTCGTACTTTAGGGATATAAAATTCTTGCTCTACTTTTTTTTCTGTCTTTGCAGTAGCAAAATGACCATTTTTATTCACTTTCCGTATAATTTCGTTTGTAACGCTTCTAGTTACTCATTCATACCTACAAGATCTGTTCCGTTTTCAAATTTATACAAAATGTCGTTTTTAACAAAGTAACTCCTTTCTTCACCCTTCTCAACTAAGGTTTTGATTAATTTTTATCTGTTCGTCCTCATTTTGAGCAGATATTATTTTAGTTGTTAATTCGTCTTGTGCTCGTGTAGCGACTAAAACGGCGTTACGACTAAGAGCGTCTACATGTCTCATGGAAGTTCCTGACCTATGAACAATTTCGTAATCAAATTCTTCTAGGAACAAGGCCCAATGAGCTACTTCTGGAGCAAGCTCTTACTTTGATAGTGTTTTCTGGAAAGCAGCACAGTCAGTTACAATTCTGAACTTTGAACCTAACAAATAGTTCCTAATTTTTTTTAGAGACTCAATTACTGCCAACGCTTCGAGCTCGTAACTGTAATATTTTTCCTGTTTGAAGTGTTGATTTTTTGCTTATATATTGTATCGGGTGTAAATTTCCATCATCGGTTTTCATTAACAATACAAATCCAAATCCGAGACTACTTGCATCAGTATGCAATTTCAGACGTACTCCCTGTTTAAAAATATGTAAAACAGGTTAATGAGACAAAATGTTCTTCAATTTGTTAAATGATTCTAATTGTTCTGCTCCAATCGTGAATATTTTTTCTTTTAGTAACAAGTCGCTTAATGGCTTAGCGATTAATGAGTATTGTGGGAAAAATTTACGGAAGTATCCCGTCATTCCTAGAAATGATTGCACTTGTTTTACCGATTTAGGGATAGGAAAATGTTTTACAGCCGAAGTTTTACTAGGTGATGGTTGAACTGTACCATTTTCAATTACATATCCGAGAAATTTTATCTTTCTTTTTAAGAGTTGGCAATTTTTTGGACACAAAAAACCTTCAAAAAGTTCTTTTTTGTTTTATACTCTCAAAAAATTAGAAATTTAATTCTCTTTTGTTTGACACCAATTTTATGATGATATCTTGAGTAGAACCGAAGTTATAAACAAAAGAACGTTTTGATAGCTGTCAAAGTTTTAAAACGAAAAATATGTGTCGACTTATCCGAAAAACTGATAACAAAAGTACAATTGCATACAAATTGTACCGTAGAAAGGTACTATTAGCCAAAATAAACCTTAATCAAAGGTGTGAAGACATTAACGGATTTACTTACGAACTCCTGATTAATTAGGATTGAAAAATCCATCAGGTACTAAAATTTCACCTTTTGTAACTGATTTTCATTAATGACACTTTACGGTGATTTTTCTCCATGATGGATTTTTCACACTTATCCCAACTTTAAACTGATATAACTCAAAATCTATTCAAGATAATTGCATGAAATTTGGTATGCATATTCTTCAAACATATTTAAGTGATTTGTCTTTAGGAATTAAAAAAATTATTGATATGTTATAATATATAAGTCTTTTTATAAATTAAAAAATGCTCATTTTTAATTTAAAAATTTTTAATATTTTTTTATATGCATGTATTAAAAACTGTGAAGACAAATTTTTAAATATAATATCTGCTTCTAGAAAATGTAAATATTGTGTCTTTTCCTAAATAATTTCTCAAGTTATATCAAAAGTAAGAACAGTCACTTTTTTGAAAATTATTAAATTTAAAAATTTTTTAAACTGGTATTAAATTAATTTTTTTTTATTTGTAAATTAGGTGCCATGTTTTCATTAAAAATTCCAAAGGAATATCTTTATTAGGAAATAAAATAGAAAATTGTGTCCCGGCCCCCCTTAAGGTCTAGATCAGGAACGGCGACCCTTTTTAAGAAGTGGGTCAAATTTTTTTCATTATTTTTTTAGCACTAGCTCGTGGATCACTTGGAAAAAGGGAAGAGAGCATGGTAAAAAACTACTTATTTGGTTCTCAATTTTTTTAATCCTTTAATAAGTTAACGATTCCTTTTTGTTGTGCAACTTTTACTGTGGCAAGTGAAGAGCAAAAATCAATATAAAAGGGGATAAATCATGGCCAGCCCCCTTGCACTGAGTTTTTAATGAACAAGGAAAAGAAAACAACATGCATATATTAAAAATATTATATTTTAATAGATAATATAGTTACAGGTATGCGTATGTACAAAAAAGTTAAAGTACATTTAATGAGAACTCTTGTTGTTTTTTGTCAGATAATTTCTGATATTAGTTCTTAATATTTATATTCAGTATTCCCCAGGAAAAAAATTCAGCAAAAAAACTTCAAGAAAAACCTGCAGGTTTCCTGCATGAATTTCGGACAAAAAACCTGCAGGTTTCCTGCATGAATTTTGGACAAAATTCCTGCAGGAAACCTGCAGTTTTTTGACTGTTTGGCAGGATGATGAATGACTGGTGGCGCCATCTGGTGGTGAGATAAGTAAACACATTATTTTGGATTCATAAAAAAAAAAGAATTTCGTGGGAATAACGTTGACCTAGAGCAACACAACGGGCTATTGACAATGGTCCACGATCTATTAACAAGGGAACGAACCGAGGACAACACCTCGTAACTTTGAATCACAATCAGATGATTGGACTCGAACCCGGGACCAAGGATCTGGAGTTTAGCCGTAATTTAGGCCGTAACAGTCATATCCAAGCGTGGTGAATTAATGTAGTGTTTGTTTTTTCTCTGTTTTGGACTTTGTTTTTTTTCACTATGAATAAATTGAAAATGGTTTAAAGGGGTCCGAGACACAAAAATCGTCAAATTTTCGAAACACTTTTTATTATTTTAAGAAATTATCTGTGTTTTTCTGCTTAAAAAGACGTCTAAATCATATTTCTATCTTAATTAGAACTAGAGATATAATAATTTTTGTGGTGCTTTTTGTTCTGAAAATCTAACACTCTTGACAGTTGTTGTCATGGAAACAACATCTGTCTTTAAAACTTTAAATGCACTTTTCTCCATGTTACATTTTTTCAAGATTTCCTATATTCAAATTGCTATAAGTCGAAAACCGATCAAATTTAGGGGTTGAAATTTGGAATATATCTATTTCAAACATAATACTTTAATTTTGATTCAGCAAATTTGAAACAAATATTTACTTTTAAAAATATGACTTAAAAAAAAAGTACCTTAAAATTTTCAAATATTTTCATTCAAATATTTTTAATTTTTTATTAAATTAATATTTTTTAAATTGTTGAATCAAAATTAAAGTTTATAAATTTGTGAATAATTTACTGCAAGAATTTTGAAAATTGTACAAGAATATTTTGAATTTTAACAATTTAAAATGACCACTCTTTTTTTCAAGAAATTTTAATTTAAAATTTTAGAAAAACTTTTGGAAAAATTTTGTGTTGTGATTTCGCTTATTAGTTAGATGGGTAATCAGTACAAAAAAAAATCAAAATTCTAAATGAATTAATAAAAAAAAATTTTCAATGTGTCCCAGACCCACTAAATTTTGTTTGGAGGGATTTAATACTTTTACAAAATAAGAAACCAGGTGATATATAACAGACCAAATTCAGATATTTGGTATGTTGGAGAAATACATTAGATGCGTTTAAATAAAGATTTTAATCGAATGTTGGCTAGCAGTATCAAATACAAGGTTAGTTTTTATGATTGGACTGAAAAATGAAATAATCGACAATAAATGCAATTTTTTTATTATGGAAAATTTCAATTTTTTTAAAGAAAATATTTAATATAAAAAATATATATACATTAATTTTAATAAAACATAATAGTTGATAAGTGTTTTCATAAAAACTACATTTTTTATGAAACAAAACTTTAACTTCAAACTTTATTTTTCCTTCAAAAAAACTGCAGTTTTTATGAAGGAAAAATGCTTTTATAAAATTCCTTCATAAAAACTGCAGTTTTTATGAAGGAATTTTATGAAGGCATTTTTACTGCATTTTTCCTTTATAAAAACTGCAGATTTTATGAAGGTAAAAATTAATTTGGAAAAATTATAAATTTAATTTCCGAAAAACTGCAGTACTAATGAAGGAAACCATTATTCCTTCAAAACCTCTGCATTTTCACCGCGTAAAATCTGCACTTATCTAACTGCCTTTAAAAAACCTGCATTCACCTGCAAAAAACCTTCAAAATAGATATTTTTTTGAAGGAAAGATGCTGATTTTTTTTGCTGGGTCATTAATGGATACGAATTTTGCAGTCAATTCATTTCCGAGGTTTTTTCTGTTGATAGACTTTTCAAAACTCATCGAAGAAAGTCATTCTCTAAGCCTTCTGCTTCGTCCTGTAAAGGAATAATAATATCGTCTAAGTAAACTACGACCGTGTTGTCATGAATTAGTTCTCGGAAGACATTGTTAACGAATAGCATAAATACATTTGGAGCTGTACACAGACCAAATGAAGCTTTTACAAATTCATACTGCCCGTTATGAGTAACAAATGCGGTATATTTTCTGCTAGCCTTTTCGATTTCCACATGGAAGAATCCATTTTTAGATCAAGTGAAGTATGAACATTCGATGTTTCCAATTTATCTAGAACGTCTTCTATTAAAGGGAGAGGTTATTTATTTTTGATGACTTTTTTACTTGGTTTTCTGTAGTCAATACAGAGCCGATGCGTGCCGTCTTTCTTTATGCACAGTACAACAGGTGCAGAATAATTGACGCATCTGTTTTGCATAATTCCTTCCGAAAGCCAAGATTGAACTTGATCGTTTATTATTTTTTGCTCCGCAAAACCAAAACGTCGTGGTCGTTCCGTTACAGGAATTTCATCATTCAGAACTGTACTCATTTTGAAATCTGTTACATTTATTTTTCGCGGATCGTAGTTTTGAATTTGACTTCATGTCTGTGTTTACTACTCATAATACCAGATTAATTTCGTTCAAATGGATTGCATAGCTGGCGCAAAATAAAAAATCTTTCTCAAGGGCAGATTTCGGATTAGTCATAACATGCTCGCAGCTGGAATCGTGCGGGGGGAGGGGGGCCTTCTGCCCGTAAAATTACATATCAAAAAACGTATTATTGCTCTATTTTCGTGCTTGATACCATAATTGTACCTATATTTTGTTTTAAAAACATTTGGTTGAGCACGAACGATTGATGCAGCTTTTTCATCACCCTTGATAAATGGCTTCTTATTGATATTTTCATACGTGCTTCGGTTTGTTTCTTTTTTGAAGTTACGACGCGCAGTCTCATAATCATCTAATTTGTTTACTAGTTACTCGATATTTTAAATTTTGGTCAGCTTATCAAAAAACGTTCACGTACTTCAGAGGGTATTTTCTGTTTGAGTTGGTCTGAAACCAAAAGTTGTTTTAAATCTTCGAAAGTTTTGACGTTTAATCCGGATGTCCATTCATCAAAATAATTTTCCAGTTCAAAAGCAAAATCACGCCTAGAGGCAGACGGTTCTTTTTTTATGGGCAACAAATGCTTGACGGAATTGTTCAGGGCTTAACTTAAAACGTTTTAGAAGCAATGACTGTATTTGTTAGCATCTGGATCGGGTTCTCTGGCGACAATATTGACAATTTCTAATGGAAGTAATGGGTGTAAATGCGTGACCCAATCTTCCTTGAGAATTTCAATACAACTTATCTGTCTCTCAAACAATGCCAGATAGACACTAATATCACAACCCATATTATAATGAGGCATTAATTTTAATAATTTTTCGTTTACGGGACGGTTGAAGAAATATGGCTATCAGACTTTATTTTCGCCTCAAGTTCTAATTTTCTCAATTCAAATTCTCGATTTTCTGTCTCTTGCCGTTCGTCAGAGATGACTTCTAAGCGAATTTTCGCAAATCTTTCCTCGTGCTTATCATCTTTAGTAATAAGTTCCACTATCTCATAGATTTTAGTACCAGGTTGTACATTTAATCCTAATTCATCGGTGAGATTTAGGAGATCAATCCTTCGTGCTCTTTGTAACAATGTCATTTTCAAAAATTGTACTTACAAGATTGCTGTCCGGAAGATCAACGTTTCAGACAATATTCTCTGTATCCACGTTTTTATGATGATTGCTGTCCAGGAGCTAAATCCACAGAAGAATCACACTAATTCACTCAGTTCCACTGAACAGTACAGAGCATACAGAGTTCAGTAGAAGTTCAAATCCTGAGTTCGGTGTCAGGTTTAATTCACTTGTTTTAAAACCATTATCAAAACTCCTACTTCACACTGGACTGTCCGTGTATCCCGGCCGAGCCCTCAAATTGTAATAATAGGGTCCACACACAGTTCCGGTAAACTTAATATTTAATAAAAAAGGTGAGGCTGATGAATTATTTACAAGTGAGGTTCATATGGCTAGTACACAATAGCAATTCCCGTTTGGCATGTCTAAGCCACATACAGTTATAACGGTGAGCAAGTATTGCTCATTCAATCCGGACCGAATATCAGAGGAACGTCTTTCCTCTCTTATGTTTGAATTGTTTCTCCACGTTCGCTACTCGCTCAGCCCATAGGAGGTGGAAGGCGCTGGTGATGAGGTGTGGAGGAGGTTTGTAATTTCAACCCCCCGTATAAATATATATACACAGTCCAGTCACATTTATGTGACCACCACCTACTTTAGACGTCAACGTGAAATAACCAATCACAAAAGGCAGGTGACAGATCATTGTAGTGGAGTGTATATAAAGGATGTCCTAGGGCATCGGAAAGCATTTCAATCGTTGGTGTAATGCAGAAACGTAGCGATTTATCCGACGTCCAAAAATCCAGAGGCTACGGGGATGCGTTCGGGCAAATAGAAGTGCAAATGCTGAGCAACTGACCGCCCAGATGAACCAAGGGGATACCAAGAGTGTATCCTCAACAACGGTTCAGCGAACGTTGCTGCGCATGGGCCTCCGCAGCAGCCGCCTGGTTAATGCACCTATACTGACTGCTGTTCATCGGCGACGAAAACTAGAATTTACACGCCAGTACCGCAACTGGACGTCCACAGAGTGGCGACAAATGGCTTTTTCCGATGAATTACGTTTTATGCTCTATCGGACAGATGGACGTTGGCGTATACGGCGTGAAACGTCTGAAAGCAAACACCCTGCATCAATTGCCGGAATGATCCAGGCTGGAGGAGGGAGCATTATGGTTTGGGGAATGTTTTCCTGGCATTCACTGGGTGCACTCATCATTGTGGAAGGCACGATGGATCTGCACAAGTACCCATCTGTCCTTGCGGACCATGTCCACCCCTACATGCGAATTTTTTTACCTCAGAATGATGGCATCTACCAGCAGGACAATGCGAGGTGTCTTACAGCTCGCAGTGTATGTGCGTGGTTCGAAAAGCACCAGGATGAATTTGCCGTACTCCCCTGGCCACCAAACTCACCGGATTTAAACTCAATCGAGAATATGTGGGACAACCTCGATCGGGTTGTTCGCGCCATGGATCCGCAACCGCGTAATCTAGCGCAGCTGTTCCCGGCACTGGAGTCGACATGGCTCAACATCCCGGTGAACACCTTCAGAAACCTAATTGACTCTCTCGCAGCGGTCCGCTCTGCCAAAGGTGATTATTCTGGCTTTTGACAGGTGGTCACATTAATGTGACTGGACTGTGTAGTTAACCTTAACTAAAAGTTAATATGCTTTAAAAAGGCAAAAAAAAATTGTAAAGGATATCTAGTAACTACACGCACAGTAAATAACCAACCCAAGGTGAGAACTTTCGACTACGACGGATTTACGGTGCACCAGCCGCCTCTACACCAAACGATTACAAACATCCATGCCCGGAACCGGATTCGAACCAGGAACCTTCCGATCTAGATATATATATGAAGGATGTGTGTATATATAATAGTATATTTTCTATACAAATGAATACGATTCACACTGTTTCCAAAAAAATAAACCATTTAAACATTTGAAAAACCTCCCTAAAATTATATTTGCAAAAAAAAGTAAGCTTTGATTTAGATTTTGCCAGGTTTTTGGTCTTTTAATGGCCATTTCCAGAGTTTTCCATGCATACTTCCTGATTTTCCCGCCTTGATCAAATCTAATCTCTTCTTAGAAATATCTCTTCAAGTAATTGACAGAGAAAAAAAAATCAAATATGCTTTGGAAAGTCAAATAAATACTCTATCTAATAAAATCGAAAACTTTTTTGTAATCTTCCGTCAAAAATGATATTTTTAACGCGTTTGGATATATTAATTGCTATTTCTGTAATCTCTTCGAGTTCATGATGGGATTTACAAAAATAGAAGTGTCTTCAAAGTAATTTATTCTGTATGGACAATTTTAATGTTATATGAATTGACATGGTTTTCGACCATCTTATGCCCCAACAATTAAAGTTTACAGCGTAGCAGCAGTATGCTGCATCCTCTGGCCCCGTCTCCCTCTTTTTGTTGATTTTAGAGGGAAACTGCGCAATTGCTAGATGAATCAGTACTGAGTGGGTGTTTCCAAGAACGTTTGGCGCCTCTTCGTCTGGACACAGGCGCTCACGTGGCAACGAGGGATGTTCGATGGTCCTCACATATTAGTCAGTATTAGGGATGTTACTAACAGTGATTTGACAGTAACAGTTCTAACTGTGACTGCTACTGACAAATATCTGTGATTCAAAACTGTGATTGTGATTTAAACTATGACTGAATCTGATTGGTTGACTGCAAAGTATCTCTAGTCACTCGTAGCAACGGAATGCTTTTATTTATGTGTTGAATATTTTCAATAATACGACTTCGTCGAAGGAATACATAGCTAAGTCGGTAACGCCGTGGCCTTACAGTGCTCTAGTTTACAGTTCGAACCCCAGTATTTTTTTCATCCAGATCAACAGGAATATATTTAATAAAACGCACAACTGCCACTCAATAAACCTCCAATTATAAATTAATTTTTCTTTTTTATTCCGCCAATATGAGCCGTTTTTTATTTTTAGCCTGTACTTCATTTTTTAAAGGTACTTTTTCTCCTCAATAAATTAATATTGGTGACTAAGATGGTTTCAACTATATCGAAATTTTCATATAAATTAAACTTTATAATTAATTAAACATTAAAATCAAGAGATATACATTAGAATGCTTGATAATTTTACTTCTAATCGAATTCAAATTATGTATTTTTAATCTTTAAATAAATGTGTATAATTGACAAACCTATTTTTTATCTTTAAATCCGTTTCACTAAATAACCTTTATCCAAAATATTTGTTTGTTGAAGAAAAATGTTTTCATCGTAGTATGTGTAGCAAGACAATTTCCTTATATTTGATAATCTGACAATTTCAAAACATTAAGTAATTTTTCTAAATCTCTAGTAACATTCGAATTAATTTGTATTGTTGTATTCGTGGTGGTGCAAAGACACAACAATTTTATTTGAGACGAAGAAAACACAAAACGAACAACAGCAGAAAAGTCAAACCTTACTGTGAAAAATCTGTAGCTTTTGACTTGTTTCAACAATTTCTGTCCAATACTTTAGTTTATAAATCAAACAATTTTTACAATTTATTAACTAAAATGTGGAGTAGTTCAGTTTCCACACAACACTGAAGTAACCACGTACTATTGTCAACGGTCCAGGATACACCCCGAAGACAAAAGATGAAGATATTCTCTTTAGTAGCACTTTAAAATTGATAAGCTGAGTGAAAGTATATAATCTATCTCTAAGACAAACAGGGAATATTCTAACGAGTAACATTTTTATTTGTTTTGAAAACAGTCTGACAAGGAATTCCAGAGAATCAGTGTTTAAAAACAACAAATTATACGCTTTAAAAATTAAACATTCAGTCATCAAAATTTTTTGTACTTGCATTACCATATTTAAGAATGCATTCTTTACCGCTGTAAACATTGTTCTGTTGATCCTCCCTCTGAAACGGTTTCATCTTAAGAGACAAACTTTAAAGAAGGCAGAAACTCGTAAAACGTATTCTAATCACTAGCGAAATAAAATAAATATCTCTCCCCCCCCCCTCCTGTGATTTCGACTCATTCAAGTTATACTTTCAGAAGCACATAATTAATTTTTTAGAATTAAAAACAATTTACAAGAGGTTAAACAGAACAATTTTAATTATAAACAAACCAAAAAAAAATAAAAACAAGTTCTAATCATGTTACTCTATATAAAAAAACAACAAAATAAATAATGATAGTTTAAGAACCTTAAGTTAAGTTATGATAGGTTAAGATAGTTTAATCAGTGATAGTTTAAGAACGAACAAAAAATTATTTAAAACAGAGAATTTAAAATGTTTTTATATGAACTCTCCTTAAAACTGTCGAGATTCTTTTTTTCTTTAGAAAAAGGCGCAGGAATCTAGTGAGTCATAAAACGACGTATTACCTTCTTAAACATCCGGTTAAAAATCCTGGAGAGAAATCCCAATCCGTCACAGACCAACTGGCACCGCTACCAAATAACCAAAACTCAGTCACAGCTTTCACTGCTACCGAATCACCGATCCCGGTCGCAATCACCGATCGCAGTAACAGTATCAATATCAGCCAAGGTATCAGTGCTAAGGTATCAGCCAAGGTATCAGCTTAGCGATATCAGTTTAGTAACTGTTACCGAATCACTGATACCAAATCACTGATACCGAATCACTGATACCGAATCACTGTTACCCAATAACTGTTACCCAATCACTGATATTTTGATATTTGAGTAACAGGTATGAACTGTGATTCACAAGTATCTGTGATTGAGTAGCAGTTCTGTGATTTGCTTAACATCCCTAGTCAGTATCGGTTATATGGTCAGCTCAGGGGTCCAGAAAAATCAGACCATATGAGGTGGTAATATATATATGGCAAAACAATACTACACTTTTTAATTAAAGCAGGATTATATTGACCTATCAGAATATAGTGCTCTTAAATAAATAATTAGACTTTTAAGAACATTTTTAAAATTAATTCGCGAAGTAAAAACAACAGTAAGAAATATGCAATCTTTGTTTAGTGAAATTTATTAGCTTACCTTACCAATCTAAGTACAGTACGCATACGTAGGTGCATCCATATTCAATGCACTTATCTCTACTATTATAAGGGGAAGTGTTTGTTTTTCTGTTTTTCGTTATCACTGTCCTGACGATTCTACGTCACTTACAATAATGAGATTTGGCACAGCACACAGGTAGTCGAAATCTTTTGGAATATTTGGGTTGCGGCGAATTTTAAAATTCAATCTAGAACTTTTTATTCTAGAAGAATTTAATTCTAGAACAATTTAATGGAATTTAATTATTATTGTTTTCTTTGGAATGGCAACAACATAAAATATCGTAGATTATAAGTTTATTTTTTTTTCGTTTCTGTTTTCTATTTCTCGCAGAGTGACAATTTGTCAATAGACTAATAAAACACATCACATTTTTAACATAAATGAACGTGTTTAATAAGCACTTATGATCCAAATGAAACAAAATTTTCCTTTACTCTTTTCGTCTCAATTTCAATGTACTTTTCAAACATTGAGGGGGGGGTAACACCAACGATGATTCAAAGCAAAAGAGAAATAGGGAGGGGGAGGAAAGGAAAGTCGAGGAAAATTCAGATCCTCACCGTTGTCGCGAAGACTTGCCGATCGGTTCCGAACCGATCCCTGAGAAGAATCATTTTTCCCATCACTAGTTCACACGCCTTAGAGCGCTAACACTTGAAAAAGGGAGATTTTAAATGCATCGGTTATTTTCGTGTATTTTACTAAACAAATATTTTATTTAATAAATAGTGGTAAATTAGACGCATCCAGGTGCGATTCCCAGAACATATGCATAAACAGGAATTAAATAGATGAGGCGAGACAAATCCTTCTCAAACGAGATTTATTTCCCGACATCACTAGACTTAATTTACAGCATTTGTTTTAGCAGACAACACGAAACCTAGAACATAATTTAAAAAAAAACGTTCGGGCTGTCTGGACACGGCAACTAGGTTTAAGGCGTAGAATACGTCAGTGAGACCATATAGCGAATCGAATCGAAACAACTTGTAGGCCGGAGAACCTAGGTGTGGAAATTATTTGAATCTTAGATGTCGTTGACATCTATACGCCTTCCGTGCTCTCCCACTGAAGCTTATGTCAGTTGAAGTTGGAAATTTTGATTTGAATTCGAAACAACATAAGCGTTCTTAATTTGATTAATGTTTCGATTTGCATGTATTATCTTTTTTTATGTATCTGTAAATAGTGTAAAATAGTAATTAAACTTTAATAAAACTGAAGAATCCCTCCAATCGTCAGTTTTATATTTGTAAACTATACATTAGGACAAATGCCTTCTATCTCACTCTGTGGTTGGACTGGAACACAACGAAAATTAGTTTGACAGAACTATTTATACTGTAGCAAAGTGGACAGAAGTGCTCCAATGAGAATGGATGGTTGCTTATATTGCGTATGCGGAGTCACAAAGTGAGTCAAATTGGTATTATACAGCAGTGGTCCCCAACCCCCGGGCCGCGGACCGGTACCGGTCCGTGGATCAAATGGTACCGGGCCGCCCAAGGAATATTAAATTATTTCCATTTTATTTACTTAGGTGTATTTAACTCGGGTTTGTGCGGGTCTAATCTATGAAATGTCCCATCAAATTAGGAGACGGTAAATCAGAACTTGAAATTTGTTCTGTTACTAGAGCTTCAATTATGATTTCTGAATTCTGTATGTCTCTATTTTCCAATTTTGACAAATGTGACAGCTGTTTTCAAGTTGGCAGACAAGGTAGCTGTATTTAAAGCCAAACTGAAGTTGTGGGGACGGCGCGTGAACAGAGGCATTTTGGACATGTTTCAGACATTAGCGGGGATTTTAGGCGAGACTGAGCCTAAACATTCATTCTCCTCCTAGTTGGTGCACGATCACCTGTCTTTGCTTTTAATAGAGTTCGAGCGCTTCGTGGATATTTTGTGGTTGGGAAACCACAAAACATCCACGAACTAGTAAGGAATGGATCCGCAACCCATTTGTCAACAAATCAGGCGAATTTAGCAATTCTGTGCAAGAAGAAGATCAACTGCTGGAGATCGCAAATGAAGGCGGCCTTAAAACTACGTTCGAGACAACAACTCTGCCGGTGTTCTGGATTAAAGTCATGGCGGAATACCCTGAGATTGCCACCACAGCACTTAAATCCCTATTGCCATATCCGACAACCTATCTGTGTTAAGTGGGATTTTCTGCAGTGACAGCAACCAAATCAAAACGACGGAATAAACTGGACATAAGCAACACTCTTCGGGTGTCATTGTCTCCTATTAACCACAGATGAAACCGTCTCGTTGCAAAGAAACAAGCTCAGGGTTCTCATTGATTTAGCGTTCTAGCGAGTTAAAATGTTAAAGTCACATTATACTCATTTTTTGGTGTAAACGTATTTTATTTTGAAGGCATGTTTAAATACAATTAAATTAAAATTATTAAATCAAAACAATCTAAAATATAAACAATCAACGTCTCCCTCCCCTCTCAGCGGGCCGCGTTAAAATTATCAAACGTTGATCCGGTCCGCGGCGATAAAAAGGTTGGGGAGCACTGCTATACAGCATATGCTAAAATGACAAAATTAACAGAGAATTAAGAGTAAGAGAAAAGAAATAAAAGGGGGAAGGATTAAGAAACTAAAAAAATAAATTATCAAGGATGACTCTTGGCCTTTTACTGAATTTTGATTGACAAATGTCATATTTGGGTATACACTGAATGGTGGGATTATAAATGATTTCAAGATTGGCGTAGAATTTATTGGCAGTTTTACTGAAGAATTCTTTCAGTTCGATCATTTCGAAATCTTCGTGGATTTTATTGACCTGATTTTATTGTTTCTGTAGTACCAGGCATAACCACTGAGTATATGTTGGGTAGAATTCTGAATAGCTTACAGTTTGTTAATGTTTGTTTTTGCTACATATCATGATCGGTTGGTGCAGTGCTAAAGAATATGGTCAGAGAATCAGTAACAATTTCGATTGTGCCAAGGTCGTTTTCTTAAAACTGTTGTTCGAAGCTGTCAGCAAGCAATTCTGGTTTTTAGGTATCTGTGCACGCAATGTTAGCCTGAATTTTAAGGGGAGGAATGCAATAAGATGACTTATAATCTCTTTATATCTCTTCACTGTCGTTGAGAGAAGTGTAGAGTGAATGTGAGTGAAAGAAATCAGCACTACACAATGTTCAAACGGAAACTTTTTTTTAAACCTAAATCGTATTTCAAAAAATGAATCTACTTTAGAATATTTTGAAAATCTTCTGTGCCCTCTCCAAGTACATCGGATGAGGCTACAATCACCCGTTTTGTTCAACTTTTAGTGTTCTACCTATTTTAATTACATTAACCTAATTTTGATAATCATCACCAAAATTTTTTTTTTAAATAAGCCCCCCCCCCCTCCAATTTCCTTTTAAATATTTATTTCACAGAAATTCTTTCGCTTGATTGTCCTCACACTTCTTTTAAAACTTTTTATTCATACATAGCTTTTTTTTTATCATCCACTTGTCCGTGTTTGGACCTTGTGCCATAAAGTCTTAACATCCAATCCAATCCTTCCTCAAGATCAGTTACCACAACGATGCCAGTTCAAGTAGCGATTTAAAGTAGAACAAACGACTCGAATAGTGCAGTTCTGATTGCGAGGCTGTTGTCGTTTCAGTCAGTCGTCGTCATCTTGGAATCACACCTTAAGTAAGCAAAGAACTTGCATCTTAAGTTTATGGTAGGAATTTAGGATTTCTCAGAGCAACAATGTTTAAAATTTCTATTATTATTTACCGTATTCACACTGTTTAGTGCGAACATTTGAAAACTACAAAAGAACCAAATAGCAAAAAATCTAACAATGCTAATTAGTTCTATAAAATATATTTTACATAAAATAGTGGTAGACAAAGTAATTTTCAAGTATCTTTGGTGAGAAGACTTTCGGAGCTACAGTGCGTTTTGCGCAGATCGCAACACATATACTATATGCATTACAACGACATAAACATAAAAATTCCCCCACTTCCTTTTAAATATTTATTCTAAGAAAATTCTTGCGCATGATTTTCCCAACACTTCTTTTTAAGTTTTTTATTTATACATAGCTTTCTTGTTTTATCCTGCGCTTGTCTATGTTTAGACCTTGTGCTTAAAGTCTTTTCATCCAATCCAATCCAATCCTTCCTTAAGAAGGTCAGATACCAACAACGATGACTGTTCGCGTAGCGATTAAAAGTTGAACAAACGACTCGAAAGGTACGGCTCTGATTGCGCACCAGTGATCTCGAGGCTGTTGTTGTATCAGTCGCCATCTTGGAATCACATATTAAGGCCCGGTGCACACATTCGGGGTTTGAACGTGCGGCGACGTTGCTGCATCGTTGCCCAACTATGCACACATAACCGTGAAATGACTCAAATTCTCATATCGCGCCATTTGCGATAAATATTCTATCGAAGAAAACGTGTTTATTTCGCTTACTTGGTGTAAAAAAAGTATATTTTGCAATAAAATAAACGTTACTGGATACAACAATTTATTAATTATCATTTATATTCCATTTATATATGAAAACAAGGTACTTCAGAACGGAGAAGCGTTTGCGGCCAGTTGCGGAGCCGTGGGGAACTGCGGTACCAATTGCACGCAAGTTGTACGTGCGTCGCAGCATCGGCCCCGGAAGCATGTATGCACTACTCCATTGAAACTAATGTATCTCTGGCCGCACTTGCGTTGCGGCAACGGTGCCGCATGTTCAAAAACCGGATGTGTGCACCCTACCATCGTTAGCAAAGAACTTAACAAGCGGATGGACAGAGGAAGAATCCTAATAATAAAACTTAGACTAATTGCCGCTAGATGGCGTTTACTTTTTTATTCTTTCATCGGTAGGGTAAATTTTGTGCTGTTTGAAAAAATCCCTGTTTTGATGTTGAATGTTTATTGTTTTGTTTGTACTTGAGGTGCTGATGGATTTCAACCGAAAAGTTAATTTTTCTTGGGCGTATTCTTTTAAAAGATTGGGTGTGTAACTGAAAAGTTAATACAATCTCCGACAATTTTGAAACGTTATTTTTGATGCGTTGGAGAGCTGCAAGAAAAATTTGTTTTAGCTTTGAGTTTGAATTCTTTTATGCTATTGCGTTTAATTATATTTGTGAAGTGTAATCTTGGTATTTTAGTAGAGGCAGTTAGATTGTTCGTTCTGCGATCAGCAGTTGGTTTTTGTTGCATAATTAGATATAATCTGTAGTTTTTGAGATTACATTATATGAAAGTCCACAAATTGAATACATCTGATTCTATCAAAATAGGCCATTTCTTTCGTTTTTTAGATTGTTTCAGGGTATGCAATTTAATATTATGTGATTTTTTGTTAACAAAATCAGTGATTTAAATAAGAATTTTAAATTTCATCTTCCTTTCTGTATTATGTATAATAATATTGAAAATGAATTAACTATGAAGAAGAGATGCTATTTTATTCAAGTTAGTCGTATATTAAATCATCCTTCCCTTGAAGCACTATCTAACCTTTGTTGATAGGTATCATAATTACCCGACAACTTTTTTTCCCTCTCGGGCCAGTGAACTACATGCGTCACTCATGTAATTCAATGAAAGCCTGTTTGTGAGCGTAGATTTTGCATTAAACATTCCATGTGACTATAAATCCAATGAGAAATTTTGAATCATTCTCTATATGATGGGTGAAGATTCTCTAAATATATTTACTCAAGCATTATACCTAGAAAAGTGCTGGAGCAAGTGCAAACTCGTTACTTTTTATAGAATACTGGATCAATTTAGAAAGATATGCTTTTTCCTAATCCCTGCATTTATTTTTTTTTGTGTGGTTTCATTTGCAAAATTTTCGTATTATTTTTTAATCTATCATATGCCTGTGCCAAAACCTTTGTATTATTGATTAACTGCATTACTAATTTTGTATAACTTCTACACACCGAGATGTGCTAAAAGTCATGGGACAGCAGTATGAAAATTTACATACAATGCAAACGCACATAGCTTTACAAGGTTATAAAGAGTCAGATAGTTATCAGTACTGTCTGTTGAACTCTTGAATATGTTAACCTGCCAAGAATAAACCGAGCTTGAACGTGGAAGAGTAGTTAAAGTTAAACGCATAGGCTTAACATTTCGGACGTATTTGAGACCTTGCTCCACATTGTCAAGGGTGTATCGAGAGTACCTCATAGAAGGCATTACCCATCACAAGTGCATTTGTGCTAACAGACAAATGACTCTGTGTGAACTGACTGCCTCATTCATAAGGGACACACTGCTTACAAGAGGCGTGCCTGAGGTCCGTGAAAGTGAAATAGACTTGAAGCTATCTATGACAGAATTTTCATTATCCAAAACTGCCTGGAAATGCCTACCATCTAAGTTGTATATTTAAATAATAATGTAATGATGTATAATTCAACAATATAATTAGTAAATTTATTTGAACACTATTTGTTGTCATTTTTACTCTTTGCTTCCTCTTCTTTACCCCTAATCCTTCATTTTGACGTTGAATGTTGTTGAATTTATTTTTGAAAATACCTCTAACAAAAGCCTTTTTAATGTACAAAATGAAATATACAAAAAGCAAAATCTGGAAAGCAGATGTAATTGAATATTGTAATGCTTTTAGGGCTTTGCATGAAAATTCCCTTTTCAGGATATCCACTACGATCTTACCTGAAAAATGCTAAATACCATTCTATCAGTTTTAGAAAACAAAGTGGATGAGATCAAACTTCAAGTCAATAAAATTTCCTATGAAAAAAGACAAGAACCAGGTTTCTAGGACGAATAGTTTCGATTTTAAGGAGTAAAAACTACAACTTTTTGCAAAAAATCGCTGTTTTTCTTAGCTTTAACCTCAAGGAGACACTGGTTAATATTATCAGAATGAGCTAAAACTTTGCCAGTCATATTTTCTAGCCTATTGGCAACTTTTAGGTGGGTGCCCCGGTAGAAATTCGAAAATTGATTTTTTGTGACCACCCTACTACCTCATTCATGAGAGACACATTGCATACTAGAGGCATGCCTGAGGTCCGTGCAGTGAAATAGACTTGAAGCTATCTATAACAGAATTTTCATTCGCCAAAAATGCCTGGAAATATTCTTTTCGCGTCAACATTTAGGCTTGGCAATAACTGCTCCAACTTTTAAAAGCTTGGCGGCTTTTTGGTACCCAGCTATTGGAAAAGTACCATATTTTCTCAATATTTCTTTTTAAATATTGGTAAGTTGTTTGGCTGATTGTTTATTTCAAATTTTATTCTAAATTCCCATATATGTTATAATAAACAATGTGATATGTCGATCAGGATTTGGTCATCCCAAACTTCTGTTGAACAAAATGAGGGGGGGGGGGTGTAGTACTAATGATTTTGTGCTATTCTATTGATATACCTATGGGGAGATAAGCGTAAAAGGAAGGTGAGGGGTAGAGGGAATTTTATTATTATTGCTGAGGGCAAGGAGCGGGGCGGTAACTTGCCAGTGGTTCAGTGGGTTTCTCACTGTGTTAGTGGCTTGCCTGCTGTAGATGACATAGGTTCAATTCATTCGACTCTACCCTGAGTTCATTTATTTTTTGTGTCAAACACTTTCTGTTCGTGTACGCACACCCAATTCTGTTTTTACACTAACTTTTTTTACTCAAATTCAAAATAAATATTTAATTCCCTATTTACGCGAGTTATTTTGATTTAACAAGAGCGGGCCAAGCCAATTTCTAAGAATTTATTTGCCCTAATTTTAAGAGAAAAAAAATATTTTTGTGGCAAAGTATCATCTTTTAGCTAACCAAATGGAAATTCGTAGCAATCACCGGAGGGTTAGTAAGCAGTGGTCACACCTGATCCCACGAAAGGAACTGTCACGGGCAATGCCGTGCTGGCCACGCAGTGGCTAGTCAGTTATATTACACACACAAATAGATTGCATAACAGCTAGTGTGTGCATTTTGGAACGCGTACTTTCATTTGTCAATGTATACATCTATGTAACAACACTGTTCTTATTGTATTTGGTTCTAAACACGACTGAATTTCCCAACGTCATTACAATGGCACCTGTTGAGGACGATCAATCTTGAGTAAAATATCACAAGAAATTATGAAGAAATTATTATTTTTTTGTGGGGGGGGGGGAGTACTAATGATTTTAAGCTATTCTATTGATACACCTATGGGGAGATAAGCGTAGAAGTGAGGTGAGGTGTGGAGGGAATATTATTATTATTGCTGAGGGCAAGAAGTGGGGCGCCAACTTGCCAGTGATTCAGTGGGTTTCTCAATGTGTTCGTGGCCTGCAAGCTGTAGATGACATAGGTTCAATTCATGCGACTCTATCCTGAGTTTATTTATTTTTTGCGTCAAACATTTTCTGTTTGTGTAATTAAAAAGCATTCTAAAAGCATTACACCCAATTCTGTTTTTACACAAACTTTTTTTACTCAAATTCAAAATAAATATTTTATTCTCTATTTACGCGAGTCATTTTGTTTTAGCAAGAGCGGGTTAAGCCAATTTCTATGAATTTATTTGCCCTAGTTTTAAGAAAAAAAAATCTTTGTGGCATAGTATCCTCTTTTAGCAAACCAAATGGGAATTCGTAGCAATCACCGGGGGTTAGCAAGCAGTGGTCACGCCTGACCCCACGAAAAGAACTGCCACGGGCAATGCTGTGCTGGCCACGCAGTGGCTAGTCACACACACAAATAGATTGTGCTAGTATATATTACACACAACAAAAGATTGAATAACAGCTAGTGTCTGCGTTTCGGAACGTGTGCTTTCATTTACCAATGTATACATCTATGTAACAACACTGTTCTTATTGTATTTGGTTCCAAACACGACTGAATTTCCCAACATCATTACAATGGCACCTGTTGAGGACGATCAATCTTGAGTAAAATATCACAAGACAAGAGTTCTAAGGGCACAGGATATTACACAGCATGCAGTATATTTCCTCGTAAACAAATCAAACCATAATTCAATAGATTTTCTACATTAATTTACAAATTTAACAAAAGGACGGAACACGAAAAACATGTCTGATGCTTCAATACGGAACTGAAACTAAAAACGACTGATTCTTCAAATCGTTGCCATTCTATAAAACTGTAATCTCGTGCAATAAATGTTAATACAAATAGGTGGCCGCTGCTTTAACTGAATCTAACAAACTCCTATCTTTTGATAAAAAACATTGTAATCAAACCTTAATATTAACTAAAATAAAGAACTATAACAACAATTAAATTCACATCTAACTAAAGTAGTAAATATTTCCAGCTTATGCCAAAGAATTTAAACCCTCTGACATACTTGCTACTGACATACTTCATTTTAGAAAATTCTTTAGAGTTCTTAAAGTTTAAAATCTTTAAATTTACATGGGAGCTTTATAGTTTTACGACTCCTAGTAATAAACCTTTTAACCAATTCTTCATGCATAGGTGACTTTGTCTCCGAGTAATTTTTATTCGAAACATTAGAGTTTTGCACCTTTCCAGGATAGAGAGCCCGAATACCCGAGCATCTCTTACCCGATCGATTGGAAAAGGTGATGAAGAAGCATCCAAACGTTTGACGGTAAACCGTATACACTTGATACACTTTGACACAACAGATCGAGTAGTTCTTCTACCATGAATAATCCAGAAATTTTCCTCAGATAAATACTACCATCCTCTTACTTCTAAACTTGCTTGTGATATTACAAATTTCGCTTCTTGAATAAACGTGTTCAATTCAAGAAGGTAATCCACACTGGTCATACAAATATCAACAAAGAAACTTTTTACTAACCTCTGGATAGTATCTTCTGAGAATCCTAGCCATTTCTCTGAAGAAGACAATATATGCAGTGATTTTCCAAGGTGGTATTTTATAACTGCACTAATGATGAAATGGCTGCTGGTAATACCCAAAACGACACGTGCGTGTCTAAATATTTTTACCTCCTCTTTTTCTTTGTCGCTCCGCCACAGAAAGCTAAAATAATCTCGATCCTTGTGTGTAACACTTATTTAGAGAAAAGCCTTCCTAATATCAGCATATACACTAGGGTGGGTCGAAAAAAATCAATAATATTTTTTCGGAGCGCTTTAGTGCGGAAAAGTTGACTTTTGTAATAAGAAGGAAAACGGCATAAAAAAAATCGGTAAACATCGCGCATCGTACTTAAAATTTATGAGAAAATTACAAAAATATCGTGATTTTTGTAATTTTTTTCTGTTAGTTAAAATTTTTAAAATAAACACTCTTTCGTTTTTATGCTTTATTTATGGTTCAAATTACCTAAATAAATTAATTTCTGATCAATGATCTAATTTTTTCCGTTAGCGAAACCAACACTGAATGGAAGAACAGTGTTATCAAACCACTAGAAAATCATGTGGGACGCCCGCTACAGTGGAGCATATGCCTCCTGCATTTTAAAAAGCTTCCTTTTCGCCACATTTTCTAACATATTGACTGTCAAACTGCAGGGCCTAAATCTTTTAGTGGGCCAATCGGGCAGCAGCTCACTTGCTGTGAAAAACTTCCGGTGGTCTATTATGAACCCATAAATTGTTCGATTCCTGATATAGACAGGAATGTGTTGAGCAAAGAGCAACAGTATTTGTTTGACATTTCAAATGCAATCACCTTGGGACACTGTCTAGAACACTTGACAAATCGGGACCCTGGTTCTTTGTCGCATTCCAGATGACTAGCTGCGGCCAACCGAGTCCTTAGGTTGTATATAAGTTCATCAGATCCATCCGGAAACTTAAAAGAGAAAGTTGGCTTCATCTTAAAATTATACATGCTTGTGTGGTTTGCCATAAAAAAGAGCAAATATTTTAATGACGGACCAAAACATGTTTTTCAAGCAATCCAAACAACACGGTATTTATCCGACGATTTACTTCAAGTTTTTTACATCCAGTAATACAACGAAATACGTTATTTGCGCACCCAGAGAATGTTCTTTTGGCAATGCTTGTCGATGATAGAGAACATATTCAGGAGCTCGGTTAGAGAAGGGTCTTAAAAGCAAGTTAAACCGTCCCAAAGAAGAAGAATGTTAGAAATTTCGTACCACCTAAGATAAACTTTCAAGCTTCCGATTACATTGAATTATTAATTGGAATTTTTGTGTGATATATCCTCCCCCCAATTCTGCGGTGTGACCTAAGTGAAGATGATATTAAATCACTCAAGAATTCTGACACTTCGCCCATTAGAGAAATACCAAAGTTTCCCAGTCACACACAGGCTGTGGAGAGATGCGTCAAACTTGTGACAGAGGCCTCGAATAAAGTATGTGGACATGAAGCTAGAGATGGCTATATCCGAGCACCAGTGAAGTCTAAATCGGTTAAGACTTATTTCTCCAAAAAATCAGACTTTAAATGTGAAGTAGGTATAAAAAAGAAAAGTAAAAAACACAGTAAGCCAAAGAATCCTACTCAGGAAAATATTTGTAAATAGTTGTAAGTATAATGTAAATACACACCCAACAATTGGATGGTTGTGGGTGAGGTTCCACGCAGTGAGTTCTGGGTCGTTTTGTTCTAGCAAAGCGAGCGCAGAGTTGCACAGTGAAAATTGAGAAATATTGGTAAATTTCTGTTTTTTGTAAGACGTTGCGCGAACGGAAAAAAAATTAGATTACTGATCAAAAATTAATTTATTTTGGTTATTTGAACTATAAATAAAGAACAAAAAACGAAGGAGTGTTTATTTAAAAAGTTTTAACTAACAGAAAAAAATGACAAAAATATCGCGATATTTGCAATTTTTCATAAATTTTAAGTACGATGCGCGAACGGAAGATGTGAACCGATTTTAATTTTTTTATGCCGTTTTTCTTCTTATTTCAAGGGTCAACTTTTCCGCACTAAAGCGTTCCAAAAAAAAAAATTTATTTTTTCGACCCACCCTAATATACACCTATCCTCCTTTACGAAACAGCAACAAGATATCTGGCTCAATATTCGTCAATTAAGTTGGGTCCTGTTTCTAGACATTGATTCAATGAAGGACAGTTCCTAGATCTTGATGATGCATCAATTAGTGGTCGAATTCTTGTAGTGGAACTACTTTCTTTTAAAACAGGACGGTGAGGTAAATAATGTCCAAACTAAACCACTTCTTCCTTCGGTACTTGCTCTATAATTCCTGCATCTTCCCAGAGCTTCAAGCCTTGATCATATTCCGTCAGCCAATTGTCCTGATGAAGTTTTATAGTGGTTGTATGCAGTATTTTTCAATTTCTTTATTCGTAGAAAGAGAAGGGTTGTTTTCGACCCATGGAAAATTTACTTCATAGGATTTTCATCATTTACGGTCACTGTTTGCAAAAACCGTTCTTGCAATTCACTTTCTTTATCCTCAGCGGATTTTCTTTCTATAGGGTCTCTAATACCTGAAGTATCCAGCTCCCATAGATCCCATACTTTTAAGCTTTTGATGTACGTCATGGCCGTCACAAGTAAAGATGTATCATTTTTTTCTTCTTTCACCTGTGGAAATGTAGATTCAACATTTTCTTCTTTCACCCATGCGAGTCGACGAATTTCCACTGCTACCAGACCAAAGTTTAGTTGTTGATCTTTTCCTGTTAGTAAATTTCCTGTAATATCCGCATCAATTAGAACTTCTATTTGCACTTTGATTTCACCGTTATCTGTCAATTTTATATCAAGATTCTTCATTTCTTTCATCCAGGAACCTGATTTTATGTAGCTTATTTCACTACTTTTTTTCTTGATCTAGTAAATCTACATTACAGGAATATGTTACGATCAAACTACTGATGTGAACCTTTTACAACTTGTGTTGACGTTCTCTAGAACGAACATCTCTGAAAAGACAATGAATCATCCGCTGTTCTCCATGAGAATCATCCTCTGCTCCCCATTTCCTTGGCAGTTGATTTTAGAATGTACGAACTCTGAGCTCCGGTGTCGAATAGAGCCCGCATTTATTTTTCTTTTTTCTTACTTTTCAACTTCACAACGATGGTTTGTAAAAATACCTCGTATTTCTCCAGCTGATTGGCAAGTCCACTGTTCACTTCTACAGTTGTTGATGAATCATCTATTGTCGTATTATTATTATTTACATGATTTGTGGGAAGATTTGAGCACATAATTACCAAATGTCTCTTTACACACAAAGTGCATATCATATTCGTATTACATCTTTGAGATAAATGACCATATTTTAAACATGCGAAACAGCATTTTCTATCTTTCAATATTTTGCGTTTTTCATTGAGACTCCTTTTCAAAACAATCTGTGCTAAGGTATTTGCCATCACAAAATACGCAATATTTGGACTTGTTGGCATCAACTGTCAGTAAATATGTTCCAGAAGGTATCTCTTCTTGCATACCCATTTTGTAAAACTGCTGCTCTTTTTTCTTTTTCGTTTGCATATCGAAAACGGTCGAAGCAAGATTTATCCGCCCTTCTCCTTCAACTTCACTTTTCAGGAAAGACATAGGAGCTGTTAGCGGACTTTGGTTTTCCCTGGACTGCGACGATCTCTTCCATGCTCGTAGTAAATCTTCTGGTAAGCACGATTCTACAAGGGGAAACAACATAGCAGCATATTTATCAGATGTTACCCCAAGTGTGACTCCAGACCCATTAAATGTGATTGAAGTCTGTTATATAAAGTACTTGGGCATAGTTTACCACGATTTGTGATATCGTGCAAGACCAGCTTCAACATTTCTCGAGCGTAAACTTCGACTAACATCTAATCACGACCAAAACGCGATCGTAAACTTCCAATGACCTTCTGTTAATTTTCTTTAGCAGGGGGAAAACTGTCCACAACTTGCCTTACACGAGAACCTTCGATAGTCGCCTGAACAAAGTATTGAAATTTGTCTTCTGGATTTATTTCTGAATCTTCATCAATCTTCTTAAATTGACTTAAGAAATTTAACCAATCAAGAATTTCTCCGCCAAATTTCTTGAGTTCAATTTTCGGTAATTTGAACTTTCGGTCTGCAGAAACCCGTTTGACGATTTTTCCATACCTGAATTTGAAGTAATACATGCGAGCGATTGATTACGGCACTTGTAAAATTTATACTGGTAATCATCAACAGTCGCTTGTTCTCGTTCCAAGTTATCTTCATCAGCATCAGAATCTACTATCATGCTATGCAAAATAATTTTATCAGCTTCTTCTAGTTCCGAAGCTTTTTTCTGTAACATTTCTAAATGCGAATGTGTATCGTCACAATTGGTATTTTTAGAACTCATCTCGATAAACAATTTATCGCACAGCCTTTTAAATGAGCCTCTTGTAACACCCCGATTTTTGCCACGTTTCATACTTTCTTCCTGTTTCGTCATAAATAACTGCAAGTGTGAATAAGAAACAAGTATTTACCTTTCAACATCTTTTCGTCCTGTCTCGTGCTATCATTTACCAACGTACACATCTATGTAACCAAACTGTTCTTATTGTATTTGGTTCCAAACACGACTGAATTTCCTAACTTCATTACAATGGCACCTGTTGAGGACGATCAATCTTGAGTAAAATATCTCAAGACAAGAGTTCTAAAGGCACTGGATATTACACAGTATGCAGTATATTTCCTCGTAAACAAATCAAACCGTAATCCAATAGATTTTCTACATTTATTTACACATTTAACAAAAGCACGGAACACGAAAAACATGTCTGATGTTACAATACGGAACTGAAACTAAAAACGACTGATTCTTCAAATCGTTGCCATTCTATTTAACCTAAATCTCGTTCAATAAATATTAACACAAATAGGTGGCGCTGCTTTAACTGAATCTAACAGCACCCAATTGGTGGAGAAGGATTCGATGATCTATCATTTGAGGATATTCTTGGATCAGTCGACCAAGCCCTAAGCAAAAATGAAATATTAGAGGTTGTCCTTTAGACTCCTAATCCCACACAATGTAGTGATATTGAACAATATGATCTAGTTCTAAATGCAGGTTTAATAAAAGAACGTCTGAATCTGACCAGAAAATTGAGTAGTCATTTTGTCAAACATGACCCTAATGAGGAAAACGCTGGGAAATTTCAATGTGAACTGAAGTTCTTGGCAGCCTCTTATAGAGAATTATATAACAGCCTAACCAAAACACGAACACAACAATTAAAAATTGAATTCGTTCGTAAAACTTGTAAAACATCCGCACGAGATGAGACTCCAAACAGAATTAGGTGTACATTAAGTTGACACGAAAAGGCGAATTTGTGATCTCTTTTGCATTGTATTGATGTTGCATTCTACTGATGACTTTATATTTCAGGTTCTTCATCCATCAGATTTCTAAATGTTTTTGTAATTTCTGTTATCAAAATGTGTTTCTATATGGTTTTGTTTTCATTTCTTGAAGCTGGTGTTATTGCGATAGCAGTTATTTCAAATCAGTTAGAGTTATTGCCAAAATGTTAAATAATTTTTAAATTACACAATTTTTTACAAAAAATAATTTTTCCTTCAATTAAAAAAAAAAAGTTAAAATTTTTTTAAAATTTAGGTGTTGTTTTGTCATCTGACCGTGGCTCAAAATTACGATTACGAGTTGTTGTCCTCGGATCTTTCTTTTAAGGTAATGATCCCTGACCGTCGTCAATTGCCCGTTGTGTTACTCTAGTACGACTTTAACAAAATTACCATTACCATTATATTGAGTCTTATATAATTAATTATATTTACATAAAATTAAATTTTGGTACCGTATGACTGAATTACATGATAGTTAAAAGTTAACTGTATATTGAATGAAAATAAAAGTTTTTATGTACAATTTTTCTGTTGTTTTTTGTATGATAGCCTGTTGTGTTTCTCCAGTACGATGTTAATTAAAATATACCTTGTATAATGAATTGAAATACATATTCACTGTAACTGTAACATTCCTTTTAGTTTACCTTTATGTGGTACCTTCATGTACAAAAATATTTTGCAATGTCAGAATCAGTCTCAATAAATCATTCTAAAAATATTAAATGTTGCTTGCAATTTGCATTCAAATATTTATATATACATATTTAATTCTTATTTTCATTATTATTCAAGATTACGAATGCTGTCCATGGTACAAGCAAGTATTGTTAAAATTGAGAATTGGTAACTTAGTAATTTTTCTGGATTGAACTGTTTTGGAATGTAATTTAAATTGAACTTTAGAACTGAACTAATTATAATTTTTTGTGGAATATAATATAGATCAAGTGACTGCATGCATAAAGAAGGTATTTATAGCTTGGATGAAAATTGAAATGTTTCCTATATTGTGTTTGGAGAAAGCCCTAGTTGTGTGTAATGTCAACAGATGACCCTCGATTTACAATAACACTATCATACAGCATCAATGTTTTCTTGGGAACTTTGAGTAAGAAGTCAATCACACTTTTTTCATATCTTGCAGAGAACTGTGTTTCAAAAGTATCTTTTACACATATTTGTTTTGAAGCACATGGTGAAAACATGGTTCAGATCCTATTTTCTTTGGTTGTTCGTCTGCTGTAAACCTGAAAAATATTTATTTTTCCAAGCAATTAATAATTTTGTTTGCTAATACAGGTTACTGAGTAAAATCATTTTCAGGTGTGTTTCTCTAAAGAATTTTTGGATTGAAATTAAATTGGGGAACAAACACTTTACATTCTACAACTGTGTTCCACAAACCTGACATGACTTTTTCAAATGAGGCAATATGAATTAGAATGTTTTTTTTTTTTTATCATGCTTAAAATGAGCAGCTTCATTTAAATCATGCTCACATATAAAAAAAAGAGTAACAGCCTACAAAATCAAAACTAATCACTCAATACTCCCTTAATAAACAAACAATACTCCTTAATTTATATCAAGTAATGCCTTCCCCCAAATCAAAATGAATGAAATAAAACTTCTTAAATTTATCTGATAGGAGCACAAAAAAATTTTTTAATCAAACCATAAGATTATAATAATTATCAGATTGTTAACTCGGCAATAAATTAATTGAACTATATTTTATTTACACAAGTTACACGAAATTAGATCGAATTATGAATTGCTTTGACTGCATAAATTTGAATACAATTAAATAATCAAATACCGTGAGCGAAATTTTAAATCTTGTATGAACATAAATATTACATTTAAGTTTACAAAACATAAAATATATGGCAGATCAAAACAAAAAAAACACTCAACCGCTATGTTTTAAATATCAAGTTAACGGCAAAATACTAAAGATATGACTTGTGATATGTAAAATTATAAACCAAATCATGATAAAATACTGGAATGAAGGTGATGAAAAATAAACTAAATGCCGAGACATTAGCCTGAGCAAGAATTATAATGTAATAAAAAACTTCGTAATAAAACAGTAGAAATGATAATCTAAAACGGATCTTACACCTTAGTAAAATGATTAAAAAATACGTTGTATACATCTCCTAGAAATGGACCGTAGCGCCGAAAAAATAATGGAAATATAAAACCAAGATTTGACGGAGAAAAAAATTCTAATGTTAAATTTACCCATGCCCTGATTCTTCCGCATTTAATATATTTCTATTTTTAATCTTTATCATATTCACACTGTTTAGTGCGAACACTTGAAAACTTCGCAAGACGGGTGTGGGCAATTCTTGAAGATTGATTGTGCTAGTTATTTTATATAAAAGATATTTTAAATGAAATAGTGGTATATAAAATTATTTTCAAGTATAATTTGTGAGAAGACTTTCAGAGCTACTGTGCGTTTTGCGCAGATCGCAATACATGTACTATATGCATTACAACGACATAAACATTAAAATTATACTCATTTTTGAATAATGAAAAATTAGAACTATTCAAGCGTTCGAGAAACTTAACATTTTGTTCGAACTTTGAGCACGGATATATGGTCTTGATTATTTTTAGTTTTCTAAATCGTATTTTTGTATCTTGGTTGAAAAGGGACGTTAATTTTGCAAGTTTTAAGTAATGGACGATTCAGAAGTTTCGATTTCTTCGCCTTTTCGTTTCTGCGTACAAAAAATGTAATCCAATGTTTCGAATTTTTTGAAAATGGAATTGGAGGAAGACAATTTTTTATTACCTTGAAGTGTGTGTGTGTGGGGGGGGGGATTTGTGGACGTAACTCATAGTCAGCGAAATTGAACATCGACCTTTTTTCTACAGATCAAGTTATGTTATAAATATTTTATTTCCGACACAAAGTAAACTTGCATAATGTGATGTCACTAAATTGTAAGTAGTAAGCGATTTCAAAAAGTAAATCTTGAGGTTGTGACAGAAAAATTACATTTAATAATCAATGTTTCATGTTGACAGTATCTATGAATTTTCAATTTTCTTTGGCCTAGAGTAGTTAGTGTCATCTGTGATCATAAGATGCTAAAGTTATGTTCCCTACTTTCATATTTTGAAGTGATTGTGTCCCGTAAACTCGTTTAGACTTCAAAACTTCGTAAAAACTGAAGGAACCGGTAGATTTGAATGCAATTTGTGAAAAAATTATTATTACGAACAGTAACTTTTTTTGAAGTGAATGATTCAGTTCAATTCTGTCAATAGATGGCGCTTCATACGTTCAAATCAAAATTTCATCGAAATCTACGTTTATATGCATTCAGGCAAGTACATTTTTCTAAAGGACAAGAATTTACACTTTGCAAGTGCGAACACCGATACAATTAAAATATGTAACATGTCCTGATGAATGTAGTACATTTCATATCGAATGGTTTCTTTTGAGTTGTTAAACATATTAGAAATCACGAAAATCGACCAGAATATCAATAATCTTTTTAATTATTCAAAATATGTTCCGACTTTTTATCTTTCAAACGAAGCCAAGATCTTGTAAATACTATAAATAGTTTTCTAGTTACAAAGGTTTTCGTTAGATATTGTTTCCCAATACAGACTTGTTTCCAAAAGTTTAACTCGATTTCTGAAGAACTGTTTTTTTGCAATAGGATATTTTGTTCAAACGGATAACTCAACAATGAATCGATCTATTATAATTATTTTTGTGTCATTAGTAGCTATGTAATACAGTGGATATTTTGAAGATAAAAAGTTTTAATTAAGAAATGAATTCATACTCGATACATTTAAATGTTGAAATTATTGAAAAAAAAAATCGATTTTTTTTTGTTTTTGGTGAAAACTAAATTGTCAAAAAATACATAACGAATGATATACTTGGAATAATTTCCAACAGGAACTGTCTTTCTGAACAAACTAGAATTTTGAGATATTTTGAACTTGAATTTATACTTGGTGAAAAATAAATTGTCAAAAACACCTTTTCGTTCTAGTGACTTGACGATGGTTCAAAAAACAAAGAATCATATACTAGGAATAATATCCAACATTAATTGTTTTCTGAACAAATTAGAATTTTGAGATATTTTGAACTTCAATTTATACTTCCTTGATGAAAAATAAACTATAAAAAAAAAAACATTTTCGTTCTAGTGACTTGACGGCGGTTCAAAACATAAAGAATTATATAATAGGAATAATTTCCAACAGGAATTGTCTTTCTGAACAAATTAGAATTATTTTAGGTATCACTGTTTAAAAAACATGCTATATAGCTAATTTTATATAAATTAAATATATAATAATTAGTCTCATCTAAATTTTTCACACTGAAATTAATTTAAGTACAAACGAATGACCTATTGCCAAAAAACAAATTCGATCTTTTAAAGTTAAAATTAAAAAAATTATCTAGTGTATAGGTATAGCTTGAGTTGGAAAAATACGGTCTATTTTTGTCTATTTCAAGATAGTTAATTGATTGGTTGAGGTTGGTTTTATGACGAAAAGAGGCTTTATTTGGCCATGCAGGTATAGTACCATAATTATATTCTGTTTTGTGCCATATGAGTAGAATATCAATTCCCCACAGCCGGGGATAAGTCGTACAATGTTCATGGGGACCAAGAACGAGAGGCTTTGGCAAATGTAAAATCGCTTTTCTAAGATGAAAAACTAAAATATTTTAATTGTGTTTTTAATAATACAGCTGTACAAGTAGTTTGAATAAAAAAAGTGAAAAACGTACAATTTGGACAAAAGGTTCAGAATGCCTATGAACACACTTTATTTTTCAAATCTCTGGAGTAGTATAAACTAAAAGTGTCATTATACTTGGAATAGTGTTCTACTATAAATTAATGTGTATTTCATTTGGATAAGAGTCTTTAATATTAAAATTAGTATCACCTCAATTTTTGAAAGTATAGGCTATATATTCGATAGCAGATTCTGTTTTTGGAGTTCAAAACAACCAGAATACATTTATTTTACACACATTATTTTAGTCAAAACAGTAATACATTGAAATACTAAACACAACACTTAGCGGTTAAGCGAATGTGCCAGTTTTTCATCTCCTTATATATATATATATATATATATACACTAACCGAGTTCACACACAGTTTTGTTAAACTTAATAAAAATGAAAAAGGTGAAAAGCTGATGATATTTACAAGTGAGTGTTCATATGTCGAGTACATAATAGCAATGCCCGTCTGGCATGTCTAAAGCTTTGGTTTCCTAAGAAAGTGGAGCCGTTATCTAACAGCCGTAATACGTCATGAGGCCGCGGGCATAACTAGACGGCCGTCTAAACAAAAATCCAGAGGTGTCAACTTGGAAAGACAGAATACGTTGGAGAATGGGAAACACTGACAGCTGTCGTGGTTTATTTTATTCGAAAAACAAAACAAAGTGACTTTTTTATTCTCTAGTCCAAAGTTTCTAACTTCGGGATCGCTGAAGATAGAGTGAAAAACTCAACGGTTTTCAAATCAGCGTGAAATTCTACGTCAGATCGATATCAAAAACAGATTTATTATTGAATTATTTACCATTTCATTATTTAATCCTTTTTTAAATAATTAATTATTTATATAAAGAAAATCACATTTAAGGTATCGATCTGGTGTCAAATTTTCCGCAGATTTCAAATCCGTTGAAATTTTCATTCTGTGTTTAACGATCCCGATTTTACAAAAACGAATTAATCAATGGCAGTCAAAAATGTTTATTTATTACGCTCCTCTTCGTTCGAATCGTTTGGAGCAGGAAATGAATTCTGGCCGCTACAAGAGAAAAAACGTTCCCCAACTGTTTGAGACCGCTATGACGACAGTCATGGAAATGGCGGCTCCGATCACTTTCGTTACGCTCACAAACAACGCTCTCTATGAAACCAACACCATGTGTTAGTATAAACAACGTTTTAGTGACGTCACCCACCGATACATCACGGCCGCTAGATCACGGCTACGCTTTCTTAGGAAACCGAAGCTTTAGCCACAAACAGTTATAACGGTGAGCACGTATTTCTCATTCAAGTTCGGTCCAGAGGGCGCATCTTTCCTCTTTTATGCTTGGCTTCGTTCGCTGCTCACGCTGCCCATAGGAGGTAGAGGGCGCTGGTGATTAGGACTGGGGGAGGTTTGTTTGGAGACCTACCCTACAGATTCACCCCTACAGATTCGGCCGTCCTGCGTACAGACGTCCACGGCTGGTAACTCCACAACATCAAATGAAAGGTAAATGGAAAGATGAATCTGAAAAATACAAAAGACAAATAAGGGAAAGAAGGTATCTTGTTCTATGTACATTCACTAGTGTAGGTTATTCGACCATATTTTCATATGGTCGGCAGCGGTAGATGTCTGGTTAGGTCTGTCATGGCATCCGACCATTTCTACATCATACTGGTCGTTGCGTTTGACAGATGTGACTTTGTAAGGGCCGTAAAACTTGGCTCTCAGTTTTAAGCCTGTCCCATACTGAGTCATTTGAATGGCAACTAAGTCATTCAGTGTATTGTTGATCACGCGCTGTACGTTGGACACATATCTGAACCATTTGGCCGGATCTTTATGAGAAAGCTTTGCCAAAACAGGTATTAGTATTCTGTGTATTCGTTCATTCTATCCAATTGTCTGGGGATTCCACAGTCGTGATTTTTATATGTTCTATTCCTTCGGCGGTGCAGTAAGTTTCAAACTCATTTGCAGTAAAGACAGAACCTCTGTCGGTAATTATCCAGGCAGGATTTCCAAATACCGTTTGTTGTAATTTTAATTTATTAATAGCTTCCTGTGAGGATGGAGATTTTGCAGGATAGAACCAGGAGAATTTTGTAAACGCATCTACGACAGTAAAAATATGTTTGTATCGTTTATTTGTAGAATGAAGGGGTCCAATGAAATCTATATGGTAAGTACTTAATAGAATGCTTTCTTTGGGTTTAGGGTTAAAAAAGCCAAAGTTTTACAGCCAAAGTTTTTCTAGGTGATGGTTGAATTGTACCATTTTCAATTACATATCCGAGAAATTCTATCTTTCTTTTTAAGAGTTGGCACTTTTTGAAATTAAGGTCTAGACCATTATCCGGCGCAACTTTTAAAACGCGTTTTAATTTATATAAGCATTCTGCTTCGTCCTGTGAAGGAATAATTACATCGTCTGAGTAAAATACGACCGTGTTTTCATGAATTAGTTCTCGGAAGACATTGTTAACAAATAGCATAAATACATTTGGAGATGTACACAGACCAAATGAAGCTTTTACAAATTCATACTGCCCGTTATGAGTAACAAATGCGGTATATTTTCTGCTAGCCTTTTCGATTTCCACATGGAAGAATCCATTTTTTAGATCAAGTGAAGTATAAACATTCGATGTTTCCAATTTATCTAGAACAGGGCTAGCCAACCTTTTACATTTCACATACGAGTTCCGATGCGCCATATAACTCAAGCACCTCTTCTACCTTACGTTCATGGTCCGGCCATATCCTTAATACTTTTTTAATAAAAGTATGTTTATAGACATAATTAACATTTTTAAATGTTTTAACTCTTGTACGTAAAACAATGTCTATTACAGCACATAAACATTACTTACCATAGACTTTTGACCCCGTTTGGATTTTGCTAGTCTTTCAATGTTTGGTGTAAAGTTGTTATTGAGAGCAACTGAGAATTTTTCAATTTTGAATCATTTATTCGCTACCTCGTTTTCCTTTTAGTGAATTTCATTGATGAAAATGCTTGTTCGTTTGTAATCAAAGAATATGTAGGCGCAAGGATGCAATGCGACACTTGTAATAATCCAATGCTGGATTATTACAAGTATTTGGCGCATGCGCCACAGGTTGGCCACCCCTGATCTAGAACGTCTTCTATTAAGGGGAGAAGGTATTTATCTTTGATGACTTTTTTACTTATTTTTCTGTAGTCAATACAGAGTCAATGCGAGCCGTCTTTCTTTTTACACAGTACAACAGGTGCGGAATAATTAGAGCAACTGTTTTGAATAATTCCTTTCGGAAAGCCAAGATTGAACTTGATCGTTTGCTATTTTTTGCTCCGCAAAACCAAATTGTCGTGGTCGTTCCGTTACTGGAATTTCATCATTCAGAAATATACTAATTTTGAAATCTGTTATATTTATTTTACGCGGCTCGTAATTCTGAATTTGTGATACCACTTCCTGTCTGTGTTTACTACTTGTAATGCCAGATATATCAATTTCGTTCAAATGGATGTCATCGCTGGCATAAAATAAAAATTCTATCTCAAGGGCAGAGCTCGGATTAGAAATAACATGATCACAGCTGGAATCGTGCTGGGAGGGGGGGGGGGGTATGACATTAAACACAGAGGACATTCTTTTTTGAATGGAGAGAGGCTTGGTGTTGGATTTAACGAAAGTGTGATCGGATTTTATTCCTACATAGCTTACATGAACTGTATTTCTCCTACCCCTAATTTCAACACCGTTCTCATTTAAAGAAATATTCAATTTGTTGAGCACGTCAGTTCCAATAATAGCTTCAGAACACAGTTTTTTTAGCACATAAATATCGCTTTCAACAGAACAATTATCAAAATACATCTTACAATGAAAAAATTCTAGCGGAGAAATATTTTCACTTACAATTTCTGTTAAATATACATTATTAAAGGATAATTTTGGAGACCCAATTGTAATATAACATTCATAAGTGATCATGGACAATTCTGATCCAGTATCTAATAGTGCATTTATTTCAAAATCTTAAATTATCACAGTTTCGATTCTAATTGTACGATTATTAGTACTAGCAATATTAGAATTGTATTTACATCTGTTTGGTCACAAAAAGTAGAAACATGTCCTTAAACCATTTTAAGCATTTCGAACCTTTAAAAAAAATTTAAACATTCGAAGTCCTTGTGCCCGTAAAATGACAGTTAAAACAACGTATTTTTGCTCTATTTCTGTGTTTAATACTGTAACAATGGTTACAATGGAGATTTTCAGATTTAGGATCGTATAGTGGGAGTTTAGAAATATTCACTAAGGAGGAATGATTAGAGCTTATTGTGCGTTGGTTTTCCGTGATTGTAAGAAAGACAGAGTTCTGGTGACAAATGAATCCCTGTTTATTCACTCGAGAGTAAATATACATAAGTTGTACTGGTAATAATGATAGTTGTCAGTACAACGTTATTCGAGGGCTGGTGGTGTTCCAGGGGGAGTTGGAATGGATTTTTATAATGCTCTAGTCTTTTTAACAAGCCACAGAAATAGTCCAAGAATAGAATCGTTACTTCCGTGGGAGGTGACAAGTCTCACTAGAGATATGAAATTGTCAAAAATTTAAGGAGGGGAGAGTGTAATTCAAAACATTTAAATACCTGAGTTGTTGTGCCACTCCAGTCCAGACGGGGCGAAGGGAAGACTGGTGAATAGGGATGTTAAGCAAATCACAGAACTGCTACTCAATCACAGATACTTGTGAATCACAGTTCATACCTGTTACTCAAATATCAAAATATCAGTGATTGGGTAACAGTGATTGGGTAACAGTGATTCGGTATCAGTGATTCGGTATCAGTGATTCAGTATCAGTGATTTGGTATCAGTGATTCGGTAACAGTTACTAAACTGATATCGCTAAGCTGATACCTTGGCTGATACCTTAGCTGATACCTTGGCTGATATTGATACTGTTACTGCGATCGGTGATTGCGACCGGGATCGGTGATTCGGTAGCAGTGAAAGCTGTGACTGAGTTTTGGTTATTTGGTAGCGGTGCCAGTTGGTCTGTGACGGATTGGGATTTCTCTGGAGGATTTTTAACCGGATGTTTAAGAAGGTAATATGTTGCTTTATGACTCACCAGATTCCCGCGCCTTTTTCTAAAGAAAAAAAGAATCTCGACAGTTTTGAGGAGAGTTCATATAGAAACATTTAAATTCTCTGTTTAAAATAATTTTTTGTTCGTTCTTAAACTGTCACTGATTAATTATTTTGTTGTTTTTTTAAAAAAGAGTAACATGACTAGAACTTGTTTTCATTCTTTTTTTGGTTTGTTTATAATTAAAATTGTTCTGTTTAACCTCTTGTAAATTGTTTTTAATTCTAAAAAATGAACTATGTGCTTCTGAAAGTATAACTTGAATGAGTCGAAATCACAGGAGGGGGAGGGGAGATATTTATTTCATTTCGTTAGTGATTAGAATACGTTTTACGAGTTTCTACCTTCTTTAAAGTTTGTAAAGTAACCGTTTCAGAGGGAGGATCAACACAACAATGTTTCAGCGGTAAAGAATGCATTCTGAAATATCGTAATTTGTTGTTTGTAAACACTGATTCTCTGGAATTCCTTGTCAGACTGTTTTCAAAACAAATAAGAATGTTACTCGTTAGAATATTCCCTGTTTGCCTTAGAGATAAATTATATACTTTCACTCCGCTTATCAATTTTAAAGTGCTACTAAAGAGAATATCTTCATCTTTTGTCTTCGGGGTGGATCCCGGACCGTTGACAATAATACGTGGTTACTCCAGTGTTGTGTGGAAACTGAACTACTCCACATTTTAGTTACCGGTATAGTGGTTAAGGTGTTAGCCTCTAGATCGGAAGGTTCCTGGTTCGAATCTGGGTACGGGCATGGATGTTTGTAAGCGTATGGTGTAGAGGCGGCTGGTGCACTTTAAATCTGTCGTGGCCGAAAGTCCTCACGTTGGGTTGGCGTGGAAGTTTGGAGAGTGGGGTGCCAGCTCAGGTGTTGCTTCGTCATCTGACCACGGTTCAAAATTACGAGGTGTTGTCCTCGGATCTTTCCCTCAAGGGACTGATCCCGGACCGTCGTCAATAGCCCGTTGTGTTGCTCTAGTACGACGTTAACTAAAATTACCATTACCACATTTTAGTTAATATTTTGTAAAAATTGTGTGATTTATAAACTAAAGTATTGGACAGAAATTGTTGAATCAAGTCAAAAGCTACAGATTTTTCACAGTAAGGTTTGACGTTTTTGCTGTTGTTCGTTTTGTGTTTTCTTCTTCTCAAATAAAATTGTTGTGTCTTTGCACCACCACGAATACAACAATACAAATTAATTCGAATGTTACTAGAGTTTTAGAAAAATTTCTTAATGTTTTGAAATTGTCAGATTATCAAATGTAAGGAAATTGTCTTGCTACACATACTACGATGAAAACATTTTTCTTCAACAAACAAATATTTTGGATAAAGGTTATTTAGTGAAACGGATTTAAAGATAAAAAATAGGTTTGTCAATTATATATATTTATTTAAAGATTAAAAATCCATAATTTGAATTCAATTAGAAGTAAAATGATCACGCATTCTAATGTATATCTCTTGATTTTAATGTTTAATTAATTATAAAGTTTAATTTATATGAACATTTTGATAAAGTTGAAACTATCTTAGTCACCAATATTAATTTATTGAGGAGAAAAAGTAGCTTTAAAAAATGAATTACGGGCTAAAAATAAAAAACGGCTCATAGTGGCAGAATAAAAATGAAAAATTCATTTTATAATTGAAGGTTTATTGAGTGGCAGTTGTGCGTTTTATTAAATATATTCCAGTTGATCTGGATGAAAAAAATACTGGGGTTCGAACTGTAAACTAGAGCACTGTAAGGCCACGACGTTACCGACTTAGCTATGTATTCCTTCGACGAAATCGTATTATTGAAAATATTCAACACATAAATAAAAGCATTCCGTAGCTACGAGTGACTAGAGATACTTTGCAGTCAACCAATCAGATTCATTCACAGTTTGAATCACAATCACAGTTTTGAATCACAGATATTCGTTAGTAGCAGTCACAGTTAGAACTGTTACTGTCAAATCACTGTTAGTAACATCCCTACTGGTGAATCGAAAACTCTCGTTTTCGTGCTTGAGCATTTCTCTCGCCAAGCAGTGCTTGGAGCGAAAAGATTGGCGACAGCGCTCGTGCTATGGTTGGGTGGAATATCGTTATACGCCAAGCACTGTGCGATTCCACTCCAATTCTGTCGGCCCCAACGGACATGGTAACTTCACACATCTGGTTTTATCATTAGGGGAAAGTTTCGTTAAGCGATTTTGCAGATGTGAGAACGGAAGCGTCTTTCAAAAGGCCAAATCGTTTCTCTCGTATGGTGTTAAACTGGGAAATTGGGTTCTGTTCTTCGGGATTGGTACTGAATTTTGGAAAGGACGGATGTCGTATGACAAATACCATGATTGTATTTATATTTTGATTTATAAACGTTTGGTTGAGCACGAACAATTGATACAGCTTTTTCATCACCCTTGATAAATGACTTCTTTTTGATATTTTCATATGTGCTTCGGTTTGTTTCTTTTTTGAAGTTACGACGCGCAGTCTCATAATCATCTAATTTGTTTACTAGTTACTCGATATTTTAAATTTTGGTCAGCTGATCTATAAAACCTTCACGTACTTCAGAGGGTATTTTCTGTTTCAGTTGGTCTGAAACCAAAAGTTATTTTAAATCTTCGAAAGTTCTGACGTTTAATCCGGATGTCTATTCATCAAAATAATTTTCCAGTTCAAAAGCAAAATCGCGCCAAGAGGCAGACGGTTTTTTTTATGGGCAACAAATTTTTGGCGGAATTGTTCAGGGCTTAACTTGAAACGTTTTAGAAGCAATGTTTTAACATAACTGCATTCGTTAGCATCTGGATCGGGTTCTCTGGCGACAATATGGACAATTTCTAATGGTAATAATGGGAGTAAATGTGTCACTCAATCTTCCTTGAGAATTTCAATACGCCTTATCTGTCTCTCAAGCAATGACAGATATACACTAATATCACTACCCATATTATAATGAGGCATTAATTTTAATAAGTTTTGCGTTTTCGGGACGGTTGAAGAAATATGGCTATCAGACTTTATTTTCGCCTCAAGTTCTAATTTTCTCATTTCAAATTCTGGCAAATCTTTCCTTGTACTTATCATCTTTAGTAATAGGTTCCACTATCTCAGAGATTTTAGCAACAGGTTGTACATTTAATACTAATTCATCGGTGAGATTTAGGAGAAACATTTTCGTGCTCTTTGTAAGAATGTTATTTTCAAAAATTGTACATAGGATACTTACAAGATTGCTGTCTGAAAGATCAACGTTTCAGACGATATTCACTGTATCCACGTTTTTATGATGATTGCTGTCCAGGAGGAATCACACTAATTCACTCAGTTCCACAGAACAGTTCAGAGCACACAGATTTCAGTAGAAGTCAGCACCTGAGTTCGGTGTCAGGTTTCATTCACCTGTTTTAAAACCATCGTCAAAACACCTACTTCACACCGTAATGTCCGTGCAATCCGGTCGAGCCCTCAATTTGTAATAATAGGGTCCACACACAGTTCCGGTAAACTTAATATTCAATAAAAAAGGTGAAGCTCATGAATTGTTTACAAGTGAGGTTCATATGGCGAGTACACAATAGCAATGCCCGTCTCATTCAAGTCCGATCCGAACATCAGAGGAACGTCTTTCCTCTTTTATGTTTGACTTGCTTTTCCACGTTTGCTGTAGGAGGTAGAGGGCGCTGGTGTTGAGCAGTGGGAGAAGTTTGTAATTTCACCCCTATATATAAATGTAACATTAAAATGTTTCGTGATAAAATTGCTTCGAGGTTGCCGGCGCCTCCGAGTACTTTTTTCACGTGCCTTTTACAGTTTCGCAGCCCATTGCATCAGAAATAATTAATTTTTGCAAACCAAGCGAAATTCATCTTCCCACGCCGTGATCCATCTGTTCCCATCTATTTATTGTAAGATGTCCCATCAAATGATACCATATAAGGCAATGAAATCTGTCTGAGTATTGCTGATCAAGGAATAACTAATTTGTTGATACGCAACTTGTAACTTATTGCGCCATCTCTTATAGCACTCGAATCATGACTGTGGTCTAATAAAGACGTCTTTTTTATTGCTCTCTGTCCTGCTCGTATTTTATGAGTACCAAGTAGTGAGACTTGTAGAAAGTCATCACAAGTCGACAGGATTTAATTCCTGTCGCAAAACCCGACGTTACGATGCTAATTCGAAGTTTTTAAAAGGAACTGAGCACGATGAAAGTGACCAACAATGGCGGACGTTTGACTTTTTCTGTTATCCAAAACAGCTGACCAAGAAAAATTTTGCTTTCCTGCAGTGATGAACTAAATGAATGGTGAAAGAAAAAGCAAGGGAGAAAAAATGCTTCGTCTCCCTCGCTTCGGAAAGGTTACCGACATGGATGCAAAGGTCGCTGTAGGGATTTAATCCCTATTTGTAAGGGGAAATGTTTTTCCCTAGGGGAAAAAGGCTGTTGCGTCAGTCATTACGTTAGCTGTCCTCATTGGTGTAAGACGCACTATGTGTTTCCGTCTGTCCGTCCTTCGTTTGTATTATTGTGTGTGCTCGATGTCAATTTTAAAATAAATAATAGAAAAGGCCAGCCTCGTCGCAGTCGTTTTTTAATTCTGGACCCGCAATAAAACAGTCGCCGGCGGAAAGAGCCGATCCACAGGCCCTCGGAATTCAAGTCCCGCAGCGGAACAACCTCACCTTGGAGACGACCGACCCCTGCCTTCCCACCAAGGGCTGGATTACAGCAACCATGAAGTAGGAGACCATAACAGTACCAGGGCCCATCACCCGTACCAAGGAGACCACCACGTGTGCCTCTCTACCTTGGAGACCAAGACCATGGGTTCCTCGTCTACCTAACCAAACCCATGGAGTGCCACCGCCACCACGAGATAGACCCACAGCGGCTTGTTACAACAGTGATCTGCAAGGCCACTTTGCACGAGACTGCAAAAAGTGATTTCGTGTTTTTTTGTATGAAATAGGATATTGAAGGAGAGTTGTTTTACTCTTTCACTTTCATATTTTTCTATTAACAGCTTAAACATACAATTATTATCATGAGAAAACATTACTCTAATAAATTCATTGAAATTAAGTAAAAATATATTCATCCGGATTCATGCACCAAAAAAAATTAATGAGATTTTGATAAAAAAAAATTTTGTGTATTGTTTTTTTTTATCTCGAAAGTATCCTGAGATGGAGCAAAAGAAATAAATAGGTGATCAGGCAGGATAATTAATTGTTCAATTGTATTTTGTATTTGCAAGTTAAAAAGAGAATGAAGAATATAAGGATGAGTAGATTTGTTTATTTGTACTTAATACTTGAAGGAAGTGCAATGTATATAAGAAATAAATAGATGCAGAGAGTCGCAGATAATATTCAGGGTTATTTACTATGTAGAAATAATTGAAAGCAAGTTGTGCTAATTGAAAGAAAGTTGTGCTAATTGAAAGGAATTTGTGAAATTTTTTGTTTGTTATGAGGGAATATAACTTAAAAGGTCTTTGAGAATTTGTTGATGCATCCTAACGCCTGGCTTATAGTAGCACCACTTACTTATGATTGTATAGAATTAAATTACAGTGATAATCATGTTGTGATTTACGAGAAATTTTGTACTTTCATGTTGAGTTTTTGATCATGTTCCCTATAGTAGCTAAATGAAGAGATTAGGGTAAGCCCCTGGGTCCCTGATATTCTGAAGTCCGTACTGGTCACACAAGTTAATGTATTATAGTTGGAAATATTTTTATTATTATTGGTTTTTATTATATGATTATTATAATATGCTGTTTAGAGTATTATTGGTTTTTATTATTTCATTTTCATTAGGTTAGTTTTTCAGAACACAATTCTCTGGAAACTGGTTGCATTATTTTGCACAGCATTTGATTTGGTATGATTGTGAACTAGTGTGGTATTGATGATCATTGATAATTCTATTATGATTACAATTTATTGTGTTTTATTTTATTTTAATGGATCCTCTATTCTTATTGTTTATTGCGTTTATACTCTTTACCATGACTGAGAAAAGTCATTAATGTTAAAAGTGTTTTTATGTTTTTGTATGTTAGTTTGTATGTCACGACAGATAGATAGCAAGTGGGTAGATAGAAGTTTTGGTTATAGGGTTGCTAGTTTATTCCAAATTTTAGGTTTTCATTAAGAGCTTCTTCCTAGATGTCCTATACACCCTATGGACGCATAAGATGCAGTCTTCTTGGGAAGAGGGATGCAACATTAAAAATGTTTCGTGAGAAAATTGCTTCGAGGTTGGCCGGAACCTCCGAGTATTTTTTTCACGTGCCTTTTACAGTTTCCCAGCCCATTGCATCAGAAATAATTAAATTTTGCTAACTACGGTAAATTCATCTTCCCACGCCGTGATCCATCTGTTCCCATCTATTTATTGTAAGATGTCTCATCAAATGATACCATATAAGTCAATGAAATCTGTCTGAGTATTGCTGATCAAGGAATAACTAATTTGTTGATACGCAACTTGTAACTTATTGCGCCATCTCTTATAGCACTCGAATCATAACTGTGGTCTAATAAAGACGTCTTTTTCATTTCTCTGTGTCCTGCTCGTATTTTATGAGTACTATAAGTAGTGAGACTTGTAGAAAGTCGTCAATCAAAATATATATTAAATAACGTCGTACTAGAGCAACAAAACGGGCTATTGACGACGGTCCGGAATCAATCCCTGAAGGGAAAGACCAGAGGACAACACCTCGTAATGTTGAACCATGGTCGGATGACGAGCCAACACCCCCACTCTCCAAACTTCCACACCAACCCAACGTGAGAACTTTCGGCTACAACCGATTTAAGGTGCACCAGCCGCCTCTACACCAAACGATTCCCGGAACCGGATACAAACACCATGACCCTTCCGTTCTCTCTCTTTATATATATATATATATATATATATATATATATATATATATATATATATATATATATATATATATTTGCTGCGCGAACAGCAAACGTGGAGAAGCAAGTCAAACATGAAAAAGGAAAGACGTCCCTCTGATGTTCGGACCGGATTTGAATGAGACGGGCATTGGGCATTGCTATTGTGTACTCGCCATATGAACCTCACTTGTAAACAATTCATCAGCTTCACCTTTTTTATTAAATATCGAAAACTTTTTGGAATTTTTCGTCAGAAATGATATTTTTAACGTGTTTGGATACCTTAATTGCTATTTCTGTAATATCTTCGGGTTCATGATGGAAGTCACAAAAATAGAAGTGTCCTCAAAGTAATTTTTTCTTTATGGACAATTTTAATGTTATAGGAATTGATATGGTTTTGAGCCATCTTATATGCCTTAACAATTAGAGTTTACAGCTTAGCAGCCGTATGATGCAATGCCTTTCGACCTGAGGCCGCGTCTCCCTTCTTTTGTTGATTTTAGAGGGAAAATGCCCAATTGATATATGAGTGAGTGCTGCGTAGGCGTTACAAGCACGCTTGGCGCCTCTTTGTCTGGACACAGGCGCTCACGAGGGTTGTTCAATGGCCCACACAGTATCGGTTATATGGTCAGTTTACGGGTCCAGAAAAATCAGACCATATAAGTGAGGTGGCAATATATATGCGGAACAATACTACACTTTTTAATTTTAGCAGGATTATATGGATCTATCAGAATATAGTGCTCATAAATAAATAATAGACTTTTAAGAACATTTTAAAAATTAATTCGCGAAGTAAAAACTACAGTAAGAAATATGCAATATTTTTTTTAGTTAAATTTATTAGCTTACCTTACCAATCTAAGTACAGTACGCATACGTAGGTGCATCCATATTCAATGCACTTATCTCTACTATTATAAGGGGAAGTGTTTGTTTTTCTGTTTTTTGTTATCACTGTTCTGACGAATCTACGTCACTTACAATTATGAGATTTGGCACAGCACACAGGCAGTCGAAATCTTTTGCAATATTTGGGTTGCGGCGAATTTGAAAATTCAATCTAGAACTTTTTATTCTAGAAGAATTTAATTCAAGAATAATTTAATGGAATTTAATTATTATTGTTTTCTTTGGAATGGCAACACCTTAAAAAATCGCAGATACAAATTTTTTTTTTTTTTTCGTTTCTTATTTTTATTTTTTTTGTTTCTTATTTTTACTTTTTGCAGTGGAACAATTTGTCAACAGACTAAAAAAACACATAAAATTTTTAACATAAATGAACGTTTCTAATAAGCACTTATGTGTGTGTGTGTGTGATCCAAATGAAACAAAATTTTCCTTTACTCTTTTCGTCTCAATTTCAACGTACTTTTCAAACAGGGAGAGATAACTTCAACCAATCAACAGACAGATGTCCACTTGGTGTGCTTGGAGATGAAGATAATTGAGTGGGGGGGGGGGTAACGCCGATGATGATACGCAAATGAGAAATGGGGAAGGGGATGAAAGTAAAGTCGTAAATTCAGATACACACCGGGGTCGCGGGGACTTCTTCTTCTGGTCATTCCCTGTGTTCCTCCCCGCCTCATGAAATGTTGCAACAATTACCATTTAAAAAAAACCGATAACCTCATAGAAAAAAAAAACAGACCATATAACCGATAATCAGGTAATGGTAATTTTAGTTAACGTCGTACTAGAGCAACACAACGGGCTATCCGATAATCCGGAAAATAAAATGACTATATAAGAGGTGCGGTTTTACACATGTTCCCTATTAGGTTAGACGGGACCTTAGAAAACTGACCATGTAAGCGGATGACCATATAGCCGGTACTGACTGTATATACATCTTGAGATGCATTATTAAGTAACTTACAGGAGCTGTGAGTCCTGAATAAGAGCTAGCTCTTTTGAGTGAACGAGCGGTTCCGATCCGATACCTGAAAAGAACTATTTTTTACATCACTAGTTCACACTCCGTACAGCGCAAACACTTGAAGAAGGGAGATTTAAAACGCATCGGTAATTTTCGTGTCTTTTACTAAACAAATATTTTATTTAAAAAATAGTGGTAAATTAGACGCCTCCAGGTGCGATCCCCAGAACATATGAATAGACACTTAGGAATTAAATAGATGAGGCGAGACAAATCCTTCTAAAACGAGATTTATTTCACGACTTCACTACACATAATTAAGCATTTGTTTTAGCAGACATCACAAAACCTAGAACATAACTAAAAAGACATTCGGTCTGTCTGGACACACTAGGTTTAAGGCGTAGAATACGTCAGTGAGGCCGTATGGCGAATCGAATCGAAACAACTTGTAGGCCGGAGAACCTAGGTGTGGAAATTATCTGAATCTTAGATGGCGCTGGTGTCGCTGACATCCACGCGCCTTCCGTACAGCTTATGTCAGTTGAAGTTGGAAATCTTGATTTGAATTCGAAAGAACCTAAGCGTTCTTAATTTGATTAATGCTTCTATTTGCATCTATAATCTTTTTATGTATCTGTAAATAGTGTAAAATAGTAATTAAACTTTAATAAAACTGAAGAATCCCTCCAATCTTCCGTTTTGTATTTGCAAACTATTAGTAGGAGAGCTGATGACGAATTTTGGGAAGGTACTTTAGGCACTATGAAATTGTAAAATAGTAGAAATTCAATGTTAGTTGAACAGGGAATCGAAGGTCGGGAACGCCGTTTGCGGTTATTTCGCTACTGCGCAGCATAGGATATTTGCAAAAAATTCATTCCAGCGAGTATCCTTTAGGCACTTAGAAATTTTTTTAATCTCTTAATTTATCATTCATAGAATGCAGAAATAACACTCCCAGACTGTTTGGACGGTTTTAAAGTACAACCCGACTGCCCTGAACTTGTATTATAATGAACGCAAAAAATATTCATGAGGCACTCTGAAATTTTTCTAGCATGTTTATTAATTACTATTCAAAATATGTGCAAAAATCCAGACGAATACGGCGGTTTTAAATAATAACCCGACGCAAATAAAGATTTTACATAAGTATCGGCATATACCGGGGAACTGGCTACCCTAGAAGGCAGTCCTTTGGCTCGCCGGTCTGCGCTTGATTGCGGAGGAACCATTGACTCGAGTTTGATGTGCATCTCGAGCTACTTAGCTCGGTGCACACATCCGGTTTTTCAACGTGCGGAGCCGCTACCGCAACGCAAATGCGGTCTGAGATACATTAGATCCAATGAAACAGTGCACACATGCCTCCAGCGCCGCTGGGGCGACGCACGTCCTACTTACGTGAAATGTGTACCGCAGTTCCCCACGGCGCAGCACAGGAGTCTCAGTTCTGAATTAGCTTGTTTTTATAAAAAAGTGGAATATAAATAATAATTTAGAAATGGTTGTATCCAGTAACGTCTATTTTGTTACAAAATAAACTTTTTTTAACACCAAGTAAGCGAAATAAATACGTTTCCTACGATAGAATATTTATCTCAAATGGCGCGAAATGAATTCGTGCGTCATTTCACGGTTTTGTGTGCATAGTTGGGCTACGGTACCGCAGTGGCACCGCACGTTGAAAAACCGGATGTGTGCACCGGGCCTTATAAAGCATTTTGGCTGAGTTAATTTTTTTCACGCAAAAGTGACCACGTTGAAAATTATTTTCAGCTCATTCTAATTTTTTTAAAGGTTTTTTAAATACGGTTTTGCTATTAACACTTTAAGCATTAATATATGCACATGTGTATATAACTATGTATATACATAGTAGTCCGAGAGCTGATGACGAATTTGGGGAAGTTATTTTAGGCACTGTGAAGTTGTAAAATAGTAGTAAATCAATGTTAGTTGAATATGGAATCGAGAGTCGGGAACGGCGTTTGTGGTTATTTCGCTACTGCGCAGCATATGAAATTTGCAATAAATGAATCCCACCGAGTATCCTTTAGGCACTTAGAAATTTTTTTAATCTCTTATTTTAGCATTCATAGAATCCAGAAATAAAACTCTCAGACTGTTTCGACGGTTTTAAAGTATAACCCGACTGCCCCGAACTTGTATTATAATGAACGCAAAAAATATTCTTTAGGCACTCTGAAATTTTTATAGCATGTTTATTAATTACTATTGAAAATATATTCAAAAAGCCAGAAGAATACGACGGTTTTAAATAACTACCCGACGCAAATAAAGATTTTACATGGATGCGACAAAAAAGTTTTATGGGTAGATATGAGTACCAGAGAACGTTTATCGTCTGCGCCTGCAGTTGCCGGGGCTTTGGCTCGTTGAACATCTTGAAAACTGTAAACTTGTTGTTTCATCACAGCTGAAAAATTTCTGTAACATCGAACATGGTACCCTTTTGTCGTTGTTGCATCTGATGGTAGAATCACTTAAGCAAATTTCAATCCGTTTTTTTGGCGAATTTTTAAAATGTTTTTGCATTGTGCTAGTCTTTCTTCGTTAAAAATAATCACTTTATCATTATTGTTTTTTTTTACAAATTACACAACTCAAAGTTTTTAGTTCCATTATAAATTAATGATATATAACATATAAAATACGTAGTCTCTATAAAAACAAATATTATCTCTATAATAATTGATTATTTCCATGTATACATAGTTATATACATGTGCATATGTCTATACTTAAAATGTTAATAACATTATTAGATTTTAAAAAACATCAAAAAACAGTATGACAATGAACTCAAAATAATTTTCAGCGTGGTCACATTTTCGTGAAAAAAAAATAAACTTCTCCAAAATGCTTTGCAAGCAGCCTGAGCTGTACAATAAACTAGAGTCACGTGGTTACTCAGCAATCAATCACAGACCGGCAAGCCAGGGCCCTGGCAGCTGCCGGCATCCAGCTGATACTTATGTAAAATCTTTATTTGCGTCGGGTAGTTATTTAAAACCGTCGTATTCGTCTGGCTTTTTGCCCATATTTTCAATAATAATTAATAAACATGCTATAAAAATTTCAGAGTGCCTCATGAATATTTTTTACGTTCATTATAATACAAGTTCGGGGCAGTCGGGTTATACTTTAAAACCGTCCAAACAGTCTGGGAGTTTAATTTCTGGATTCTATGAATGCTAAAATAAGAGATTAAAACAATTTCTAAGCGCCTAAAGGATACTAGGTGGGATTCATTTATTGCAAATGTCATATGCTGCGCAATAGAGAAATAACCACAAACGCCGTTCCCGACTCTCGATTCCCTAATCAACTAACATTGATTTACTACTATTTTACAACTTCACAGTGCCTAAAATACCTTCCCCAAATTCGTCATGAGCTCTCGGTCTACTATGTATATACACATGTACATATGTTAATGCTTAAAGTGTTAATAGCAAAACCGTATTTAAAAAACCTTTAAAAAAAATTAGAATGAGCTCAAAATAATTTTCAGCGTGGTCACATTTGCGTGAAAAAAAATCAACTCATCCAAAATGCTTAATAAAGCCCTATGCACACATGTGGTGTTTCAACGTGCGGCGCCACTGCAGTAACGCAGCCCAACTATGCACACATAACCGTGAAATGACGCACGAATTCATTTCGCGCCGTTTGCGATAAATGTTCTATCGTAGGAAACGTATTTATTTCGCTTACTTGGTGTAAAAAAAAGTATATTTCGTAACAAAATAGACGTTACTGGATACAACCATTTATAAATTATTATTTATATTCCACTTGTTTATAAAAACAAGCTAATTCAGAACGAAGACTCCTGTGCTGCGCCGTGGGGAACTGCGGTACAAATTTCACTCAAGTAGGATGTGCGTCGCCCCAGTGGCGCTGGAGGCATGTGTGCACTGCTTCATTGAATCTAATGTATCTCAGACCGAACTTGCGTTGCTGTAGCGGCGCCGCACTTTGAAAAACCGGATGTGTGCACCGTTCTAAGTAGCTTGAGCTGCACATCAAACTCGAGTCACGTGGTTCCTCCGCAATCAAGCGCAGACCGGCGAGCCAATGCACTGCCTTCTAGGGTAGCCAGTTCCCCGGCAGCTGCCGATACTTATGTAAAGTCTTTATTTGCGTCGGGTTATTATTTAAAACCGCCGTATTCGTCTGGATTTTTGCACACATTATCAATAGTACTTAATAAACATGCTATAAAAATTTCAGAGTGCCTAAAGAATATTTTTTGCGTTCTTTATAATACAAGTTCAGGGCAGTCGGGTTGTACTTTAAAACCGTCCAAACAATCTGGGAGTGTTGTTTCTGCATTCTATGAATGCTAAATTAAGAGATTAAAAAAATTTCTAAGTGCCTAAAGAATATTTTTTGCGTTCATTATAATACAAGTTCAGGGCAGTCGGGTTGTACTTTAAAACCGTCCAAACAGTCTGGGAGTGTTATTTCTGCATTCTATGAATGCTAAATTAAGAGATTAAAAAAATTTCTAATTGCCTAAAGGATACTCGCTGGGATGAATTTTTTTGCAAATATCCTATGCTGCGCAGTAGCGAAATAACCGCAAACGGCGTTCCCGACCTTCGATTCCCTATTCAACTAACATTGAATTTCTATTATTTTACAATTTCATAGTGCCTAAAATACCTTCTCCAAATTCGTCATCAGCTCTCGGACTATATACATTAGGACAAATGAATTCTATCTCCCTCTGTGGTTGGACTTGAACTCAACGAAAATTAGTTTGACAGAACTATTTATATTGTAGCAAAGTGGACAGAAGTGCTCCAATGAGAATGGATGGTTGCTTATATTGCGTATGCGGAGTCACAAAGTGAGTCAAATTGGTACTATACAGCATATGCTAAAATGACAAAATTAAGAGTAAGAGAAAATAAACATAAAAGGGAAGGATTAAGAAACTAAAAAATTAATTATCAAGGATGACTTTTGGCCTTTTACTGAATTTTGATTGACAAATGTCATATTTGGGGATACACTGGAGGGTGGGATTATCAATGATTTCAAGATTGGCGTAGAATTTATTGGCAGTTTTACTGAAGAATTCTTTCAGTTCGATCATTTCGAAATCTTCGTGGATTTTATTGACCTAATTTTATTGTTTCTGTAGTACCAGGCATAACCACTAAGTAAATGTTGGGTAGAATTTTGAATAGCTTACAGTTTGTCAATGTTTGTTTTAGCTGCATATCATGATCGGTTGGTGCAGTACTAAAGAATGTGGTCTGAGAATCAGTAACAATTTCGATTGTGCCAAGGTCGTTTTCTTAAAACTGTTGTTGGAAGCTGCCTACAAGCAATTCTGCTTTTTAGGTATCTGTGCACGCAATGTTAGCCTGAATTTTAAGGGGAGGAATGCAATAGGATGACTTATAAACTCTTTATATCTCTTCACTGCCTTCGAGAGAGGTGTAGAGTGAATGTGAGTGAAAGAAATCAGCACTACACAATGTTCAAACGGAAATTTTTTTAAAACCTGAATCGTACTTCAAAAAATGAATCTATCTTAGAATATTTTGAAAATCTTCTGTGCCCCTCACCAAGTACATCGGATGAGGCTAGAATCATCCGTTTTGTTCAACTTTTAATGTTCATCATATTTCAATTACATAACCTGCTCTTTTGATCATCATCGTCAAAAAATTAAAAAAAAAATACAATTTTAAATTTAAGGGATTTCGGTTGGGGGAAAAAACCTTAATAAAATATTTTAGCATTTTACGTTCAGTTGGTTTTTCTCATCGAATTATTTTTTTCTCTTAAATTTAAAATGCACCTTTTATCTTATACATCTCGTTGCTATACTATAGTCAACATGTTTTCACACATCACAGTACTTTTTAGTATAAATTTTTATTCTAAAATATTCTTACGATTGATTACATCCACTTCCTTTTAAATATTTATTCCGAAAAATTTCTTGCGCTTGTTTTTCCACACACTTTTTAATTTTTTTTATTTTTATACATGGCTTTTTTGTTTTATTATGCGCTTTTCCGTGTTTGGACCTTGTGCCATAAATTCTTAAAATCCAATCCAATCCTTCCTCAAGATCAGTTACAACAACGATGACAGTTCAAGTAGCGATTAAAAGTTGAGCAAACGACTCGAATAGTGTGGCTCTGATTGTGAGGCTGTTGGCGTTTCAATCTTCGTCATCTTGGAATCACACCTTTAGTTAGCAAAGAATTTGTTTCATAAGTTTATGGTAGTATTCAAAGATGGGCAGAGAAACACTCTTTAATATTTCTACTTTCATTATTTACCATATTCACAGTTTAGTGAAAACACTTGAAAACTCTGAAAAAACATATTATGAAGAGTCCTTTATTGCTAATTAGTTTTATAAAAGATATTAAAATAAAATACTGGTAGACAAAATAATTACAAGGATCTTTTTTGAGAAGAATTAAAAAAAAAAAAAAAAAAAAACTATTTTCTTAAATTTATCTGATAGAAGCACAAACAAGGTTAGTTGAAAAATAAAATATTAATCAAACCAATTAATTATCAGATTGTTAACTCAGCAATAAATTAATTGAACTATTTTTAAGTACACAAGTTACACGAAATTAGATCGAATTATGAATTGCTTTGACTATATCAGATACGATGAGCGAAATTTTAAATCTTGCATGAAGATAAATATTAAATTTGAGGATTTCAGTTTACAAAACATAAAATGTATGGTAGATCAAGAAATACAACATGCAACCGCAATGTTATAAATATCAAGTTAACGGCAAAATACTAAAGATATGACTTGTGAAATGTTGTAAAATTATAAACCAAACCATGATAAAATGCTGGAATGAAGGTGATGAAAAATAAACTAAATGCCGAGAGATTAGCCAGAGCAGGAATTCTAATGTAATAAAACAGTAGAAAAGATAATCCAAAACGGATCATACACCGAAGTAAAACGATTAGAAAATACGTTGTACATATCTCCTAGAAATGGAACGTAGCGCCGAAAACATAATGGAATTCTGGAACCAAGTTTAGACGGAGAAAAAATTGTAATGTTAAATTTGCCCATTTAACATATTTCTGTTTTTAATCTTTATCATATTTACACAGTTTAGTGCGAACACTTGAAAACTGTACAAGACGACGACGATAGGCAATATGAGAAATTGTTTGTGCTAGTTATTTTATATAAAAGATATTTTAAATAAAATGGTGGTATATAAAATTATTTTCAAGTATAATTTATGAGAAGACTTTCAGAGCTACTGTGCGTTTGGCGCAGATCGCAAAACATGTACTATATGCATTACAACGACATATACATTAAAATTATACTCATTATTGAACAATGAAAAATTAGAATTATTCCAGCGTTCGAGAAACTTAACATTTTGTTCCATCTTTGAGCTCGGATATATGGGCTTGATTATTTTTAGTTTTCTAAATCATATTTCTGTATCTTGGTTGAAAAGGGACAATGTTCATTTTGCAAGTTTTAAGTAAAAGATGATTCCGAAGTTTCAATTTCTTCACATTTTTGTTTCTGCAAACAAAAAAATTTATCCAAAGTTTCGATTTTTTTAAACATGGAATTGACAGGAAGACAATATTATTATACCTTGAAGTGTGGGGCGGGATTTGTGGACGTAACTCATTATCAGCGAAAATGAACATGGATCTTTTTTCTACAGATCAAGGTACAAATAATTTTATATATATTTAATTTCCGAGACAAAGTAAACTTGCATAATGTGATGTCACTAAATTGCAAGTAGTAATCAATTTCAAAAAGTAAATCTTGAGCTTGTGACAGAAAAATGGCATTTAATGATCAATGTTTCATGTTGACAATTTCTATGAATTTTCAATTTTCTCTGGCCTTGCGTAGTTAGTGTCATCTGGGATCATAAGTTGCTAAAGTTATGTATCCTACTTTCATAATTTGAAGTGAATGTGTCCCATAAACTCGTTCAGACTTCAAAACCGTAAAAACTGAAGGAACCGGTAGATTTGAATGCAATTTGTGAAAAAAGTATTATTACGAAGAGGAACTTTTTTTGAAGTGAATGATTCAGTTCAATTCTGTCAATAGATGGCGCTTCATACGTTCAAATCAAAATGCCATGGAAATCTACGTTTATATGCATTCAGGCATGTACATCAAGGATAGGAAATTACACTTTGCAAGTGCGAACACCGATACAATTAAAATATGTAACATGTCCTGATGAATGTAGTATATTTCGTATCGAATGGTTTCTTTTGAGTTGTTAAACATATTAGAAAACACGAAAATCGAACAGAATATCAATAATTTTTTTATTAATTCAAAATATGTTCCGACTTTTTATCTTTCAAACAAAACCAAGATCTTGCAAATACTATAAATAGTTTTCTAGTTATAAAGGTCTTCGTAAGGCATTGTTTCCCAATACAAGACATGTTTCCATAAGTTTAACTCGATTTTTGAAGAACTGTTTTTTTGAAATAGGATACTTTGTTCAAACGGATAACTCAACAATTATAATCGATGTATTATAATTATTTTTGTGTCATTAGTAGCTATGTAATACAGTGGATATTTTGAAGATAAAAGGTTTTAGTTAAGAAATGAATTCATACTCGATACATTTAAATGTTGAAATTATTGAAAAAAAATCGACTTTTAAACTTTTTGTTGAAAAATAAATTGTCAAAAAAACCTTTTTGTTCTAGTGACTTAACGGTAGGTCAAAACATAAAGAATGATGTACTTGGAATAATTTCCAACATGAATTGTCTTTCTGAACAAACTAGAATTTTGAGGTATTTCGAACTTCAATTTATACTTCCTTGGTGACAAGTAAATTGTCAAAAACACCTTTTCTTTCTAGTGACTTGACGGTGGTTCAAAACACAAAGAATCATATACTAGGAATAATTTCCAATCGGAATTGTCTTTCTGAACAAATTAGAATTTTGAGATATCACTGTTTAAAAAACATGCTAATTAGCTAATTTTATATCTCTCTATATTAAAAAAAAGTTACCGCCGCCGCAGGATTGAAAACTGTGTTGTTTAGCTCGATTCTTAGACGGTTTCCCGAGAAATTACTGATCGTAAAAAAAAACAAAATTAACATGGCTTGTTCTTCATCGTATTCTCTGGACAATTATTAATATTTTTTTCCGATGCTGCTATTAGTTTAGGGTTTATTAAGTGTCAAAATTGAAGAAGCGAAATTTCTTCCGCGAGTGAGCAAAACACATACAAATTTTCAGTCTTCAGCCGTGAGTTTTTTTTTTAAAGAGTACCTCTCAACGTAAAATTTTGCAGCTCGTCGAGTTTTTTTTTTTGAAATTTCAATTTGGTTCTTGATAATATCTTTTTGAAATTCGGGAAAAATCGGGACATTTTTGTTACTTTTTTTAAAAACTGCCGTATCTATATCTTATTACTATTGGTTTTTAATTTTTAAAATATCGCAGTATACCTCAGAATGTACTCTTTCTTACGGTACTATTATTTTTGAAATCGGTTAATAATTAAATTGGATGCGATCAAAAGTTGGTCATACAAAATTGGGAATATTTAGATATTTTCGATACTTCTTGTTAAAATCGTTATATCTACAGCAAAAACCATTATTTTTTAAATTTGAGAACATCACTGAATACATTACATTACACTCTTTCTTATGGTACAATTATTTTTCAAATTGGTTAATAAACAAAATCGATGCAATTAAAAGTTGGTAATACAATTTTCGGAACTTTCAGATCATAATTTCCGATACAAAACTAAAACTGTCATACTTATATCGTATTACTATTAGTTTTTAATTTTGAAAATATCGCAGTATATCTCAGAATATACTCTTTCTTATGGTACAATTATTTTTAAATTGGTTCGTAAATAAATTCAATGCAATCAAAAGTGGGTCTCACAAATTTCGTATTTTTTATTTCGCGAAGCAGGCACGCTTATGAGAGTTGTATGTTTCATTATCGGGTTTGCCAGATATCAAATTTATCGTAGCAACAATAGGGAAAATACACTATGTCACAAAAGGTCCTAAAATGGTACTTTTCTTGCAAATTCGATCATGAACAATCCGAAAATCAACTTTAAAAATCACAAAAAAGTTTAATTTAAGCGTAATAAGCGATTAAAAAACGCGTCGAAGTCACGTGACTAAAAACGGGGTGGAGATTGGTGTGACGTCATAGTACATGAAATCTCTGGCTACATTCGCCGGCGGTACGTTATTTCAGGTTGCTTTCATTGATTTTACGCTAATTTTATTTTTGAAATAATTGTGTTGAATTATAGTCTTTACATTATTATTATTATACAGATTTCTTCTTTAAAAATGACGATTGTAGAACAAGGCTTTGTAAAAGGTCAGTCGGATAATCTACCTAAATTGGATGCTATATCCATGTTTTCTTTTCTGGTAAACCATTCAAATTTTATGGTAGAAATGAAAGGCGTAAAAGCGAAGTGTATGACAATATTTTGTACACCATATTTATTTTTAAAAAACATGTATTTTTATATTGCTTTTAAAGAGTAGTGCTATTATCAAAAAGTTGTACTTAAGAAAATAGAATATTATTAGTTGTTCTCTTTTCCTTAATAAGTAACACAATTCATTCTGAAATAGATTTTTTTATATAGATAATTAGAATAGTATATCAAATAAGAGCTTTATATTAGGAAAATAATTTCAAAGTAGATTAAAATTGTTGGGGTATTAAAATAGTGAATTTTGAAAGCTAACTTAAATTTAATTTTCTACATTAATTTTTTAGCAACATTATTTTTGTTAGTTAATGAACAATAATTTTTTTAATATATTTAGGCGATAAAACGTAATGCACTAAAAGATGATCCAAAAATAATATGTGTAGAGAAACTTATTGCGAGAATTGCAACAGCATTAAACATTGAACACAACATTTGGTAGTCCAACATTTTAAACCATGAAGAAGGTAGTGTGATAATTTGATTAAAATTGCAAGAATTTGAATTCTATAATACTTATTATTCAGTTTAAAGAAGAAATATGACACAGTTTTACCAACTGCAAATTAATTATCATGAGTATAATAATTCAATGTTTATTGATGTTAGCTCTCTGTATACAGTGCGTACCGAAATAATAGGTCCACCAGTAAAAACGAAAGTTAAGTTGGGAAAACATTTTTTATTGTGTACAAAGTACTATTTTATAAACTACATTAGTTCATACAGTGAAAAAATAATTCATAAATAATGTAAAAAATATAGGAATTGTAAGAAAAACTAAAAATATGTGAAACAGCTGTTTCAAAAAGATAGGTCCACTGAACCAAACCTCAAATTAGTGTTGAATTAATAAGAAATTTTTCCAACGTTTTTCAGAATGAGCTCATAAATCCTATTTGGCATGGTTTCTACCAGTTTTTAAAAACAGTTTGTCTCGATTTTTGCTCATTCGGATGAAATATCTTTTTTCAAGTCTGTAATACAGTTGTACTGCCTTCCGCCTGCATACACTGCTCTTGCGAGTATGCCCCACATGTTTTCTCCCGGATTCAGGTCGGGGCTGCAAGGTGGCCAATCAATAATATGTGCACCATTATCCAGAAACCATTCAAAAGTGGACTTTGCAGTGTGCAAAGGAGCATTGTCCTATTGTAACATGAAAAACGTGCCTACAATGTGCTCTGATTGTGGAAGAAAATATTGTTCAAGCAGCTGTTGATAGCCTGCAGCATTGAAACGATTGTCTACAAATGCTATATCCGTTTTTCCTGCACGACCGAATCCGGCCCATACCATAACGGAACCACCACCAGCTTGCCTCTTCGAGAATATCTCTCTATCGTTACGCAGATCGTGCCAGTAATATTGCCAACCATCTGGACCATACAGGTTGATTTTTTGTCATTACTGAATAACACTCGATGCCAGTCTTCTTTTCTTCGTCACTTCCTGTGCGAATTTCCATCGCTTTTCTTCGTGTGGAGTTTTCTTAATTTCGGAACCGCTTTCCTCTTCCAGTAAACTAAATTGCCGAACTTCTTTACCACTCTATGGACCGCAGATTTTGATATCGGAGGGTTTTGTTGTCTCGCCAAAGTGGATAAGCTCGTATTTCCAGATTTTAACTCCTTTACGATAGTCCTTCTTTGTCGAGGTGTCACTTTTGATGGCCACCCAGATGATTTTTTATTGTCATAAGTACATATAGGTCACAAAAATGTGTTTACAACATTATGCGATCTGTTTAAAAGTTTAGCTGTTTCTCTATTCGATTTTCCATACTTCTTAAATGCATCAAATTTCCCTCCTCAACCAGCGAAAGACTGCAACGACGACCCATTTCGTTTGATTACAACGTGATGTTCAAATTTGTTTAAATACCTCCACAACAGCCAGCATGATCCCGCAGTAAGAACTATGATATTTATGCATATTTTCTGGAAATAAACGTTTTGGTGCAAAGATTTATAAAAGCGGACCTATCTTTTTGAAACGGTCTCAAAATAAAAACTTACGTAAAATAAAAATTAATTATTTAATTTTGACAAATTGCTTCCTAAATAGTTATAACGATTATTGTATAATTATTTCTACAAAAAAAATTGATTATTATTCTCAATTAAGAGTCGAAACGTTGAAAAATACGGGTGGACCTATCATTTCGATACACACTGTATTTTTTAAACCAGTTTTGATTTATAAATATATAGTATTCCCATATTTATTTATTAAATTCTTTGTCATGAAACAAGAAATTCTGCATTATGAGTGACTTGATACCGAAAGAATATTTTTTTCGTTTTAGCAAAAATACAAGTAGTTATCCACAACGTTCTTAATTAAAAACAATTCTTACAATCACACAATTCTTAATTGAAAACAATTAAAAATGCAAATAATTTTTCGTATTTTAAACTTACCAAAAATGATCTTCACAGCAATGCAAGCAAGAAGTAGAACACAGCTTTTTGTTTTCCTTTAATCTCTTTTCATAACGCTGCACCATCTTCTGCGAACTTGTTCATATTTTGGTGCAACAAAAAAAATACCTATTTGGTGTTTTAATCGTAAGACTACTAAAAAAATACCCATAGAGATAACACAGTTCAAGGAACGCTTGATGGGAAAATCATGTACTATGACGTCACAGCAAAAATCGTCAGCGACTGCAGTTTTTCGTTAAAAGTGACGTCAGAGCAATTTGAAAACTGTTTTAAATATAATTAATGTCGTCAGATTGCAGTTTAAGTGGTGTTTTTCTACGTAGTTTTTCGTGCTCTTTCATTTAAAAATGAATTTGAAAATCATGCATTTGGTCCATTGTCATAAAAACTATTTCTTTTTATTTGGCGAGGAAAAAGGCTCGCTCTTTTCCCTCTGTTCTCAGACGGTTTAACGAGAAAGTACAAAGTACAGATCGTAAAGTTTGGAGATTAAAACGGTTTGCTTAAAATTGTACAGGGAACAAGAAGCAGAAGATTTTTTACTCATGCGGCTATTAGTTTAGGGTGCATTAAGTGTTAAAGTAAAAAAAAGTGAAATCACTTGCGAAAGAAGTATTGGTTTGCGAAGCAAACCTAACGGGATTGCGTAGCAATCTCCGGGATTCGTCGAGCGTAAGCGAGCAGGTGGCGAAGTCCTCGATGTGACGTCATGGACTGGAAAGTGAAATCAGGATAATATGAATTATTCAGATAGTTTCACTCTGCGAAAGGAATGTTGATTTGCGAAGCAAACCGAATTGCATCTGTGAAAGGAGTGTTGGTTTGCGTAGCAATCCCCGGGGGTTGGCGAGCGTAAGCGAGCAGGGGGCGTAGCCCCCTAGTGTAATAAAACTTCGTAATGAAACAGTAGAAATGATAATCTAAAACGGATCTTACACCATAGTAAAATGATTAAAAAATACGTTATATATATCTCCTAGAAATGGACCCCGTAGCGACGAAAAAATAATGAAATTATAAAACCAGAATTGACGAATAAAAAATTCTAATGTTAAATTTACCCATGCTCCGATCTTCCGCTTATAATATATTTCTATTTTTAATCTTTATCATATTCACACTGTTTAATGCGAACACTTGTAAACTATTCCAGACGAGTATGGGCAATACTTAAAAATTGATTGTGTTAGTTTTTTTATATAAAATATATTTTAAATAAAATAGTGGTATATAAAATTATTTTCAAGTTTACTTTGTGAGAAGAATTTCAGAGCTACTGTGCATTTGGCGCAGATCGCAACACATGTACTATATGCATTACAACGACATAAACATTAAAATTATACTCATTATTGAATAATGAAAAATTAGAACTATTCAAGCGTTCGAGAAACTTAACATTTTGTTCGAACTTTGAGCACGGATATATGGTCTTGATTATTTTTAGTTTTCTAAATCGTATTTCTGCATCTTGGTTGAAAAGGGACAATGTTCATTTTTCAAGTTTTAAGTAACGGACGATTCAGAAGTTTCGATTTCTTCACCTTTTTGTTTCTGCGTACAAAAAATGTAATCCAATGTTTCGATTTTTTTGAAAATGGAATTGGAGGAAGACAATTTTTTATTAAATTGAAGTGGGGGGGGGGATTTGTGGACGTAACTCATAGTCAGCGAAATTGAACATCGACCTTTTTTCTACAGACCGTTATGTTATATATATTTTATTTCCGAGACAAAGTAAACTTGCATAATGTGATGTCAATTTCAAGTAGTAAGCGAATTTAAAAAATAAATCTTGAGGTTTTGCAGAAAAATACCATTTAATGATCAATGTTTCATGTTGACAATTTCAGTGCATTTTTAATTTTCTTTGGCCTAGCGTAGTTAGTGTCATCTGGGATCATAAGAGAAAATCCTAAAGTTATGTTCCCTACTTTCATATTTTGTAGTGAATGTGTCCCGTAAACTCGTATAGACTTCAAAACTTCGTAAAAACTGAAGAAACCGGTATATTTGAATGTAATTTGTAAAAATATTATTATTACGAACGTTTTTTGAAGTGAATGATTCAGTTCAATTTTTCAATAGATGGCGCTTCACGCGTTCAAATCTAAATTCCATGGAAGTCTACGTTTATATGCATTCAGGAATGTATATTGTATACTCAAGGACAAGAAAATACACTTTGCAAGTGCGAACACTGATAAAATTAAAGCATGTAACATTTCCTGATGAATATAGTATATTTCGTATCGAATGGTTTCTTTTGAGTTGTTAAACATATTAGACATCACGAAAATCGTCCAGAATATCAATAATTTTTTTATTAATTCCAAATATGTTCCGACTTTTTAACTTTCAAACGATGGCAAGATCTTGTAAATATTATAAATAGTTTTCTAGTCACAAGGGTTTTCGTAAGGTATTGTCAACCAATTACACATGTTTTCAAAAGTTTAACTCTTTCTGAACCGTGATTTTGCAATAGGATGCTTTGTTCAAACGGATAGCTCAACAATGAATCGATCTATTATAAATATTTTGGTGTCATTAATAGCTATGTAATACAGTGGATATTTTGAAGATAAAAGGTTTTAGTTAAGAAATAAATTTATAGTCGATATATTTAAATGTTGAAATTATTGAAAAAAAAATCGATTTTTAAACTTTTTGGTGAAAAATAAATTGTCAAAAAAACCTTTTTGTTCTAGTGACTTGACGGTGGTTCAAAACACAAGGAATGGTAACTCATTGAACTGGGAAATTGGTAGAAATTGAAGTAGAGTTCAGAATCTGTTGTTACATGAGTGAAGTGCTTGCTTTTTTGCCATACATTTTACTGGAAATAAGAATTGACAATAATAAAAGTAAAGAAATGCTGTTGTATACTTGAACCTTCTTGGTGGTTTATCTGGGCGTTGACAACTGCCGTTGCATTGGCCAGCCTATGCAAAAACCTTCTGCTCATAACTGTCAACAATTCGGGGTAAGGGACAACTCGTTTTTACTGTATCGCAGGACAATAGGACAGTTTTTTTTAAAAGAGATATCACGTTCTTAGAAAATTTCGGATCGGATCTTGGGCGAGACATCTCGTGGGATTTATATTATTTCTTTTAAATGTATTAATCCATCTGTATGAAAATGTTTGATTTTTTTTTTTTGCTGCAAGGGCAATTCGGCATCTTACACGAGACAAAGTCAAGAAATAAACATACACACACAAAGTTGTGGTGATAAAAGAGAGAAATACACTTAAAAGTCGAACATGCACAACATGAAACTCACAAGTTGCTAGAGTAATGGAAATAACCACTAAGACTCAACGGCCCCATATGTGAATACGGATGCATATTCATTTTAATGGATAGTGTTGTTTTAGACATAACCATCACATTTACAACTAAAATGTCATTTATTCACGATAGGCAAAGCTGTTATTTAAGGATAACATTTCAACTGTTATGAAGGTAAGCTGGAACCGTATTCCCAATGCTTCTGTACGAACTGAGCACAAATCAAGAACAAACATAGATAAATGTGTAACAGATATTTCTAATGGGCAGATCAGTATTGATACAAAGCAAAGGTACACTTTCAAGATTTGTCATTTTTTAAGAGATATAATTCGAGTTAAATTGCTGCACTGCTATCCCATAAGCATATATCGGTAAATTTTAAATTTTTCAGCTGTAGTTTCTACCTTATATACAGAAATAACACTTGCTTCAACTGCCCTAGGAATAGCAGACCAGTCTTTCTATTTAAAATTTATGCTTTACATTTTTTCAATGTTCACAGTCCATGGAGTGCTAACACTTTAACAGGTAAGAAGAAAAAAAGAACAAACTCTTTCGTTCCTGTTCTTCAAACAGAACGGGAACAGACTGCTCCCACTTTTCACAAGAACCTGTTCTCAGTTCTTTTGGTAAAAAGAAACAATGTTATAAAAATAAATTGGAAATTCTATAGGAAAAGTAGTTTCTCTTTTCTCGAACTTTTTCTTTCTTGCTTTCTTGATTCATTCACTGTTCTCTGTCCAAGAAATGCTCAGAGACTACTTCCTGTTAGGAAAAAGATTCCTGCTATAAAACTGTTCCATTCTGAGAGTTGTTCTTGCTGTAATGTTCTTGCTGGTATTCCCGGAAACTGTTCTCTCTCAGAACTGTTTTCACTCTGGTCTCCCAGAACTGTTTCCACTTTGTTCATGACTGAACCAAGGCCTCGACGTTTGACGAATTTGTGATACAAATGACTGTAAGCAAATGGAAAACGATCTATGGTGAATTGATGAAATTGTTTACTCACGTTATTTACTAACCTTCTCTATAGTCGAAGATATTGCCTGATTGGAAAGCAATATGTAAAAACAAATCTTCTGGATCTTCCATAATAAAAATAATAGCTGATCGTAAAAACGATGGCAATAATTTTTTTGTGCTTAACATTTTCCGGTTATAATCAACAAAAATTTCGAACAAAAAGATGATATGTCAACAGATTCTGGTCTCTGTATGTCTACCACGATAACACCCTCCATACAGTTGGCGGTTGCTGTAGGAACAAGGCTCATATGCCTTAAGTTGAATGTGAGAACAGTTGTGGCCAGAACACACAGTTCTTTTGGAAAGAATATTAACATGATATCACTGTTCTCATAAAAGAACAATATTAACCATCCCTACACCCTAAGACGCAGGACTGATAAGCGTATGAATCTGCCCGTTATTTTTATGGAACAAATTATTGATTTTCAAAAATAGTGTAAAATAAGAGGTTTGCACATGTCTTTCGAATAAGACGCAATTCTGAGAAATTTTTATTTTTTTCCCTTATGGAGAAATAACACTTGCTTATACTGCATTGAAAATGTAACAGCCTTTCCTTTTAAAATTCCTAATTTACATCGATACTGTGTTCATACGAGAAATGGGCGATCCGCTCAATAGCTGACTCAAAGAGCTAGCTCTCTTGACGGAATCAGCGCTAAAGAGCGTTAGCTCTTTTTTAGCAAATCAGCGCTTCAGCTCTCGAAGAGTCATTTCCGCAATCGCACTTTTGCGCTCCTCAGCTCTTTTTTACTTATTTGAAGTTTCAAAATTTTAAATATCTATGCATTATCATAAATGTTATATTTTAAAATTTAATTCAATTTTAGGTTGTAAGGGCGTTTTAAAGGCTTAAGTCATGTCAAGCCTTTTAGCACTAATTAAAACTAGTCTTAAGGTTGTTATTAAATCATATTCTAATAATTATTGTATTATTCACTTAACAATAATATAATAAAAATAATAAAGCCTCGATATCTCGGGAGTGATATCATTTTAAAAAAGCTACACAAAATTAAATTGAACGAACTTGTTTTTATTGCATTGCCTTTATTAAACAAGGCATGTTGAAAATATTTTATTAAAAGACCGTGGAGGGACTTGGATTTCGAAAATCTTTGTGACAACGAATATTCGAGGATATACTATATATATATATATATATATATACCTATGTCTTAAGAAAAATATTTAAAAATCTTAAGTATTTAAATAAATTATTAATATTTCTATTTGATTTTAAAATATCATTTAAATTATCAGGAAGTCTCATTTGGTCCCTAAGTGGTTTTAGCCCATGACATTCTAGAAGGAGGTGTTTTACGGAAAAAGGGTATCGTTAAATTTTTTAATTGACAACGCGGACAGAATTAAAGGTTCCCCAAGCAAAAATTTTCCTTAAATATTTTGAATTTCTTCTAAATTTTGTTCCCTGTTTTTTAGTGTTATATATATATATATATATATATATATATATATATATATATAGATTAATTAAGGTCGTACTAGAGCAACATAACGGGTTCTTGACGGCTGTCCGGGATCAATTCCTTTAAGAAAAGATCCGAGGAGAATTCCTCGTAATTTTGAACAAATGCCAGATGACGAGCCATCACCTGAGCTGGCACAACACTCTCCAAACTTCCACATGAACCCAACGTGAGGACATAGTGCTTCGACGGATTTAAGGTGCACCAGCCACCTCCACACCAAACGATTACAAACATCCATGACCAGGAACTTTCCGATCGCTCTTTCTCTCTCTCTGTATGTATATATATATATTTAAAAGTTTCCCAGGAACTTCTAGTTGCATTCATTTAAACTGAAAAGCAACTTAACAATATATATATATATATATATATATATATATATATATATATATATATATATATATATATATATATATATATATATATATATATATATATATATATATATATATATATATATATATATATATATATATATATATATATATATAAATATATATATATATATATATATATAAATATATATATATATATATATATATATATATATATATATATATATATATATATATATATATATATATATATATATATATATATAAAGGATATGTGTATATATAATAGTACATTTTTTATACAAATGGATAAAATTCTCACTTTTTCCAAAAGAGAAACCATTTAAACATTTAAGAAACCTTCCTAAATTTATATTTGCAAAAAAAAGTAAGCTTTGATTTAGATTTTGCCAGGTTTTTGGTCTTTTGATGAACATTTCCGGTGTTTTCCATACCTACTTCCTGTTTTCACGCTTTGATTAAAATCTTAATATCTGTTCAAGCAATTAACAGTGGAAAAAAATCAAATATGCTTTGGAAAGTCAAATAAATACTCTATGCAATAAAATCGAAAAAGTTTTTTGAATTTTTGTTCAAAAATGATATTTTCAACTTGTTTGGATACCTTAATTGCTACTTCTGTAATCTCTTTGAGTTCATGATGGGAATCACAAAAATAGAAGTGTCCTCAAAGTAATTTTTTCTTTATGGACAATTTTAAAGTTATATGAATTGACATGGTATTGGGTCTTCTTATGTCCCAGAAATTAAAGTTTACAGCCGTATGCTGCAATGCCTTTCGTCTTCAGGCCCCGTCTCCCTCCTTTTGTTGATTATAGAGGGAAATTGCGCAATTGCTAGATGAGTGAGTGCTGCGTGGGTATTTTAAGCACGCTTGGCGCCTCTTCGTCTGGACACTGGCGCTCACGTGGCAACGAGGGATGTTCGATGGCCCACACATAATATACACATCTCGAGTTGCATCGATATATATCACAAAGAAGCGTCGAGTCATGATTAAGAGCTTGCTCTTTTTAGAGAACAAGCGGTTCCGATCAATGAAAAGAGCAAATTTTCAGATCACTAGTTCACACTCCGTAAAGAGCAAACACTTGAAAAAAACAGAAAGATTATACATCATTTAAACCAGTGTATTTTACTAAACAAATATTTTATTTATTAAATAGTGGTAAAAAAATTAGACGCTTGGAGCGATTCCCAGAACATATGCATAAACACTAGGAATTAAATAGACGAGGAGAGACAAATCCTTCTGAAACGAGATTTATTTCACGACTTCACTAGTCATAATTTGCAGCATTTGTTTTAGCAGACAACACAAAACCTAGAACATAACTAAAAAGACGTTCGGTCTGTCTGGACACGGCCACTAGGTTTAAGGCGTAGAATACGTCAGTGAGGCCATATGGCAAATCGAATAGAAACAACGTGTAGGCCTGAGAACCTAAGTGTGGAAATTATTTGAATCTTAGATGGCGCTGGTGTCGCTGACATCTGTACGCCTCTCCCATTGCAGTTTATGTCAGTTGAAGTTGGATACCCTGATTTGCATTCGAAAGAACCTAAGCATTCTTAAATTGATTACTGTTTCGATTGGCATGTATAATCTTTTTATGTATCTGTAAAGAGTGTAAAATATAATTAATTAATTTAATTTAACTGAAGAATCTCTCCAATCGTCAGTTTTGTATTTGTAAACTATACACTAGGACAAATGCCTTCTACCTTCTTTAGTGGTTGGACTGGAACTCTACGAAAATTAGTTTGACAGAACTATTTATATTATGGCAAAGTGGAGAGCCCGTGCTCCAATGAGAATGGATGGTTGCTTATAGGTTGCTGGTAGGCAGAGTCACAAAGTGCGTTAACTTGGTACTATACAGCAGATGCTAAATTGACAGAATTAAAGTAAGAGATAAGAAACAAAAAACTCATAACCTTTTAATGAATTTTGATTGACAAATATCATATTTGGGTAACACTGGATGGTGAGATTATCAATGATTTCAAGATTGGCGCAGAATTGATTTGCAGTTTTACTGAAGAATTCTTTCAGTTCGATCATTTCGAAATCTTCGCGGATTTTATTGTTCCTGTAGTACCAGCCATAACCACAGAGTATACGTTGGTTAGAATTTTGAATAACTTGCAGTTTGTCAATGTTTGTTTTAGCTGCATATCATGATCGGTTGGTGCAGTGGTAAATAATGTGGTCAGAGAATCAGTAACAATTTCGATTGTGCCATAGTCGTTTTCTTAAAATTGTTGTTCGAAGCTGTCAGCAAGTAATTCTGCTGTTTAGGTATCTGTGCACACAATGTTAGCCTGACTTTAAGGGGCGGAATGCAATAGGATCATCTTATAATCTCTTTATATCTCTTCACTGCCTTCCAGAGGGGAATAGAAATCAGTGAGTGAAATCATAGAGTGAAAGAAATCAGAATTACACAATGTTCAAACTGAAAAAATTTCTAAAACCTGAATCGTTCTTCAAAAGATGAATCTATTTTAGAATATTTTGAAAATCTTCTGTGTCCCTTGCCAAGTACATCGGATGAGGCTTGAATCACATGTTTTGTTCAACTTTTAGTGTTCATCATATTTTAACTACATAACCTGCTTTTGATCATCATCGCCAAAAAATTAAAAAATAATACATTTTTTAATTTAATGGATTAGGGTTGGGGAAAAACCGAAATAAAATATTTTTGCATTTTACGTTCAGTTGGTTTTTTTCATCGAATTATTTTTTTCTCTCAAATTTAAAATGCACCTTTTATTTTATACATCTCGTTGCTGTACTATAGTCAACATGTTTTAAATCATCACTTTGGTACATTACTTTTTAATGCAAATTTTTATTCTAAAAAATTCTTACGATAGATTACACCCACTTCCTTTTAATTATTTATTCCAAAAAAATTCTTGCACTTGATTGTCCTCACACTTCCTTTAAAATTTTTTATGCAAACATAGCTTTTTGTTTTATCATGCGCTTGTCCGTGTTTGGACCTTGTGCCATAAAATCTTAACATCCAATACAATCCTTCCTCAAGATCAGTTACCAACAACGATGACAGTTCACGTAGCGATTAAAAGTTGAACAAACGACACGAATAGTGTGGCTCTGATTGTGAGGCATTTGTCGTATCAGTCAGTCGTCGTTATCTTTGAATCACACCTTAAGTAAGCAAAGAATTTTCATCATAAGTTTATGGTTGTATTTAAAGATCATAAACACAGAGAAACACTTTTTAATACTTCTATTTTTATTATTTAGCGTATTCACACTGCTTAGTGAAAACACCTGAAAACTCTGGCCGACCAACCGGTATAGTGGTTAAGGTGTTAACCTCTAGATCGGAAGGTTCCTGGTTCGAGTATGGATGTTTGTAAACGTATGGTGTAGAGGCGGCTGGTGCACCTTAAATCTGTCGTGGCCGAAAGTCCTCACGTTGGGTTGGCGTGGAAGTTTGGAGAGTGGGGTGCCAGCTCAGGTGTTGCTTCGTCATCTGACCGTGGTTCACAATTACGAGGTGTTGTCCTCGGGTCTTTCCCTTAAAGGACTGATCCCGGACCGTTGTCAATAGCCAGTTGTGTTGCTCTAGTACGACGTTAACTAAAAATTACCATTACCATTACCTGAAAACTCTGAAATAAAACCATATCATCAAAAATCTTTTATTGCTAATTAGTTTTATAAAAGATATTAAAATGAAGTACTGGTAGACAAAATAATTACAAGTATCTTTGGTGAGAAGAATTTCAAAAAAAACCTATTTTCTTCTTAAATTTATCTGATAGAAGCACAAAAAAGGTTAGTTGAAAAATAAAATATTAATCAAACCAATTAATTATCAGATTGTTAACTCAGCAATAAATTAATTGAACTATTTTTATGTACACAAGTTACACGAAATTAGATCGAATTATGAATTGCTTTGACTATATCAGATACGATGAGCGAAATTTTAAATCTTGTATGAAGATAAATATTAAATTTAAGGATTTTAGTTTACAAAACATAAAATATATGGTGTAACGGAACCAACAACGTCCCCTAGCGGACTGACAAAAACTTACACAGTGTAACTCCAACCCTGGAGCAAGCAGCAGCTAAGCTGTAGTATGTGATAGTAAAAATGTCCCTGTCCCGAATATTTTATGTGCGTGAAAGTCTTGTAATTTCTGTAGTGTATGTGTGTGTAAATAAATTCAATTTAAGTGTTAGCTAGCCGTGTCAGTATACATCATTGCTACAGAGAAATGGCTACCCAACTGTGGGCCCGATCCCGATTTCCATCGGATAGATAAGTATTTTTATACTTTATGTAGTCTAAACCTAGACAAATAGTGATTTATAAAGAAGGTTTTTTTCAAAGTTGTATTGTAGAAATAGTAATTTTAACTCAGCAGAAATCTCTTTATTTTGTATGTATTGTAATGAGAAATTGATTTCGTTTTAATGCTAAGTTGTTCGTCTGACTACTTAAACTTGCAAATCAATCCTGATTTAAGTGTTTCAGAAAGCTTGAAACTATTTAACTGTATGTCTGTATTTAAATAGTTGGATAATTAATGATTAATTATGAATATTAATGCTGTAGAATGTGTGTGATGTCCTGAAATAATGTATCGATAACTAGTAGTTGAACGACCTTGAACTCTAAAATTTCCCGCCTAAAGAAAATCTCAGTCGACGTCTAACACGGCGCCAGTTGTTTTTACTTTTCTTATTAGGCGCGTTGCATTGAAAAAAAGAAGATTTTGTATGTATCGTTTTTTTTTTTCATGATCTTTATTTTATATTTACTGCATTGTCATTCTTCAACGAGTGGAAATAAAAATAAGGTGCGTTTCAATAAAGATAACACACAAAAGAAATATTACTTTCTGAATTTAGGGACATTTTATTTAGAAAAAAGTTGATATTTAAAGTATTGCCTATATTGAATTATTATTTTTGTAAAAAATGATAGTTTAGATCCAGTTTTTAAAGTGCTGAGGAATTCATGATTTATAATTAGTGTTAATGCAAGTATCTGTATACAAGTGTTTCTGAATATATTTCATACTTTTGCAATTTTTCATACTTTAGCTAAGTGAATTTTTTTTAAGTGTTTGGGAAATGTTTTATTTGTATTTTGATAATGGTTCTGAGAATTCAAGAATATTTGCATATAACTTTAGTTAACTATCAAAACGGAATGAACATTAATATATTCTAAACGTTTTGCATTTAAAGGTATTAAGTTTAGGACTATTGAACTTTAAACTTAGGACTCTAGATTTAGGACTCTCTTCTTAAAGAAAAAAATTACAACCTAAACAATAGTTAGGGGTTTTGGACAATATGGCGTTCCTAGGGAAAGGAAGGAAAGAAGACCTCCGAACTCTTGCATCGGAGCTTGGTCTGGCTGTGTCGGACAGCTTAAAAGTTATCAAACTTCGAGAACTTATAATTAAAAGTGAAAATTACGAAGAAGAGCTCGTAAAGAATATGCTCGAAGTTATAATTGAAGATCGACTAAAAGCGGAGAATGCTGTCGAGGAAGACAAGTTGAAGGCTGAAAAGAAGGATGAGGAGGAAAAATTACTTAAAGCACAAGCAGAAGAACAGGTCCGAATTGAGAACGAGCGCAAGTATGAACTCGAAAAGCTAAAACTCCAGCTTGAAGCTCAAAAGGTTTCCAATTCAGTTGTTTCTACTCATGGCTCAGAGTACCCGAAATATGAACTCAGTCGGATTATCCCTAAGTTTAATCCAAAAGAAGATGAAATAGGACTGTTTTTAATTATTTTCGAACGTCAATTGAAGTTTATGAATCTTCCAGAGTCATCATGGATACCATATCTCATTGGTTCCTTACCAGCTGAAATAGCGCAGTTACTTGCTAGAGAAGATGAACAGGAGGCTCAAAATTACCAAAAGGTGAAAGAAATGCTTCTCAAGAGATTTAGGGTCACTGCTGATAAGTTTCGACAGTTATTTTCCCAACATAGGAAGAATCCTGATACGACATGGAGGGACTACTTTTTCGAACTGGCTTCTTATTTTGAAGGTTGGACAAAGGAAATGAATGTCACCACCTTTGATCAACTCAAAAGTTTATTAATTACTGATCAAATTAAGAAAAGGACTCCACCATACATCAAAGATCACTTCATTGATTTGTGGACAGATTGGGCCAACCCTCTAGAGTTAGCTGAAAAACTGGATACTTATGAGAATATCCGTCAAGGAGTGAAGAAACATGTGGTGCAGACTCAAAAGAAAACATATTGTAGAGACGAAAATAAAACAGCCTCTACAGATAGAAGATTCCGTCCTGTGGTTAATAGACACGAACATACGCAAAGTCAATTTTCAAGAGTTTCGATAACTCGAAATTATACTCCTAGATCAGAAGGAAGACCCCCAATTCGATGTTTTGGATGCGGAACACCAGGAGTTGTAATATCTAAATGTCTTGTACAAAATCTAAAGTTGAAGAAACTACTGTCAACTGTATGAACTTGTTCACAAGTAATACAACTAAAGATCTTTCAAGCTTGATTATCTTTGAACTTTTTGGTGAGAGAATTGCTGTGTGTGCCGATACTGGTGCCTCACACTCTATTGCAGGAGAAAAGCTGTATAACTTTCTACGAAAGAATGGAATTGCTTTCGAGGACAAAAAGATTTCACTGACTCTTGCTGATGGAAAACTACAATCCATGGTTGCTCTTAAAACGGTTATCAACTTGTGTATAGAAGGTAAAATTGTGTCAACAGAACTTCTTGTTCTCCCTGAAGCAAAAGGGAATAGCACGCTGTTAGGGAAAGACTTTCTCCATGCAGCCGGTATTGTTCTCAACGTTCAAAATGGAACCTGGCATTTTAGTGAAGATCCCCATAGACAATATTTCTTCTATGTAAAGCCTACTGAATTAAAGGATGCGCCGAAAACTTTTAAATCAACGATTGTGCCTGAGCCTACTACTATTGTCCACTTGAGAAGTGATGAAGGAAGACATCTGACCCAGATGCAAAGTGTAGAATTAAACTGCTTACTTCAAGAGTACAAACGCTGCTTTGAACCAGGGGGAGAACCTACTCCTTTCATGAAGCACAGAATAGTTACTATGAATCATCATCCTATATCTGTTCCACCGTATCGTATGTCACCGGCCAAGAAAGAAATACTGAAAGAACAAATTGATGAACTTTTGGCAAAGAACATAATAGAAGAATGTGAATCCCCATATGCTGCTCCGGTAGTGCTCGTCGCTAAACCAAACGGGAAAGTAAGATTATGTGTTGACTACAGAGGCCTCAACGCCGTTACGAAACCGGACACTTATCCATTACCTAGGATGGACGATCTTTTAAACGAAGCTACACCGACATCATACATGTCAACTATAGATCTACAATCAGGATATCATCAGGTGCAAGTGGATGAAAACGATTTGGACAAAACTGCCTTTATTTGTCCTTTCGGAACTTACCGTTATCTACGCATGCCTTTTGGTCTGCGTAACGCACCTGCCACTTTTCAACGCCTGATAGATAAATTCCGAAGTGGCCTGAAAGATGTTTTTGCACTCTCATATTTGGATGACATAGTCATCTTATCAGAGACTTTTGACAAACATTTAAAAGATCTAAAGACTGTTTTTGAGAGACTTTCTCTTTTTAAACTTCATGCGCGCGCGCGCGCGCGCGCGCAAATTGAGAGAAATGCCATTTTTTCTGTGATCGTGTTAAGTACTTGGGTTTCTGGATAACAAGAGATGGAATTGAAGCCGATCAAGAGAAAATCGCTTCTATCCAAAGAATTCCAGTTCCAACTAATGTGAAAGAACTTCTGTCTTTCTTACAGACTTGCTCATGGTTCAGAAGATATGTTCCGAACTTTGCAGACATAGCACGACCTCTTAGCAATTTAACTAAGAAAAGAGTCTATTGGTCGTGGGGTCTTGAACAGCAAGAAGCTTTCGAAACCCTAAAAGAACGCTTGACAACAGCCCCTGTGTTAAAGCAACCTGATGGATGTAAGCCTTTCATAATTCGCACAGATGCGAGTAACTACGCCCTTGGCGCAGTCCTTCTCCAAGGAAATGGTCCAGAAGAACATGTGATTGAATACGCTAGTCGTCTGTTGATCCCAGCAGAACGCAATTATTCGACTACTGAGCGGGAAGCCTTGTCAGTAGTTTGGGCCTTAGAAAAGTTCCGAGGTTACATCGAGAATCAAGAAATTATCATTGCTTCAGACCATCAACCTCTTAAATGGCTTCTGAGCATTAAGTCACCCTCAGGACGTTTAGCAAGATGGGCTCTGAAGATCCAATCGTTTAATCTGAAAATCAATTATACGCCAGGAAGAGCTAATGTAGTTCTCACAAATCGATCGCCGACAACATATGATATTGCCGACCCGGCCAGTCCAGACCAAACTCTTGGAACTTATCATGTGTCAGCATTAAAAACTTACTATGAACCCCAAGTAAAGAGAGACACTGGGCATGTAGCTCCCATAAGAAGAAGGGGTCGCCCTAGAAAAAATAATCCTGGCTCATCGTCGGGACGTCATCAGAGCCAGAGGGGGAGTCTGTAACGGAACCAACAACGCCCCCTAGCGGACTGACAAAAACTTACACAGTGTAACTCCAACCCTGGAGCAAGCAGCAGCTAAGCTGTAGTATGTGATAGTAAAAATGTCCCTGTCCCGAATATTTTATGTGCGTGAAAGTCTTGTAATTTCTGTAGTGTATGTGTGTGTAAATAAATTCAATTTAAGTGTTAGCTAGCCGTGTCAGTATACATCATTGCTACAATGGCAGATCAAGAAAAACAACATGCAACCGCAATGTTATAAATATCAAGTTAACGGCAAAATACTAAAGATATGTGTAAAATTATAAACCAAATCATGATAAAATACTGGAATGAAGGTGATGAAAAATAAACTAAATGCCGAGAGATTAGCCAGAGCATGAATTGTAATGTAATAAAACAGTAGAAAAGATAATCCATAACGGATCATACACCGAAGTAAAACGATTAGAAAATACGTTGTACATATCTTCTAGAAATGGAACGTAGCGCCGAAAATATAATGGAATTATGGAACCAAGATTTGACGGAGAAAAAATTCTAATGTTAAATTTACCCATGCCCTGATTATCCCCATTTAATATATTTCTATTTTTAATCTTTATCATATTCACACAGTTTAGTGCAAACACTTAAAATCTGTAGAAAATAAAAAAAACGAAGGTGGGATGCGAAATCGATTTTGCTAGTTACTTTATATAAAAAATATTTTAACATATACTATATGCATTACATAGACATAAACATAAAATTTCCTAACTTCCTTTTAAATATTTATTCTAAAAAAATTCTTGCGCATGATGTTATCAACACTTCTTTTAAAATTTGTTGTTCATGCATAGCTTTTTTTGTTTTATTCTGCGCTTGTCCGTGTTTAGAGCTTGTGCCATAAAGTATTTTCATCCAATCCAATCCTTGGTCAAGAAGATCAGTTACAACAACGATGACTGTTCACTTAGCGATTAAAAGTTGAACAAACGATTCGAATAGTGCGGCTCTGATTGCGCACCAGTAATCGTGAGGCTGTTGTTTCAGTCGCCATCTTGGAATCACAAATTAAGGCCCGGTGCACACATTCGGGTTTTGAACGTGCGGTACCGAAGCCCAACTGTGCACACATAACCGTGCACAATAACCATTTCGCGCCATTTGCGATAAATAGTCTATCGAAGAAAACGTGTTTATTTCGCCTACTAGGTTTAAAAAAAGTATATTTTGTAACAAAATAGACGTTACTGAATTCAACCATTTATTAATTTACATTCCATTTATATCTGAAAACAAGGTACTTTAGAACGGAGAAGCATTTGCGGCGCCTTGAGGAACTGCGGTATAAATTGCACGCAAGTTGGACGTGCGTCGCAGCAGCGGCCCCGGAAGCATGTGTACTCTACTCCATTGGATCTAATGTATCTCTGGCTGCACTTGAGTTGCGGCAGCAGCGCCGCTCGTTGAAAAACTGGATGTGTGCACCGGACCAAAGAAAACAAAGAACTTGACAAGCGGATGGACAGAGGAAGAATCCTAATGATAAAACTTAGACCAATTGCCGCTAGATGGCGTATACTTTTTTATTCTTTCAGCGGTAGCAAAAGTTAGTGCCGTTTGAAAAAAAACATGTTCTGAAGTTGAATGTTTATTGTTTTGTTTATGCTTGAGAAGCTGATGGATTTCAACGGAAAAGTTAATTTTTCTTAGGCGTATGCTTTTGAAAGTTTGGGTGTGTTACTGAAAAGTAAATACTATCTCCGACAATTTTGAAATGTTTTTTTTGATGCGTTGACGGAAAAAAAATTTGTTTTAGCTTTGAGTTTGAATTCTTTTATGCTATTGCGTTTATTTATATTTGTGAAGTGTAATCTTAGTGTGTTAGTAGAGGCAGTGGGATTCGTTCTGCGATCAGTAGTTTGTTTTTGTTGCATAATTATATACAATCTGTAGTTTTTGAGATTACATTATATGAAAGTCCACAAATTGATTACATCTGATTCTATTAAAACAGGCCATTTCTTTCGATTTTTATAACGTTGCAGGGAATGGCCATTTAAAATTAAGTGATTTTTCGTTAAAAAAATCAGTGATTTAAATGAAAATTTTAAATTTCATCTTCCTTTCTGTATTATGTTTAAAAAATTGAAAATAAATTAACTATGAAGAAGAAATGCTATTTTATTCAAGTTAGACGTATATTAAATCATCCTTCCCTTGAAACACTGTATAACCCTTTTTGATAGGTATCATAATTACCCGACAACTTTTTTTCCCTCTTGGGCCAGTGAACTATATGCCTCACTCATGTAATTCAATGAAAGCCTGTTCGTCAGCGTAGGTTTTGTTTTAAACATTCCATGTGACGATAAATCCAATGGGCAATTTTGAATCATTCTCTATATGATAGGTGAAGATTCTCTAAATATATTTAATCAAGCATTATAACTAGAAAAGTGCTAGGGCCAGTGCAAACTCATTAGTTTTTATAGAATGCTGGATCAAATTAGAAAGACATGCTTTTTCATAACCCCTGCAGCTATTTTTGTGTTTGGTTTCATTTGCAAAATCTTTGTATTATTTTTTGATCCATCATATGCCTGTACCAAAACCCTTATATTATTAATTAACTGCATAATTAATTTTGTGTAACTTCCATACACCGAGATGTGCTAAAAGTCATGGGATAGCAGTATGAAAATTTACATACAATGCAAACCCACATAGCTTTACAAGGGTATAAAGAGTCAGATAGCTATCAGTGCTGGCTGTTGAACTCTTGGATATGTTAACCTGCCAAGAATAAATTGAGTTTGAAAGTGGAAGAGTAGTTAAAGTTGAACGCATAAGCTTAACATTTCGGACATATTTGGGACCTTGCTCCACATTGTCAAGGGTGTATCGAGAGTACCTCATAGAAGGCATTACCCATCACAAGTGCATTTGTGCTAACAAACAAACGACACAGTGTGAACTAACTGCCTCATTCATGAGAGACACATTGCATACTAGAGGCATGCCTGAGGTCCGTGCAGTGAAATAGACTTGAAGCTTTCTGTAACATAATTTTCATTCGCCAAAAATGCCTGGAAATATTCTTTTCGCGTCAACATTTAGGCTTGGCATTAACTGCTCCAACTTTTAAGCTTGACGGTTTTTTGGTACCCAACTATCGGAAAAGTACAGAAGTTTCTCAATATTTGCTTTTAACAATTGGTAAGTTGTTTTGTTGATTGTTTATTTTAAATTTTATTCTTAGTTCGCATATATGTTAAAATAAACAATGTGATATGTCGATCTGGATTTGCTTATTCCAAACTTCTGTTGAACAAAATGAGGGGGGGGGGTGTAGTACTAATGATTTTGTGCTATTCTATTGATATACCTATGGGGAGATAAGCGTAAAAGGAAGGTGAGGGGTAGAGGGAATATTATTATTATTATTGCTGAGGGCAAGGAGCGGGGCGGTAACTTGCCAGTGGTTCAGTGGGTTTCTCACTGTGTTAGTGGCTTGCCTGCTGTAGATGACATAGGTTCAATTCATTCGACTCTACCCTGAGTTCATTTATTTTTTGTGTCAAACACTTTCTGTTTGTGTACGCACACCCAATTCTGTTTTTACACTAACTTTTTTTTACTCAAATTCAAAATAAGTATTTAATTCTCTATTTACGCGAGTTATTTTGATTTAACAAGAGCGGGCCAAGGCAATTTCTAAGAATTTATTTGCCCTAATTTTAAGAGAAATTTTTTTTGTGGCATAGTATCATCTTTTAGCTAACCAAATGGAAATTTGTAGCAATCACCGGAGGGTTAGTAAGCAGTGGTCACACCTGATCCCACGAAAGGAACTGTCACGGGCAATGCCGTGCTGGCCACGCAGTGGCTAGTCAGTTATATTACACACACAAATAGATTGCATAACAGCTAGTGTGTGCATTTTGGAACGCGTACTTTCATTTGTCAATGTATACATCTATGTAACAACACTGTTCTTATTGTATTTGGTTCCAAACACGACTGAATTTCCCAACGTCATTACAATGGCACCTGTTGAGGACGATCAATCTTGAGTAAAATATCACAAGACAAGGGTTCTAGAGGCACTGGATATTACACAGCATGCGGTATATTTCCTCGTAAACAAATCAAACCATAATTCAATAGATTTTCTACATTTATTTACACATTTAACAAAAGGACGGAACACGAAAAACATGTATGATGCTACAATACGGAACAAACTAGAAACGACTGATTCTTCAAATCGTTGCCATTCTATAAAAGCTAAATCTCGTTTAATAAATGTTAACACAAATAGGTGGCCTCTGCTTTAACTGAATCTGACAAGCTCCTACCTTTTGATAAAAAACATTGTTATCAAAATCTTTTCCCGGCAAAGCCTGAATTAATTATTTTTTCCAATTTCAATTTCTTTCTAGTATATTGTTGATAGGATGCTATTTATGTAGGAAAAGCCTTTTTTGTTGTAAAATTTCAATAATATTCTCAAAAATGCATGGTATTATATGGTACCACTAGGCTTTTAAGGGAGCAAATTGTAAGTAATGCAATTTCTATTGATATTGACGCAATTATTAACGCAATGTTATTGACGCAATATTATTGACGCAATATTTAAATATATTTTTACCAGTTTATGATTTGAAACTAATACAAAAATACAAATGTATGGCATAGACGAACACATTTTGATAAATATATAATAGTAAAAAAAATATCCTAAGAGAAGTAATGTCTCTTTCCACACAAAATGCATCTCATATTCGTCTTACATCTTTGAGGTAAATGACCATATTTTAAACATGCGAAACAGCATTTTTAATCTTTCAGTATTTTGCGTTTTTCATTGAGACTCATTCTCTGTGCTTTAACACAATCTGTCCTAAGGTGTTTGCCATCACAAAATACGCAATATTTGGACTTGTTGGCATCAACTGTCAGTAAATCTGTGGCAGAAGGTATCTCTTCTTCCATACCCGTTTTTTCTTTATTATTTGCATATCAAAACCGGTCGATGCAAGATTAATCCGTTCTTCTCCTTCAACTTCACTTTTCAGGAAAGACATAAGAGCTGTTAGCGGACTTTGGTTTTCCCTGGACTGCGACGATCTATACCATGCTCGTAGTAAATCTTTTGGAAAGCACGATTCTACAAGGGGAAACAACATAGCAGAATATTTATCAGATGTTACTCCAAGTGACTCCAGACCCATTAGATGTGATTGAAGTCTGTCGTATAAAGTAGGGATGCGACAGAAAAACATCGATGTTTAAAATTAAAATATCGATGTTGATAATACATCGCCCCAAAAACATCGATGTTTTTAAAATGCAGTGTATTTAAACTCCCCCCCCCTCTTAAAAGTGGTTTAACATCTAGTGATGCTACATCGACAGCAAAACATCGAATTTTGAAACTTTGATGTTCAAAATTAAAACATCAATGTTAATAATACATCGCCCCAAAACCATCGATGTTTTTAAATTTCAGTGTATTTAAACTCCCCCCCCCCATTTCTTAAAACTGGTTAAGCAACTAGTGATGCGACATCGGCTCCAATACATCGATGTTTTTTTTTATAAAACATTAATGTTGTGGAAACATCGACATCGATGTCACATCCCTACGTTTCAGACCCTTCAAACTTGGCCACTTTGGTGTAAAAGAATGTTTGATTTGCTGATTATGAAAATTATGCTACTTGGTTATTTTTAAAACGGTATTTTTTTTCATTCAAAAATAAAACATCGACAAGTATAAACATCGATGTTACAGAAATATCGACTCCAATACATCGATGTTTAAAAAAAACATCGATGTCGCATCCCTAATATAAAGTACTTAAGCATAGTTTACCACGATTTGTGACCTTGTGTAAGACCAGCTTCAACATTTTTCGAACGTAAACTTGAACTAACATCTAATCACGAACCAAAATGCGATCGTAAATTTTCAATGACCTTCGGGTAATTTTCTTTAGTAGGGGGAAAACTGTAAACAACTTGCCTCGCACGAGAACCTTCGATAGTAACCTGAATTAGGTACTGGAATTTGTCTTCTTGATTTATTTCTGAATCTTCATCAATCTTTTAAAATTGACTCCAGAAATGTAACCAATTAAGAATATCTCCGACAAATTTCTTGAGTTCAATTTTAGTAATTAAACTTTCGGTCGGCAGAAACACAGCTTGACGATTTTGCCATACCTGAATTTGAAGTAATACATGCGAGCGCTTGATTACGGCACTTGTAAAATTTATACGGGAAATCATCAACAGTCGCTTGTTCTCGTTCCAAGTTATCTTCATTAGCATCATAATCTACTATCATGCCATGCAAAATAATTTTATCAACTTCTTCTAGTACCGAAGCTTTTTTCTGCAACATTTCTAAATGAGATTGTGTATCGGCACAATTGGGAGTTTAAGAACTCATCTCGATAAACAATTTATCGCACAGCCTTGTAAACGAGCCTCTTACATCACCCTGATTTTTCCCAACACGTTTCATAATTTCTTACTGTTCCGTTATATATAACTGCAAGTGTAAACAAGAAACCAGTATTTACCTTTAAACTTCTTTTCGTCCTGTCTCGGACTCCAAATGTTGAGGCCGATCAATCTTGAGTAAAATATCACAAGACAAGAGTTCTAAAGGCACTGGATAGTACACAGCATGCAGCATTTTCCCTCGTAAACAAATCAAACCCTAATCCAATAGATTTTCTACATTTATTTTCACATTTAATAATAGGACGGAACACGAAAAACATGTCTGATGCTACAATACGGAACTGAAACTAAAAACGACTGATTCTTCAAATCGTTGCCATTCTATAAAACCTTAATCTCTTTCAATAAATGTTAACACAAATAGGTGGCAGCTGCTTTAAGGGGACCGGGAAAGCAAAATTCGACTAAAAAATCAATTTCTATTTTATTGCTTCTTTATATAGTTCAAAATCTCCTCTTTTCAATGATATATCACACTAAGTAATAGAATAAGAGGAAGTTAGAAAAATTATGCACGTTTCCAATAAGCACTTCACATCTGACACGGCCTTTCAAATGTAAACAAACCGTTTGTGGACAGTTCTAATCTTTGTTGCTCAACAATGTATATTATATTTTTTACTTTACTCAAATTATTTTCGATAATCTGGTAACAGTAGAGTTAACTGTAATCATTTAGTTTTTTTCTAACTATTTTTATTAATTTTACCATGCGATATAAGTTAGCTTTTCTGAGACATGACATTTGATCTGTTATGGACTAGCAATGAGGATAAATGTTGGTTTTCTGCACAATATGCAACAATCTGTCTGGGCAGAATATTTTTACTTACTGTCAAGTAACTTAAATCCAAATCACTGTCTTTGTCCAGTTGGGAATGAAAGCTGGTGGAAATTTCAACGTGCTGTAGCTAAAAGAGTGATGTGTATTACCATGATAAACACACACATATTGCCTTGCCTTATACTGCCTACATTTTGAAGACAATTAAATCAAATTTCAGAGACTTGGCGAATCCAGAATTGTTGAAAAAATGTGTTCACGGAAAGACTCAAAACCCAAATGAATCGGTGAACAATGTGATTTGGACTCGCGTTCCAAAAAATGTGTTTGTAACCATCCAAACTTTAAAACTGGGAGTGTTTGATGCTGTTTCCTGCTGCAACAGTGGAAATATTATAAAGTGCTATACATTATCTAGTTAAAATCAATCCAGGCTGCCATTTTATACAAATTTTTGAGAAAACTGGACTAAGACCGTGTTATCGATGGAGAGCGAAAACTCTCCGATTACAGTAAAAAGGCCCGCCATAGAAAGAAAAGCATAAAAAAAAAAATTGAAGATGCATGTATTAAAAATGAAAGAGATCACCCTTTATATAAATCAAGATTTCATTAAGGTTAGACGTAAAATTATTTATAAAAATTCATTTGAAATGATTAAATCCATTTTTCTCAAAACTTAGATTTTTAAGATTCATGCCCCATTTTCTCAGAATCTACTGAACATAATGACTTAATATTTTTATGACATATTTGTGTTATATCTCTAAAGATTTTAACACGGGCATTTTTTGATTTTTTGAAAATTGGATTTTTTTAAAATTTAAATGTGTTAAAAAATGCTATCTAAAAAGTGATATTCAGTTAAAAATTTCTATAAAATTAAAAATTTTAAATAAAAAAATGTGAGCTGTTAAAGTTTGTATAACATATCAGTCTAACCAACATAAAAATTTTGTGTTGATTACTATTATAGTTATTGAGAAAAAGGGTCTTGAATTTCGTGAATTTAACATGGAGGAGATTGGGCCTTTCCGGTCCCCTTAACTGAATCTAACAGCACCCAATTGGTGGAGAAGGATTCGATGATCTATGATTTGAAGATACTCATGAATCAGTTGACAAAGCCCTAAGAGAAGATGAAATATTAGAGGTTGTCCTTGAGACTCCTAATCCCACAGAGTGTAGTGATATTGAATAATATGATCTAGTTGTAAATACAGGTTCAATAAAAGGACGTCTGGAACTGACCTGAAAATTGGGTAGTCATTTTGTCAAACATGACCCTAATGAGGAAAGCGCTGGGAATTTTCAATGTGAACTGAAGTTCTTGGCAGGTATGGTCAAGAATGCTTTTTTATCATGCTTAATATGAGCAGCTTCAATTAAATTATGCTTACATATCAACAAAAAAAGTAACTGCCTTCAAAATCAAAACTAATCACTCAATACTCCCGTAATAAACAAACAATACTCCTTAATTTATATTAAGTAAAGCTTCCCCCAAATCAAAATGAATAAAATAAAACTTCTTAAATTTATCTGATAGAAGCACACAAAAAAAAATTTAATATTAATCAGGACAATTAAATATCAGATTGTTAACTCAGTAATAAATTAATTGAACTATTTTTTATTTACACAAGTTACACGAAATTATATTGAATTATGAATTGCTTTGACAATATAAATTTGAATACAATTAAATAATCAAATACGATGAGCGAAATTTTAAATCTTGTATGAAGATCAATATTAAATTTAAGGATATTAGTTTACAAAACATAAAATATATGGCAGATCAAGAAATACAACATGCAACCGCAATGTTATAAATATCAAGTTAACGGCAAAATAACTAAAGATATGTGTAAAATTATAAACCAAAAGCATGATGAAATACTGGAATGAAGATGATGAAAAATAAACTAAATGCCGAGAGATTAGCCAGAGCAGGAATTCTAATGTTATAAAACAGTAGAAAAGATAATTCAAAACGTATCATACACCTATATATAAGTAAAAGGATAAGAAAATACGTTGTACAAATCTCCTAGAAATGGAACGTAGCGAACGAAAAAATAATGGAATTACGGAAACAAAATTTTACGGAGAAAAAATCCTAATGTTAAATTTACCCATGGCCTGATTTCCCCATTTAATATGTATTTTTTTTATTCTTTACCGTATTCACACTGTTTAATGCGAACACTTAAAATCTGTAGAAAAAAAAAGATAATTGAATGCGAAATCTTTTGCTAGTTACTTTATATAAAAAATATTTTAAATAAAATAGTGGTATATCAAATTATTTTCAAGTATCTTTGATGAGAAGATTTTCAGAGCTATTGTGCGTTTTGCGCATATCGCAACACATATACTTTGCATATTCCAACGACATAAACATAAAAATTCCCCCACTTTCTTTTAAATATTTATTCTAAAAAAATTCTTGCGCATGATTTTCCCAACACTTCTTTAAAATTTTTTTATTTATACACAGCTTTTTTTTGTTTTATCCTGCGCTTGTCCGAGTTTAGACCTTGTGCCATAAAGTCTTTTCATCCAATCCAATCCTTGCTCAAGAAGATCAGAAACAACAACGATGACTGTTCACTTAGTTATTAAAAGTTGAACAAACGATTCGAATAGTGCTTAAGGATATTAGTTTACAAAACATAAAATATATGACAGATCAAGAAATACAACACGCAATCGCAATGTTTAAAATATCAAGTTAACGGCAAAATACTAAAGATGTGGCTTGTGAAATGTTGTAAAATTATAAACCAAATCATGATAAAATACTGGAATGAAGGTGATGAAAAATAAACTAAATGCCGAGAGATTAGCCAGAGCAGGAATTCTAATGTAATAAAACAGTAGAAAAGATAATCCAAAACGGATCATACAGCGAAGTAAAACGATTAGAAAATACGTTGTACATATCTCCTAGAAATGTAACGTAGCGCCGAAAACATAATGGAACTATGGAACCAAGATTTGACGGAGGAATAATTCATAATGTTAAATCTGCCCATGGCCTGATTTTTCCCAGGTAATAATTTACTATTTTTAATCTTTACCGTATTCACACTGTTTAGTGCGAAAATTTGAAAACTGTACAAGAAGAGGATGGACAAGATGATATATATTTTATAATGCTAGTTACTTTAATAAAAGATATTTTAAATTAAAATAGTGGTACATTAAATTGTTTTCAAGTATTTTTGGGGAGAAGACTTTCAGAGCTACCGTGCGTTTGGCGCAGATCGCAATACATATAGTATATGCATTATAACAACATAAACATTAAAATTATACTCATTATTAAATAATAAAAGATTACAAATATTCAAGCGTTCGAGAAACTTAACATTTTGTTCCAACTTTGAGCACGGAGGGCTTGATTAATTTTAGTTTTTTAAATCGTATTTTTGCATCTTGGTTGAAAAGGGACAATGTTCATTTTGCAAGTTTTAAGAAAAGGATGATTCAGAAGTTTCAATTTCTTTACGTTTTTGTTTCTGCGTACAAAAAATGTAATCCAATGTTTCGATTTTTTAGAAAATGGAATTGACAGGAAGACAATTTTTTAATACCTTGAACTGTGTGTGTGGGGGGGGGTGGGAGGGTGGGGGGGAATTTGTGGACGTAACTATTTGTCAGCGAAATTGAACATCGACCTTTTTTCTACAGATCAAGGTATTTTCTATATATTTTATTTCCGAGACAAAGTAAACTTACATAATGCGATGTCACTAAATTGCAAGTAGTAAGTGATTTCAAAAAGTAAATCTTGAGGTTTTGCAGAAAAATGACATTTAATGATCAATATTTCATGTTGACAATTTCTGTGAATTTTTAATTTTCTTTGGCCTAGCGTAGTTGGCGTAATTTGGGATCATAAGAGAATATGCTAAAGTAATCTTTCATACTTTCATATTTTGTTGTGAATGTATCCCGTAAACTTGTTTAGACTTCGTAACTTCGTAAAAACTGAAGAAACCGGTATCTGTGAATGTAATTCGTAAAAAAATTATTATTACGAAGAGGGGGGATTTTTTTTGAAGTGAGAGATTCAGTTTAATTTTGTCAATAGATGGCGCTTCACGAGTTCAAATCTAAATTCCATGGAAATCTACGTTTTTATGCATTCAGGCATGTATATTGTATACTCAAGGACAAAAGAAAATACACTTTGCAAGTGCGAACATCGATAAAATTAAAGCATGTAACATGTCCTGATAAATGTAATATATTTCGAATCGAATGTTTTTTTTTTTTTTTTTGAGTTGTTAAACATATTAGAAATCATGAAAATCGACCAGAATATCAAAACTTTTTTTACTAATTCAAAGTATGTTCCGACTTTTTATCTTTTAAATGATGCCAAGATCTTGTAAATATTATAAATAGTTTTCAATTTACAAGGGTTTTTCGTTAGGTATTGTTTCCCAATACAGACATGTTTCCAAAAGTTTAACTCGATTTCTGAAGAACTATGATTTTTCAATAGGATGCTTTGTTCAAACGAATAACTCAACAATGAATCGATCTATTGTAATTATATTGTGTCATTACTAGCTACGTAAGACAGTGGATATTTTGAAGATAAAAGGTTTTAGTTAAGAAATGAATTTATAGTCAATATGTTTAAATGTTGAAATTATTGAAAAAAAAAATCGATTTTTATACTTTTTGGTGAAAAATAAATTGTTAAAAAAAACCTTTTCGTTCTAGTGACTTGACGGTGGTTCAAAAAACAAAGAATGATATACTAGGAATAATTTCCAACAGGAATTGTCTTTCTGAACAAATTAGAATTTTGAGATATCACTGTTTAAAAAACATGCTATTTAGCTAATATTATATAAATTAAATAATTAATAATTAGTTGAATCTAAATATTTCACACTTAAATAAATTTAAGTACAAACGAATGCTCTATTGCCAAAAGAAATTCGATCTTAAAAATCAAAATTAAAAAAATTATCTAGTGTATACGTACAGCTTGAGTTGGAAAAATACGATCTATTTAATTGATTGGTTGAGGTTGGTTTTATGGCGCAAAGCCCCTTTGCGCCATAAAACCGGCCAATATCTATACATGAAAAATACAACATTAAGTACTCTACTTAAACACACAAGGAAAATTTTGATAACGATTTCAGGACAACAAAATATCTAAAAATAAAAAACACTGTACGAATTAAAAATCTTGAACTAAACCTTACGTCCTTTTTCTTTGATGACGTGTTGACGACCAACACCTTGGCGTATACTGCTGATGTCACCGTCATTTATCCACTTTGCATGAATACTAACAACGGCAGATCCAGGGCCGGATTTAAGAGTATGCCGCCTATAAGCTAAAGTCCATTTGCCGCCCCCACTAAAGTTCATATTTTCTTAATACATTTGTTTTATACAGAAAAAGGATAGAGTTCATTGTTGTTTTCATCTTTTTTAAACACAAAGTTTTTTTTTGTATGTTTCAAAACACGTTCTTGTTCTTTTTTTTGTATTTAGCGCCACTGAGTCTCTTCATATCGTCACTCATAGTAGCTAGTAGCCGACTTGTTAAAGACTGTACGTTATGTATTGGAATACTGTAAACTATAAGGCAAAATCGTAACAAACAACCCACTTCCATGCAAACAACACGAACACGCCTCGCTCAACACAATCATCAACGATCCCGTTGTGCACACCGATAGATATGAATGACAGCGTCAGACTGACAGACTAGACTGACACGACACTACACTACTGACAGTGGAGCCACTGGGCCTTCCGCCAACAGTGTTGCCAGATCGGCTACAGTGTTGTCAGATCGAATCGCTGCACTTGTGCCAGTGTTGTCAAACCAAATTAGATTGCACTACAAGAAGGTTATAATACAATATTACGTGCTGTGAATTTGTGTTATGTTATAGTTTTAGAAAGTTGTCTATGTAGAAGGACTAAAACATATTTTTAAGTTACATGTATTCTTAAATTCGTATGGAAAATATTATTAACGTCTGAAATACTTATTTCAACTTTTGAATAAATTGCCAAACTGCCGCCCCTGAAAAATTTGCCGCTCTAGGCTGCAGCCTAATTAGCCTATTTAGAAATACGGCCCTGGGCAGATCGTGAACAACCTACCAGTCGTGCAGTTTCGGTGATACTCGTTCCAAGTCTTCGGGCCATTACAATCTGTCCTCTATCAAATTCGCTTAGACCAGCAGCCTTTCCCATCACTCGCAAAAGTAAGTGCAAGAATGATTACTTACCTTCTCCAGCAGTAGTTAAATACCATTCTCACTTAATCACGTGCCCTTCCACGTCATCCAGACGAGTTCATTGAAAATTGTGGGGATGATTATAATGTTTGGCAGAAATGGGCTAACGGTTTGATTTGTGTAATGTGACTAAGGGTGCACACATAGAACATTTGTGACTGTCTCTAAAAAAACTTAAAACTTTCACCTACACTTATGTTACAGGCAACATAAAATATCTTACATTGTCAATGTTACAGGGTGTTTCAAAAATGACCGGCCTATTTGAAAAATCAATAAAAACTAAACGGGCAGAGATAGAAATGCGCCGTTTATTGCGATGTGCTTGGGACAACAGTAAATTTTCAGGCAGCAGACTTTTTAAATTAATTACAATGTTGAACAACAGATGGCGCTGCAGGCGATTTGCTAGATGTATAAGAAAACGCAGTCTGTGAGTCGTCTTTCTGCTGTAAGCGTGTGCTGCTCACAGATTGCAAGTCTGTTGTAAAAATACTTTATTTCTTAGAACAGCGGATTTTTCTCGTGTTGGAATTCCACCGCCTAGAACAGTGTTGTAGCAACAAGATGAAGTTTTCAACGGAAGTTTAATGTAACCAAAGGACCGAAAAAAGATACAATAAAGGATCTGTTTGAAAAATTTCAACGGACTGGGAATGTGAAAGATGAACTTGCTGGAAAGGTAGGGCAACCACGCACGACAACAGAGGCCAATGCTCAGCTTGTGCAAGAGTGGGGACACTTGAATGACCAGATGGACCGCCACAATCCAGAAACAATTGCGCAACTGGGGCAGTACATCTCTTCTGCATGTGAAGCCAGCCTGAGACGTTTGCTCGGGTTTCTGATAATTTTGTACTGAGATTATGCCATATTGGTTGCTGCGCATGGTGTATAAGTGGAATATATCGTAGCATAACTTTTTCCAGACCGCAGCACCATCTGTTGTTGAACATTGTATCTAATTTCAAAAGTCTGTTTGCCTGAAAATTTACTGTTGTACAGTAAATTTTCAGGTTTTCATGTAATTTGTTTCTCTTTTTTAACGCCGAGGACAGAAGATGCAATTAGGGATTCAGGGAAAAACATTAATATGGATAAATAATTGGTTATTGGGTAGAAAGCAGAGAGTGCAGGTAAAAGGAAATTATTCACAGTGGACAGAAGTTATAAGTGGGGTGCCTCAGGGATCAGTTTTGGAACCAATTTTATTTATAATTTTCATAGATGATATAGGTCAGGGGATCAAGAATCAGTATATTTGTAGATGACTTAAAAATATGGGGGACAGTGGATACCAAGTTACAGATAGAAAATTTACAAGGGGATTTTGATAAGATATCCGAATGGGCTGTAAAATGGGGTACGTCATTTAATGTAGGGAAATGTCAGGTTCTGTATATGGGTTACAGGAACAGTGGAGCCGAGTACTGTCTGCAGGGAGTAAAGGTAAAGGAGGGAGAAACAGTCAAGGATCTTGGGGTGATAATTCACAGGGATTTTAAAATGGGTCACCAATGTTCAGCTGCGGGTAAAAAGGCTAATAGGTTATTGGGGTATATTAAAAAGACTGTAACTTCAAGGGATAATAATATAATCTTGCCGTTATATAAGGGTTTAGTAAGACCACATCTAGAATATGCTGTACAATTCTGGGCTCCATATATGAGAAAGGACATAGAATCAATTGAAAGGGTTCAGCACAGAGCTACAAAAATAATAAAGGGGCTAGCAAATTTCGACTATAATGAACGTTTAAGTAAGCTAAACATGTATACACTGGAAAGAAGAAGAAGGAGGGGGGATTTGATTCAGCTTTTCAAGTTCCTAAAACAAGGGGACACAGAGGACTTAAATTTCAATAGGGATAACAGAACAAGGGGCCATGGGTATAAATTAAAAGTAAAAAAGTACGGAAGAGTGGCCACGCAGGTCTCAACTCTCTTCGGTGACAGAAAAAACTGAAGACCCTTCGCCGCGGGTAGGATCAAGCATTTTCCCCTTAGCTTTCTTGGTGATCCGTCTCCTCGATGGTTCCTTTCTCCTTTCGGTAGTAGGTGGGGAGGCGAAAGGATTCAGTACACACATACACACACATTTATATTTATATTTATATATATACAGGGTGTTTCGAAAGTCATGGGCAAAGATTTAAGGGGTGATAGAAAACATCTAAACAATCAATTTTCAAGCAACACACGCACACACACACATAAAAAAATATATATTTATATTTATATATACAGGGTGTTTCGAAAGTCATGGGCAAAGATTTAAGGGGTGATAGAAAACATCTAAACAAGCAATTTTCAACCTACAATGCATGGGCGGAGAGCAAGCGATGAACCGCTAGACGGCGCTGTAATGAAAAGCATAAAGCACGAGTTTTCTTACACATCGTCATTTCTACAGTGGATTTCAGAAGGCATGGCGACGTACAGTAATCAGGAATGTCAAAATCTGCTAAGAAAAGGACACATCTCTCTATTTTCGATGTGAGATCACTTTTAGACATTTTTTTTAACGCTTGACAATCCGAAAAAATTTCAAATTTTAATCCTACTAGATAATGTTGGAACTTTTTAAGGGCTTCGACTATCGCTGAAACTTCTGATTCATAACTTAAATTTTTTCTTCTTGGGGGACGTTTTACGACTCATATAGTGTCAAGACACTGCGTGGCTAGCCCGGGCAACGCCATGAAATAAGTTTTTAATCTGGAGTAAAATTTTCCGAAGATTTCAAATCCGTTGAAATTTTTAATCTATCTTTAGCGATTTCGATTTTCGAAAAAGAATTGACAATCCGAGTCAAAATGTTTTTTATTTTTTGCTCTCATTCCCTGAAATGGAATAGGACAGGAAATGTAATCTGTTTCTCATTTTTAACGCCAAGGACAGAAGATGCAATCAGTTTGACATGACGTCACAATCTCTTGCGAAAATATCAGGTGTAGTCAGAAGTTTTAAAGCTTGTGTCAAAGAAATGAATATGTAATTTACAGCTGATAATAATACTTTTATTCATCGAAATAATCTCCATCATTATCTAATACCGTCTGTCATAGGTCATTTAGTTCACGGATGCCAGCAGTGTAGAAAGATTCCTCTGTTGACACAATGAAGTCGTCAACCCATTTTTGCACATCGTCTACTGTACGCAAGTTTACAGAAGACAAGGCATTCTGTATAGACCGAAACGATTAACAGTCCGAAAGGGCTATGTCGGGGCTATACGCAGGTTGTTCCAAAACTTCCCAGCCAAGTGTTACCTACGTGTCCTTGACCACTTTTGCAACATGCGGCCGTGCATTGTCATGGAACAATTTGACGGGCCGAAAACCTTTGCCAGTAAACGGACGTTTTCGATCGATTTTATGTTGTAATCGCAGCAATTGTTGTTTATAGCGTTCAGCAGTTACACTTACACCCGACTTCAGCAATTTGTAATAGAGTACTCCCTTCATATCCCGCCAGATGCATAGGATAACTTTTTTGCAGTAAATGTCTCTTTTCGGCGTTGATGTTGTTGTTTCGCCGGGATTCATCCAATATTTTTTGCCTTTCGGAATGTCATAACAGATCTATTTTTCATCTCCTGTCACGATTTTCCACAAGAAAGATTTTCTATGTTGCTTGTTTAGCAGATTCATGCATTTCAAGACACGGTCGTCCTCAATGCATGTGGCACCCATTTTCCTGCCTTCTGAATCTTTATCATTGCATGTAAACGATTAGAAATCGTTTTTTGTGATACTTCTAACTGTTCAGCAAGTTTATTTTGCGTTTGAGATGCATCTTTATCGAGAAGTGTTTGCAAATCGTCATGGATAGCCTTCAGTTGTCGATTGCTAACCTCAAAATCGCCATCTTTAAAACGTCGAAACCAATACTCACATGTGCTTTTTGATACGATATTCACCCCTAAATCAGATTAAATTGATTGACATGCTTTTGCAGCACATTTGTGCTGGTGAAATTCGTAACGAATGCAGTGACGAATAAATGTCTTATCGTATGACATCTTTCACTTTCAAAATTTCGTTCAATTTTTCCCTAGCTTCTGCGTCGGTTTGATATCTCTAATCCGGTTTCTATCACATGACACAAACACGGTGTACTGATTGGTATGCTATTTTGCAGTAGACGTCATACAAAACTCGCTTTAAAACTTCTTACTACACCTGATATAATAAGATCTATTCAATTTAAAAATTGTTTTTAAAGAAAATCATATTTTTAGATATCGATCGATTGTAAAATTTTCCGCAGATTTCAAATCCGTGGAAATTTCTAGTCTATCTTTAACGGTATAGGAGATATAAAAAAAAGAAATAAGTGACTCCAGTTAAATATTATTAGTTTTATGGTCTTGTTGGAAAATCTATCCTCCGCGCAATATCAAAAAGGAAATGAAAACAATAACTTTCTCAGCGTTCCTCCGCCATGAAAAAACTTGGCATTGTCCCAAATGCTGATGTCAATGACACGTGGGTAGAAAAGTCTAGATTCTGATGTTTCTTCAAACGCGGAAGAAAGGCGTTGAAAACCTATTGGCGTTGAATAAAACTATTAAATTCATTTTAAAATATTCTAGATTGAATTTTAACATTCACCGCTACCCAAAAATTACAAAAAATATGTACTACTAGTGTGCCAAATCTCATTGACCATTTGATCGGCCCATACCTTCTACCATTCCGACAGGACGGCAGAACATACCTCACATCTTTACAACAGGTATTGCTAGACTTACTTCAACCTGTTGCTGTCAACATGCAAGCACGTAGGTGGCTCCATCCTGACGGAGCACCACCCCATTTCATCTTGTAAGTGCGGAGCGCTTTAGACGTTTAATTCCCAGGGCGATGGATTGGTTGGGGTGGGTCCACACCTTGGCCGGCACGTCCACCTGATCTCTCCTGTCTGGACTTTTTCCTGTGGGGTTATTTGAAAAGTCACGTCTAGAAAAGTCACGGTTGCTCTTTTGAGCAGTTTCTGTTATTTTGCCGCACATGCTGTGAATAAAATTATTTAGAATATCCTCTATCCGTTTGGTATTTCGTGTGTGGACCCGTAGTTGTGGTAGAGCAGACCATGAACATAATTGTGGATCAGTTGTACCTTTACATGGCGTCTGTCTTCCCAACTGGAAATGGAATATTCCAGCAGGACAACTCCCCATGTCACAAGACTCGGATTGTGTTGGAGTGGTTCGAGGAGCATACTGATCAATTTCACTTAATGTCCTGGTCACCTGACTCACCGGATCTTAATCCGATAGAGCACATTTGGGGTGTCATGGAGCGGAAGCTCAGAGATCAAACACCACCATGTCCGAATATTTCGAATTTGCGTGACCGCTGCTTAGACATCTGGTACAACCTGTCTCCAGTCATGTACCAAGGATTTGTGGATACATCTATGCCCAGGTGCTATATATATATATATATATATATATATATATATATATATATATATATATATATATATATATATATATATATATATATATATATGTATGTATATATATGTATATATATTATATATGTAGGAACGGAATTCTTTCGCCTCCCCACCTACTACCGAAAGGAGAAAGGGACTATTTCATCCAGGAAACGGAACACCACGAACGCTAAGGGGAAAAGGCTTGATCCCTTGCACGCGGCGGAGGGTCTTCAGTTTTTTGTGTGATCGGAGAGAGTCGAGACCTGTGTGGCCGCTCTTCCGTGCTTTTTTTATGCGAATCTATTGAGACCTCTGTGGCTCATATGTGTACCATCTTCAATTATTTTAATAAATGTTATGTTTTACAACACGTGGACTCATTCCAAAATACCATATCAAGTAATAGCTACAGTGCCATTCCAGTGTTGACATCACAAAATGGGAGCTGGTGCCGGGATTGCCCCATGCAAATTGAACGTGGACTAGAACCCTAGAGAGCCATCATCATCGCAAACTGTGAGTACATTTTGCTCATTTTTAATATAAAGATGTCATATTTTGGTAAAGCAAGAAAGGACGATATTTACCGTCTTGCAACGGAATTAGATATAGAAATACCCTCAAATGCGACAATTTCGAAATTAAAAAAGTTAGTGACGAACCAACTCGATTACGATGAGGAGTATACAAAAACACTTCTGGATACAATAATAGTTCAAAGAATCGAAAAAGAGCAGCTGGAGAAAGACAAACAGCAGTTAGAGAGGGAAAAAGAAAAAGAAAAAGAATTACGCCAATTTGAATTGGAAAAACTGAAACTGCAAAATGCGACACAAACAGTTAGGGAAAATCACATGACAGAATCGAACACTGCATGGGATAGAGGAAAGGAATTATCAAAGATAATTAAATGTTTTGATTCGAATGAATCCAATGATATAAGTACGTATTTAGCGCTGTTCGAGAGACAAGCGACGAAAATCAAAATCGAAAGTGAAGATTTTGTAACGCATTTACTAGGTTTATTACCCTTAGAGATAGCACAGATTATAACTCGCGAACCGGAGGAAAGATCTAATGACTATGAACACATAAAAGAAATCTTACTCAAAAGATTTAAACTTACGTCTGAACAATTCAAACAAAAATTCCTGAATCATAAAAAGGAAAGTACAGCCACTTGGCGAGATTTTGCGTTTGAAATAAGTCATTATTTTGACGAATGGTTAAGAGGACTCAAAATAACAAATTTTGACGAGCTCAGGGAACTAATGGTATCCGAGCAGATAAAACGTAGAGCGCCGTTTGAAATCAAAACACACTTCATAGATGACTGGCATCAATTAAAATGCGCAGAAGTTATAGTGAAAAAGTTAGAGGAATATGAGAGTGCGAGGTTGCAATTAGGAAAAATGGAGATACGGAATGTAAATAAATACAGAAAAAATGTTTCGCAAGATGAAACTCGATATAAAGGTGAATCGTCGAACTTTCGTGCTAACCAGAATAGTAGAAATGTTGATAATTGTTATAAAACTGTTGGTTATAGTACAAATGTCAATAAGTATGTTAATAAGGTTGATTATGATGTACCAAATAGAGATCCATATAAAAGTAATAGAATTAAGTGTTATGCATGTGGAAATTATGGGCATAAGAGTAATACTTGTACATATAATTTTAAAGGTGAAAATGCAAATGTGAATAAAACTGTAAACCAAATATATGTAGCAACTCCTAAGAAAATTGAAAAGAGTGTTTATATTCAAAAGTGTTATATTAATGCAGTAATAGACACTGGATCTGAAATAACTCTAATTAATGAGGAATGTTATCATAAAATAGGATCTCCTATATTGAATGGTAGTAAGATATATTTAAATGGAATAAGTCAACACAAAATAAGTACCGAAGGGTTTTTCCGATCAGAAATTGTTATTGATAATATTTCTTTGTGTTCTGATGTGCATGTCGTTAAGAATTTACAATTTGAAGCAATAATTGGTATGAACGTATTATCAAGGGTAAAGTTTGCATTTTCTGGGGGAACATTAAACGTTACCGATAGAGACATAAATGAAATAAGGAAGTCAGAAGTAAGGGGCGAAAACGGAAGCGAAATAAAAAACAAAGCAACAACAACTTCAGGCGTTGTTATAAATCACGGGGAAGAAGAGCGCGTGAGTTTCCCTCAACATCCCCTCGTAGACTTTCAAGTATCGAAGGCGCATGAAAATGACTCATCAGCAGGTGCTTTTGTTTACACTTTAGGCGCCGTAGCGTTGGATATGTCTAGCGAAGAGACAGATCTCTCCCATATAATGAATCCCTGTTTACGAGAAAGAATCTGTCAAATTGTAGGAAATTATGTGCCTCAGCAAGTAACAAACACGGATGTTAAGATGAGAATTCTTCTGACGGACGAAGTTCCAGTTAGTCAGCGTGCTCGGCGGTTGCCGATTACTGAACAACTTATAGTTGAAAAACAAATCCAAGAGTGGTTAGAAAAAGGGATAATTAAAAACAGCTGTTCGGAATATTCTGCCCCTATAGTGCTTTGTAAGAAAAAAGATGGGAATCACAGACTTTGTGTCGATTTCCGAAAGCTCAACGAAAAAATAATTAAGGACCGTTTCCCGTTACCTCTAATCGAAGACGTGTTGGACAAATTGGAGGACTCGCAAGTCTTCACAACGTTAGATTTGAAAAACGGCTTTTTTCACGTCGACATAGAAAAGGAGAGTACAAAGTACACCTCTTTTGTTACCCACGAGGGACAGTATGAGTTTTTAAAGACACCTTTTGGATTGTCAACCAGTCCAAGTGTATTTGAAAGATATATTTTTCACGTTTTTAAGGATTTGTTAAAAGATAAAACTGTTATTATTTATGTAGATGATATTATCATACCAGCCATGAATGAGGTAGAGGGTTTAGAAAAATTAGAACGTGTTTTAAATACGGCGTCAATGTACGGATTAGAACTAAACTTAAAAAAGTGTCAGTTTCTAAAACGAAAGATAGAATTCTTGGGTTACGTAGTAGAAAAAGGAACTATAAAGCCTTCACCTTTAAAAACTGCAGCCGTACGGAACTTCCCACAACCCAAAAATGCCAAACAAATACAGAGTTTTCTGGGGTTGACCGGTTATTTTCGAAAGTTTGTTCGAGATTATGCCAAGATAGCGAAGCCCCTCAGTGATTTACTTCGTGATAATAGGGAATTCCATTTTGGGTCGAAGGAGAAAACTGCATTTCACGAATTAAAGCAGGCCTTGACTGGCGAGCCGGTGCTACAAATTTTCAGACAAGGACCGCCACTGGAACTTCATTGTGATGCAAGCTCACACGGATTCGGAGCAGTACTATTGCAACAGGCAGATGACGGAAAGATGTATCCAATTCAATACATGAGTAAGAAGACAACAGCACAACAAGAAAAATACGGCAGCTATGAATTAGAAATTCTAGCAGTGATCGAAGCTTTGAAAAAATTCCGGAATTATCTACTCGGAACCAAATTTAAAATAATGACGGATTGCTCAGCCTTCCAGCAAACCATGAGCAAGAAGGACTTAACCCCTAAGATAGCGAGATGGGCGTTAATCATGGAGGAATTCGAATACGAAATAATTCATCGACCAAGTGCTCAAATGAGACATGCAGATGCTTTGAGCCGAAATGTCGCTGTGATAGTACCGCAACCAACGGGTGAAGAAATAACGTGCAAATTAGCAGCAGCCCAACGACAAGATGAGTATATTCAAGTTATTAAAGAATTATTGATGAGAGGGGAGAAGAACGACTACTTGATCAAAAACGATGTATTATATCGATATGAAAATGGAAGTGAACTGCCTGTCGTCCCCGAGAGGATGCAATCAGATATTATAAAGGAATTCCATCAAAAAGGACATTTTGCCGTGGCGAAGACCGAGGAGTTAGTGAAAAGAGATTTTTCCATTCCAGGACTCAGGAAAAAAGTGGAGAACGTCATAATGAACTGCGTTAAGTGCATCTTGACGAATAAGAAAAGGGGCAAGCAAGAGGGTCAATTAAATCCAATACCCAAAGGGAGTGTACCGCTTAGTACATACCATATTGATTTTCTGGGACCTCTGGCGACAACAAATAAACACTATCAACACATCTTCGCTGTGATAGATGCCTTCACTAAATTTACTTGGCTATATCCAGTAAAATCAACTTCTACACGTGATGCGTTGGAGAAGCTAGAATCGCAGTCACATATTTTCGGAAATCCGTCAAGAATAATTTCAGATCGAGGCACCGCATTCACATCCAAAGAATTCGAAGGTTACTGCGACGAAAGAAGCATTGAACACTTCAAAATCACCACAGGAGTACCTCGAGGAAATGGTCAAGTTGAACGAATATTTGAAACTGTGATACCGGTACTGACGAAATTAGCGATCAACGAACCAGAAAAGTGGTTTAAATATGTCAACTCAATTCAAAGAATTTTGAACAGCACCTCTAGTAAAAGTACAAAAATCACACCATTTGAATTGCTAACAGGAGTATCAATGAAGAACAAAGAAGATCTGAAGGTCAGAGAAATGTTGGAACAAGAATATGAAGAATGGTTCATAAGAAACCGAGAAGGACTTAGGGAAGAAGCTAAGGAACAAATCCTAAGGATGCAAGAAGAAAACCGAAAACAGTATAATCGGAAGCGGAAACCTGCAAGAAAGTATGCAGAAGGAGACCTGGTAGCGATACAGAGGACCCAATTTGGAGCAGGACTCAAATTACGACCAAAATATCTGGGCCCATACGAAATTATCAACAGGAAACCACCCGACCGTTACGAGGTGAGGAAAGTGGGCAGTCACGAAGGACCTATCAACACGTCCACTGCTGCCGAACACATGAAACCATGGACTAATTAACTTTAAAGAACTCTGGGAAAGAGAAACTAATGTGGAGAGAAAAATGATGTTTATTTTCAGCAATTCTCTCAAAAGTGAAATAGATACTTTTTTTTGTTTTTTTTAAATTTTTTTCAGGTCCCATTGTACGTGCCTAAATGAGTGCAGTGATGTTCGGGGCGAACACCGTCAGGATGCCCCAGTGTAGGAACGGAATTCTTTCGCCTCCCCACCTACTACCGAAAGGAGAAAGGGACTATTTCATCCAGGAAACGGAACACCACGAACGCTAAGGGGAAAAGGCTTGATCCCTTGCACGCGGCGGAGGGTCTTCAGTTTTTTGTGTGATCGGAGAGAGTCGAGACCTGTGTGGCCGCTCTTCCGTGCTTTTTTTATGCGAATCTATTGAGACCTCTGTGGCTCATATGTGTACCATCTTCAATTATTTTAATAAATGTTATGTTTTACAACACGTGGACTCATTCCAAAATACCATATCAAGTAATAGCTACAGTGCCATTCCAGTGTTGACATCACATATATATATATATGTATATATATATACTATGTATATATATGTATATATATACATATGTATATATATATGTATATATATATATGTATATATATATATATATGTATATATATATATGTATATATATATATATGTATATATATATGTATATATATATGTATATATATATATATATATATATATGTATATATATATGTATATATATGTATATATATATGTATATATGTATATATATATGTATATATGTATATATATATATATGTATATATATATGTATATATATATATATATATGTATATATGTATATATATATATATATATATATATATATATATATACATATATATATATTGTGTAATTAATTTATTATTAATATTAATGCAACACACATCAGCTGATTCATTTGATTGTTTTTTAAAGTTTTGGAAGATATAAACTTTTCGCTATTTTTAGCAGATTAATTATTGACAGAATAAGGCATGAATAAACATATGAGTATATGTTAGATTATAATTGCTAGTGAAAACGTATATTCAGAATATTCTCAAGAAAAGGAGGACCGAAAGGAAATACTCGTGTGGATACTCTTTTCTTTCCTCAGTATTTCAAGGAAAAACTTATTTCCCAAAATATTTGTAGTTCCATTATGCAAATAATATCCCCCCATGTCTTTAGACCCACACAAATGTGAGAGTGCACCAAGCCTAACATTTCATGATCGTACCACAAAAAGTTCATGGGCACTTGTTTTGTATGCCTTGAAAAGAAGATAAACAAACGCACATAAGGATGTAGTGCATCTTAAACTAGAGCAAAATCGAAATTTCGAAATAAGTTTAAAAGGAATTCAAGGTAATCTATGGTGAAATGCTTTCGAATATAACTAGGGCAATTGCAGCACTTAAAAAGAAATGAACATCAAGAAAAATGCATATTTCAAATCTGAATAAATATACATTCAAAATGTGGAAAAGAAACCTCATTATAAATTAGGTTTTCAGCAAACTTCTATTCAATTCGAACTAGAATATTTAACTATGAGGGATTCATACGCATATATCAGTTCTGTAACCTGCAGTCTTCTTCACCTTCTTGACGATTAGAGTCTTTCTAAGTATTATTTTAATCTGTGGATGTGGTTATTTAGTAATTTTGTGTATTGTTGACACAAAAGCAATACTTCAATACAAGGATTATTTGTAATATTTTATGTTTCTGATCATCCTGGTGAAAGTGTGTGATGATTGTAAACGGCAGTTGTTTTCGCTTGTGATAAACTCGTGTTGAGGTTACGATTGTGATTCAGAAAGGATGAGTAATTGATGTAGCCTATTTGATAATGATTAGTTTTCACCGAGACTGTTTTTTTTAAAATTTAACCCCTAAAAACCACTTGAAAACCCTATAAGGTGGGGTCTTGCCCCGAGATGTGCTGATTATAACCTCCAAAAATTTAAAAAAGTGGTTTGTTTTTATGAAATAGTTTAATACCTATTATCTGTACGAGTGCAGTTAATTTGAGTTTGTCGATAGGGCGAATAATTTGTTTACGCTTTCATTTGTTTGCATCTTTACTAGTTATATCGCAACATACCCATTACTAGTAAGATGGCGTGTTTTGCCAAAAGACCGTAAAGTCGCTTTTACACCGGAGTTGTATAGACATATCTCTACCTTTTTGTGGTGAGGGCGTATTACGTTCAACTATGCTGACCCCTTTTCGTCCCTTTTTTCGACCGACTCCGGTGTAAGCGCTTTGTGGACTTTATCAGCAACCATCCGAGCGCACTCTTCGCACCCCTTTGTAGAGAAGATGGATCACTTTTCATCAAGATGTCGAGCTCCTCACCCATTTCACTCAAGATATTATTCTTTAAGTTTTCGTATTTGTACTCGGGTGTAGTTTTGTCCCAGAGAACAAGCCTCTCACTAATGTTATTACCAGCTCCTTCATCCATGTCATTTTAATCGAATAGGTCACTCACTGGAAGTTTTACGGATGTGGTCAAGGCAAGCGCAGGGGGCAAAATATCACATAGAGTGAACAAAATACGGCGTGAGCGACCACAGGGGGCCGAAGAGCACAGAGGAGCGGTTAATATCAAGCAAACGTCTTGGAGAAATCTCCCCCAAAAGTTGCAACCCTTTGGTCTTTACCGACTCATGGTGGACAACAAATTTGGCTCTGCAAACTCTCCGTATCGCCACCCCGACTTGAGATAGTCGCCGTTTCTCGGAATAGCTTCGATATGTAGAGGGAGAGAAGTTGTGTAAGTCCCGGTGTAAAAGCCGCTTAAGAAGTGCATGAAATAGTTCTCGCTGAGGAATGGGAAGAAAGGTTTGAATTACCACAGCTTTGAATTATTAAGATCAAGGATTGGATTTTTAAGTAACGATTTTATGCAGAATTATTTGTGAAAGCTAGGAATGAAATAATAATTCAAGCTCGAATCGATTGAAATAAAAGAAAGGGACGAAACTTATCAAAAGGAAATAAACAATCAAAGACAGAGAAAAAGAAAATGAAAGAAAGGGAAGGGGAAAAAAATGAAAGAAAGGGAAGGATAAAAATGAAAGAAAGGGAACATGAGTCAGAGAAAACGAGAATCGAGTCATTAAATAGTTCCATACCTTCTACTTCTGAGGAGTAAATGGAAAGTTACGCTATGACCTTTAAAAAAGTTTGATTAAATGTTTGAGCAAGGAAGTGATATTAGCCTTTACCATGTCATGTTTAAACGTCAAGCAACTAGACTCAAGATCGATAAAGTGGATTGGGTGTCACATTTAATACCTTTGCTTTCTACCTATGCTGGTTCAGACTATTGCCAGAGAACTGGAACAATTGACTATGAATCATTATTATTATGCGAAATATATGTTACTTAAAATATAAGTATTAAGTCAATGGGATTTTCCGTTTGAAGTTCGTTAAATGTCAGCGAAGAGCGAATAACACTTGGAGGGACCTTGGTTTCGAATTGAAGAATTTTTTTGAGGAAGATTAGTGGTCTTTAAGTAATTGATTTTAAAGCATTGAAAGAGCTTATTGCGGATCAAATGAAGCGTCGCGTGAATTTAGAAAAGCATCATCATGTCATTGATAATGGTCTTATACCACAAGTTTGCAAAGCTTATTTGAGAAACTTGATGGGTAAGAAAGTGTCAAGAAACTTGGTGATTATGCAATTGTCAAGAAACTAGATTATTATGAAATAGTCAGCAAACCTTGTTGACTATAAAACTGTAAAGAAATTTACTAAATCCCCTTTAACATTGTATACAACGAACGTCCAAAGTTTTCTTTAATACAAGATAAGGAATTTCAAGATGGAGACAAAGCTAATGGAGATGCTGACAGTAGAAAAAAATATAAGGTCCTCGGAATAAACAATACAAAATATTTGAAAAGCATAGACTCTTGAGATGTTTTGTGTGTAAGGAAATCGGTTGTGTGAAACCCCGATGTCCCAAGGTGTATCGAAATGACAATTCATCCGCAGGGAATAAGGTTATGTCAGTGTGATCCAGTTGAAAGAACTGGAATAGTTTGTATTTTGAAATGGTTGAAAGCGTTTTCTATTGGGTTGCTATAGGTTTCAAAAAGAGATTCAGAAAATCTACTCATGAAGTTGAAGAAGCAATAGAAGATTCCAAGACAGAAAATAAGTTTTATTGGCAAGAGGCAAAAAAACACCCATAAGATCCAATATAAGAAAACCTACAGTAAGAAGAGGACTTGATTACCACAAATTGGTGATAAAGTAACCATTCGGAGGACCTAATGTAGTTCTTAGGCCAAAATGAAGACCGAAATATTTTGGTCATTTGAGGTTGTTAAGATGAATTCTGATGATCAATATATAGTGGAAAAGATTGCAAATAATTCATTTGCAATGTCTTCTGTAGAAAAAATTAAACTACGGATTAAAGATTGGGACATAAAAAAAATTACATTAAAACCAGAGACAAAAACTAAAGCATTACGCTGAAAGCTCGTAAAATAACTCCAAAATCATCAAGTAAGGACCAAAAATGCCCTTAAAATAAATAAATTAAAAATACTATAACACCAATAATGCAAAATATGATCGAAACATTGCATTTCTAGAATCATAAAACAACAAACGGAATTTCTATGTACGCAGACATTGGCTACGAGTTACTTTCAAAAGATGTCAACAAAATCCAAACCTTGTTTATTACCTTTGTTTCACTTTCCAATCGATATTCAGTCTTGTAGCTTAGTATCAAGTGTTAAAAAATGTTTAGGATCGATCTAAGCAGAAGTATCTCAGTTAATATGACAACGAATGAACATTATGGTTTGATAGACGTAATACTTGGTTTTGTAAAATAAAAACATAGGCATCCGTTTGCACTTCACAGGTTAACATGTTATAAAGAAAATTTCAAAGGAAAGCGGTAAGTTATGAGCAAATAAATTTTTATAAAATTTTTATTTATAGCGTTATAGCATTTTCCGAAGTTGACATATTCGATTATATAAATCAAATGCCCTTTGACGTGAATACCATAACATTTAGTAAATAAGTGATAAACCTTTCAAAACCCAAATGTCCGGTTTGTGAAGCTGTGAATAACGATTAATTTCCTGGCACCGAAAACGCTTTTCGGAAGGTAGATTTATATTTTGAAAGATCTAGGTCCTTGGTCTAGACAAGGGTAGCTAAAGCTTTCGGGACATTATTTTTGATGTGGTTTGAAGAGTAACATCAGTTTCTGTGGAAATTAACGACATAATATAGGGATATCTAAAATATATCGTTGAAACAAAGTAACAATGTATTGTATCAGACTGATTAGTTTTGTTTCAGTAATTCTTTTCCTATATCATACCTTTTCCCATAACATATTTAGCTGTCTTATTACTATTCTAAAGAATAGTGTCTTATATTCCACGAAAAACAAGAAGTCCATGAAAGGATCCATTCATAAAATAGGATCCATAGCCCAATTGGTAGTGTCACGAATCAGCAACCGATGAGTTCAAAACCAGATGCAACTAAACACAGTGGTGAAGTTGAGGTTGGAGGGACTGGTGCACGTTAAATCTATCGTGGACTCAAATATCCGCACGTTGGCATGGTGTGGAGGTTTGGAGACTGGTATGTCAGCTCAGTTGTGGATCTGGCCGTGGTTAAAAATTACGATGTGTTGTCCTCTATTGCAAAGTTCAGTGGACAACAAGTAAAACCGATAAAATCGGGTAATTTGGTAATTTTGTAATTAACGTCATACTAGAGCAACACAAACGGGCTATTGACGACGGTCCGGGATCAGTCCCTTAAGGGAAAGATCCGAGGACAACACCTCGTAATTTTGAACCATGGTCAGATGACGAAGCAACACCTGAGCTGGCACCCCACTCTCCAAACTTCCACGCCAACCCAACGTGATCGATAAAATCGGGAACAAAAACTATAATATAATGCGTAAGTAAAGATAATGCGAATAAGTAAAGATAATACGAAATTCTTCTAACAAAAAAGTGAATTTTATCAAAAAATTGTAGTGTCCAATTCATAGAAACATAATTATTATTTGTTTTAACTTACTATATCAGATAAAAGGTAGAAATTATGGTAAAAATAGAATATTCTTATTATTAGTTCCGTTTCGTTATGCTACTTCCGGTATAATTAACGATTTTTTTCAAATTTTAAATTGACCAAACTTTTTTTCTATTAGTCGCACATTGAAAGTTTAAACTGTTTTAAAAGCACAAAAAAGGAATATTGTTATAAAATTTAAAAAAAATGCAAATTTTCGTCAAAATTGGCCTTTTTAACGTATACAGATATCTTAAATATGCTCCTTAATACTGGTCCTTGCGGACGGTTTACGCTGCACTCAAGCTTTAACCGATTTGATAACCATACAAAGTTGATAGGATTGGGCGCCATTGTAACTCTATGTAACTCTCATAACGAAGGAGTGCTGAGTGTAGGCGGCCGATTAGAAAAAGCGTCCCTTTCTTTTGAACAAAAGCAGGCAGTGCTGCCTAAGAGACGGCTAAGTGAAATCATATTTTGTTCATTTCCTTTGAAACAATTGCAGAACGGTCCACAAGCACTTCTAAATTATGTAAGATTGAGATTCTGGCCTTTAGGAGGCAGGAGCATGGCTAGAAAAACGGTTCATTCATGTGGTGTGACGTGCTTTAAAGTAAACCCTAAGGTGTCGTCTCAGATTATGGGAAATGTACCGGCTGAGAGAGTAATTAAAACTAGTGTATTTAATCACACAGGGTTAGACCTATGTGGTTCTTTTTTTTTTGTTGTAAAGTACAAATTTCTGAGAAAAAAAAAAGGTACTCTGAACAATATATATTTTTTTTACTCATAAATTATGAGCTGTAAATGTTTTGGAAGGATTTGGTGGAATCTTCCAATTCGGGCGATATGTTTCCGCTAGCACGTCTTCTGTTCTAACAGTGCCTTTTGGCGGTGGTATAAAATTTTACGCTCAGTGTAACAAAATAAGTGAAACAGATAAGAGCTATCCGAGAGCCGCTGATTCGGCGAGAAGCTCTTAATGTGTATAAGTGTATTTAAGGGACGGAGGTACAAGCAATATTTGTACTTTACTGTCTTTGAGGTAAAGTAAGAGCGGCGAATCGAGCTGACTTGTAAGTGAATAAAGCCAAGCGTTAGCTTTTACTGCATTTGATTCTTCACCAGTGCGCTACTGCCAAAATTAGTCTCAATGAAGTGGGTGAAGCTGTTTAAGTGGGTAATGGTAAGTACCCGTATATCGTAGGTAGGCAGGCTATTCTGTTTGTGTATATTCGCTAAAGGCAAGTGAGGACAAAATTGTTGATCTCAACTCGAGATTAATCTCTTGAACTGAGTGCTACATCGGTTTTGACAAAAACAACTCGAACATTACAAACTTCGAAATTTCTAGAAATTAAATAATGCAGATCATAAGTACATTCTTGAAGAAGCGAGAAACAAACACAAAGGACACTTTAACAAAAATCTATTTTTTTTTGGCAACTTGCTTCTAATGGGATTCATAATTCACGATATTCACAGTAGTAGAGAATAAGTTTTGCTACAGTATAAATTAAATAGGTATGTATCGATTGATATAAGCAGGACAAGATAACGTCCTTTCATTTTGAAAAACTAATTTCAATTCTATAATACTATCCTCACATTAAAGTACTTAGTTTCAAGGAATGAATTTAAGTAATACGAGGAACGTATTAAAATTAAAGTTTTAATAATAACTACTTAAACCTTGGATATAGAAATTATCAAATCTAATATTTTTTAATAGACGAAAATTTGGAATGAATACTTTTGTAAACCCCAAATTAGGATGAAACAAATTAAATTATTTTTCGATTTCTGACGTCTTTATATTGTTTAGTTTTTGAATTGAAGAGATTTGTATTGACGAAAATATTGCAACAAAAATTCTCTGAAATATACAATATTATCGTTTTGCACGGGAATACGTTCCAAAAGACTCACGTGCAAAAAAGAAAAGATAAGTGCCACATATAAATAAAGTAGGTAGGTTCCCACACACACAAAAACTTAAAATAAATTAAAAAAATATGAAAACAAACTAAAATTAAAGGAATTAATTTTTTTCTTTACGTTTTATCGTTAGTTAAATTATGATTTTCGATTGAAATAAAAATTTAACATACAGAAATAGATTTATTGAGTGTCGCTTGACAGTAGACTTGCCTGTTTACTGGTTTTTATCGCTGGAGAAATATCACCCTACTCGCTGAATATATTATGTTGGTTTGGTTTTACTGGATTTGAATACAAATTCGGTTATCATTCGCTGTAGTTTCAATTTTTTTGTTTTCCTTGTATGATTCTTTGTTTTGATAATGTGTGACACATAAATCACGTTGCAATTGCTCACCGCGTCCGAAATTGTCATTTAATCAAAAATAATTGCCAAGTTAATTGTTAATTGAAGGCCTAGAATTGAACTTGCAGTTAGTGGAACCACTTCATCATCATAATTACTATGGACCAACGTCTTTACATTCTCTGAAACAATCTATAGAATTGTTTCTTCATCAAGCACTTTGTCAATTGTTAATTCTTCGAAGCCATCTTTAAGAATCGTGTGTGTGCCATTTTTCAAAGTTCAATTTCGGTTCCTGGTTCGAATCCGGGTCCGGGCATGGATGTTTGTAAGTGTATGGTGTAGAGGCGGCTGGTGCACCTTAAATCTGTCGTGGTCGAAAGTCCTCACGTTGGGTTGGCGTGGAAGTTTGGAGAGTGGGGTGCCAGCTCAGGTGTTGCCTAGTCATCTGACCGTGGTTTAAAATTACGTGTTGTCTACGGATATTTCCCTTAAGAGATTCATCCCGGACAGTCGTCAATAATCCGTTCTGTTGCTATAGTACGACGTTAATTAAAAATTACCAATTACCTGAGAAAAGGACAAGAATATGTAATTTTATACTACAGTCAGACGAGTCAACGCTTAAGCAAACATCCCACTCTCCCAACTTCTACATGCGCAAATGAGACTTTGTTATCTGACCGGGATTGAAAATTACACTGTATATTGAAATAGGATCTTTGACTTCGGGATGGAATTTTAGACTTCAGAAGTAGCACGGTTGTATTCCTCCAATGCAACGTTAATTAAAATACTTAGCTAACTAACTAAGTAAGTAATTGGTAATCTGCAGTCGAAGGCATTGATATTGAATATTTTACTGGCATTCTCAACGCAGTATTTGTGTACTTATAAGATTTCCCAAGGAATCCGTTGTGTTGCTCTAGTACGACTTTAAATTAAATTACCATTATCATATCATTACCATTATATCAAGGAATACACTTTGCATTGGCGTCTACGAAAAGTTTTGTATGTTTATATGGACTAGAACATTGCTTTGCAAAATATTTATTTTCTTTTAATCTGTAAAAAAATAAATTCAGTTTTTAATCTGCAATGTTTAACTTTTAAATATATCCCAGTAGCAGTAACTGGCAATAAAATCATAAGAATATATGGGCGAGTATTATGTGTCAGCAACATGTCACCTTACATCAACACTACTCTCGATTTAACCTATTCCTAATTACAGTAAACTTGCCTTTCCACCACACAAGAGGATTAGTTTTATTGGAGGGATAGTGAAAGAAATTGCTGCTGCTCCCGATCAGGCATTTGCACCAAAGAACGATTATTCCCTTTTCGAAGGTAATCAGCTCAATTCCAATACATTGTTGAAAAGTGTCCCTAACTTGGTGTAGTGGGAATAACGTTTGTCTGTCATCAAGTAGTGAGTCCGCAGTACCCTAAAAATGACATTTTTTGATGGCCCATACAGTTGAGAAGCTTGCCTCAAAATTTTAGAACTGATATCCAATTAGTTTTAAATATATTTGAAGTTTTGTGAGTGTTGTCAGTGTCAAAATTTGACAATATAAAGGAGGGGGCGTGGTTAAATTCGTTTTTGTTTTGATGTAATTTTACATTCTTACAATTAATTAAAAATATTTTTGAATACAATCAATTCCTTAGGTGAAATGGCTATTATCTTCAACTTTCACAGCTAAAATCGTATCTGATAGTTTATGTTCTGCGTTCTTTTATGAGTCTCATTACTAGCTAACCAATATTGATATAAAGGTCTTTTTAAAACCAATATTTGGTTACGATTGTTATATATAATATATTGTAATCAAAATTTGGTAAATATTTGGTATGAAAATATTAAGTTAGGATTAAGAAAAATAATTTGTCGCAAACGTAACCAATGTTTTTCATCATATAAAAATATAATATTTTGAATTAAAAAAATATATTCAACCCCATTGAGTTAAATTAGTGTTTTAGTGCATTTTATAAGTTGGTAAATAACATACTAAAAAATTAGAGCTGCTCTACAAGCTTTATTAGTTTTTGTTTTATGACTTCAAAAACTTAAAATGCATTTTTCTCAGACTTTTATTTTTGTGGATGCGTGTTTTCAATTCAATAAGGCTTTTTTTCTGTACAAGATACAGTCTAGAAATATTTTGTAGATATTTTCATATATACGTACTATAAAAGTTAGTATGGATTAAGGTCTGAGAGTTAAAATGTCAAATTAATATTTTTAGAATTTTCATGTTTTTTTTTCAAATTTAGCTACAAAAACAATTATTAAAATTCAACGATGAGAGTGATGGTAAATTACAAACTAACTTTTGTTCCCAATTATCCAAGGAATATAAATCACTTGAAATAACTAAAAAATATTAAAAATTGAATATTTTATAAAAGTTTTAAAAAACTTCAGACATTTCAATTTTTTTAAATTTTAAAATAATGGTCCTTGCTAAACTGACTTTTGTTTATTGGATTTAGTTAAATATTGTAAGCTGAAAAAAGTCATTAATTATTTTTAATATTACTGTCTGTAGAAAATTTTTTTGAAAAGTGGTACTGTGTAGCCTTAACTTTCGTGAAGACATAACACCTACTACAAACAGCCATTTTGGAGCAGAATAGCATAAAAAATGTAATTTTGTTTTCCCAAATTTCATTTTTCGATTACTTTTTATTTCGATGACAAGAGATTTGTATCAGTAAATAATTTTCTGGTAAAACGGGGAACATTTTATTCCAATAATCATTGATATTCCTTTTCGTGACATTCGAAATTCTGATTGAAAAGATAATAAACATCAACTTCTAGTTTCGGAGAATAAACTGATGTTCTCGTGTACCAATACCAATACCAATCTAGTCTAGGTAAGGTAAGATAATTTTAAAAACCGGTAATAATTAAAACGATCGAACATCCACATAAACCAAAGTTGATGACATTTTAAGCCACGTCGTATTTGACATGTACCAGCACCTGCATACACGAATGGTTATTCTTCTGTAAAAATAATCACATGCTTATTTAACCTTGACTCCATGTACACAATGGATATCCAGAATAAAAGCTTGGTATTTCAGCATTACTTATATTTATATTGACTATTTATCTAAAAAAAATATTTAAAAAATCTAAAGATCTTAGGTTCAAAAACAAGTTAAATATTTCCACACATTTTAGGCAAGTGTAAAACGTTCCTCGAGTGGTTCGTGAATGGCAAAAGAAAAGAGAACACTGTGAAACTTGACAAGTGTTTATTTAAGTAAACTTAACAGCAAATCTGCTCTGTATAACCTCAGAGAAGAGCTTTCTGAAGGACAAACGGTCCTCAAATTCCGTCGTCTTCCTACCTCTATCGTTCCATGTCCCTATTTGCCTCTTTCCCTCGCCGATCACCCCTGACCTAAACCCTCCTAGCGTCACTTTTCTCTTACAAAAGAGGGCAGAATATAACTCTACACCCCACGCAAGATAAGTGTTAGGGGTGATAAACTAACACTAATCTGATCTAACATTAATATTCCGGTTCCAAAATTTCCATTCAAATACAACATAATTACAAAAAACACATAAAAAAGTAAGGTAAACTAAATATTCAAATACAGCACAATATTCAGTGTTTAACCCTGTAAACCCTTACAGTAAACGTTCATGTGAAATTCCTTAAATCACCCGGAAGGTAATAACATTAAAACCAAAAATAAATTAGATCCATGCACACTAAAAAGATTCTCAGACGTACATAAGATTCGACATAAATTTGTAATTCTACTTGATAGTTGATTCAATGAAATATCAAATTTCATGCACAATTTGACCTTCCAGCGGCCGCGCCCTCCACACCAACGTGAAAGGTCGCGGATATTTCTAAGTTACACTATTTGAAAATGTCAAATTAAATATAAAGGGTGTAAAAATTTTAAATGTAAAGGGTGTATGCATTGAAATTATGCTTTAAATAAAACCAATAAAATATAACAAAGAAATAAACATTGAACTGAATTTTAGATATAAAAAGGAATAGACCAGTCTTCATAATCATTGAATCGCAGCGTTACATTCTGAGCAAATGTGCTTGGAGTGCTCCAGACATTTAAATTTCTGGCAAATTTCACAGTTGAATCTTGTGATTCTAGTGCGTTTGTCATTTTGGCAGATTGTAGTAAGATTAACATAATAAAGATTTTTTGTAACTAAAAAAACCCAGATATAATAAAAACTTACAGTAACGGTCGAAAGTATCTGTTAAATACAAATGACGGATTTGCATAGACCTATTAACGCCTCAAAATTCAAATTATGACCGAAAGTAGTTCTAAGTGAGCGGGAAGAATAGCCTAGTCGTAAGGTCATCTGGTCTAATATATATATATAAACAAATGTAATAAAATCTAAAAATATATAACTTAAATCAACTCTAGTGTATCTTCCACATACCGCGACCACTGAAAGGTTAAATGTCACATAAATTTAAATCAATATGATAAATTATCAATAATAATACTCAAGTAAAAACGACATATACTCGTGTATTCATTGAAATGAATAAACCAATATGAAATGCAGAAAAATAATTAAAAAAAAACCTCTAAATTATTTCTTGATTGTAATGTTCAGCATACATATAATTAACAAATTCCTACAGTTAAAGAAAGTTCCTACAGTTTGTAAATCTATCTGGTCTAAAAATATGTAACTAAAATCAACTGTAGTGTATCTTCCACACACGCGCGACAGCTGGAAGGTTAAATGTCACATAAATTAAAATCAATATAATAAATTATAAATAATAATCCACAAGAAAAAACGACATATACTCGTGTATTCATTGAAATTAATAAACAAATATGAAATACAGAAAAATATTAAAAATTCAAAACTATTTCTTGATTGTAATGTTCAGCATACATGTAATTACCAAATTCCTACAGTTAAAGTTCCTACAGTTCGTAAGGCTATCTGGTCTAAAAATATGTAACTAAATCAACTCTAGTGTATCTTCCACATACGCGCGACTGTTGGTAGCTTAAATGTCACATAAATTAAAATCAATAGAATAAATTATAAATAATAATCCACAAGAAAAAACGATATATACTCGTATATTCATTGAAATAAAAAAAAAATATGAATTGCAGAAAAATAGTAAAAATTAAAAACTATTTCTTGATTGAATGTTCAGCCTACATGTAATTATCAAATTCCTACAGTAAAGTGTCTTAAAGATTGTGTTTTATCAAAAAAGTCTAGAAAGAGCATCAGAATTGTATAATTGTGATCCAGGACAATGCCTGACAGTCATAGTGTGCTTTTGCAATGTAAATGCCCACCTCTGCATTCTAGAGGACTGGGGCTACTTTGGTTAAGAATGTCAATAGATTATGGTCAGTATGGAGTTCAATTTATGCACCAAATATTCGCATTTCCAATTTCTTTAAGACCACACTATTGCGTAAGCTTCTCTTTCAATTGTTGACCACGATTGCTGAGCCTTAGATAATTTTTAGCTTGAATAAGATATAGGATATATCTTGTCTTTGAATCTCTGGGACAAGCAAACCCCGATGCCAATTTGGGATACATCGGTCAAGATGATGAACGGTTGCCTCAATACAGAAGTGTAAAGGGCTGGAGCATCCATCAAAGCTGCTTTCAGATGTCAAAAGGCATTGTCGTGCACCTCGGACCAAGGTACACTATCAAGTACCTTCTTTTTGATGAGTTCCGCAAGGGGGAACGGAATTACGGCATTATTTGGTATATACTCTCTGTAATAATTGCACTTGAAAGACTCAGTTGTTTATTAGTTGTGGGAACTAGTAAGTGTGATATCCCTGAGTCTGTCTGATGTTTAACGGAATCAATAACATGACCGATATATTTTATTTCGGATTTACCACACGAACATTTCTTCAAGTTCACTGTGAAATGCAACTCTCATAGCTTTGCAAGGATAATATTTAAATGTACTAAATGAGCTTCCGAATCACAAGAAAATATTGCAATGTCATAGATATATGCTCGTGTGAATTCTCGACATTGAGACAGTGCTCAGTGAAAACTAACCGCAGCGTTCTTTAATGCCATCGAAACGAAAGGAGCTTAGTGACTTTGAAAGAGGTATTATAATTGGTTGTCACAGGCAAGTCTATTCGCGCAATTGCGGTAGATTTATCACAGCCACGGTCAACTGTTGGTGATGTCGTGAAGAAGTGGAAGAGTACAGGTGTTGGGACACGAACTGTACACGTTGGTCGTCCACGTAAACTCACTGAATGGGATCTGCATGTCCTGAAGCGTGAGGCTCGTAAGAACCACAAAAAACCACTCCAAATCATCAACAGTGAATTTCAACAGGCATCAGAGGTTACGGTGCACCCTAATACTTTTCGGAAAGAAATGCACGCACTCACAATCCACGGATGTGTTGCCGCACACAAACCAAACATCACCCCATCTAACATAGCCGACAGACTCTCTTGGTGTTTGTAACGTCGCAACTTGACTGTGGACCGTGTTGAAAAACTGTTTCATGGAGCGACGAGTCACTCTACACGCTCTTCCAGTCGGATGGGTGTGCTCGGGTTTGGCGAATGTCAGGCGAACGTCTGTTACCCGAGTGCATCGTTCCAACTGCCAAATTCGGTGGTGGTGGTGTACTTGTTTGGAGGTATTTGTCGTGGTATGGATGGGACCTTTGCATGTTGATTCTGGTAAATTGAACGCCGACGTCTAAATGAACATTTTGGACAGTCAGGTTTTCAATACGCTCGGGCAGTTTTATGGAATGGACAAATGTTACTTCCAGGACGACAGCGCTCCATGTCATGTTGCAGCCTCTGTCAAGAAGTTATGTGGATGTGAAACGCCTTCCCTGGCTTGCTCAGAGTCCTGACCCAAACCACATATAACATTAGTGTGACGAGTTAGAGCGACACTTACGGACCAGGGAACCACGTCCGAAATCTACGGCTGTGCTGGTGACATTCTTGCAGCAGGAATGGACACAAATACCCATAGCTGTGTATCAAAACAGGGTTGCTAGTGTAATTGCATCACGTGGTGGACCATCTCCCTATTGAAGCATTTATTATTTCCCTTATACCATCACATTTTGCAGTCTGGTCCATTATTGAAGGGTACTGTATATCGCCCATCAAGATATGGTAATTTTATTCTAATTACGAGATACCTCACCAATCAAGACCTGGTCATTTGATTCTAATTGCGAGATATCTCACACATCAAACAAGACACGGTCATTTTATTCTAATTGCTAGATATCTCGCCCATCAATCCCTAGTCATTCCATTTTAAGGTATCTCCTCAATCAAGACGTGGTCATTTTATTTTAATTACGAGATAACTCGCCCGTCCAGATTTGGTCATTTTATTCTAATTGCGAGATATCTCCCCCATAAAGATCTTTAAATTTTATTCTAATTACGAGATATCTCGACCATCAAGACCTGGTCATTTTCTTTCTACTCTAAGGTATCTCGTCTTTCAAAACGTGGTCATTTTATTCTAATTTCGAGATATCTCGCCCATCAAGATCTGGTAATTTTATTCGAATTACGAGATATCTCGACCATCAATACCTAGTCATTCCACTTTAAGGTATCTCCTCCATCAAGACGAGGTAATTTTATTTTAATTACGAGATAACTCGCCCGTCCAGATTTGGTCATTTTATTCTAATTGCGAGATATCTCCCCCATTAAGATCTTTTAATTTTATTCTAATTACGAGATATCTCGACCATCAAGACCTGGTCATTTTCTTCCTACTCTAAGGTATCTCGTCCATCAAAACGTGGTCATTTTATTCTAATTTCGAGATATCTCGCCCATCAAGATCTGGTAATTTTATTCGCATTACGAGATATCTCGACCATCAATACCTAGTCATTCCACTTTAAGGTACTTCCTCCATCAAGACGTGGTCATTTTATTTTAATTACGGGATAACTCGCCCGTCCAGATTTGGTCATTTTATTCTAATTTCGAGATATCTCGCCCATCAAGATCTGGTAATTTAATTCTAATTTCGAGATATCTCGCCTATCAAGATCTGGTAATTTTATTCGAATTACGAGATATCTCGACCCTCAAGACCTAGTCATTTTCTTCCTACTCTAAGGTATCTCCTCCATCAAGATGTGGTCATTTTATTCTAATTTCGAGATATCTCGCCCATCAAGATCTGGTAATTTTATCCGCATTACGAGATATCTCGACCCTCAAGACCTGGTCATTTTCTTCCTACTCTAACGTATCTCGTCCATCATGACGTGGTCATTTTATTCTAATTTTGAGATATCTCCCATCAAGATCTCGTCAGTTTTGCTAACGACGAGATACCTTGTGGAAACAACTCCCAGGAGGATAAGGCTCGTCAGTTTACTCTAATTTTTCTTATCAACAATGATCATACAAAATTCGGTTGTCCATATGGATAGTAATCAAATTTCATCAGACAATCCGGACTGTAGTTACGTATTGTTAATCCTAGACACAAGTAGGCAGTGGTAAACAGTTCATCTGTGCTTTGAATGCACTTCCAAAATCATTATTGCATTACCCTCAGCACAAATCCCTTAATCTGACATTAGTGAAATCTGTGTTAATACATAATAAATAGATTTGACCTTCTTCCTGAATGAAGCATTTTGACGTTACGTAATGTGATAAATATTTTCGTCAACGAGTGTTATCTTTTGGGATAAATATAGAAACCAGTAACGATTGACGTCAGATTTCCAGTAGAGTGCTTCCTTACGCAACCGTTACTCTGTGTTTGACGAAAACATACAACTATGTTTTGTTGTTGACCACTAGGAATTCCGAAAGTAGATTATCATATTTTTTTCCAGCTACTTAGTAGTGTTAAAGAAAAATATAGTTAAAATGATTAACTTTTGTTTCAATTTTATATTTTTATATTAGTAGATAGTATTAGTAGGATAATTATCAAGTAAAATAATTCAAATTATTTAACATATTGGCGAATAGAAATAATAAAAAATTTTAAAGACGAATAATGTTTGTATGAAGAAAAGAGAGAGATTTTTCAATGGCTCTCAACATTGTCCGCACATTTACGAACTTCAATGAAATTATGCTCTATAAATAAAGAATAATTTATGCTTCATGTAATGGGAATTTTTTAATAATAATTAACTTTTTCTTAAAAAAATTACATAAAATAATTTAAAAACATAGTAAAATATTTTTTGGAATATCAATACTCAAAAATTAACATATATATATATATATATATATATATATATATATATATATATATATATATATATATATATATATATATATATATATTATGTAACCTGAAATATGCAGTACAAAATCCCAAAATATGCAAAATGGCGAAATAGCAAAAAAAAAAAAAAAAAAAAATTCATTTTTACAAAAAGGATAGTGAGGAGGATAAAGTGAAAAGTAGCCACATTTTCATTTAATTAATTCACAATTTTATTTTTATAGCTCAGATAAAAACAAGTAAAACATACACAAAGCAACAAATATAAAAAATAACAAAGATATAAATATTACATAATTTCAAAATTAAGATTAAAATGAAAGCACTTCAAAAGGCCTCATGGATGTAACTACAGAGGGGACACAGACATGTGCCCTGTCGCCGGAATGGGAAGGTGCGCTAAACAAGGTGATTATTTTTTTTACTATACTAGGGGGCTCTGCCCCCTGCTCGCTTACGTTCGCCAACCGCCGGGGATTGCTGCGCAATCCCATTTGGTTTGCTTCGCAAACCAACACTCCTTTCACAGATGCCATTTGGTTTTTTCGCAAACCAACATTCCTTTCACAGAGTGAAACTATCTGAATAATTCGTATTATGCTGATTTCACTTTCCGGTACATGACGTCACAGCGAGGGCTTCGCGCCCTGCTCGCTTGCGCTCGCCGACCCCGGGGATTGCTACGCAATCCCGTTTGGTTTGCTTTCTCAAACCAATACTTCTTTCGCAGTTGATTTCACTTTTTTTTTGCTTTAACACTTAATGCACCCTAAACTAATAGCCGCATCAGTAAAAAATCTTCTGTATCTTGTTCCCTGTACAATTTTAAGTAAACAGTGTTAATATCCAAACTTTACGATCTGTAGTTTGTACTTTGTCGGTAAACTGTCTTGAGAACAGAGGGAAAAAAGCGAGTCTTTTTCCTCGCCAAATAAAAAGAATTCGTTTTTATGGCAATTGTTGCTACGATAAATTTGATATCTGGCAAACCCGATAGTCGAAAATACAACCCACTACTGTTTGCGGAATCAGCTATGCGAACTGAAAAATACGAAATTTGTGTCACCAAGTTTTGATTGCATCGAATTTATTTATGAACCAATTTTAAAAATAATTGTACCATAAGAAAGAGTACATTGTGAGGTATAATGCAATATTTTTAAAATTAAAAACTAACAGTAATACTATATAGATATGACCATTTTAGTTTTGTATCGGAAGTTACGATCTGAAAGTTCCGAAAATTGTATGACCTACTTTTAATTGCATCGATTTTGTTTATTAACCAATTTGAAAAATAATTGTACCATAAGAAAGAGTGTAATGTAGTGTATTCAGTGATGTTCTCAAATTTAAAAAAATAGTGGTTTTTGCCGTAGACATAACGGTTTTAACAAAAAGTAGCGAAAATATCAGGATTCCGAATTTTGTATCACAAACTTTTGATCGCATCCAATTTAATTATTAACCGATTTCAAAAATAATAGTACCGTAAGAAAGAGTATATTCTGAGGTATACTGCGATATTTTAAAAATTAAAAACTAATAGTAATTAGATATAGATACGGCAGTTTTAAAAAAAAGTAACAAAAATGTCCCGATTTTTCCCGAATTTCAAAAAGATATTATCAAGAACCAAATTGAAATTTCAAAAAAAAAAAACTCGACGAGCTGCAAAATTTTACGTTGAGAGGTACTCTTTAAAAAAAAAACTCACGGCTGAAGAGTGAAAATTTGTATGTGTTTTGCTCACTCGCGGAAGAAATTTCGCTTCTTCAATTTTGACACTTAATAAACCCTAAACTAATAGCAGCATCGGAAAAAAATATTAATAATTGTCCAGAGAATACGATGAAGAACAAGCCATGTTAATTTTGTTTTTTTCTACGATCAGTAATTTCTCGGGAAACCGTCTAAGAATCGAGGTAAACAACACAATTTTCAATCCTGCGGCGGCGGTAACTTTTTTTTAATATAGAGAGATATATTTACGCATGATAAAAAATTAATAGAAAAAATTATTAGTTGACTACAAAAACTTCAAAAGGAGCTAAATGCAGAATGTGTGAAATGTTGCATGAGTTTGATGAAAGTGAAGAGGGGATGTAATGTTATAACTACGGCAACTTTTTGCAACAAATGCAACTTTTTTTCACACGTTCTCTATGCTGCATATAAAGTACTAAAACCAAAATTCCTCGTTCATGGGGTGTATTATAAGTGAGTTATAACCGCAACATTAATGCAACTTTTTGCATAAATGCAACCAAATGCAACTTTTTAAATTTTATCTTAAAATTAATTAATATAAAATTACTATTTCATTGTTTTTCCCCCCTTTCAATCAACCCTTCCATCACGTGTGTCTGATCTTACGAACGTCGAAGTATTGCGGATCGAACAAGTTCATGGAAAGAAGGTGTTCGTCCTAACAGATAAAAGTGAAATAAATGGCAAGAAGTGCCTTAACGCATTGGTTGGCACTCTTGATAATCACGAGGAAACTTGCATAATCGACTGTAGAGTTTGTGGGATGAGTGTCAATCATCAATATATTTTTCGCCTTGTAAAGACGTTTTAAAATCTCTGAATATTAAACGAAAGGATTTTGCGCTTTTGTTATCCGATACAGCACATTATATGACTGTTGTTGGTGCAGATTTTCAACTTTAAAGAAATTACTGGCCAAGGATCGGCCATTCAAAGTTCTGCATTTAATGATGTATTATAATACTGTTGTACATCACTACCATTGTCAATATATATTGATTTTTTCCATTTTTTACAAATAAATTATTTCAGATTTTAGTGTATCGAAAATAAATGCAACTTTATTTCCATAAATGCAACTTTTCCCATTTTTACTGCAACAAAAAAGTTGCCCTAGGTATAACGTTAGTGTTTAGGATAACGGGCTCGTGTCTCGTAAGTTTTCTGTCTTCCAAGTGGCTTTGATACTTAGCGCCGGCAAACGAAACTGAACTCGGTTAGCTTTTATAGTGTCTAGTTGTCTGAAACCCTATCAACTTTGCAAACGTGACCCGCTTCCGATCTATAAGTCAAGCAGCCTGAACATTAGGTAGTTTGGTTAGCGTATCATGTGGTAACAATTAACTTCAAAATTCAACTTGTAAAAAGTAAAGCTTCAGAAGAGTGTTTCGTAACAACAATACTTGTTCAAAATTTAAAATTTCTTCAAATTCTTAATCGATAGAAATTTCCTGCAAATAACCTTCAAGTATTCCTAGCCAATATAGTGTACAACATTTGAGTAGCACGTTACAAAATTTTTGATATATTTTTCAGAGGTGTTTGTTTTTATTTTCTGGACTTGGGGGATGCTTCCCCTGCTCTCTAACGCTCACCAACCACCGGTGATTGCAACGCAATCCCATTTGGTTTGCTTCGCAACCAACACTCCTTTTGCAAGTGATGTCTCTTTTTTTGCTCCACCACTTAATGCACAATAAACTAATAGCCGCATTATTAAATAAACTTTTTCATATTGTTCCCTGTACAATTTTGAATGAACTATGTTAATCTCGTAATTTTCGGATCGGTACTTTCTCATGAAACAGTATGAGAATCGAGCGAAAACAGCGAATTCAGCCTTTTAGTCTCTGGGGCATGACACGACAGCAAGTTTCTCAACGGCTAAATAAAAAAAGCGTTGCTATGATAATGGAGTGTTGCTGCGATAAATTTTATAACTGACAAACCCGTTAGTTAGAAGAGCAACCTTCATTTTCTTCAATAAAAATGTACGCTATCGCTCCGCGATAAAAAATAATACGAAATTTGTTTTACCAACTTTTAATTGCATCGAATTTATGTATTAACCGATTTCAAATTAATTGTACCGTAATAAAGATTACATTATAAGATTTTCAGTGATGTTTTAAAATTTAAAAACTAATAGTAATAAGCTATAGATATGGCAGTTTTAGTTTTGTATCGGAAATTACGATCTAACTTTTCTGAAATTTGTCTGATAAACTTTTAATCGGCATCGACTTTATTTACAAACCAATTAAAAAAAATATTACATTATAAGAAAGAGTATATTCTTAGAGGTTTTCAGTAATGTCTTCAAATTTAAAAAATAATAGTATTAAGCTATAATTTTAATAGTTTAAACAAAAATTAATGAAAATGTCCCAATATTCCGAAATTTGTATGACCAACTTTTGATCGCATCGAATTTACTTAGATAATTAACCAAATTAAAAAACATTGTACCGTAAGAAAGAGGACATTCTAAGGTTTGCTGTGATGTTTTAAAATTAAAAAACTAATAATAATAAGATATAGATATGACAGATTTAACAAAACAATAACGAAAATGTCCCGATTTTTCACGAATTTCAAAAAACTATTATCAGGAACCAAACTGAAATTGCTAAACAAACTCGACAAGCTGCAAAAATTCAAGTTTAGAGGTACTTTAAAAAAACTCACGGCTGAAGACTAAAATTTTGTACTTCTTTAATATCGCTATTTTTGACTTTGACATTTCATAAACCCTAACTAATAACCGCATCTTGAAAAAAATCTTCTCCGTCTTGTTCCTATTTTCAATTTTGAACTACAACGTGAATTTTGTAATTATCTGACCCGTTCTTTCTCCGGAAACCGTCTAAAAATCTAGCGAAAAAGCGAGTTTTCTATTTTACGACAGCGGTTTTGGCAACTTTTTTTTTAATAAAGAGAGATAACTTTTGCATGGGCATCTGTCAAAAACTATATAATATTTTTCGATAAATGGTAGATAATATTTGGTTGTTTCATGATTGGATATTTAGATCATACAAATGGAACCACAATCTCAATTGCTTGGATCGTTATTCCGTTTACAATTAGTTTCATGCTCCAGTATCAAAAGCTTATGAAATTTTAAATGAATGCTTAGCTCTAGGCATGAATTAAAATGAATAGACTACCAGAACTTGACAGCCATCATTTGACAATTTCCTAAGACTTCACTTGAAAATACGCATCAATTTCAATCATTGAAAACCAGTATTAGGAGACTAATAACATATATTTAATGAAGTGAATACTTAATGCTACAGTGTTCTATTACGATATGATTGTCCTTGCCTATGCAATTAACTAAGGCGGTTACTGTAAAGTCTGAATACCATTTTACCATTGAAGCATTCGTAAATCTCATATGAATACAGTTTGTGTGTCTGAGTATATATTTACTTTACATATAAAAGTACTCATTACAAGACTAGTTTTCTGAGTAATGGCGTATTAATAAATAATGAATAAGTAATATTTTTCTTTAAATTGAATTAAACTTTTAAATTTAAATACTAGGTCAAATGCAGATTTCAATTAATTTCTTATTATACGGTTTTCCTCCTAGCGATTTGTAACGTTAATTCGTTCTCTCCGTTACTATTTAAGATAAGATTAAGTAATTTATTAATAATATTAAACTAAATATCTATTCTATATTAGTTAAAAATAGGTATACTTCACACATAATACAACGAAAACATATTTTAATAATCTATTTAATGGACTTTCTACTTGATTTTTCGAAAATACGAACTTTTATATAAACGCGAATAAGCAAATAATAATAAATTTAGCAAATAATACAAGGAATTGTAGTGCAGTTTTTCGTGAACAGCACGGAACAATGCGCATTAAATGATTCATAATGATCTACTATTATAAAAGGAAGTGTTTCTCTGTCTGTGTCGTGTCTTTATGAAAACAGTGTCCTATGGCACCTTACAGTAATAAAATTTTGCACACAGGTAGTTTTAATTTTTTGCGATTTCTGTGTTCAGTCCGAATTTTAATGTTTAAATAATTAAAAATTAACTAAGATATTAGTTTTTCTCCATCAGTTCTTCTTTCGGGGAATGTGACTTGATTGAGGAAAGAAAAAGATTTTGTGATTTTCGACCTTGCAACTGTGACAAGGTTACGACGGAGCTGACGTCACGTTGAAAAAAGACAGATTCTCTGCGTATTTCATCCCAATGCCTTTGGAACCATACCTTGTTTACCGGTTATGGCATGCTTTGATTTACGTTGTTGATTAGTAAATAGCTTTCTGTCTAGCGATTTCAACTTTGTCACGAGCAAAGACTATTTGAGGTTTTCTATCTTATCTATCGTTAAAGATAGAGTAAAAATTTCAACGGTTTTAAAATTTGCGGATATTTTTACACTGGATCGATATCTTAAATAAGATTTATTTTTAAATAAATAATTTTGCAATTGTAACAAGTGTCATCTCGGATGTAGGTGGGATTCATTTTCAAAATAATAATTTTTATTTTTAGTGTTTTCAGTGCCAGTTAAATTTAATATGTCAAGCCCAATTTTTAAATTTTATCTAAGATATTTTAAAATTAATTTATTGACATTTATTTGTAACTAGCCACTTCGAGGTAACGCCATGGTGATCAATACGTGGCAATCACCGGGGGTTGGCGAACCTTAGCAAGCAGTGGTCACACCCCACGACTAGAACTATCACGAGCAACGCCGTGCTGGCCACACAGTGGCTAGTTAAATATAAAGGGCTTTCAATATTTATGCCGGTATCTTACTTCTATACTGGATTGGGTCAATATTAAAGAGTGGGCATATTAAAGAGAGGCAGTATTAAAGAGAGCTGTAGTATAGCGCCCATTTTGTATAGGGGGGGGGAGTGTGGCAAGTACGGAATAAAGTATTATACCAATTACGTTGTTTGTACAGTAAAATATCGTTCCTCCAGATTTTGTGAAGTCGATGTTAGGTAGTTAGATCGAAATGATATTTGCTATGTTGAGATGAAGGAACAGTTTGAAAAGTGAAGGGTTCTTGAAATTTAGTTTTATGTACAAATGTTCAGAAAATGATTTAACCCTCCGAAGGGTTTACACGTAAATATCTGCTCTGCAACCTGCAGTCTTCTGTCCTCAGGGGCCAGGAGTTATACATCCTTTGTGTGAGTACCTTTCTGTGTCGGGCCCTAGAGACCCGATGTACTCAATTGATCCTTTTCCCCCATAGAGTTTACGGTCTAAATTTCAAAGCAATCCTTTTCTGCTTTCATCAAATTATTATATTCCCCAATCCTTATTTTTGTACTGTTTCACGACATTTTTTTATTACTTGAACTTGTCTTGAGTTTTGCGCAGTTTAACCGAATGTGACCATTGCGTTGTATACCCCCAACCAAACAACCAACTCTGTATAACCAGTTCTGACCATCGTGACTCATAGAGTCAACCAATATATGTAGTTATTTAGTCATTAAGTGAGGTACGAAGTAAAAGCAGCATTTAACTTCTCGGTAATCTCACCACACTTCTCAGAGAGTTAATGAAATAATGATCTATGTTATATTCGACTTCAATACATGCAGTCGATTCCCGAGGAAACTATCATGTGGTATTGTAAACCAGCATCCAGTATCCTTAAATCACACGCTCTAATGTGGAATAACGGTCTATGTGGCAACAATAAAATTCAGCTACACTAATCGTACTTGCCTAAGGGGAAGACAACGCAATTACGAAGGTTGTTCTTCAAACTTAGAGGATCCGTATATAAGCTGACACCAGTACTTTAGCTTTAGAAAACGTTCTAAAAATTCTAGGCTCATACACGGAAGTATAGAGGAAATTAAAACAAAATGTTTTAAGAAATCTCAAGAACAAAACATCTCATTTCCACTAAAGAAAGAAAATATTTTAACATAACATATTGTCAAAATTCAGAGGAAATCTCATCATAATTTTAAATCTTTAAGCTGATCCGTGTTTGTTGTAATAGTACTTTTTAATATTTTCATATTTGACTGTTGCTATGGAAACGGCGACCGAATTTGCCGGTTCTTCAGAAACCATAGCGTACTTTCTAGCGCGTACTCTGAAATTTTATGAATGAATTAACTAAAAAATATAACTGGTGTTTATCGTCTGCGCGTGATCCAAATTAATTAGCCCGTTGAACCACAAGACTCGCTATCTACTAATCACAAAGCGAATAAATCTGAAAAAGACTGACAATTTTTTTTATAATAGATAGATGGATAGACATAGTTTTTTTGTTAGTTAAATGGTAATAAACAAAAACATATACATTGTGGCGTCGCAAACACTTCCACTGACCTTTGAACGAGGTTTTCTGAAACATATGTTCGAGCCCTGCTGATGAATGTCGCAACATCTGTCCCGTTTGTTTTTGGGGTGCCAGTGATTTGTGGCTGGCTGAATTGGGTGTCTGACGACACATGGAGATCGGTTGCAGCGCTCGAAGAGAGCAGATGTTTTTGTTGTTTTGCGGTGCTCGTTCCTAAGGCCGCGTCTGTTACCACTCGGCTCACTAAGTTACAATATAAAGTGATTTATAATACTGATTAATGTAGTTCCTCGTTACAAAAATATTTATTGCACGGGAAAAAAATGTATTTTACTTCAGCTACAAAAAAAAAAATTAAATACATTTTGTAATATATGTGTATGGGACACATCATAATATTTTGAACAAATCATAGAAAAGTAGTATACAGAGGGTTCACTGCCATAGGAAGCAATGGACTTATAAATAACATGGGAAATCGCATAGACGCTGGCGCCCCCAGTGGGGGAGCCGGAACCTACTATAGCATCGGATCTAGACCTCGTTTCCATAACAACCAAACTAGGTTTCCATAACAACCGAACTAGATTTCCACAACAACTATCTCAGGCTATTTTATTTTTTTCGAAACCCAATTTGCATTTTTGATTAAAAGCTAAATATTCTTTAAATATTTTTTAGCATAAATGCTTCAAAATAGCACTTTTTTAATGTCTTCTGAACTTAAGTTAAAAAGAGTTTTGCCAAAACCACAACAAATATAAGAAATGGCATTGAGCTACATGAATTAGCAGGGTGGCACTGCAGAGATTCATTGATCCGTCTTACACAAGGGGATCATTGATAATCGTGCTCATGGATATCAGATTAAACTGGCTAACCTCGAGTAATATATGATCACCATTACCAACACAATTTGAAATATTGATTTTTTTAAAAGTTATGTATGACCTTTTATGCATGCCTTTGCAAAACTGATAACAATCAGGATTGTATCAAAAACCACTTCATCTTCTAATAGAGCAGAGAGTTTTTTCCATGCAATCTGTGTTGAAACAGTTAAACAGAAACTGAAATATCCTTTTACGACTTTCGACAGTGACAAAGTAAAACAAGTCGTGCTCTTAATTAAGTTGATTGGATTGATTTAGATATTCTAAACATTTCAAGAAGCTGAATTATTTGTTTGTGATTATTAGGAATTTTAAAGTCTAGCTACTTTTTAGACATTCTACAGAAAAAAAATAGTTGTGTAGATTTGTGCACTTTTAGCATTCTATAAGTGTTAGTTTCAGGATATGTTGATTTAAATCAAGTTATTTTTGTATAAAAAATATCATTATTAAAATCAAACTTTTAAATTTAATTTTCTTTTCTGTATTAAGTTCACAGTGAGTATCACACAAGAGCATTCCAATTTTGCAAAAATATCTTTTTAAATGTTGACATAAAACCGGTTATAATTCAGAAAAGGTAAATTTTAATTACACAAAAACAGAATGTAAATAAGAAAAATCAACAAATACACAAAATGCTTAATGAATAGAGCACAATGGTATAGAATTCTGAATACCACATGCTTCTTAAATTTAAGAACGATTGATTTTGATTAAATAAAAAATGCACAAACTAACCCTGAAAGATATTTAAAAATTAGTTATCTTGGGCAAATAGTCTTAAATTAAATAGAACGATTTCATGTTTTCTTCCTTCAATTGGGTTTTAAAATAAGTGTTATTAATTTTACTTGATTGCAAAACGATTTTAAAAATGGCACATAATTCATATTAGTAGTTTCTTAGTTAAGATTATATTTTATCAAAAACAAAAGCAATTTACCTTTCAACGGTTTTTATTGACGGGAAACTTGAACAACTGCTTTTCTATTAATGATGATACAGTATTTTTAATTAACATCGCACTCACTCTGCGCATTGGAGCAGCACAATTAGATATATGTGAAGGTTGGGGATCAACCTTTACTGTTGCTGGATAGTACAGTTTTTAAATAATTATTAAAATGATGCAAAGAATATTCAGCTGTATGACGCTTCAAGAAGTTTGCCGATTAGAAAATAGAAAATGGCTTCCGCTCTGGCTCTGATTGAAACATTTCAAACTCCGCCCTTAATTAGGGACAGGCTTCCCCACTGGAGCGCTATACGTCATGGCTTCAGTGAACCCTCTGTATACTTCTTCTCTGTGGAACAAACTACAGTCTGAAACGTAAACAAACAAGAATTGAAAGGTTATATTTGCGCTTGGCGTAACTATGTTGTGTGCAGGCTCTATGCGCACATGCTCAGCTCCGTTGTGTTGATACCACACGCTTTATACTAGGTTACCTTCTAGGCTATATGCGAACATACCTGGATACCAGCTAGGCTATATGCACCCATACAGGATCTGTAGTGCACGTACCCTAACCCATGGCTTCAGAAATCTCATTGAGATTATTTGGTTTGAATTATTGAATTACTCGGTTCAACCGTCGTGTACACAAAAAGCCCGATGTACAAGTGCATTATACCCCTCGTAATCTCAAATATTCTGGAGCGATGTGAAAGTTTGGAGAGTGGATGTTGTCACATGTCGTCACTCGTCATGTGTCCCACTGATTCAAAATTACGAGCTTTTATCCTCGAATCTTTCCCCTTCGGGATTGATCCCGTACAGCCAAAAAAGGCCCAATGTGTTACTCGACATTGTTGAAAAAATGGATGTGTGCACCTAGCCGTATTCAGAAAATAAAAACTAAAACATTCTTATTCTTCGAACCACCTTATTTGCGATGTCTTATTTTGCGAATTACAGTAAAACCTCGTTGAGACGAATTTCCCCAGACCTTAAAACAAATTCGTATTACCCGTTGTTCGTGTTATCCGAATTCAAAACAAATCATTATTTCAACAAGGAAATAAAACATTAATGCGTTAACATTACTTACTGTATAATTCTTGGTTCACAGATAAATGATATACTTAATCACAAAGATTATACAGATGATTCCAGAATATAGAGATTATTCTTGATTGTACAGATAATTCTTGATCGCCCAGATAATTCTCGATTACACAGATATTTCCTTGTTACACAAATTAGCGAAATAGTTCTGCTATCGTTTTTGTGTTTTGTTTCGTGACATTCTTTAAGAAATTCTTTGATGCGGTCAACTCTGTTTAATTAAGGAAAAATGCAATTTCACTGCGAAAAACAAATCAATGAGCAATTTCTAAGCCAGCATTATCTACTTTTAAGATGGTACGCTTACTTATTCTTTCGTCTTCTTCGGAATCTTCATTCATTCTTTTTTGTTGACCCTCTTTCACAAATAAATCTTCGGCAATTTCAGAGTCACTCAATTTTTCTGACAATACGATTGAAAAGAATCCGTTTGCTCTTAAGTTTCAAATATTTATTCATATTAATCGGTGATTAGTGTAACCCGAATTCTTAAACGAATGACTAAACATTTTTAAAATATATATTTTGATTGGAATTGGAATTTAGTTTGTAGTATCAGTAATTCGTATGAAGCGAGTTAGTCTGGATTGAATTAAAATGTTTTAAAATGCATTCTGATCAAAAATAAATATTCTCATCTCTTAATGTACTGTGGTAAATTGTTTATTTAAAACATATTGCCTGTTTGTCTTTTACAAATGCAGCAGCTCGATCCATATGTGACATAAAATGAACCAAACCACTCAAGAGAAGAATTTTTCTAACTCAGATAGCAGTCTCGCATCAGATATAAATGTGCTCCTTATTTATACATTTGTCAGATGACTCCATCAGAAAACTTATAAAATATTCTAATAATTCAAACCTTCTCTTTCGAGTATTCTAATATTGAAAATTATTAAAACTATTTTTAAGATATTAAAACTTCTAATCTATTAATGTATGTGTAATCTGTGTAAAAATTTGAATTTATAATGATCTTTAGGTAAATGTAAATCTAAACAGAACTGTCGTTTATGTTTTATATTACGCTGCTAAAGCAGGCCTCGAAATAGATTTTTTAATATAGGTGCACCATGTGCACCAAAGTTTTTTAATTAGGTGCACTGGTTATATTTTAGGTACGCATAAAAAAACGTAATTCAAGAGTATCAATGTAATGTAAACTAGTTTAGTAGTTGGGTATGTTTATATAGGTTCGAAGTATACAGTAGATAAAAATATTTAAAAATCGAAATTCTACCTTCTCCGGCATACGGCTGTGGCGACAGTCACCTCAACAGAGCCATCTCGAAAATGTTTCGATCATAGGAAAGTACTGTTGGCTGTGGCACAAGTAAACCTTCCTCCTGTATAAACCCGTTACGGCCCAGCGATTTTGTTTTCGCATAGTGTGTAATTAGGAATTTTAATTACGTTTCTTTAGAGAGAGAGAGAGAGATGTCGATACTAATATTTTGTTCAAACATCAAAATAACATAAAACACGTTCCCCCACTTCCCTTTTCTTAACGTTAGGTACACTGCGTGCACCTAGCGGGAAAAAATTAAGTGCACAATTTTATTTTCATGTGCATAGTGTACCTGTGCGCCCGGGTATTTCGAGCCCTCTGCTAAAGGATATTACAAATTATGTATGGCATGAATTATTCCAATGTTTTGTCTTGGAGCTGCATGATGCAATTGGTTTTAACTTCCCTCAATTATCGCCGACCAACCGGTATAGTGGTTAAGGTGTTAGCCTCTAGATCGGAAGGTTCCTGGTTCGAATCCGGGTCCGGGCATGGATGTTTGTAAGCGTATGGTGTAGAGGCGGCTGGTGCACCTTAAATCTGTCGTGGTCGAAAGTCCTCACGTTGGGTTGGCGTGGAAGTTTGGAGAGTGGGGTGTTGCTTCGTCATCTGACCGTGGTTCACAATTACGAGGTGTTGTCCTCGGATCTTTCCCTTAAGGGACTGATCCCGGACCGTCGTCAATAGCCCGTTGTGTTGCTCTAGTACGACGTTAACTAAAAAATTACCAAAAATTACCAAACCCTCAATTTCCTCAAGTGGATCCTTCGGTATGTTTTTATTGCATTAAAGAAGACTGAGAAAATTTCAATTCCAAGATAAATGCATAATGGATGCAATACTTCATGGAACTAGTGAATTATTCTGTTTAAACAATAAGTAAATTTTTTGTTTCCACACACATACATACCTTGCCATTACACTTGTGGTGGCATCGGCCTGCAAATGCAAATCATTCGCTTGGATCTGGCAATGAATCAAAGCAAATTAGATATTCTCCCTGTTCAAGCTGGATACAGATATAAGATATCAGGTAGGTAGTATTCGTGATAATTGAAGAAGGAGTACTCTCAAGAGAAGCAATTTTGATATTATCTATGAATAAAACAATAGCTCGCTATCCTGTTCCATATTTGTCTACAAATCATGTTCATAAAACCGGCGAAACAAATGCGTTGTATCAAGAACCTCTTTGCATAACTAAATAAAATATATCACACTTGAATATAACATGGGAGGAAATGGGAGAAATTACATTATCTGATATTTCTTATTACATAAACTGGTTTTCTCTCGATACTGTGCAGCATAAGTTTTCCTCGCTTTTCTTGTTTACCACGAACACAACTCAATTCGCGAAACTGAAGAGATCTAGAATGTAGGACTATGACGCATAATTCATGTTTTATAAATGTAGCGTGGAATAAAATATTATACCTATAACGTTTTATGCGCAGTAAAATATCGTTCCTCTAAATTTGATGACGTCTATATTACGTAGAAATTATGCTTGCTGCGTTGAGATGGATGGGTGGTATAAAAATGACAGGTTCGGCAAAATTTAGGTCTTTGTGCAAAATTTTCGTAAAATATTTTAACCTACTGGAGGTTTACATGCAAATATATGTTCTGTAGTCGTCCTTGCGTGATTTATGCCCTCAGGGGATTGGATTGGATGTTTGGTATTTATGGATCAAGGTCCAAAAGCGGACAGCTGCGAAAAGTACGACAGAAAATAACCCAATAAAATATTAAAGTATTAAGAGTCTAGTTCGAATATAAAAGGTAGATTTCAAACATGAAAAATGTGGTGATGAGAATAAAAATATTCAAGCAATAGTCAGATCATAAAATAACACCATCGTCGTCTGAAGCATAATTAATGGAACATAAGAATTTAATGTAAAGTCGCGAAAAAAAAAGAAACACATTTTTCTTTCGAGATCTATTTATTCATTTTAGAGCAAATACAAAAGGAATAATGTCCTTTACAAATTCAAATGAAAACAATTTGCATTAGCAATTCGATATAGATGGCGTCTCTATATCGAATTTTGCGTGAAGAACGAAATTTTCAAAGGAAACACCACGTTTTGATGTTTTAGTCAGATTTTGCATCGTTAAATTAGTCTAAATCTGAAATTTCATGATTTTACTATCGTTATATCTGGAGATATTCGGTGTTAAAAGTTTTGTCAATTTCAGTGATCATCCGTATTGAAAATTGATATTAGTAGGTCGAGATTAAAAGTTGTTATTCAGAAACTGTTCACACACACACATTTGATGCTTTACCGAAATAAGTCTACAAAGAACCTAGACAGAAATGTTCATTCTTGGTGCAATCGTTTGCAAATATAAAAATTCCAATACAAAATGCATGCAGCCAAAATATCTACCTACAATTATACTGATATCAATATAATTGATGTTCCGATCATCCAAAAAGTGAGTCGAGAACCATTGTATTTATCATTAATTGGTAGTATTAATAAATATGACACATAATTGGTAAAAGAAAATGTATTTTAGATTACATAAATGAAATTTAAAACCGCTTTTCAAAAAATGTAATTATTTCACAGGTTTTCAAACGATTTTTAAATTTCCTAAAATCGCCATAATGAGGAAAATTTAATGTAGCGCAAAAACTAACTATTGGGATGAAATGAAATTTTGAATGGTTATGTTAGAAGTCCAAAATCGATTCCTATCAAAATATAACAAGGATCCAATTCATAACTTTCTCAAAAACATTTATTTAATAATTATTATTGCATAGTAAAAACTATTTTTTAAATAAAATATTAGGGGAATTTCATTTGGGTTCTTTAACAGTAACATGGCAGAAAATTTCAACGCTATAGAAACATTATTTAAGTATACATCCATAAAAGTTTAAGAAACTAATTTACATCAAGAGCTTCATTCTTTCTGTACTCATAACTTCGAAAGGGTAAGATAAAATTCTATGGAATTTGGTATCTGAAGTTAATCATAATATCACTATAAAATTGTGTGTCAAAATCGGGTGTTTTTTTGTAAATTATGAAATTGATGCTCAATTTAATATGAAGACGGCCCCTTATGCAAAGTTTATGCATTTGAAATTAGAGAAGACATTAGATTCCTGTTCAATGCCGTCCTTGGATTTTTTAACTGTTAAAATTGCTCGTATGAAGAAGGATGGTTCGTTTTTTCTGCGACAGTGCATGTGCATAAAATGTTTAAAGTTTGAAATTTGTTGTTGTTGTTTCTCATGCCAACACTGGCAGACCAGAGGAGTGCCAGGCCCGTCGAAGACGACAAGAGGCGAGGGGGGTGCGCCTTCCATGTTATTGAGCCCCATTGGGAGGAAGTCCGACTTTGCTCGACATGCATGACACATCCGTTTTACAGGAAGGTCCCTTTCATACATCCATTCACTCACACATATCGTAATTTAGATCCCAATCAGAGGCCGATAACCCCCTGATCAGGTACCCCCAGAGGTATTGATTTGGTATGGGAACATGGGGGACATTGTGACCACGACCTATTTAACGTGCCCCAGTCACCATTAGTGAACACGACGGTCTTCAGCCAGGTCGAAGCGCCGATCTCGCAATCATCAGAATTGCAGGCTCCGCCGAGGACAGAACCCACAACCCTTCTGATGCGAGTTCGACGCTCTATTGACTGAGCTACCGCGGCTCAGCGTGAAATTTAAAGGCCTGAATTATAAAAGAAGGTATATTTTAAATTTGGAAAATAAAACTAGATGAGATTTAAAAAGTCAACTGTGTGGGTAAAAATTGCGAAATTTAAATGAGGATTTTTCCTAACTAAATCTCGCATATTCACAATTGTTTTTTCAAAAAATTAAGACGTTGATGATTAAAGACAGGGCAGACAATTAAAATGCAATAAACATAAAAATGAGTTGATCATGAATTATAATTGATGCGCTGTCTCCTAGTAATGCATAAAATGTGTGTCAACAAAATGCGAAGCCGATTCAATTTGACATCGTTCCCTCGTGTTTGTCTGTCCTCAGGGGCACATCTACTTTAGGTAACTACGGACATCACGATCTCCCTGTACTCTAGCAATCTTTTCTTTTCCCACTGGGTTTGCTGATTTTTGTAAACACGGGTGTCAAACCCCAGGATTATCCAAACGATTATTTTCTGCTATTGTGTCTTTATTCTAATCGCCAATCCCTACTTCCACTTTCACGACATTTTTACTTGAGATTGATTGTCTCGTGTTTGGTGCAGCTTTGTTAAATATGGTCCTTGCGCTATTAACCACCCTAAACAACAAACCCTGCATGACTTCCAAACCAGTTCTGATCTGTTTGATCAACAGAGTCCTTGTTAGGATTCTTTTAACCAATAAATGAGTCGATCAGAAGCCAATGCGGTTGAATCCATAAAACAAAAATTGAGAAAATTAATTTTTTTTAATACACTGGTTTTTCAAATTTTTGGTTTATTAGTTTGATCAGAAAAGTATATAAAGTCTTTTTTTTCAAAGGCTAGGCTCTGCAACAAATCAACATTTGTACAGGATGTGGAAATAATACGTGAGAAATTTGTGTAAAAATAGATTGTTCGAGATTGTTCTGTGTTTCATCATTTCATGTTGTAATATATGGACGCATTCGTAAATGTAACTTCAGAACTGGTGAAACGAAGGTCATAGGACGGATCATTTTCATTTGGTTTACACTTTTTTTAAAAGAATTGTTTACGAACGTGACCTCATGTTACCAACACATATAAAAAGAAGAAGAATTTAGCTTTTATTTCAAAGTTTATGTAAAAAATATTGAAAAAAAGTGGATTTATTCACAATTGTTACTGGAATTATCATACAAGATATTCAGAAGCTATAAAAAAAGGGCTTTCTGACCAAGAAAAAATGAAGCAATGAGTAAGTCCTATAAGATCTAAAAAGAATATTACTTATTCCAGTAAAATTTACATAAAAATCAGAAAATATAAAAAAATGGACTACTGCCTTGACTTCTAAACGACTCAAAAATATTAGATAGTTATTAAGTGTGTTGCGAGGTAAAAGAAACATTACATGAATCCGAAATCTTCCGCCATGCAGAGGGTTAATGAAATAATGGTCTATTTGACATCAACTTCTACAGTTAATTCCCAAGGAAACTATTACTGTATGTGGAATTGTAAAACAGGCACATGTTGTAACCTTAAATCACACGCTCGGGTGTGGACTAACGATCTATGTGATACAATCTCCTCCCACTACAGGACTCGTATTTGTTTACGGGAAAGGTTACTTTGCATTTGTTGTGGTTTGGTCATCTAATTCTTGTCTACACATTAAGATATATTTAACGACAATAGAAGGACAAAGGTGATTCTTTATCCACGTGACGTCAATAGCATTAGTCTTATCCAAATTTAATAAACAGTTAATAGAATGGGGTCTATGCGGACTCATCTATGTAACAGACCTGTGATATATCATGTATATTACCTATGACATCAAAAATAGTATTCGATATTATTTAATCCTATAAAGTTAATGATAGACAATTAAC